>CM024955.1:24648771-25848771 GCA_014282245.1 Rhododendron simsii
CACAGTTCCTATAGAAAATACACATCTCATTCTTTATTTCAGTCCTTTTTCTTGACCTTTCATGCATTTTTACTATTTTGCCCATTCTTCTTAACTTTTTGTGTATATGTCTATTTTTAGTAAAATTTATATTTTTAGAATCAACTCCTAACCCTTATTATGTCAGACAAAAGTACACTTGGCTATGTGAACTGACTATGAAAACTACTAATCTCATAGTCACTTAACATAATATTTCTGACAACAATATCATCGCCAGTTCACATAACCTGAGTTAACATATTATTTTGGACAAAAATACCCCTGAACTATGGCTATGAGAACTGAGACTATAAGAGCTATATTTTTAGAATCAATTCCTAAATCATATTATTTCGGACAAAAATACTCTTAGCCATGTGAACAAGCTATGAGAACTGCCAAGTCTTATAGTCAGTTCTATAAGAACTGTTAATTCTCATAGTCAGTTCTATGAGAACTGCCAGTTTTCATAGTCAGTTCTATGAGAATTGGTTATGAGAAGTGACTGTTCTCATGGAGAACTAGCTTTGTGAACTGAACTATGTGAACTGAACAATACACAGTTCTCATAAAAAATATATATTTCTCAAAGAAAATACATGGTTCTAATGGACAGTTCGCATGAACAATACAAAGTTCTCATAGAAATTAAAATGCATAGTTCTCATAGAAAATACACACATGAACAAAAATTGAACAAAATCAAAAAGGTAATCAAAATCAAATATAGTTATAAATGTTCTCACCGCCATATCTTAAAAAAGTAATCAAAGTAAAGAAGTAATAGTTCACATAGGAAATAATTGATTTAGAATTGAATTTTTAACTATCAAGTCTTATAGTTAGTTCTATGAGAACTGAGTATAGATGAGAACTGACTATGTGAACTGAGTTATGAGAACCGGCTATGTGAACTGAAAAATACACTGTTCACATAGTCATACCACATATTAAAATACACAATTCTCATAAAAAATTACACTGTTCTAATAAACAGTTCTCATGGACAATATACAGTTCTCATAGAAAAATACACAGTTCTTATAGACAATACACACAAAAAAAATATACGAAAATAGTTCATCACACAATTCACATAACTGAAACACTTCCAATTTGAAAGTATTATTGAAATTATAGAAAAAATACTTTTCCAGAGCACAACATTCTTTTTTTGGCTAAGCAAGTACAACATTATTACTCTTACATAAATCTGATTGAACAGAATACAAATCAAACTTGAGGAAATTATGGCAGTCTGGACATCTGGTCGAACTTTGTCTTTTAAGGCCGACGAAATCGAGCAATTCGTGAACTTGAGAAATATTGCCAATGAAATCGTTCAGTTATGTGAACGGTGAGGAATTTACCAAAGATGATGTTAGCAGGATTACGTAGAAGAAGAATTCGACCGGAAGCGGTGGTCAAGTGGTGTTCGATCGGCAAGCCGTCGGAGTTAGATAGGTCGTACGAAAATGAGATCGATGAACTCGTCGGAGTCGACGTCGACGTCCTTTAGTGTTGAGCTAGATGAACTCGCCGAGGTCGATGTGGCCTCGTAGATCATGACGGAGATCTTGTCGCTGGGCTCCACGGACCATGGCGGCTTCGGGTTTGGGCGCCGGCGGTGGAGCTTGGTGGTGCGGAGGAACTTCGGATTTGGGCGCCGGTGGCAGAGCTTGATGTGTCGTTAAACATCGTCCAGCTTGATCTTCATCGAACTATATATGGAAGATGCAAAGGCTTGGGTGGCGACGTCTCCTTACTGAAAACAGAGATCAAGCAGCTAGAATCTGAATGTGAAACAACAGACTTTTGATTTAGAATTTTATGGAGGATGAGTTGATGATGGACGGAATTCTGGTGGGAGAATGAGGTTGTCGGTGTCGTCAGATTCGTATAATGGATTGTCGTCATCGGGGAGTAATAGTGCCAGTCCCTCTCTCAGGCAAAAAAGTCATTTTGCATGTAGCCGAGCCTATGCTGGTTTGGCAAAAATATTTCAGGATTGGGTTCAAACCGAATCTAAAAAGAAGGACCGGCCTCTAATTTACTATTATAAATAAATATACGTTGTGAAAACATAGTACTATTAAACATTTATTTATATGGAGTAATATAAACATTCATTTATAATATAACTCAAAAATATTGATGTAACATAATTGAAAACTTAAATAGTAAAAGGACATGACAAAAATAATGAACTAAAGAAAATAGTTGTATGTTAAAGTGATATATATGTTATGTCATCATCATACACTAAACAAAACACCTAAGGCTGGAGCACTTTCCAGAATTCACATGAGCCACTTCCATCATCCAAGATTTCAGGGACCATATATTATTGTTATTGCAGGAAGAGAGGAAAAAAAAAAGGGCAAAAACAAACTTAATTTGAAGAGGCATGAATCAGTAGGTACCGTACCATAAAATCCAGCCAGATACTATATAATTAATTTTCAATATCCTTCCACTGGCGGCTCTACACTTTGAATAGGGTAGGCTGGTCATTTGAACATGCACCCTTAAGCATAAATTTTGCGTGTAGAGATGATTTTTTTATTTATTTAGAGAGAGATAGCCTACCAACTTGATAGAAAGGAGAAATGGAAGAAAGTTATAAACAGAAGATAGAAAATGGAATCCAATTGTTCCACTGCACAGATAAACCCCTCTCTCTCTCTTTTATACTATATATATATATATATATATAGGAATTTTCAAGTGAGAGATTCCTCATTTTTTTAAAATGAGGGACTTTCATTTCCCGATCAAATTTTGAAAATTCGAGCCGCTCAATGTGTGCAGAACGTGATTTTAAGGGTACCCGCAAGAAATCAGCAAAAAAAATGACTGGGAAGGGCTTTATTCGAGCAGTTTTTTTTGAACCGTTCAATGAAAACTACTCGGATGAAGCCCTTCCCGGTCATTTTTTTTGCTGATTTCTCGCGAGGACCCTTAAAATCACGTTCTGATCACTTTGAGCGGCTCGGATCATCGAAATTCAATCAGGAATGAAAGTCCCGCATTTTAATAAAATGAGGGATCCTTCACCGGAACCTAATATATATATATATATATATATATATATATATGCTAATAAAATTTCGTCTATCATCAAAACTACTACTAATTTCTCTTCCAGCTTTTACTAATAAGTAGTGAAGCTATTTTGTATTATCATCTATATATAACCTATAGGTGACAATCTTAACCCATATTTTGTAATCCGTCCAAATCCGTCTATTTATAACCCAACCCAATTTGCCCATATTATATAATGGGTTGAACCCATATTAACCCATATTTATATGGGTTAAAAATGGGTTCAATATGGGTTAGACTTAAAAGACCCAAATTGACTTATTTTCTTATTCAAAACCCCTTTTTGTTTGACGGTTAGCTTCTAACAAAACTGGCCGAATAAGGGTCGGCACCCACCGGAAATTCGATAACAAAAAGCTCTCTCTCTCTCTCTCTCTCTCTCTCTCTCTCATACTTCCAAAATCAGACATCTGTGTCTTCTTATTCTGAATGCATACAACGTGCTAGTCAAATGGAAAATTTGGTACAAACGGAGCCGGCTTCCCTTGAAATAAAACGTCGGTTTCTTCCGAATTCGAAAGTGCTAAACTAATTAAGATTTTAATTTTGAAGATATCATTAGTGTTAGGAATTTTTATATGTAATCAAGTGTCCGGGAACTCGACTAATTCCGGGGCCCTAAAATTAACAACTGGGCAAATCCTCCGCTGACCCCAAAGTTTGAATTGTTTGACCTCCGTAAAATTTAAGCATGCAACCTCATAAAATCAATAGTGTTAAGATTAAAACTCATAATTTTAAAAAAAAAAAGTAAAAAAAAAAGATATCACAGATAAGGAACCATGTCGGGGAGGGAAAAAAGAAGAAGAGAAAAACGGATTGGGTCGGATTTGACTTAACCCATATTCGACCCTACCCGTTTCAACCCATTTACTATTTGACCCATATTTGACATGTCCATATTTGACACGCGACCCGTTTCAACCCGCTCAAACCCGTCCAGACCCGCCCATTTGCCACCTCTAAATTATAACCTATTGAACTATCAATTCACAATTTTTCAAAATACAAACATTTATAATTGAGTAAAATTAAAATCCTATGCGTTTACACTTTTTTTTTTTTGTGACAATGTCAATATCAACACATTATGTAAAGACTGTAATAGGATTTGTAGAACTTAATTTCATTAACACTACCCTTGTCAAAAACCCTAGAGTCGCCACTATGAATATCATTTATAGTAGTAGGTACCATAAACTCCAGCCCTCTCAAATCTCTTGGTGTGTTTAATTTAAAAGAGGTAGCAATTTGGTTAAAGTATCTCCACTTTAACCCTGCATTTTACGGTAGGCATCTACGACAAAACTGAAGAGCCGTACCCGTTTGAAGATAACACTATCCATGAAAAAAAAATTGTCGAAACCCTAGATTTCCTACTATTAGTTGCTCTATTTCCACTATAAAGATTTCCTAAGCCCACAAATCTAGTTCAATATTTTGTAAGTCCACATGCGTAATTCAAACCTTACGGTACCCTATGAGAGTGTTTGCCTTGTTCGTTTCACTTTTTGAAAAAAAAATTTCAACTCAAAAAATACTCATTACCCGTACTTCCAATCATTACTCTCATAAAAAAAATTTCAAAAACTCATCCAAACACAGCATAAAACCCTCAACCCTATGAAAGTGCACGTCTAAACTACTAAAATCATATAATGGGAAAGTGCACTCTAAAACTCTATGAAAGCGCCTAAATCCTAGGGTACCTTACTCTAGTGTATCCTACTCTATAATAGAAAAGTGCACCTTAAAATCCTATGAAAGTACCTAAACCCTAGACTCTATCCTAAGGAGTGGACCGGGCCTACTATGACTTTTTAAAATGAACTTGACACATTACAAAAAAAAAACAAAAACAAAACTAATAGGTGGACTTGTGGGCTTATAAAATTCGCATAATGGACTTGACCAATTTTGTACTTTTTCTATCTCCATCAATAAATATGTCGCCACCTTGCACTAAAATGGTTATAATATTTTTTAAGGTAATATTTGAGACTTTCTGCTCAAAAAATAATTATCGGGGACTTTCAACTATGAGATACAAGTACTTATGAAGTGGAAGGGCCAAACAATATTTCAATTAATAATATTTAATCTGAGGATATTGTATGTCTAAAAGGGTTATCATACACGGATTGCACATTATAATGTCATAGATATGAATAATCAACGGTAACATAATAAAAAACTAGCAAACTCATAATTTATTTTGATGGTTATACTTTTAAACACTATTCAATTGTAAAATCTATTATGCACATATAATTAATCTAGATAATCTAAGATATCCCACAAATCTACGAAACACAATCTAAACTTCAAAATATCCACACAAAAAAAATTTGACTCCCAAACTCCCCTAATTCTCACATGTTAAATTTTAGCAACTTTTTATTTCTAGTTGTCTTAATATGAGTATGTTCAGAGAATTGACTCAATGATGGAATAACAAATTTTTCTCAAGACATCTAGAAAACTCGGACACAATTTCCCAACCAAAATTAATTAGTTGAATTGCTTCTGTTGTAAAATGAATTACCATGCATTGATCATACTAAAAATTAATCATAGAATATCTAAGGGTGAAATGATGACATATTTAAAACTTCAATAGTTATATTTTTTCAAACACACAACCCCATGTATGAAGGGGTCGGTGCAGTTCTTACCACGGTAATACACTCAGCCACTCGTCAGACAATTGACATAAATAATATTAATATATTATTCTAATTTGAGGCCCTATAAATTGAGCTGAAAATTGGAGGGCCAAGGCTTTTGCATGATGAACCTATGCCCTCGGCAAGGCCTGCAAATGGGATAATATGTCCCTTCCGAAACTTAAATTAATGTAACTCTCATACAAATTACATACTTTCGGTATCCCTAACATTTTACAATGCTTAGTAATGAGCTCCTCATTGTTTGACATTTCATACAAAAGTCAATCTAGTATGTTTTGGTAGTGTGCTCTGAATATGGTAAATTTTACTAGGAAAAGCACCAGAAAATCATCTTCATGGGGTGTTCCTTGTGCTGCTATGTTTACATATATTCTCCCAGCTTGGAGCAACTTCAATGATTTCTCAAAGGCCATTTTTTCCCTTCTTGCAATGTCAGAATGTTTTGTTTTTACGAAGTTGTCTATTTGAAATTGAGAAGATTGAAACAAAATCTAGCTTGCTCGCGTTCGTTTTGTGAGGTCCATAGATAGATGCACACAAAATTTCAAATTTTTTTTTTTGGTCAAATTTAATACAACTATTGGTGAAAATCATTTATTGACAACTAAGGAGATGAGACTGTGAACAAATTATAATTTAAGTTATAACTTTTGCAAAAAAAATGATTGAACGTTAGAGATGATCTGTGGGTGTAAAGATTTGTGCACGTATGACATATCGGTTCGTTACTACTCAACAGGTAAAAGATTCTATTGAGTGGGGTCACTAAAAAAACTAGTGAATGACAAAAAATGAAAGTAATTAATCAAGATTGTTAGTAAGAGCTTCTTTGAAAATATCATGTATTGATGTGTGAAGCACCAATTCTTGGTAAATTCAATGTTAGGTAATTTGAAGCATGGAGATATGCGTAAATTGGTCCGGCCGAATACTTTGAGTTGTACGGACATGTAACGCCCCAAAAAATTCAACCTTAACACATGCAAAAAATGCATAAATATCGCGTTGAAAAGTCAAGTCCTCGTCAAACATTGGAAGAGTTGACCAAAATAAAAGACTTTTCTTTCTTTAAAACCTTAAAGCAATTTATCTTTTTTTAAAAAAGATACTCGTAACGAATATATTTCTCACAAAAGCTTGAGAAGTTTCCTGTGCTATGAAGGATATTTCACCAATCTTAAACTCAATAGAATCTAACTATCTAGCTTTATTCCTATAAGTCCCAAGAACAACATATTCTTTCCATAATCTTTAGTGCCAAAAATAAGTTCTACAAGCCATAAGATAAGCTTCCCAAAAGATGAGTACATAACTACTAATTTTACAATTCCAAAATAATAACATAAGTTTTCAGTTCCACAATCAAATTACAAAAGACATTGTATCAAATACGGCCTTATGGCCTTACACGTTTCATGACATATGCTAACAAAATAACAATGCAAAAAAGACTCTATGTAGCTACACTTCACTTAGTACTCGGTGCCTCATTGTCACCTGAAATTGTTTAAACAATAACACTAACTCTAATATCTAACAGAGGGTAGCCCGGTACAAGTACTCCCCATGAACTGGGGTAATCAGATACAAGCACTACTCTCACAAACCCATGGTAGTCGGGTACAAGTAGCACTCCATGAACCGAGGTAATCGGGTACAAGCACCACCCTTGCACCGGGTAATTGGGTACAGAGTACCACCCCATCTATTTCCGGTCTTTCACTGAGAAGCACGCCAAGCCCAGCTTACTTTTTCCTAGGTGCATCTTCTAGATCTAGACCAACATAATCCGAACACAATCATCTCAGCCTATCTCATTAAACGGGATAATTCATATTCAAACATTGTTCACAAAAGTCCTAACCAAGTATCCAAGCCCCAAGCGTTCAATAAACATTAACCATTACATGAACTCTTCCATTGACACAAGTAACTTTCACAAGTCATAAGAAAATAAAATCTAAAAGTGTAATTGTCATCGTATTTGCATCTCAAACCAACCTTAATTTCTCAAGTAAACTTTTTCTTTCTTTTCTCTAGATGTTCAACATGCAACATGGATACAAGTACTCTCATATAAACAACATCTATTCCCAACACTAGCCATCTCTACACTTCAATAGCACATAAATTTCAAGAATTTAACAAGTATTAATAAGAACTCATGTTTTCCATATGAGATGTGAAAACCTTAACATAATTTTACACACAATTTAAAGAATATCCTTATTCAATTATTCTACAACAAATCCACAATATTTACACTAAAAATAAACATATCAAGAGGGTTAGTGTATTGTACCTCAAAAGAGCCAAATCCCAAAAAAAGCTTGGAACTCCAAAGTTGGCCGATCAAGATTTTGTTCGGATCTCTGCCAAGGCCGGCCCAAGAGGCCTGGGCCTTGGGCATCCAAAAAATTTCAATTTTTAAAGGCACTCCAATATTTTTTACTATTTGGGTTTGAGTAGGACTCTTTTTAAGCACAATAGAATGAAAAAATGTCCAATTATAGGTAATGAATTAGCTGAACCCACCATTTCATAAGCCCAAGTGCCCAACCTACTAAATCCCCAAAATTATTTCCCCCAAACCATCGAATAACACCTCCCAAAAATCGTTTCCTCCCAAACCCACCCCAAAAACTTGACGATCTCGTATTTTGTGTTCGTATGTAATGATTAGTAGTAGTATTTTATATTTGTTTGACTTTCTCGTATTGTGATTGTTATTTGTAAAAATTAAGTATAATATTAACTCTTAAAGGGAACACTTTTTTTTTATTAGGCATTGGGCACTAAAAACTCTTGATCCAGCCCTGATCGCTGCTTACCTCTTTGTAAGTAGATCACGTTTTCTTCTTACCCTTTTGCGAAATTCGTAAATCTTGGTCTCCGATTTTGGGTTGAACAAAGAGAGTTTGTTGAGTAGAGTTGGAGAAAGAGAATGGGAGAGGGAGTGAACAGAAAAGAAAAAAAAAGGTAGCTTCCACTTTTAAGTGCAAAATTGCACTATGGCCTTCTAAAAATCAAGCTATTGCTTCATCTTCAAAAATGTTTTGAGTTATTACACTAAGCTAACAATTAATAATAGTTAACTCTAAAAGCTTATATATAAAAAAAAAAACTCCATCACATATGGTTACACACGTATATGCACGTCTATATAAAAAAAAATTCATGCCTTACTTATGTGGGCTCCTCATACCGGCGCGCCCAAGAAGAGTCGCCACCTGGATTTTTGAGATGGTTGATCCGAGAAATTGAGAGCTTATTTGAAGGAAAAAGGCTTTTTGGTCTTTCGAAAAGCGTTGAGATTTTGGGTTCGGAGCCACGCTACGAACGGGAAAGGTTTTGTTGAAGAAAATGCACCCCATTCGCCTGGTAAAACCGGTCTCTACTAAACTCTTTCAAAAGGGGGAGAATTTAAAATATCTTTTGGAAAATCAAGCTCTTTAATAAACAAATAAAGGGGAAAGGACATGGGTAATAGATTACATTGACGTGCACGTGGTGTTAACTGTACAGTGATGATAAGGATGATGTAGAATGAAAGGTTTCTCTTGCAGAAACTGTCTGGATTTTAGTTTCCTCTTTCACGGCATTTTGTGATACCGCGCACGGTTTTACAGAATGCCGTGCGGGGTATCCTCTTTGTCTTCAGGCGTTTATAAAGTTTCAGAACGCCGCCCGACATCTTGAATAAAACGCGCGGGGTTTCCAACAGTCATCAGACAATGTGTTTTACCACTGGACCGTTCTGAAAAATACCACTTTTTCAAGCCATAAACGAAAATCATCTTTTATACTCTTGATCATTTGGAATGACCAAAGAAGCTTTATTTCTAAAACCGAGCATGACTTGTAGATATAATCTTATTTTGAAAGCATTGATGCCTGATATTTCAGTAAACAGAATAGCTCTGACAGAAGATCGCTATGATCCAAACAGTTTGAATGAGAAAACAGTAGCTATATGAAATGCCGTGCGCTTGAACACACTATACCGTGCGACGTAACAGAATGCCGCGCGGTTTAGCCTGTTCAGCGCAGAGGTTTATTATTGTTTTTGAAAATGGTTTTAAGTCAGGATCCGACCAAAAGGTGAAGATCCTAACTGCAGAAACGGTTCCCTCAGGGACAAAGACAAAGCTTATCCCAAGGAAACTAGGTTATACCTTCAATCTTGAGTCTAGGCGAGGATGGATGGCCACAGATGAATGCGAGCAATACCGGTTGAGAAAAGAAGGCTGTGGGTGTGAGCAATAGATGGATACAATGGGTGGTTGGAACCTTAAAGTGAGTAAAAGAACTCATTTCAATGATGATGAGAAATATGGAGGATTTTGAAAAAGAAAGAATCTTGAGAATATTTTTAGAGTCATTTTCTCAAGACTTGGGAGTGAGGAATGGGTATGAAAGCATGATAAGAGAGAAAGAGGATTTAGGGCCCTTTTCTCTTGAGTGAAGAGTTGTATTTATAGACAAAAGCAAAAGATTTTGAATTTCAAATGGTAGAGGTGTTTTCTGGGCGGGCCAGAAGTGCTTTTTTGGCTGAGCTAACTTGTAACAGTGGCTCAAGTGGGCATGACCGACAGCTAGCTGAGCCAGTCAGAACTTTATCCAAAAAGTGTGCGGTTGACCTCATGACCTCGTGCGGTGTAGAGGTGTGCCGTGCGGTACTAAGGGTTCAGTTCTTGGCCGTTGGGCTTTTGTTTTAGGGGATTTCTACATCCAAGCTCTTGAATGTATTATTTCCTTTATTTCATCATCGGGATATTTAAAGAACTTTCGATATCTGAAATGGGGTGTCTACAACTTACTAAATATAGTTATACGCAGCCACATTAAATAAAATAAATTAATATTTGGGATGGATCACAGGACAAAATATAAATTTGAATCTCATACCCGTATCATTAATGGATTTATTCGGAAGAGAAAAAATGTTAATGTTTTTCACACTTTCTTTTTTTTTTTTCTAGTGAAAAAACTATGCATAAAATTTTTATTGAAAAACAAGAAATGAATTACATTCCTCAAAAAGAGGTGCGGTTCGGAAATCAGTTTCCCATAGAAAAAATTCAAATTTTTCAGAATAATTTTTAAATTTTTTTATCGGTATTTGAAATGATTCAAGTTACCCGAATGTCAAAAAACAGTTACCCAAATGTCATTGTTCAGCTGCCATGAGTTGTTGCAGCAAAAAGAATCCACGCTTTCTTCCTCCCCATCCCCACACCCCCGTAACCGCCAAATCAACACTGCACCAACGACTTTACAATTCCAATACTCACAGCTAAATCACGCCGAGTGCGCATGTTACCCAATCTCTCCCTCCACTTCCCCGCTTTAAAATCAACCAACAAACCAACCCTTCTTTTCTCTCTCTCTCTCTCTCTGTAAAACCCAATCCATCACTTCACTCTCACAATCCTCATACCACAGATTCACAACCAACTCATTCGATCGAGAAGAATGCCTCTCTCTCTAACCACCGCCCTCCTCCTCCTGCTCCCCCTCTCTCTCCTCACCACCCCCACCACCTCCCTCCCTTCCACCGTCGGCTTCACCTTCAACCCCACACCCACCACCCCCTCCCCCTCCCACGTCGCCTCCTCCCTCCACTCCCTCCGCATCTCCTCCGTTCGTCTCCCCAACCCCAACCCCGACTCCATCCGCGCCTTCTCCTACTCCAACATCTCCCTCCTCCTCTCCCTCCCCAACACCCTCGTCCCTTTCCTCGCACACAACCGCTCCAACGCCCACCTCTTCCTCTACACCCACGTCGTCCCCTTCTACCCCCGCGCCCGCATCACCGTCATCTCCGTCGGCTCCGACCCCCTCCTCCATTCCGACGATCTCTCCGACCTCATCCTCCCCGCCATCCAGAACGTCCACCTGGCCCTCCGCCGCCTTGGCATTAACGATATCGCCGTCTCCACCACCTTCTCCTTCCTCAACGTTGTAACCACTGCCTTCCCCCCTTCCTCCGCCGAGTTCCAGCCCCCCGCGGCCGACGTCCTCGTCAAACCCTTGCTCGACTTCCTCGAACAGACCAACTCTTCGTTCCTCGTCAATCTCCGCCCCTACGACGTGTACAGGGCCAAGCACGAGATCCCCATCGGGTTCGCCCTGTTCCGGGAGACCCCGTTCAACTTCCGCGACGATGCAGTGACGGGAGTCCGGTACCGGAACCTGTTCGATGCGATGGTGGACGCGGTAGTCTCGGCGATGGCGGTGGCAGGGCATGAGAACATCCCCGTCGTGGTGACGGAGACCGGGTGGCCCAGCGGCCAGGTGCCCGGAGTGAACGGCGATCCTGACGCTACCGAGCTCTTCGCGGGGATGTATGTGAACGGGTTGATTGAGCATTTGAAGTCGGGACTGGGCACGCCCCTGAGGAAGGAAGGGGTGGCCCAGGCTTACGTATACGAATTGTTTGATAGTGACGAGAGGCAGGAGAATGGGACGGGGCCGTATTATGGGATCTTGTATCCGAACATGACGCAGAAGGTTAACGTTGATTTTTCGGCGGCTTCGGAGAGGGCGGGAGGAGGCGGAATCTTGGTGGGGGTGGCGGTTAGGGTTCTGATGGCGGTTGTGGTTTTGGTGTTGCATTAGATGTGATGGACAGCCATTGATTTTGGGCATCTGTTAGGCTTTGTTCTGTTTTGGTAGTACTAGAGATTGCAGTTTAGGCTGTTGATTGAGATCATTTGGAGGGGAATTTCAATTGTGGATTTGAGTTGTAGTTTAATTTGGTGAAGGTAATTCTCTGTTTCGTGAACAAATTGGTTGAAATGTGAAGGGGTATTTTGAGGGAAAATCCATTTGGGATTCCAATTACTTTAAGCATTTGATCTCTTTTTCATTTTTGAAGGCTGAAATACTTCATTCTAGTAAATGGACTTGTTCTTCTTTTCCCTTCCTTCATCTCCTTAATTTATAGACAATTTGATTGTGTGGAACGAAAACTTTGCTTTGTGGCCTGTCGTATAATTTGGTTGGATTTGTTAGCGTCCAGACAAATGCTTGATATGCAGATTTAATTTCATTCTGATTATGGCCAATGGGTTGCCCATTTCAATCTCTTTCCAATGTGTAGGCCTTTGCTAGGATTTCCTATGGAATGAAATTCTTAAAATAAGTGCTTGGCCAAACTCTACTCCAAATCACTATCAAACCATTAACATGTAGTAATTGGAACTAAGTGAAGATTTTTGCAAGTTAGTTCTACCATGTAGAAATAAAATAAAAAGGCAGGATCGGCGTGCCATATTTCTGACCATATTATGGTACCCTATTATGGTGCTCATAACGCTCACGTGCGAACACATTATTTTTGAGAAAGAAAACTAGATATTTGAATTCCTTTCTATTGATTATCTCAACTTTAGATATGGTAGATTTTAGAAACATAGCTTGAAATATGCATACCACTCCAAATCCTAAAGTTGACTTCTTCGACTTTTAGATATGGCGAATGAAGTATAAGGTGAAGAAAGATGTGAAATCCATAGAGTAGCAAAATGTCACTCTTTATTAAAGGAGCTTACAACCCCACAAAAAATAGGGATGTTAGGTAGTGATTTTGACATTCTTTTCAATTCTCGCATTTGTCTTTACATTCTTATTGATCTGAAAATTGTAAACATTTGCCTCTCATTTTGTCACTTTTTTACACAAAGACGAGATAGGGGAGTAATAATGTTGCAGATGTGCCCAAGAAACACTCAGGACTGTGTTTTGATCGTAGACTGTAGTTGAGGCCAGGCACCTGCCTTCTGTTTCGGGCCCGTCCACAAATTAAAAGGCCGAAGCTCATTTTGCGGCCCAAGGGAATGAGTTCATGGGCTACTCACGAAAGGGTTACACCTCAGCAATTTTTTATTTTATCAGCAATACACCTCAGCAAATTACTTGTGGGTTTAGAAAACTAGTACTTAATTCTCATTAGGATGAACTCAATTTTTATTTACCTCTAAGGACAATCTCATATGAAGATTAGTTTTACCCTTAACTAAATATAATTTCCCACTTTATTATCTTTTCAAAGTTTTCATCACCCCCTCCCACCTCCACCCCATAACCACTTCCGATTGGCGACCACTCCGGCCGGTGATTTTTTCTGGCAAAATTTCACTAGTTTAAAAAATTAGTGAAATTCACTACTTCTCAAATTTCACCAATTTCAAATTTAACTAATTCACTACTTCTTAAATTTCACTAAATTACAATAATTTTTTTATCAGCAAAAATATTTTATTAATTCAAAACTAATGACTTTTCCAGCCGGTGACTTGGAGCTTTTGAATTTAAGAGAACCAACCTCTTGAATTTTACTTACTTGGGAGTTACTCGTGAATTTCACTACCTTTTGAACTTTGAATTTCATGAGTTCCAACCTCATAAATTTCACTAATTTGGACCTCGTCAATTTCACTAGCTTTAAATATCGTAAATTTCACTAGCTTTTGAACTCGTGAATTTCATAATTCAGAAATTTTGAACTCATAAATTTTACTCCCTCCGTCCCTTTTTTATAGTCTGGTATTCCATTTTGGGTTGTCCCTTAATAAGTGTCCATTTTGTAAAGTTAGTGGGTAAAAGTTGGTGTATTGTCTATTTTGTCCCTAAAAGTAGATTACATTTTAAAAAGTTAGTGAATAAAAGTGTAATGATGATGGGTAAGTAGGGAAAGTGGAGGAAAAAGTTGATGTGAAAGATATAATGATGATGTTTTTTTAATAAGTTGGAATTACGAAGCAGGACACTTAAAAAGGGACGGAAGGAGTACTAGACAACTAAAACAACTTTTTTTTTTTTCTTTATTGAGTTTCAAAACACAACAAAATAACTTTTTTAGAAATAACCATACAACTAGACAACTAGGGATGCCCAACTTGGTCGATCTGTCTGTATCTTATCCATTATCTGTTCTGAACGGATCGGAGATTCGGAATTTTTTTTCCAGAGATTGGGGCGGATTTAGAGGTAAGTCTGTCCCCGCCTTGAATCCGATCTCCATACCCAATTCGCCCCAATCTGTCCCTAAATACACACACACACACTCCCACAACAGTCGCACACCATTCCCACTTCTCTCTCATCACACTTTTTCCTAACTCCTCCTGCTCTCTCCAACCCCAGTCCCCACGTTCGTCACGAAAATCACGAAGCAGATTTGTTGATAGCGTTCGGTCTTGGGTTTGATTGAAAATCGAAAATCATTCTTCAAGCTCTGTCTCTCTATTTGTTGTGTTCTCATCTGATCTGGACTGGCTCTGCGTTTACCAAATACGTGTTATTTATGGGTTTTTTTTTGTATAATCAAATATCTATTTTTTTATTCTGTTTGATCGAAAATCTTTACTCTATTTGATCAAAAATTTGTTTTTTTTTTTTTTCAAATTCGAATATCTAAATCCCCGATCGGATCTCCATTCTCCGTTCAGGGCGGGGATGGAGGACCGAAAATATATCCGATCGGAGATTAAGGCGGATTCAGAGGATGGGTGAAGGGTTCGGATTCGAATATGTTAATATCCGCCTCCGATCTGCTCGTTGCTGTCATCACTATAGACAACTAGTGGAATTCATTCGCTTTGAACACGTGAAGTTTCACTCAAACATTTCATCGAACAATTCTTGTGCGTTACTAAGTGAAAACAAACAATTCATCTCTGCCATCTCCTTCGAGATCTACATCGTCGATTGCTTCAACGACCCTCCGTCGGCACTGTTTGTCTCCTCATTAGCAGTAAAGTCTCCGCCACAGCCAGAATCACGTCGATGTTCACCGCAACCAGGTCTGGTCCAATCGGTTCCATGCGTTCTCAATTTCTCTACATCACCGCCGCTGTCACGGAGTTTGGAGTTATTGTTGTTGGTTCATCATCGACGATCTGTTTTGTGAGATCTCGTGGAGAAGAGTCACTGGCGCAAGGAACGAGTTGAAGAAGAGCGAGAAGTCCTCTGGAGGTGAATCGGGCGAGAAGAAGTCGTTGTCGTCGGCTGCGTTGAAGGATGAGAGAAGGTGGGGAAAGGAGATAGAGACGGCGATAGAGACGTGTTTCAGATTCAGGGTGGAGAGACAATTTTGGAACAAAAACTTGGAAATCCTTGTACTTCGAGGGGATTGGACCTCCTAAACTAGACCGGCTTGTAAACCATACAAATGAATCATGAACTGTTTGAGGCTTGTTTAGCACTAAAAAGTTTAACATCGACTTTAACCACAGTAAGCACGGCTTGAGCTCTGCTCGTTAAGGCTTCGTTTGGAACCTATGAAAAGGAAAAGAAAGGAAATAAAAAGAAAAAAGAAGGAATATTAGATAGAGGATGATGCTATCGTGTCCCCGGTCATTTTGGGGACACCGTAATTTTTGGCATAACTTTACCATTAGGAGCATAACAAAAATCATTACAAGTATAATAGAACCATAACATGGCATAACCAAGGCATAACCAAATACCAATTAAGGCATAACAAAAAATCAACCAAGGCATAACCAACCAAGTTATGCCTTATTATGGTTTTGGTTATGCTTATAATGGTTTTGGTTATGCTTATAATGAATTTAGTTATGCTTATAATGGTTTTGTTATGCCAAAAGTTACGGTGTCCCCAAAATGACCGGGGACACCGAAGTCATTCCCTTAGAGGAAAACAGGGAATTTTTTTTACTATTTATTACACTTGAAATCTTTATTTTCTTCTTACGTTTTCTTCTAACCAAGTAGGAGGGAAAATTCTTTAATTTTCATTTCTTTTTATTTCTTTTCCCTGAGTTACAAACAGAGCCTAAATTTTTGTTGAGGTCGAACTCGACTTGCTTGCGAACTCGCAAGTCACGACTCCACACACACACACACACTCTCTCTCTCTCTCTCCCCTGCGAAAAGTTCCCGTCTCCTCAACAGAACTGGGAAGCAATTCACCTCTCCTTGAGCCGTGAGGAATCTATTTAGACGACCTGCCGCGATTATCATCGTGCATATCACGGTAACTTTCATTTATCAACCCGAATCACGTAGGGTTTTTAGGGAATCTATGATCTGGGTCAGAACTGATGGCTATTGCTTTTTGTTTTAGTTGATGGATTTTGTTTTACTGGATTCTTCAATGCATTGCACTATACTAATGGTATTCAATTGCATAATGCCAGTAAAGTTGTCCTCTTTAGGTTCGAGATATTTGGTTTGATTCGCTGATTAAGTTAGGGTTCTGGGTTGAATTTCAAAATCCCCGGATTCAACAGAATGCACCAAAAGTTAATTTCCAGGTTGCTCATCAATTAATTAATTTCATATTATTCCATATTTTTGGTTGGTGGAACTCGGTATACTAGTCCTGAAAATAATAGGATTCTTATTTGTTTGACTTATTTTACTGTATTTCTATCAATGCACAATTTAGGTTGCTTGAGTCTAGGATATTATGTCAACCAATTGTGTGATTGCATTTCCTTTTTAGTAGAAGTCTATGAAAAATGTAGATGCCATATGGCTTATTAAGCAGAAATAATATCTTAATTGCCTAAAGGCTTTGGAGGCTAGATCCCCTCGAAGTGATCTTGTTGGAGGCTGGATCTCCTCGAAGTGATCAATTTCTCACCCATTCTCTCTTTTTCTTTTAATTTTCGGAAGTGATCCTATAAAAAAATCATAGCATTTTGTATGTCTGATCATTTGAGTTATTTATTTTTTCTTTCTTTCTTTCTTTTTATTTTTTTAAAATTTTGTCACCTGATTGTCCAGGTATCACATTGGAGTTTTGAGTAAGTGGAACAACATTGTGGCAATCCCTTTTCATTTCTGTTTTTCGTTCTCATTTTCCGGTGAACGCATTGAGTTTTTTGACGAATAGGTTTTTGAACCTGTTTCCGAGGGATATTGTTGACATCAACCCATAATTCGTGAAAGTACCAAAAGACATGTCCCAATTCTCGAAACTGTTTCCTGCTTACAACACCGAACAAATGAGGTATATTTGTTTCCAGAAAAAAAATCTGAGAAGTGCTGTTCGAAAGATTTTCTAAAAAGGCAACCAAATAGGAGCTGAACATTGTTATTTCTTAATTTCTCTTCTTTCGTATGCTTCGCCGCAATAC
This sequence comes from Rhododendron simsii, assembly GCA_014282245.1. Taxonomy (NCBI): domain Eukaryota; kingdom Viridiplantae; phylum Streptophyta; class Magnoliopsida; order Ericales; family Ericaceae; genus Rhododendron; species Rhododendron simsii. The sequence continues at coordinate 24,666,704 of CM024955.1, forward strand.
TTATGAAAATGATTACGTTATTGATTTAGATTTGCCTGAATTGGTTTATGTCTCCCTCAATTCATGCCATATGTTGTTGGACCAGTTTGGATAATTGTTTTTGTATATGGGGTTTTTTATTTTTCTAAATGTTCGATAATGGTCCTTGTTATAGGCCCTGCCGGTGTCCGAAACAGAGGAGAAATGGCTTCTTCGAAGGTGAAGAAAGCTAAAGCTACTTGGACAACTGCTTTCCATAAGATATTTGTGGATATATGTCTTGAGCAGACATTACAAGGAAATAAACCGGGGACATGTTTTACTAAGGTGGGTTGGAAAAATATGGTCGAATCATTCCACAGAAAGTCGGGCGTCAGGTACGAGAGCAGACAATTGAAGAATCACTGGGGTGTAACAAAGGAACAAAGGAAGGTCTGGCTTAAGCTGATTGGCACTGGCAGTATGAGATGGGATTCAAATACCCAAAGATTTGGTGCGAGCGAAGAAGATTGGGCCAACTATATACAGGTAACTAAGCAAAGTAACTTCAAGACGTTTTCTTTATTGGAAAGTATATGGATGTTTGTAACTCCCATGCACATCAAGTATTAGAGGTAAGATATTCTTGATGGGTTTTGATTGCTACTTGCTTGTGATTTGTGGCGGAGGAACTATGTTTGAATTGTTATAGTTTCAGAATAAGTTTGTCAGCAAGTATTCCAAATTGTTTGGTTGACAATTTCTAACGTAAAGAAACTATTTTGAGCATCTCCAACCATACTTTAAATCTTCAAACTCATTTTTCAATCTTCAAAATGAAGGATGCAACCCCTCCAACCCTGCTTTCGATTCAATTCTTCAAAATGAAGGATCACGTTTGATTCTCTCTATATTGGAGAACCAAATGAGAAATGAATAACATTCTTCAAATTTGTTTTGCACTTTGAAATACATATAACTTGTGATTTTGTAGAATAACTCAACATATCTAAAATTACTACCATTAGATATGTGTTAAGAATATCTTCAAAATGAGATCAATGTTGAATATAATAGGAAGTAAAATCTTAAATTTTAGAGGTAAAGTTGAATTTTGGAAAGAAATGAACAGATTTTTGGAAAGTAGTGATGAAAATGAAGAATTGTGTTTGGAGTGTGTGAATAATAATGTTGTTCTCTTTATACGCTTTTCGAGTATGTTATATTATTTTGAGTTTCGAAATGAAGAATTTGGTTGGAGAAGCTTTTTGAGAAAGCATCAACATATTTCCACTTCCTTCTTATTGATAATATATGTGATATGAAATGATGAGCACTCATGCTTTTTAATAGTTCTCTAAACTTTTTTTTGAATGGCTTTTTTTTTTTTCTTCTTTTTCTTTGAACGGCATGAATAGTTCTCTAAGGTATTTTGTAAAAGCAGCAAAACTGATGGAGTAAACTGCAAGTGCTTTTTTGAAGTGTTTCTGGTGTACGGTTAAGGAACGTAAATTGTGTACATGGATTAAGGAATGTACCTCCACTTTTTATATGTTAGTCTTAGTCAGTGTATCTCCAACAAAGGAGTTTGGGATTAAAAGGGCTTAAGACTAGCGATCCCCCATCCATTTTTTTTAGGAACATAGGGGTTAACTTTAAGGAAGTTTTATCGCAGGACAGGGCCTACCAATAGGCAATAAGTTGCTTATTCCAATAAAAGCGATCTGTACTATGTTGATCAGACTACCCTCATTTTAGATATGCAATGGGTTTTCTTGCAGGATAACCCTGAAGCTGCACAATTTAGGTTAAAAGGACTCCCTTTCACAAATGAATTGGATATCATTTTTGACGGAACAGTAGCTAATGAAGAAACAGAACCTTCAGCTCGGCGGAGGAAGCTCAGTGATGGTTCAACCTCCTCGCTTTTCCATATTGAAGGGCCGGTGGATGCAAGTCCTGAACTCAGAACTGATCGTGGGACTGACCACTTGAATGATGCAGTTGAATCAAGGGGCATTGTTACGTCTCGATCTTCACGAGGGAAACTCAACTATACTATTGGGGAATGCATTGAGTGCCTAGATGGGATGGAGGGAATAGAACAAGGAAGTGACCTTTACTTTTTTGCTTTAGATATATTCTTGAAGAAGGAATATAGGGAAGTTTTCCTTCAATTAAAGAAGTCTAGCGTAAAGGCGGCATGGTTGCAACGGATGCAATCAGCTGGTCCTCCTTTACCATTGCATTAGTACGATTGTCATGCCATCAACAGCTAAAGGTAGCTCGTATGGGCCATTATACATCTTTGTGGCACCATGCTCTTTATTTCGGTTGCACCATTTTCTCCAATGCTAGAATTTTATGTTGGCAAATTGTCTGATTCATCATTCATGTGATATGTGTATTTGTGCCTGTCGGCTAAAGTGGAACCATGGAATGGTGCATTCTCACTACATTGATTCTATCACAGACACAGAGGAATGTGCAACTTGAGCATGTATAATGTACTTTTCTTCCTTCCTTCATTTGTTTCTTCTTCCTTTTTCGTTTTGCTTTGCTTTTTCATGGGTGTGGTAAATAGATGAATTTCTTGCTTTCCTATTTGCAGGATGACTGCGGTTGTTGTCTATAGCCTAGATGGGTATTAGGGTGACGAACTACAGGGAAATTATCGTGAAGCTATTAGCTGCTTGATCTGCTAAATTACCTGATAGAAATGTTGATATCGTCTTTGTCATGCATTTTCAAGACTACAGTTTGCTTTTGTTCTTAAGACAGTTGACTGATGCTTGAGGCTTCCTGCATATGGTTTTTTTTTTTTTGCATTTGTTTGAAACATTGTGTGGCTTCCAAGTTCAGTATCCTAAGAACAAGATAAGAAGAAAGAGGAAATGTTTGTTCGAAATCCATGTATTAGTAATTGAGTTTCTTTTTTCCGAGACAAGTAACAGATCGATAATGGACACAAATCCGAGATCTAATACATTGCTTAAGAGTGCGAAGGGAGAGAAGGACGATAAACTTGTGTATTGCTGATCAAAGTGTCAGGGCAACTGCATTAAGCTCGCCTCATCCCTTGTGCCGCTAGACTAGCGAGGGAAAATGAACAAAATTCAAGGCATCAGCCTAGCTATTGATTGGATCAAATTAATTCTTGATACAGTCACGCTCTTGAAGAAGAGAGGCACTATTCATTGGTTACCTAATATTTTATTATTTTTTACACCTAATCTATTCGAAACATTAACATCTCTATCGGGTACTATTATTTTTTTTATTATTTTCATGTACTTTTTCAGTAGAGGGGAAATATTTAATTGAAAAGAGAGTGAGAGTGGGGAGTCTGATGCAATAGACATTTTAAAAGTGAGTAGCTAAAGTAATATAGTGATTTTTTAATGTGTAATTTGGTTCAAAATGTAGAGAGACTGGTGCGGATGCTCTAAAATAGTAGCTTATTTATTGAGTTGACATGGTGGATGAACATGATCAAAGTATTAGAACTTATTTGTTGGGGTGAAATGGTGGATGTCGCAATTACAACGTGAAAGGAACTTGCATATGGGCGTTCGTAGGATTTCCTCAAAATGTTCATTGTTTCCCAACAGTAAAATATGGTAATTCTATAACTGTTCTTCTACCCAATATTTTGGTTTTTGAATTTGATCACAAGGCTGTTTTTTCGGGGAAAATTTCAAATAAGCACTTGAATTTTCACCTCAATGTCTCATAAACACCTGAATTAATTATTTTAAAAAAAACCTTTAAGTTAACTGTCATTAAAGAATTGGGCACCCGGGTCTTATTTCCGTCTATTTGGTGATGGAAAATGCACACCTGCCCCATTTTTACGCTGACTTGGCTCTTCTTAACTGAGAGGGTATCTTTTGGAGGGAATATGACACTTTCTATCATTTGTTTCCCTCCCTTTACGAGTTAATATCATTTTTTAACAAATTGGACATGAATCATACCGTATAAATAAGGATCCCCACCATCTTCACGGATGCGCCAACCCATTCTTGATTCACTCCTTGATCCTTCCGAAAAGCGAAGAATTTTTTAGAGTGTGAGTTGATTAATAAAGGGTTTGCCTCATGATTTGGGACTAGTCCCAAATCAAAAAAGGGACGATGAAAAGTAAAGTAGAAGGGGTGTTTTGTGGTCATGTGCTGCTGCACGTGGTTTTCCACCAAAAGCCTCTCAGCTAAAAAGAACCAATTCAATGCAAAAATTGGCTAGCTGATCGTTTTCCGTCACCAAATGGACGAAAATAGGACTTGGGTGCTCAATTTCATTATGGCAATTAACTTCATGTGTTTTATTTGAAAAATCGATTAGTTCAGGAGTGACATTGAGATGACATTTTAGGTGTTTATTTAAAATTTCTCCCTTTTTTTTGCCGACTAAATCATGAAGACATTTTGTGAGTGCAATTTTGTTTATCCTCCTTAAAAGAGGCTGAACATTATTCTGTCTCTCTCTCTTATTAGTTGAAATGGTATAGGTCCCACCCGTGCAAGTAGCATTTTTTGGTAAGCATGACATTACTTTGTGGTGGAATCCACATCATTTCAACCAATAGAAAAAAGAGTAATGTTCACCTTCTTAAGTGGAGAGTGAACAAAACTCAACTTAATTTTTGTCATCACTGGTAATAAAATTAGACATTGTCTATGGTTGATTGCGCTCATCATATCAGTCTGATCTCTTTGACGTGTGATCGTGACCATGACTTACTATAGGATCAATCCAAGACTTGTAGATGATCCACTGAGCTATTATTATTATCCAGGGATTGATGTCCTCCAGAAAACGAATACACTTCTGTACAAATTTACCAGCAATACGAAAGAGAATTAGAATGACCAAAAAACTAGTATTTTTAGGATGGGTTTTGGATATTAGATTAATAATTGTGGAGTGAATGGAAATAAAATGTAAGGAATTTCTATCCGCATTAATCATCCTGTCTGTAAATCAAAGTTCAAAAAACAGCCTTAAAGTAGGATGCCACAATCCCACGACAGACTCCTAAGTCGAGACAAATTAAATACTGTAGTTTTTGCCTTCTATCCCCTGAAGGGCTAAAAATCAACGCACACAAAAAAAGGAGCATTTCCCAAACTTTCATAAGCCTAACAAATAACCCGAAACCGGGAAGATTTAGGCTGGAGCAGTCCCTCTCTTCTAGTAAAACTCCAAACATGAATACCGATTTTCCACCCAACCAAACCAGCAGCTGTCGACTGGGACAATGTAGCGCTTATGGTCCTGAATTCCAGTCTCTAGCTTGCTCATATGGTGAGAATGGATATTGACAGAATAAAACCCCGTACCTGTGAGTTCTTCTGAAATTATGTCTGCCATTCTTCAAGCCATTCCGGTATCCAAACAAAAGAAATTTTTCCTGGCACCATCTATTTCCACCATCAAATACAACACTCACTTGTTCTCATAATATGCTTTAATACACCTTTGACACAGAAGCAGAACTCAACCAATTGTGAGACTACCAGATCTACAGAAAGTAATTGTCCCTCGTACTTGAAACAAACTCACAGATTGTCCCTCGTACTCGAAACAATACCGAATGTAAAAACTTTAGAATTCCCAAGAATTAAGGTTAACTAGAGTGTACGTTTTGTAACGGCTCCAATGAGGAAATATATGCATGGAGTAGAAAGGGGACACGTCCTCAGAAAAATGACGAAATATGGTAGCATTTCTCCACCTGCAATATCCTTGTTTTTATTGAGGCAGATTTTGGCTTACAAGATTATAATTATCTGTATTGTGATAGATTAGGCTCGGAAGCTTGAACATTCGCTTCCCTGATTGTGGGCCTGTAAAAGCATCCATCTGGCTGCTAATTACAGCTTTTATGCGAAAACCCTGCTTCTGCAGTGTGTTTCTTAGTCTTGAAAGATGTTCACTGCTATCCATTTGCAGCTCCTCGCCCAATCTGCAAAATTTTCCAACCGTTTCAACGGCGATGGTGATATCAAATAACGAAAAAGATTTTTAAGTTTGTTTGTTGAAAAGAAAAAAGAAATTCCAAGTTTATTTACCCCACGCATTCCAAAACACGAGGACTCATCCAAGAAGACTGAAGAGAGATCTAGTGATTCCAAAACACAACACATTCCAAAAGGCAATGGTGCATCCGAAAGTAGTAAAGAGGTATATATTGCCGCACTTCATCAAAGGTAATCCTCTACACTAGAACTATTCAGGTAATCTGCTATGGCAGTGAGGAGGGATTATAGCTGAGCATAATCCCTCACAAAATTTCTATACCTTGCACACTACAGACTAAATAGAAACCCTTCCAAAAGGATCAGCCTAGCATAGTTCATAGGCATCCGAGCATCACACAGTGTTTCAGCAAAACAAACGAAAGATAAAAGCAAAAGAAAAACAGGAAAAAAAGTTGAAGCAGCAGCATCAGCAGATTCAAATATCTTAGGCCAGGGTGTATATTTTACATAGCTCATACAAAGTAGTGAACCTTCCATAAAGAGCTGTTGGGCCCGGAGTGCCCCCATGGATTTGGTTACATAATGCCACTCCCTGCGACCGCTCTAAAACCAGACTTGTGGGTGCGATGTCGAATGCCATAAAAGACTTAATTGAAACCCTTCCTACCACCAATTGGTTTTAGGAGAGATGGTGGAAAAGCGGTCCGACAAGTAGTATCAAAGCCAGGAAGTCATGGGTTCGAGTCGCGGGAGCGTCATCGTAAGGGAGGGATTGTCGGGCCCGGAGTGCCCCCATGGATTTGGTTACACAATGCCACTCCCTGCGACCGCTCTAAAAACAGACTTGCGGGTGCGATGTCGAATGCCATAAAAGACTTAATTGAAACCCTTCCTACCACCAATTGGTTTTAGGAGAGATGGTGGAAAAGCGGTCCGACAAGAGCAACTAAGAGAAAGAAAAGAAGACGAAGGAAAAGAGAAGTGTGCATTCACGTGTATGATCAGACAATGAGCTCATCATAGAAGCTATTCCAGGAAGCTTAATAAGGTTTCCTCAAGGCAAACAAATGAGTGATGAACAATATGCTTTGACAAAAAACAACAAAAGGTTTGGAGTTCTTTCCCAATAGCAGAAAGGAAAAGGTCAAGCATGTCCTTAGACATTGGCTTGAAGAACACACTTGTGGAGAAAAAACATCTGCATTTAAGAACCGTATGGTAAATACTAGTAGTATCCGCATGAAAATGGAACATCTAACTATAACAGATACGCAGTCCTGGTATACAGGAGAATAAGCATTAGCAGCATTGCAACATCATATCATCTAATACAGAACAAGGTAAACCCAATTAAACTTTTAGTATCCTTCATTTAGTGAATTTCTCACAGTGACAAAGAAAGGAATGAAGGGACAATACCTCATAACCAATGAAGACCAAGCACCATATCCAGCAGAAATAAGGTGCTCTATGATGGCATTCCGTTGATTCTCAGGTTTCCTTGAGAACAAAACCAACAGCCACCCACCCTCTTGAAGTTTCGTGTACAATTTCCGAATGAACTTATGCTTCAGATTTTCTGCCTCTCTAAGGCAATCCTCACAACCAAGAAGACTGAATCTACACTAAGCAGACACATTAACAATCAATCTTCACAGAAGATGCTACGGAAATTTCGTGTGCAATTTTAAGGATACCAATAGTACTACTAGCGGATATTAAATACAAGTTCTCGCAACTAAAAGGCAAGCAATAGATCAAGCTTACAAGGAAACAGTAATCATAATGGGGGAATACTTTCAGAGGCTGGCAAGGGCCAATTAACTTCAATTAATTCCAAATCAAGACAGTTCAAGAATCCGAAAGTTCCCGTTTGGAAAACAACATTCTATTGCGAATACTGAATAAGGACTTCAACAATGGATTAAATTCTAAATGAGGAACTCTACATATTGCAAGTTTAGTTTGGAACCTATATGATGAAGCAAAGTGATATATTGACACCAAAGAGGAAATGAGCCAGCAAAGATTAAATGTAACAGCTTCGCAGGATTTACCGAGACTGCAATGGATCATCATAATGAGTACTTGAAGGGAAGAAGTCATCTATGTCCATCAACACCAAGTCCAGACCATCCTCTAGTGGCTTAACACTGTTAAAATAGTCTTCCGCCATTCCTATTGTAAGATTTAGATCTCTCGAGTATTGACCTTCTTTCACGTAATAAACTGCAGTAATCTTACAGATTTCAGGGAAATCACTAACATCCACTTTATTGAGCTCAGCATGCAGAGTAAAGATCTTGCAGTAACTGTAATTTTCAAATGATTTTGATGTATCAACAACTCCCGCGCACCGATTTTCACAGGAATGCAACATTACTGCTAATGCAACAAGCAAAGTTATCAACAAAACCCCGACTGTCGCAAGTGCAGCAATGAAAATAATTGCAGCAAAAGGTGTCATATAAAACCCTGTCTCCATCACATCATGGCTTTCCATACCTGCATTAGGCCAGAAGAACAAATCAATGCCTCATGATACAGAAAAGCCAAAGATATCATTATCAGACAATTACACACTGGGATATAGTTAAGATCACCAATAGCTTAACATTTTAATGTGCCAAACATCATTGGAAAAAAATTTTGACGAACAATCCCTCAATCATATCTACACCCTGAACTGAACAACCCATTTTTTCCCTTCTGTCAAACGATTTACCCAACTGAGGGTCCTAAACATCTTTTATATGAACTTTGATGGGAGCTTCCACACCAAATGGATATGAAGGTAGTTATCGTAAAGATATTGACACAATAATATTCCATCTTGAAATTTTCGCCATGAAAGCAAGATCTGACTCTAATCTTGCTGGGCAACAACTGCAAAGTAACCAATCTCACTGAAACCATGCACCATTGCTTCTCTTCTCAAACAAATCAAATTACCTCCCAGGGTTAACACAAGAGAAAAAAGTAGTTGTAAAAACAGCGAATGCTTACCGGAACCTCTTCCACTTGAAAGACTCTGGTTGGAATGTTCCCTCTCCGCTTGATGGGCATAGCCCGACATTGGAACTCTCAAGTAAAAGGATGACTTAACTCATGGACCGAAATCCATCTAAATGATGGAAAGGATACCCAATACGGTATTACCTACAAAAATAGACAACTACTGTTATCCAAATTCAAATTGGGAACTGTTAGTAATCGAAACTTGCAGAAGCGAATTTGCGTTCGATTTACCTTCGGTCAGAAATCGGGTGAATAGCAGTTAGTCTCCGAGTAATATTAGTCTCCTGCAGTGAGGCAATACCAAGTTACCAACAAGAGTATTTTCTTTGATCCACAGTTCAAAGGCTTTGAGTTTTGTTTTGGGGAGATAGAAAAGAGAGAGAAGGTATGCTCCGATTGTTTGTTTCGATTCCGGGAAAATGGTCTGTTACGTAGGCAGAATTCACAGCTAACTCTCATCTCCAACCCATCTCTTCTTGGATGTCAACCACCCCCATTGATCCCACCCATTCAATCCAATTGTATCTACATCCCATCCAATCCAATTTTATCTACAGGAACCAATACCCATTCGCGGGAAATAGACTCCGCAAAAGTTAGCATCACATTTTATTCACTACCAATATCACAAATCAGTTTCATTTCCTACACGGAAACATTACGAAGAAAAGAAAAAGAAAACAATGGTTGCTTCAATATACTACTACCGAATTACCCAAAAAAAAATATACTAGTACCGAGCTTGTTGTCCGACTTCTCAGATGCCACAGGATGTGTAACAACCAGATGAAAAGTTTAATGTGGTCAGAGACTCAGATCGAGTCTACATCTATACACACACACACACACAGAGGGGGGAGAGAGAGAGAGAGAGAGAGAGAGAGAGAGAGAGAGAGACCTGAGAGTGAATCCGTGATATTGAAGAGGACGAACAGGCATTGCAATGAAGGGGAGAGGAAAAAAGCTTCCCAGTGGACCCAGGTATCTCTCCTCCTCCCTCGCGGAATAAAATTAATCTTTCATTTAGAGCCCGTTTCGCTTATGCCTTGTTTTCTTTGTTTTTCAAAAAATATTTTTTAAAAAATTTTCCATAGTTTTTCTCATACTTTTAATATTTTTTTTATATCTCTCCACTTATTATCCATACTATTTTTAAAAAAATTTTCAAATTCAAATCCAAACACAGCATAATTTTTAGCACTTTTTATCCTTATTCAAATTTTTGTCAAACTTTTATGGATTGTTAATTCATCTGAATCGGATTATTATTATTTTTTACTTTTAACTAAATATTTTGAACGTAGACGTGTTTTAGCAAAAAATATAAAAATATATAATTTTTTTTATAATGGTTATTTTTCAAAATATTTAGATAAGCGTAAAAAAAATTTATTTTTTCGATTTCTCTCGTCGAAATGAATGAATAATTTACAACTGTTTGGCGTAAAATTAACTAATACAAAAAAAATTTAGATAAAAACAAATCTGCTAACTTATTTTGCTAAAAGTTAAGTGCAACATAAACTTAGTAAAAAATTGGGTACAAGTGTTGTTAAAAAGGAAAGGAGTATTATACAATAGCATCCGAAGTCGTTCCATTACATTACATTACATACACAAGTGAATCCACCACATGCATTAAATAGTCGGGCCGGGCCGGGCCGGAAAGCGATAGATTTTGGAGACCTCAAGTAGAAGGACATGTGTACAGATCGGAATGTCGGCTACGTGTTTATCTCACCTGGGCCCACGGCAAGAACACCACCGGAAAGGAGTTCTATGCCATACAGCTGTGCAGTAATGTTGGGCCTACCCTCACTGAATAATGGGAGCTGTTAATTGCCCCCGGTGTCATGAGAGTCTTGACACCGGGCACAGAGAATTTCCCGTTTTGTTCCATTCACTTGCTCTCTCTCACCATTCTCCGGTAGTGGGAGGACAGCAGCGTATGATTGGTCAAACATAATAAGATCTTCACACCTGTTCAAACGGATTAAAAATTTGGAACACTTATGATTTTTATCTAGACTATACTTCTGTTAATGATTATCAAATGGTCTTAAAAAATTAAGTGCTCAAATTTTCACTCCGTTTAAATCGGTGTAAAGATTTTTTTATTCTGATCATATTATTCTAAAGAGCCATAATTAATTTTTGTATATAGGACTCTCATAATCACATTTCTATTTTACAGAATCCTAAATAAAGAGCATATATTTAATATGAGAGCCTTAAAGATAAAAAAAAATTAATTACGACCCTTTAGAATAATATAATCAGAATAACAAGATCTTTACGGAGTGAAAATTTGAGTACTTAATTTTTTTAGACCATTTATATATTAAAAAATATGGTTAAAAAATTAAGTGCTCCAATTTTTAATCCGTTTAAACAGGTGTGAAGATCTAAGTATTTTGATCATATTATTCTAAAGAAATATAATCAAATTTTGCCTTTAAAACTCTCATAATCACGTTTCTGCTTCATAAGATTGCAAACAGGTGGGGAGGAAATTTTTTTTTCCCAAAACGGCAACGTATTGTGCTTGATTTGGGTGTGGGTCGGGGCTACTTGAAATTGGGTACAAGTGTTGTTAAAGGAAAGAGTATATACAATAGCATCCGAAGTCGTTCCATTACATTACATTACATACACAAGTGAATCCACCACATGCATTAACTAGTCGGGCCGGGCCGGGCCGGAAAGCGATAGATTTTCGAGATCTCAAGTAGAAGGACATGTGTACAGATCGGAATGTCGGCTACGTGTTTATCTCACCTGGGCCCACGGCAAGAACACCACCGGAAAGGAGTTCTATGCCATACAGCTGTGCAGTAATGTTGGGCCTACCCTCACTGAATAATGGGAGCTGTTAATTGCCCCCGGTGTCAGGGGTCTGACACCGGGCACAGAGAATTTCCCGTTTTGTTCCATTCACTTGCTCTCTCTCACCCATTTCTCCGGTAGTGGGAGGACAGCAGCGTGGTGCTGTACCTGATTTTTGGGTACACTCTAATCTCGCTCCGATGATCGAAATTGTTCACTTTATAGAGCTCGTCGAGTAGAAAATTATGCAAAAAATTAGCTTAATTGGATATTATTAAGTGCCTGATCGGAGCCTATATAACTCTCGGTCCATGGTTACAGTGGATTTGATCCAGCGTTTCGGATCTTGAAAAGAATGGATCCGAAACACTGGATCAAATCCATTGTAACCTATGGACCGAGAGTTATATGGGTTTCGATTAACCACTTAATGATATCCAATTAAGTTAATTTTTTGCATAGTTGTTCTACTCGATGAACTCTACAAAGTGAACAATTTCAATTATCGAAACGAGACTGGAGTGGACCCAGAAATCGGGTACATCAACACGTTGCTACCCCAAGGGGACAGCAGCCACCTTGCTTCCCCATTTCTCTCTTTTATTTTATTTTTCTATAAAATTATAAATACTCATAATTTTTTTTTCACCTATTTTTTTAATAAATTTTATATATTTGAAATCTACTCAACGAAACCTATCAAACGAACCTAATATTGATGGTGAAATACTATAAAACGAAAAAAATTATATTTTTGTGGTAGTTTAAACTGTCTAAAAAGGTTGAAAAATTAAGTGTTTTAAATTTCAATCCGTTTGAACCGATGAAAAAATTTTAGTTTTCTGATTATTTTATTTTAAATGGTCATAATTAAATTTAACTATGGGGCTCTCATTGATTAACCCTAAAAAAATCGTACAATCAAATATCTCTCAGGGTTAATCAACGAGAGCTCTAGAGTCAAAAATTAATTATGACCATTTAGGATAAAATTATCAGAAAAATAAAATCTTTTCACCGGTTCAAACGGATTGAAATTTGAAATACTTAATTTTTTAACCATATTTTTTAATATATAAATTGTTTGAAGAGGTTGAAATCACGTATTTTTTTAAAATAAATTTTATATATTTAAAATCTACACAACGAAACCTATCAAACAAGTTTAATATTGAATATGAAATAATGTGTTTAAATTAAATGATTTTCTTGGGCCCAATATATTATCTATTTGGTTTTATTTTTTTATCCGTCATTTTTTTAAACTTCTATATTTGAGTTTTCAAGTAAATTATGTATGTTGAATCCACTTAAATTTACTTTATATTTCTCTGAACAGTCAATAATGCAAGCTGAAATCAAATTTCATTTAATTATAATTGAGTATATAGAACCAATACATGAACATAAATAAATACACAAATTTAGTCAATATTTTTGCCAAATTGTGGTCGTTGTCCCGGCGGATTTATCTGCATTACTTCGTACCACAATTGGAGGCGTGCTTCATAAGGATAAGTTCATCCGTGTGCTTCATTTGATACATTTGGCATCCACCATATGATGATGGGTGGTGACGGTATAGGAAAACTTGCACGAGGTGATTACCATTAAACGGCCAATAGCTATATGTGTACGTGCTGCGAATAGAACTGGATGGGAGCTCAACGGCAAGTGAGTGAGACCACTCGAAGCAATCATATCGAATGTATGCAGTACAACGTTGTACGTTGATGCAATGACAAGTCTCAATGATATATAATCCATCCAATGATCCTCTGGTGCCGATGGCTGTAAGCAACGAAGTCTTTGTAGCACATGGGATACATAATTACGTTATGGATAAAGCTGATCGTACAAGACCCAATTTTGTTCAATCTCTTGGATAAGGTCATGTCGTACTTGAGCCCATCATCTTCAGAACCATAGAGTTGTGCTGCCATCGCCTTGAAGCCATAATGACCGTCAAGTCAAACGTTAACATAATGGAAAATATAACGCTGATACTGCTGAGGAAATTTCTCAACGAGGTGATCCCTTCCATTGCTCTTTCGCAATGTTGGAATATATGATGCCCGAGATTCTGAAGTGGATACTGTGAAGGAAGGTATGTGACCTCTATTCTGCTCATCTTTGCCTGTAGGTCGACTCCTGTGTTCTGTGTTTTATGTTGGGAGGTGAACTGTGCAACGAATGGATCCGCCATATTGAGAAACTTATCCATAATAGACTCCCGACTATCAAAATCCATTTCATTTAATCTTTCAATAAGTTGAGCTGCCCTGTCGGATCATGCTCCCTTGTCAGTATGCCTCTGGGCGTGCATGGACAACGTACTCCAGTGAGGGTGGATAGAGCTAAGCTGAATTGGTTTGTCCACAGAACGATAAAGTGCAATATCGTGCAAACACGGCAATCCGTGTGTCCTTTTGATCTTACAAAAGCGAAAGCCGACTTCGTTATCAGTGCGTTATGCCTGCTTACGGATCAAGTTCATTGCCTGTAATGAAATGCGACATCTGATTTCGCTATAAATGCCTTCATGAAGATTATGTGTCGTGAAATGTTAAGAGATTTCAGGAACGACCCCTGAATATCCCGAACTGAGTGGTCAATATCTTTTCTATTTTCTGAAAAGATATTTGAAGTGAGGACATGGTATCTCCCAAGTATTGTTTGGGCCTCGCATGCGTAGACTCCGCCCTGCAATTTTATTATACACTGTGTTAAATAGGAAAGTTATATAAAGTATTTTTTAGTGCAGGACAATAAATAAACAATGACTATAGGAAAGTTGCTTTGATTTGAATTGCTCCCAAGGTGCATAAACTGTTTTATATATGCTGTAACAAATCGCTCTTTGTAAGGACCTAACCATGTATCCCAAAGGTATTGTATGGCGTTGGAGTATTGCTCAAACTCTCCGCACATGGCATACCACCTTTGTTGCAAAGATATCGGTGTCGATGAATGAATAAGCAACTGCCATGCCTCGAAAAATTCGTCCCACCTCGCACCAAGCATAGGGTTGCACTTCTTCATTACACACTGGTTTATGTGCCAAATACAAAGGATGTGCTGTGCAAGTGGGAAACATATTCCAATGGCGCCAAGAAGCATTAGATTCCTATATGAAACAACCACCAATGCCAACGCTGCCCTTTTTCCAATCATCCATCTTTTTAAATTATACAACGCTCATATCAGTTGCTTTTTCGTCTCGTTACTCAAATATGCAAACATAAGAGAGTAAGTTTTCATTGTGGATGTGATACCCACAACTTCCAAGAGTGGTATCCGATATTCATTATTCCTTGTACGTCGCATCAATAATCAACACGGACGGAAAGTTGACAAATAGATATAGGTTTCTAGGATGAACCCAAAGAATATCTGTGATTTCGTTGGTGTGTTCATTTATAAGATAGTCATAAATGTATTCTTTTTCATTTAATTCTTTCAAGATGTACCTAATAAAAGATAGACCCCCCCAATTGCTCTTTCTTATACAGTGTCTTCACATTGTAAATACTCCTGATTCCTGTACTAATTGACGCGTCTTGTTGTCTTATAAAACTAAAAATTTCTCCAGTCACGGTGCTGCTGGACATGTCACGAACTATTTGCTGCTGGATTGGGGTCAGTCTTGATGGGTACTCATGTTCCTCAAAACTTTCAGCTGGTTCATCGTTATGAAAACCTGTATCAACCTTCACACCCCACATGACACAGTCTAGAGACCACTATTACCACCACTACCACGCCGCTGCCGATGCCACCATCACAATTAACGGTGTTAATTCCTATCTAAACTAACAGTGTTAATTTCTCTCTAAATTAACGGTGTTAATTTTTATATAAATTTATACCACAATTAACAGTTGGCCCATATAACCTCCTATACCACTACTCCACCACCACCACCACCACCATGCCACCACCATCGCTGCCACAATTAACAGTGTTAATTGTTAAATTCTGTCAAAATTTATAATTAACAGTGTTAAATTCTGTCAAAATTTATAATTAATAGAGTTAATTTCTCTCTAAATTAACGGTGTTAATTTTCATATAAATTTACACCACAATTAACAATATTAATTAACTGTGGCAAGACAGAGGCAACAGAGGCATCAACGTCCATGGAGGCGGTATAAGGAGGTGGCGACGGAGGCATTGACGTCCATGGAGGAAGCGGGGGTGGAACGGCGGGAGGAGGAGTAGTTGGCGGTGGAGCAAAGACCGGCGGAGGAGTGGCCGGTGGCGGGGCTGAGACCGGAGGAGGAGTAGTTGGCGGTGGCGGGGCTGACTAGAGAGAGAGAGAGAGAGAGGGCTGCATTCACTTGAAACCCTAAAGAGAGAGAGAGAGAGAGGGGGGCTGCATTCACTTGAAACCCTAAATGATGGGTTGTGTTCATTTGTTACTATTTAAAGTGGGATAAAGAAGTAAAATCACACCCATAAGACTTGGTGGGCTATGGAATCCAATATTAGGATCGACCAAGAATTAACTCAAATTATTACTCTCTTTAGTCTTGTTTTACTTTTTGTGTTACTTAAATAATTGTTTATGTCATAATTTATAATATTTTTTATAATTTCAAACAAGATCTATATTTAATTTAAAAAATAATATACATTAAAATATATACCCAATTTTTTAAAAAGGTTTCAAATACTCTAAACATCACCAACAATTTTGGGACAAAAGAAGTAGTAATTTTTTCCTTACCGCCTTCATGTTAGAAATCTTCTTCACCATTTATTTACGTGAGCTTCATTATTAATGTGTGGCGGAAAAGGCCCCTGAAACACCTTTTGACGGTGCTCCACAAGCCTTTGTTCGGGTAAATAAGCCAATTGACTTATTTTTGTCTTTATTCAAAAAAAATTTGTATTTGTTAGATTTTCATCAATTTTTTGGGAATTATGGCATCGTCATGACAAGAGGAATTTAGAAAGTAAAAAATTCCGATTGAATCCTAAATTTTTTTGAATAAAGACATATATAAGCTAATAAGCCAATTTTTTTGTCTTTATTCAAAAAAATTAGATTTCAGTCATAATGTTTTACTTTTTAGATTCCTTTCGTCATGATGATGCAATAATTCCCAAAAAATTGAAAAAAAAATCTAACAAATACGAATTTTTTTTGAATAAAGACAAAAAAAATAAGTCAATTGGCTTATTTAGCCGAACAAATGGATGCATTGATTGGTAGGATGACAAAAAAACACTTTTAAAATGATATGTTTCATTGGAGTGGATTATGGAAGTTCTCCTTATTGTTGGGCCTTATAATTGGACTAAACAACAAGCAGATTTGAGAAGGGAGGTGATGCAGGGAGGCGTGTTGATAAGTAGAACGCGAATTAAGGACAATCACGAACAAGTATGAACTAAAGGTGCTCCCTCTACGAACACTAGATAATGAGAAAAGTTCTCAAATTTTCATTAATTCAATAAATCAACTAATTAGCCCTATGGCTTACATCCTTATTTACAATGAGATACCTAGCCCTCCTAAAATATAAAAAAGAAAATAAAACATGTGGAAATAAAATTAACCCTAATTCTTCTTGACCAAGCAACCTACAAAATAGGAATACTAGATCAAAACAAACTAGGAAACTAAACACTTGTAGAAAATCTTGACAAAAATAAAAATTCCTACTGAAATACTAATTTTGACTTAATAAAATAAAATTTCAAAACTCGTAGATTAATTAGAAATTTAGAATATTGGTTTGTATCAGGAGGAAGGGAAGACGAAGGAGGTTAGGCCAACCTTGGGTTGATTTGGGCCTTCTTGGTTATTTGATGGCCCGATAGACTACTCCACTCCAGTTAACAAGACCCGCAAGAAGTTGCAATTGTGAAAGCCAAGATCTCCACTGGTTGTTGTCATTGTGACAAAACTAAAGCTTTTTTCTTTTTTTTTGTCAAGCGGAAATTCATAGATATTAAACCAGTACGAGAACAAGCATCAAAAGTGCTAGAAAGTTCGAGAACAAACTACAGATACACAGCAAAAGAAAGCCTAAACTAGTCAAAGATCTACCTAATGTTTAGGCAGTCCCGAATCAGAACTCCCTAACGGATATTGGAGCTTGAGCAAGGACAATAAGATTGTCATTCTGTTCGGCACCCACTCTAGCGAGGTGATCCGCATATTGATTTGCTTCTCTGAAAATATGGCTGAGCCTTGACTCTGTCTGCTGCAAGAGCATCTTTGCATCTTTGATGATTGTGCTTTGTGGATGGTTTCTTGGATTTCCTTCATTAACGAGATTGACAGCCACGAGAGAATCAGATTCTATGTCCACATTCACCGGCCCTTTTTCAAGAATAATAGTGAGCCCTCTGTATATACTCCATATTTCTGTTGTCGTGCTTGATACTGCATTCATCTTGCAATAGAATCCCAAGATCCAAGTGCCATTGTTGTCCCGAAATATTCCTCCTATTCTAGCGTGACTTTTAGCACTATACCAGCATCCATCAACGTTCAGCTTGGTATTACCTGCACATGGGGATACCCACTTTGTTAGTCTGAAATTCCGTTGGGTCAGTCAGGGGGGATTTGAATGCCTCCACAATCTCAATGGCATAGTCATAAGAACTCTTGGAACTTGCAGCAGTATTGGTATCAAAATTGTCAAAGCTCTTCTTGTTTCTATCTTTCCAGTTTTGCCAAATAGTGGTAATGAATAAAATGTTCCAGTACTAATACCAATAAATTTGGTTTTCCAAAGGTTTTTCCCAAACCGGTCCACAATGGAGGAGTCCAAATTCCCTCTCATGTTCTGTCCAAATGCAGTAGCCCCCCAGAGGTCTTTAAAACATGTTCTAAATAAGTGATTGATGTCTTCAGGTCCAACATTACATCTAGGACAGGAGTCCTGGGTAGTCATGCCACGCTTGGCACGAAGTTGGTTGGTAAGGAATTTGTTGTGAAAAATAGTCCAAATGAAGGTTTTAAGTTTTTTGGTATTTTGAGTTTCTAAAACCATTTCCAACCATTCGTGCCTGTGTCCTGTCCATTAATCATTTTATAGGCAATAGAAATAGAGAAGTTCCCATGCGGGGATCCTTTCCAAGAAGGATGATTAGGACCTTGAGTGAAAAGAGGGAGGGGAATATTCTGAATAGTCTCCAGAGTGCTACAATCCACTATATGGGCTATGCTATTCAGCTGCCATCTCCCATTGTCAATAAGGGTACTGACAGTGGATTTAGAGTTAGTATGGTCCCCAGGATATATAGAGGCAAGTGGGGAAGATCCACACCACCAATCCAACCAAATATCCACCTTCTTTCCATCCCCTATCACCCATTTAATACTCGCCCTTAACACTTCAGAAGTACTTAAGATACTTCTCCAAGTGAAGGAGGCAGGTCTCTCTTTGGGCCACGAGGCAAGGCTACGGTTTCGCAGATATTTGTCGTGCAGAATGTCTACCCAGAGATTCATTTCCTTGGCAGACATATTCCAACCCAGTTTAGTGAGAATAGCAAGGTGTTGATCTCTAACTAGAAATAGGTGAAGCGGAGGATTGAATTAAAGTAGCTCTTCCAACCAGCATAAGAGTGTTAGATTTCCAGCAAGAGAGTCTCTTTTGAATTTTCTCAAGGATATGGTTAAAGTGATCTTTGGTGACTCTCTTATGCAGGAGGGGGATACTCAAGTATTTCCCCAAATCATTAGTGAGGGGAATGCCACTCACACCACTCAATCTTCTAGCTTTATTTCTAGAAACATTAGGGGAAACGTAAAGCTTAGATTTAGCTAGGCTAATGGTTTGACCAGACATATAGTAGAACTCATTAATCACTCCCATCATAACATTACAAGTAGAAATGCTATCTTGCCCAAAAAGAATCAAGTCATCAGCAAAGAACAAGTGAGTGAGCAGATTGGTTTTCCGAGAGGCTTTGATTCCTTTCCATTTCCCTTCCTCAGCCTTTTGGTTTATCTGATTTGACAAACGCTCCATACAGAGAACAAATAGGTAAGGGGAAAGAGGATCACCCTGTCTTAATCCACGGCCTGGGGAAAATTCAGCAAGAGTTTCTCCATTTCAAAGAATAGAAGTAGAAACAGTAATAACACAACTCATGATCAAGTGTTAAAGCTATTTTTTAACTAGTGTTAAAAGTGATTCTCACACAAACAAGTGTTAAAAGTTTCTAAAATGATAACCTTGACCTACTGGTGCAATGTCATTTTAAAGCTAGTGAAGTAGTAAATGGGCCGAGCTCAACACTCTAACTTTTGACCAACTGGCTCGTTTGTATATATAGGCTTGATTCGATTACAAATGAGCCGAGCTCGAGTTTTAGGCTCGTTTAGTAAACAAGCCAAGCTTAAACACTGCTCGGCTCGGCTCGACTCGTTTATACCCCTAACTACGATGCCCAGCCTCCTCTTTCAAAGGAATGAATCAATCTCGTGACTTGAAGCTGATATGGTAAGTTGGCCAAAATCAAGGTTTGGAAAATGCTGCTCGATCCCCAACCAGTGGAGGATCACCTTTGGTCTTCGATCTCCTCTTGGAAAGAATATTTGGTTAAGTGTGTTAGGTATGTTGGAAGGCCTGGAAACCCAACAGCTAGCTACAGGGTCGTAGCGGCCTTCATTTATTACTATTACTCAATGCCTGCAGTTAGTGTTGGCCCCGATATTTAGGTTGTCCAAGTCCAACCTCACGCTTGGTTGTCCACTTAATATTAAATTACAAAAATAGAAAGACATACAAGTCAAAAAAATTCAATGTTACATTTTACTTTTAACTAGCTTGAATTACATCAAAAAAATTAAAATCAAAATATAACCCCGGTTATATTGCTTTATGATTACCACAATTTGATTCAAAGTAAATAATTTTTCCTTGCATTTCTTGAAGCAACTTTTTTGATTAAGTCACCGTACTTTAGCTTGTTTATGAACTCATTTTTAATCGAGATCATAACGAATCTACTTAATCTCTCGTGTGACATGGATGTCCGAATGTAAGTTTCTACCAATATCAACTAAGAAAAATTGCTCTCCGCCGAATCAACTGTAATAGAAATATTCAACTATATTGATAAGCAACCACATACCATTTGGAAACTACTATCTTCCCAATAAAATCTTATAACCACACAATTGAAAAACACATCTAGACAAAATTTGAACTTAATTACACCAACTCTCGAAAAATTAAAGAAGTAAAATTTTTTTTAGTGAAATATCCTACTACGGTTAAAATTAAATTAATCAATATAGACATTTTTAACATCTATATGAGATATTGTAATAAAATTAAAGAAATTTAAAAATAAAATAGTTTGACCAAAACATAAGAAGATTTATTACAACAAAGTTTAATAAACCCTTTAACTTTTAATAGTAAAAATCACAGGAAAAAATTAAATGAAAAAAAGTAATCGTAAGAGGCTTAAGCAAATATATATTTTTTAAATGTCCTACGGAAAGACAAAAATGAATTGGAGCATTTGGTCCCAAGAGAGAGAGAGAAGTGCGAAGCAGGAAAACATGTTCCCAAGTGGGAATTGTGGAATTGTGGGTTGTAACACGTATTCCTTTCAAAAATGAGAAAGGAAAAGATTCCTTTCAAAGTAAGGAAACGAACAAAGGCGAACGCTTGGGCAAAATTTCTATAAGGGAATGGAGGCTACAGGCGGCTTGATGGGACTCGAACCTGATCATTTTCTAGGAAGTTACATGGCCTTACCACAAGGCCAAAGACACCATCACTTATTTATTAATGTGCTAACTTTAATACTCCGTACTATTTATTACATACTTCATGGTTAAATTTTCCTTTTTGGTTGTCCCATGGTGGGGGTTGCTCAAACCCGAGATTTGTTGGGCTCACCCCGAGGCCAGCCTTGCCTGCAGTTGCATGTTGCTGTCAAACCAATCTCCCAAAACACAGCACTACGTACCACATGCACACCTCACGACACAACAGCCCTACGTATGCTCATTAATTTGCTGGTTAAGGTCATGCTTGGTTTGCATGCCTTTTCTTTCTTCCGAAAGAAACTTCTAGTTAGGTAATCGTATGATGTTTTAAAATGTTATTCAGATAATGGGAGATTCGGGTTTTTAATTAATTTGAGATGTTGAATTATCTTATGATGACGATCAGACGCTTATTTCTCCATCTTGTGGAATTCAACATAATAATGGGACACAATTGTTTTCACTTTGCAAACTTCAAACTTGTCAAATGTAACGCCCCGATTTTTCAAGAAATTTCGGGAGCATTATTCTTAAAATATGCTGAATTTTACAAACTTCTAGGCCCCCATTTATCCTTATACAAAAATTACAATTCCAAAATAATACAAAAATAAAATAAAATCTATATACATTTATTTAACAAAAGTAACTCCAGAGCGACTCTAGTTTTGACACGAATTCCAAGCAACGTTGGCCCAGACTCCGTTCCAGGGATCCCACCTGTATCAACTGCTCCACTATGGAATCCTGCACACTCTGGCAAATTGAACGCCGAAGCAAACGATTTGCCAGAATACAAACGTATCCGTGAGTGATAATTCACTCAGTAGAATAATCTCTATCCTACCAACCCCTTGCTCTACAGTTAGCAGATCAACAATATAACAAAAGATAGTGGTACAACATAATAGCACATCATCTTTTTCTTTACTATCCATCATCTTACATGAAATCTAAGGATCCTCTCCACAAGATCCTTTCCTCCCACATCCACTAACTACCACCGTCTCATGGGTCCATCCTTCCTCTTGTTTGTCCTGAACCAGGGTCTTAGGTGAGCACACCTAAATTATGTATCTAGCATGTTCTCACTTAAGACCATAACAGGAGGATCGAGTCATCCCATGACGCATCGTACATTAGGGTCGGACATCACCTACCCCACGCTAACTATAACCGTCTCATGAGACCCATTCTCTTTTCCAAGAGAAACTTCCCATGACGTATCATACATTAACATCATAACATTTCTCAACACTGGGCCCCATTGGTTACCCATTTCAACACAGGGCCCCATTGGTTCCCTTGCCATAGCCATGGCTCAAATCACATTCCACAACCTCACACCTCAACACTTTACCAATTTTCTTTACTTAACATCGTCTACGTGAGTCACTACTCGTAACCACCCAGTGAACCTAAGTCCGACTAACATGTACAATCATATATTGCCAATGACAACTGAATCCAATATGATACATTTCAATGAGAAACAAGCATGGCAATTGATATTGTGCGAGTAAGTAAACACATAAGAGTTTGAGAATGGCCCAACGCTTTTTGATGTTCTTACAAATTTTTTTTTTATTGGACGGTATGTCCGATGGTAATTTTATTAACTCAAAAGTGTACTTACAACCGTTCAAATATTTTGGTAAGCTCGTAGGGTATAATAAAGTGCACGTAAAATTTTAATTTGATACGTTAATCTTTTAGGGTTTAAGTATGAATCTATTATATATACTACTACTCTAACTTTTAACCGTTTGTAATTCCAACACTTTATAGTAGTATTTAACTTACCGTTACTTAACAAATTTTATTCAATACTTAACAAATTTTGTTCATCAAAATTTCTTTACAGAGTTTTTCTTTTTCTAGTTTTCTAAAATTGTTAATATTATATAACGAGTTGTTTATATTTATTGACTGCAATACTTTACTCCATTAACTTATCATGTTCAACGTTTTACTTAGTAATTAATCTTTTTGCTCGTTATAATCACCCACTGATTTTATTAAGGTATTATGGACTTCAACTAAGCTAAGTTAATATTAGTATTATCATCAAGGAACTACCACTAATATTTGGGTAACAGCTATAAACATTCAAAGTAAAAAGAGTCATGACATGTATTTCACATAAAAGTTAATATAGAAATAGCAGAACTGAAAATATAGCAATATTTTAAGCCAATCTCGTAAATTACAGCAAGTACAGGGGGTGGAGTGTAATTTCAGCATTTAAAATCTGGAAAGCAACGTAAAAGGTACAGTAGCATTTCGACTTTTACAGTTGATGCATAGGATTGTTCCCATCCGTTCCAAGCCATCAAAAACATTAATTAGGGACTAAATATACTTAGGGGAAAGTAGGAGAGTGATTATCCTACCTCGAATCTGGCCGAAAAATGATTAATGGGTTCGGTCGATTTTTAGCGATTGGAGAAGACGACAAAATCGAAGGACTTCGGGGCTGCCTCGGAATGAATGGAAGGGATGTGGATGCTTGGATGTAGCTTATTGAAACCCAATTTGAATTAAAAGTAGGTAGTAGGAACCGTTTTCTTTTACTCTTAAAACTCCAGGAAAAGAATACAGTTCTTCGACTTTTTATCAGTTGATGCATAGGACTTGGGTAGTAAGCCATCAGAAAAATAATTGTGGTTTTGATTAAAGTGGTTGATTAGGGAGAATGAGTAAGGAGAGTGTTATGGACCGTTTTACCTCGTAATCTGGCCGATTAAAAATTTCAATGGGACTCAAGCCTCATTTTTCGATCGGATGTAGTATCGACAAATATGAATGGATTCAGTGGCTGGTCTCAGGAATGTATGGAAGGTGGCTTTGGATGCTTGGTGATGTAGTGGTTGTGGAGAACCCGAATTTGGATGTAATAGGTGATGTTAATGAATTAGGAACCGTTTTCTAGCTTTTGCTCTTGAAAGTCATGGAGGAACTCAAGTCATTCTTGTTTCTTGTGGATATCTGGTTACTGGGTGTAATAATGAAAAGTAGTAATTGTGTGTTTTGATTTTAAAGTTGATGTGTGTGTTGTATATAGGGAGAATGAGTTGTGGGAAGTGGTGTTAGGTTTGTTTGGCTGAGGTATGTAGTATTGTGTAATGGGGTTGGGAGGTTACAAAATTTGCAATGGAAGTGAGGAAATAAATCCTGATTTTCGGCAGGAAATGGAAAAGTGGGTGGTTGAGTGTTGCAGTTGTTGGGTGGGATAGGAGGTATGGTGGGGGAGTTGGGTTCGGCTGAATAAGGGAAGAAGGAGGTGAGGTGAAGCTGGAGTATTGGTTTGGGTTGGAAAAATGATCCAGTGCAACTCATACACACACTAGGAACGTTACTTGCTGGATACATGCGCGCACAATCGATTACGAAAATAAAATTGGCATGACAACATAATTAAATTTTTTTTTTTTTGCATTAAATAAACTAAAGAGCAAAATAATATTTTTGGTTCTTAATCTATTAATATTTATTAAAAATACCGGGTTTTTACATCAAAGATCCCCTTCAATTCAAATTGCATTTGTCACTTCAATTCACGAGAGAAGGGTACAAGTAAATTTTCATGGTAGGTTATTTCATTATTCTGCTTTTCAAAATGGACAAAGCAAAATGAGACAGAGGAGTACAATGTGTTCGACTAATGAGAATGATGAGCTACAAGTGGTAAGCAACAGCTAGCAGCGAGAACACATACTAGAGAAAATGAGAGTATGTATGAATGGGCAGTGAGGATATGAAATGGAGCAAATGATTGTCAACAAGGACGGACACTAAAATTCACAGTAGGGTAGGCAGACAATAAGAAAGAATTGTAACATACGCAAGGCGATATTAAGTTTTACTGATACAAATCGTAAAGATACTTTTTTTTTTTTTTGATCAGAAATCGTAAAGATACTACCTACAAGATTATTTGACATACTTTCGATTAACCTATTCAATTACTAAGATATGATCATATATAATTACAACTCATAAATTTTTGGCTTTAAAGTCTTTCAATGAGCACCCTAAGAGAACCTTGAAATTAAATAAGAAGTCTTCGGGTGCTCGTTGAAAGGCCTTTGAGCTAAAAATCCATTATAACTATTTAAGATAAAATGATCAGAAAAATAAGATCTTCGCACCGGTTCAAACGGATTGAAAATTGGAACACTTAATTTTTTTACACCATTTATATATTAAAAAATATAGTTAAAAAATTAAGTGTTCCGATTTTCAATCCGTTTGAACGGTACGAAGATCATATTTTTCTAATCATTTTATCTTAAATGGTCATAATGGATTTTTGGCTCTAATGCCTTTCAATAAGCACTCTAAGAGAGTCTTGAAACTAAATTAGGAGTTTTCAGGTTGGGAAAATGTGATAAACAAGGTGATTTCGTCCAAATTTCACCCCTCTACAACTGGATAAAATTTGGGCAACCCTAGGGCCGCCCAAAAGTTTCTCGGTTGAAACTCTCGTACGCGTGAAAATGAAGGACGGAGGCAAAGAAATGAGGGGAACGAATGGCGCATCCAAGCAGCGGCAAAACCATCGGGCCCATCCCTTTTACCCCCTCCTTTATTTTCACTCCTCTTTTGATTCCATTCGAGCAGGCTCTAAGTTCAAAAGAACGCAGCCTAAATATTTGGCCGCAAATGTGAGCCAGTTGTTGCATTATAATCTAATATGTGTGTTTAAGATGGATGATAGTATCATGATTTTTTTTGGCCTAACGATACGAACATCTATCCTTGAAAAGTGCTAGTCAAAGATGGAGGAAGAAATAAGATGAACAGTGCACAAAAAGGATGATGGAAGAGTGCACAAAGAGGATGATGGAAGAGTTCGCGCCAGGTAGGGGTCGAACCTACGACTTTCTGCTTAGGAAACAGACGCTCTATCCACTGAGCTACAGGCGCCAGATAGGCTAAAATATGTTTATTTAATTAAATATAGTATTAATAAATCGGTTTTGTGTTTCACATGGGATGTAGGAGTTGTTAATTCCACAGTACTTTCAACTTTTATCTCAAGACTAGACAAAACCTTGTGAATCATATTCTAGATTTTCCACATACATGCATGTCTGCGCAACTAGCCGTCTTCATTCCTGACAAAGTAATGAACGGTGTTTCTTTCGCTCTTTGATAATGACGGCAGCACTATGGTTGGAAGGATTATAGCACGTTCTTGGAGCATTGCTCTACAAGAGCTCAACATGCACCACACACTTGTGCGGACTCCATATATATAAATGTGGACCTGTACAAGAATGCTAGGATAATTTTTCATTTTAGACTTTTTCTTTACGTACCCTTTTTGACAAGAAATCCAGTCGGCATACTTCCTTGGACCGACTATAAACTTCATCTTTGTTACACCCACACTATGGTTGGATATGATACAAGTGCAGTCACTAAGAAAGTACTATCAATTACAAAGAAGGGAGAAGATCAAAAGACACACATGAAAGAATATTATTACACATAAATTTGAGTACATTGCTGGTAGCCTCTTCCTTTTTTAGAGAGAGAAAGGAGAAGCATAGCCAAGAATCTAGGAAGGTTCCTAAAAAGTATCTAACTTACATTATTACACATGGACACACTTTATATTATTACACATGGACATATTTTTTTATCTACAACCCATTTAGCCAAAAGGAAATTTCTTGGCAACATCAAATGAATTCCTATATACAGACATGTAGGCAATGCAACTGCATGTGTTAAACCCCTGAAGTGATCAAGTTTTTAGCTACTGTATTATTTTTCACCCCTTGCAGTAAAAGCAAGTGTATAGAAATGCAACACTCTTTACAGAACTCAAAGAAACCTTATGTCTTGCACCCCTTGTACGTTTAACCATGTCAAGGTTGATTGCCTAGCGATCCTACAGTCGAATTTAGCAATTCTAGCTTCCTAGGGACCAGAAAGGCAGCACGAGTTGAGCGAATTTCCAATGGTTTATGGGGGAAAACGGAAGAGAAAATTAAAAGCACTGTCCTATCTGAATGACGGTTTTCGATCAATTTTCATTGAAGCTATATCAAAACGACGTTGTTTTTAAGGCACAACAAAGTGTTTTCACAACAGCCAACCGTGCCCCCAAAACAAAGCAAGTACTAATTCCGTTTTCTAATGCCATTCTTTATGCGAAGCTGATCAGAAAGTGTTCATGCTTCCCACACACTTGACCAGGTTTCATTCTTGGGGTCAAGTTATAAGAAATTAATTTCTTGTGAATTCTCTAGTTTTGACGTGAATGGTCTGCCTGTGATCAGACTAGTGGGGTTAGTTAAGGTGCGCGTAAACTAATCCGGACACATCTAATCATCTAAACAAAAAAACAAAAAGAAAGAGACAAGTAAGTGGTTGGTTACTGTTTAGTACTTCTTGATTACTTAATACTCCATACCACAAAGGAAAGCAGCCAAGGCTTTGCCTTGGAACACCTTTATAAAAAGAAGGGAAGAAACAAATTTACATGAACAGCATGATAGTGGAACCTATCACAAGTGGACACCTTCACCACGTTTTTTCAGTAATTGGAATTCATTTTTTTTTTCTTCCCCTCTTTGTATTCTTCTTTCTTTTGGATTCATTCACAGCCACGCTAGAGAACAACACTCTGCTCTTCCTACTGCTGAATATTAAGTACTCCTCCCTGTTCTTTTGCCCATCCTAGTCTAAGCATCTCTCTCTCTCTCTCTCTCTCTCTCTCTCTCTCTCTCTCTCTCTCTCTGTAGAGAAAATAACTGCTTGCCCATGTATTGTCATCCGTTTGAGAATCCATCACTTTTCTAAAATGGGTTTTGGCGTCTTTCCATGATTGTTTCAGTTTTTTCTTATATGTTGGATTGATGTTAGGCTTCGTTTCATTTCAGTAAATCATCCCCTATTGTGCACTACTACTTTCTTGCTAATCTTAGATTAGTGCTATAGTGACAGATGTGATTGGCAGGGTCAAGGGTTAATAAGCAAGGAGAAAGATCATTTTCTTTCTGGTTTATTTTCCGAGATTCTCTTGAATTTTCGAGAATTCGGGTAATTTCTGGATTCTGCAATTTATGCTATTCAAACAAGAAAGCTGTATTCTGATTCCCTGTAAATGATTCCCATTTTGATGTCGTCTTTTGAATTTCTTTTCCTGCATACACTATATCACCTTCTTGAATCAATTCTATGGATATGAATTGCCTTGTCATAGATTGAGGATTTCAGTCCTGTGTGAAATGGAAACTCTGTTTCCGTCCTTGTATTTTCCGACTTCGAATTTTCTGATGCAAGAGAGCAGGAGCACGGAATGGACTAAAGAAGAGAACAAGAAGTTCGAGAAAGCTCTGGCGTTATACGATGAGAACACCCCCGACCGGTGGGTAAATGTGGCGGCCATGATCCCTGGGAAGTCTGTTTCTGATGTGTGGAGGCAGTACATGGAATTGGAATCAGATGTTAGCGATATAGAAGCCGGTCTGGTTCCTGATCCGGGGTACTTGACCTCTTCTTTCACATCAGAGCTGATGGAAAACAGTGAATTCGATGTGTATCGAAAAAGGCCCTTGCCATGTCGATCGCTGGATCAGGAGAGGAAGAAAGGGGTGCCCTGGACAGAGGACGAGCACAGGTGAGAATTCACTATCATGGTTCTAGCTTATAGCAAGCTCGGTTCTTGCTTTTATTTAGTGTTATGTTTGGTTACCTGGGAAATTGCTCTATTGTGCTACAAGCCCCTTTCATCAATATACTACTATTTTATTGGCACTCTATGCCTAATTTATAATATTATGTAGGGGACTTGTAACTGACCGTAAATCCAAATAAATATTGATCATTAGGTAAGGCTGTTGAATGTAATTAGTCGTCACACCTTAACGAATTTCATGTTTCGACCTTGTTCAATTCCTAAAACCTTTCAAGCTTGTGCCTTGGATTACGATTCTTTCGACATATACGCTTTCTTGGTATTGCTAGTGATATGTTTGGTTGGTTTAAATGTAGGCGGTTTCTGATGGGTCTTCAAAAACACGGTAAGGGGGATTGGAGAAACATCTCCAGGAATTTTGTAATCACTAAGACGCCAACTCAAGTGGCAAGCCATGCCCAGAAGTACTTCCTAAGGCTGAATTCAGGAGACAAAGATAAAAGGCGGCCTAGCATCCACGACATCACCACTGTCCATCTGACAGACACTCCTTCACCGGACCATAGTGAACCTCCTTCACTGAACAAGTCTACTCTGCTTACATCGTCACTCAAGGAACCTAGCACACCAAAAGTATTGCTTAACTGGAATCACTCGAATGATGGAGGACGGATGGTTTTTGGCTCAAGTCATGGCAACTCATTCCTTCAGAGGGGTGCTTATTTTGGAGCTCAAATAGGATACCTCAATCCTTCGTTTCAGATCCAATCCACAAGATATCGAATCCACGGATGAGGCAGTAAACTGTGTCGAGCAGATATCAAATCACTTCACAGTGCTCATTTCATACAGTAGTAGTATCATGTAATTATAGTGATGAATGAGTCGGTACAATCTTTTGAAGTATATAGAATGTGTCTTTCATTATCATGTCGCGCTTCAACTTCTAAATGAAAGACTCCCAAGTTTGTCTTTGGTTTTCCTTCTCTTTCAAGACTTATCTGCTTTTACTCTGCTCTGAGGTCTATTTGGCAAAAATTACTTATCCGTACATTTAACCTCTGCATGAAATTTTCCCATGCGTTTCGGGTACTATCCTGTGCTCATCAAGCCTATGTTCGAGTTTCTTCACTATCTAGAGCTAGCACATCAAACCAAAAAAGTCAAGGATTTAACCCTTGCATTTCTCCAGTATTGTGCAAGTGCAAATAATGTGTCACTTTCATCACAAGCTTTCAAAGATCAGTTTTCAGTAACTAAAACACGGTATGGACACGCTGATATTTTCGCAGCCGAAATAACTCTGCAGACTTTAAATTGCCACCACATCATTAAACTAAAACCCAATTAGCCTATTTAGACAAAGAGGCCACGTCATTAGGTGCTATGGCCGAATTAGCTGACTCACTTAGCACTCAGTGGAATTCCACTTCAGATCTTTCCAGCCATCTTTAGGTTTATGCATCCAATTTGGCCAAGTTGACCAATTTCACCATCAATGTGTCAAGGATGAGTCTGCATTCCACTTATTTTAAGCATCTTATGCTTTAATCCTTCGCAAGAACACAGGCGTCCCACGTACAATTGCCTAGGTGGCTTGTTTTTTTCAAAACCCATTGTTTCTCTCTCTCTCTCTCTCTCTCTCTCTCTCTCTCTCTAATTCATAGGTGGCTTGTTTTTTTTCAAAACCCATTGTTTCTCTCTCTCTCTCTCTCTCTCTCTCTCTCTCTCCACCCAATACACATTTGCCAATGGTGGCAAGACTGTTGCATAAGAATTTTAGCTTCTTTACAGGTCTTGGGAGATATCATTGCTTTTCATAAAGAATCGTTTCCTATGCGACCCTGTCATGACAATTGTTCTATTTACCCGTCAAAATCGGTAGAAAGAAACCCATTTAACTTACTTTTCAAAGATCAATAGCCAAGAAGAAGAATGAATAAAAGCACAGAAAGCAAAAAAAGGAAGAGGAAATCAGTACCTGATATTAACCTCATGGTTATGATGTAATTAATATAACTTGGTCGACCAAGTAGTAATAATAGCCATTCTCATATCCTACAAGTGCCTTTCTAATGCTAATTATTGTGTGCAGAAACTGCTAATCAAGTGCTAATTAATAGAAGTTAATTTATCTAAGCAAGATGGAGATAGCATCTTCATTCCGCCACACTACTTTTCTTCTGGTTTATGGCAATGTTTTCAAAGGTCATTCTGGTCCACAGTGAAAACACTTCTGGAGGCCGATTTTTTGGACAGAGAACCACAAAGGTGTTCACCCCACCCGTTGGAGGCATACGGCGTCATACGCTTTTCACACCTCTTGTGCCTAGATGACGGAGGTGAACACTTTAGAAGAGTAGGTTCTTTTATTCTTTTGAAATTCTATCTACTCTTTTCTTGTTTTTTTTTTTTTTTTTTTGAGATACCTCCATACGGCGCAAACACCATCTCCCTCTTCTTATGGTATTTAACTTATCTTATCTTTTCTTTTTTTATATACAAAAAAAAAAAAAAAACTCCAAAGACTTGTGCACTTATGCCTCAATGTCCCGAGGCTTAGGCCTTGTATCATAAGAGGTCATCAGCCTTGAGTTGCACTTTCGCCTTTGAAAACTTTGGTTTATGGGAGTTGTAGATCAATATGTGAATGATTTTGTATCTTCACAAACGAGAGACAAACTAAATATATCATGTTTATGAAAATGCAAATACAGTGTTCGATCACTTTTTGTTGCTGCAATGGTTGCTAGCTAGAACCTCTATATTGGGAGCAACATCTATTGCTACAAGCTTAGTGCTTACCCAAGTCACATAGCATGTATATATTGTCCTCTAAACCTCACACTAAACACTTAAAAACTTCCATAGCAAAATGAGGATTACCCTAATTTCCACTTCATGGTAAATGACAAATCCACCAACTTTCTAATACTCCTTTTTTAAGAGTAGCTTTTCTGCAAGTTGCATGAGAAAGCAACATGTCCACTTTATTCCCATTCTGTTCAGACCTTAGAGCAGATTAAAGCCAGACAGGCCTAAAGCTACTTTGTTTCCGATCCTCTTTGAACATTGGTAGAAGATAAAAGCAGGAGAAAAATAAAATCTTAAAAGAGCTGAAGTGGGAATGGTTTACACAATTCATGTGAACAGCCAAAGTCAGAACTTGGTTCGCCAAGATTTATTATCTATTGTTTTTCCAGTATTAATCTAGTGGGTATATACAAGTGAAACAGGAATCAAATCAAGAGAAGATGAATTTAATTCCATATACTAATTCTTGATCGCAACTACATTATCAAGTAACGAAAAGTAGTCTCATTAAGAAACCAGCAGCTAGTATGAAAGAAACCAGCAGATATCGTGCTGTTGAAAACATCCAAGTATCAAATTACAAATTAAAATGACCCTTCTAAGATATTGGGAATTTTTCATGAGTACTTTACCGGCCTCGCTATGATATGGCAAGCTAGATCAGATGCCTGACAGGGAAGGGCCTGCAGGCAAGAGCAGAAGATGAAAATTTGATTACCAATCAGAACATTCAATTCTTAAGCAATGCCTGATCTCTCAGCGCTCAAAAGTCAAAAGCATGGCAAAGTAATTCTACAGAAAGACTAATGGCACGATCCGTGCGATCGAAACAAATTCTCTCTTACCGTGAGTTCTTTTCTCGAAGGATGGGCTGCGTGCACACTCATCTAGATCATTGAGTATGCATCAGTTCCATTCTCATTTCATCACAGCACCATCAGTCCATCCTTCAATTCCTACCTTAACGATTCGAACCTCGTTGATCCAGAAGAATCACCTCCCTTTTATGCACGTGTGGAAACAAAATCGACCGACAAAGAAGTTGTATAGATGGGACCCTCATATTTTGAGGACAAAATTAAGATAACAAATTCTAGTAATCCGCTTGCCAGAAATATTAGAATTCAAAGAATCAGCAACAAGCCAACGGCTATGGTTAGGTCGAACCAAAAAACAGATAATCAGTTTCACATTTGGCAAAATTCAAATTACACAGGACTATCCTACTAAAGTTGTCAAGCAGCTAGAAGACGACCATAAGTCTATCATACACACCTTTAGCTTGGAACACTCCAACAAAGTCACAAAAACAATCGTCTTCATGATACTCTACATGAGTCACTTGATAGACAAATAAATTTCTGCTTGATAGTAGCCTAGATCAGACTGTCATAGCAGATAGACGTACTCTATTGGACAATCGTCCTGTCACGTTCTGGAAATTTAATCCCATTGCTAGTATTTGGAGCTTGGACTATTGAAGTTTTGAGGTGGCAACATCATTTTAACCATATATCCTAACATGTTTATACTACGTAGACAACATGCTAGATAAATCATGAGTCTTCTCAGAAAAAATAAATAAATAAATAAATCGCGAGTTATTCCGGGAATTGTTGGAAACGCGTCATATCCAACAATGTATGAAATCCAACTTCCTGTTTTTAGGACTGATAGCAGCATGTATCGTCAAGCTAATGAACTTGTGTGCACATGACCACCCACAGGAAAACCATTGTGTTCTCGAGTATCATCAGAAGGTCAATTGACTACTTAGCTCCACATCCTTGAACTTCAAATGCTATATTCGTACAATGCTGCAATAAGCTTAAAAGCTCAAGGATTTTTGAATTATATGAGGTCGCAGAAGTGATATCTAATTTGCTTCATATTGTGATGTGAACGACCAAGTGCTCACTAGGAGGGGGGGTAAAAAAAACCTAAGAGCTCACCAATGGTAACGGATTATGTAAGAAACATGGTAGTGACAGGCACATGAAGAATTCATAGAGGGTCTGGCATCGGGCTCCAGTGAACTATTACAATTCACAGCCGCAAAAGCTATATTTCTCATTTGTATTTACAACTTTTCATATCCCAATTATGTCCAAGTGCAACGTAGATCCACAAAATCTGAATTCAAAAATCAATACAAGTTACAAGCTAACTAAAGCTAAAGTATGACACAGAGCTGCAGGTCTAGAGGGCATGCAACCAAATTGCGAGTGCTTCAAAATTACAGAACAAAGCTTACTTTATTACAGGACAAAGTTTATAAATAGGACCAAACTCAAATTCAATGGAGAGAAAAATAAAAACCCTTCTACCAAAAAGAAAAGACACGGGAACCTATAAACATGGTATCTAGTTCTGGGGTTCTAAACACCGGCCAATACGTATCAGTCGTTACATAACAGAATTATGGACTTTTAATACAGGTATTTACCAACGTGAAAACAGATGCTGTTGACTTTCAATACCGGTAGTTACCCAAGTGTCAACAGACACTGCCCGATACTGACCTGACAGTATGCCAGATACTAATACGTATCCCGATACCTCCACTTAGAATCCTGCATTTAACCGAGACCAGGTAACCGAAGAAGCAGAATTCCCATATAAAAGGGCACACATATACACATACGGATCTACCCATCAAGAAAGGCAGCAGCATCCAACGGTATAACAGTTTCAGGAGGAAAATCTGTTCTTTGTCCAGCAAGCGAGCAATATGCCAGTATATGTGCCGGATGATCAACCAAAACCCCTTCCCCAGGCTGCCCAGCAACAACGATCTGCCTCGCAGGAATCAGCTCAATATTCCAAAAAGGCCGGGCCATTGCCCAGAGCTCATGGGCCGCATCACACGGCTGATACCCTTGGACCCACAAGTACCTCAGCGAACGCAACTGCAACATGGCCCTAGCCAGCGCGTCTTCCCTGAAACGACAAGCGCGCAGCTCCAGCTTCTGTAAGCTTGGGCAGCCCCTAGAGAATTCCAGAAGCCCCTCGTTGGATTGCCCGACGCTGCCCAAAAGCATCCACCTCACGTTTGGGCTGTACCGTCCGATGTAACTGAGCCCAACATCGGTCAGTCCACCGGGCCGAAGGTAGAGGGCAAAACGACGCAGTTTGTGGCAGCCTTGTAATAGGGCTCGGACACCGTTGTCGAGGGGTAAATCGGCAATTGTTTCTTCACGATCGAGGAGGACGAGGCGGAAGTCGGAGAGGTTTTTCAAGTGCGTGCCGATGTATTCGAAGCAGGTGTTGGTGATGTCGGAGACGTAAACAGCAACGTATTCGAGGTCGAGGCAGCCTTGGGCTAGAGCGATTAGACCTCGGTGGGAGACTAGGCCACCTTCGTCTTCCATTCCTTGTTCGTCAGCGCCTCGCTCGATACGAAGTCGCCTTAGTTTTTTGCAGCAACGAGCTAGAAGTTCTAGTCCTCTGTCGCCAATTACATTCCTTGTCTGTTCACAAGATAAGAAAAGAAACAGAGTAAATTAATCAATTCAACACACTCTTTCATTATAAGTTGGCAATGAAAAATGGAATTAAGACTTTGAATCCATGATTTTGTAAGCTGTATTACAAGGAGAAAAAAAGATGTACTCAGATATGATTGGTCTATGTGAGAACCATGCAGTTTCTGTAAAGTTTTTGAAATCTCGGTGTCTGGCTTGATCAATCAACTAATTAAGGATCAATTACGCCGTTCACTAGCAAGGTCCAATGGACCAGCCGAA
Source organism: Rhododendron simsii (assembly GCA_014282245.1). NCBI lineage: Eukaryota > Viridiplantae > Streptophyta > Magnoliopsida > Ericales > Ericaceae > Rhododendron > Rhododendron simsii. The sequence goes on from CM024955.1 coordinate 24,702,458, forward strand.
GTATTAATAGTCAGGTGATTACCACTATGCCAATCCAGGTTGTTACTTGCTGCTCTAACTTAGTGTCCGCTGTCCACCATTACCTTGACCCCAGGTTGGCTCGCTACTTTATCTTAGTTCCACTGTCCACAATTCCCTTGACAAAAGAGACAGAGTTCGACTAAAAGTGTATGGTTTTTCATCCCAAAATCCGAATACTGCTCCATGAATTGCTGAGAGGGAAAAGAGGTTATGAGTTTACCCAGCTGAGCATCTCAGGTCCCCTTGTCACCTAGTTGCGTTGGGGAAACTACGAAGTTCAGCTAGTCAATTGGACATCTTGGATTTGATCCCAAGCGAAACTAAATCTTGAAAACAAGCCAAGATACACACATAAAAGCAATGCAGACAACAACAACCTGAATGTCTTCAATATAAGCAAATGAATTCTCCAGTATTCTATAAATATGATGTGAACACTAGAGTGAAGAACTATAAAATAAGATGGAGATTCTACCTCAAGAACTTCTAAGTTGGGGCACTTCTGAATTAAGAGACAATGGTCTTCTGTATCCAGAAGTGCATACAGGAGATCCAATCTTCTCAGTAAGGATGCGCAAGGAAATACAATTGGCATTTCATTCCTCCCCATGTACGTTAGACCCAAGCGGCATATTTTTGGGGGAAATGTTACAGAAGAGTACCCTTTTGGTTGGTCACTGACAGAACCCCCACCAAACTCTTCTAATGCAGTTGCAGCAGAAAAGAAACCAATGAGATCCAGTAGTTCACACTCACTGATTTTTACTGATACTAGAGAGCGGCAATTTCTGGCTATGAGTTCAAGGTCTTGGAATCCGATTTGGCCAAGATCTGTCATGTAAAAATTCAGACTTTCTAGAACGGTGTTGTTCAAAGCAAGCTGATGTAGCCATTCGCCATCTCTCTCTTCGATAATGCTCTCTTCCAGAAACAAGGTCCTTAAACTCCTGAAGCATGACAGGATTAAATCAGAACAGGTAAGAAAAAATCCATGTTTTCAGTTGAAGAAGTCAACATCAATTTGATCGCTTCACAGTGAACTTCTGCAACCATTTCTAGATTTCTTTCTCTTTTTCTTGTTGAACGTGTAATGAAGCAGAAACTTAAGCCTATAACGGGTTTATTGAAAGAAATGTAAATAACAGCTTGTTTGATTCATATACACCTGAAAAAACTACTAACCAACAACGAAGTCTACACATGCTTCAAGCAGAAACATTCACAACCATGTAAAGTTCTATCGTAATGCTTAAGTGGTGAATATCTATGGAGAAGGGGACGGGAAATGAACAAAACATGACATTCTTGGACGAGTTTCAAATTAGGGGTTGTCTCTTGCTCTTGCAGTCATTCTCCCCAACTTTATGGTATTTTTCGTTTTTTTTGATTTTTCGTTTTTTTTGCTCATCGTTCCCGAATTTTTGTTCAATTCGCTTTATCTTTTGTGGATTAATCATTTGTATCGATGAGAGGAGTATAAAAAGTAAGATTATCACCAAAATTTAAAAAAATCACTAAAGACAGAAAAAATACCAAACAGATGGTATTTTTTTGTTTAAAGTATCGTCTTATATGAACTTTTTTCATCTTCGGTCCACATTTTATACTTTTCTGATTCCTCTCGTCAAGACGAATGATTAATCCCTAAAATTACAACAAAAAGCTAAACAAAAGATATCAAAAAGTAAAAAATATCAAAAAAAAACACTAGGAAAAAAAGTTAGGAAGAATGGAAAGTCAAAGGAGCTATGGACTTATAGTTGCTGGCACAATATCGCAATTGTACTTCAGTTTTAATCACGTAAAATTCTGAGGAATAGTTTCCTCTGTACGACTAGAATATTCAGCTTCATACCAATGTTCTAGAAGTCGCTAGGTGCAAGTCGGACGGCCGGGCACCACCTAGTGCCTAGGCCGATTAATCGGCGCCTAGAGATTATTCAGTTTTTCCCTCCGTTCATTTTTTAAAAAAATTCTCCACCCCTTCCCCCTGTTTTGAGCAAGTAGACACATAAGAAGAATAAAACATTAAATAATATCCAAATAGACGAAATAAAACCTAAATACACATAATTTCACCACAAACAGAGCCTAGATACACATAATTTATCTTTATTTCACACCAAACAGATGAAAAAAACATTGACTAAGGGCTGTTCCTCTGCTAAAAAAAACCTGACTAAATACAAATAGAGCCGAGAGAGAGAGAGGAACATTGATCCATTTGCAGTAGCAACGAGCAAAGAAGCCGAGGTTTAGATTTAAATCATTTATATTGAATGGAATAGTGTAGAATGTATACTTATTACATTAAAACTACACACTAAAACCCTAATAGTATATTACACAACATTTAACCCCTTAGATTTGCAAAATTACTTATTTAATCTTGTTCTACTCACCTAATTCTCTGATTAATCCCGCCAAGCTCCCTAATTCTCCAATTGATCCTGCCTAGCTGCCTAATTCTCCGATTACTTCTGCCTAGACGATTAGTCGCCAACTAATCCTGATCCCGCCTGACGACCAACTCATCATCCCGCGGCCTAATTAAGCCCCTAGGCAGCCACCTATGCCGATTTTTAGAACGCTGCTTCATCAGACTACAAAAACCGAAGAAATGAAAAAAGGTCATGGATAGTAAAGTAGAAAATATCAATTGTGTTCAATATATGTTTGAGACCATGATACCAAGGATTTCCGAGCATCGCTCTTGAAAATATGGTCATGGCATCAAGTCATCCCATCATGAGATGGGCTTAATCTCATTCCATCTAGGCATAAGACTTGGTGTTTTGTATGCAATATTCCATCTACTCCAACAGCAAATTAACTCTCAAATTGCAATTACAATTTTCTTCCAGTAAAAGTCACAAGAATTTGCACTTACAATTCTTTCCGTTTCATGCCCAATCTGGTTGTCTACAGACTCTACACATTAAGACTTGGTGTTTTGGATGCTAGTTCAAAACCAATTCATCATTTCATTGGCCCAATCTGGTTGCCTGCACAAGCAATATTCCAAAGCTTTGTCCAGGTTTGGTGGCTAGTTCAAACCGAATCGCCATTTCAGACTGATAATATCCAACAGCACATTGACTCTCAAAGGTTGGTCCCAGTGCTCCCGGATAGGTGGTAGTTCAAAACTAAATCATTATCTCAGATTGAAAATACATTAACTAGTTTGTAGGTTCAAATGTTGGTTCTATTTACCCAGTTGTGATACTAACTAGTATTATTTTACGTTGAAATTCCAAGTAAAGGATGAAAGTGTGTTAAAAATTGTATAACGAAATGAAAACTCACTGAAAACTTTAAGACTTCGACCAAAAGTCAAATTAAACCTTGAAGACTTCTAATATTAGCCTCTCACATCTGTCTAATTCCATTGCCTTACACTGAAGCTATGCTTTCCTCACAATTAACATAATCAGTCAAATTACCTACTCTCTAATTTTCCGTTACTTGTTCACAAGGACAGCAACCAAAAAAACTACGTACTTAATCGACAAACATGGAAGTAAGGTGCAAAATATACACAAAAGATACAACACTCAAAAATGTAGGTAGCATACAAATCTATTCCACCAAAAAGTTCCGTTGAACAATGTTTCATAAGGAGGCTGCTCTCCACACTGTTACTTTGAAACCCAGAAGGTAGAGTTAAACCAAGCACACTTCAGCTCTACAAAGAACTTTAAGTTTCAATGTAAAACACCTATGTGACCAACAAACTAATTCCAAAGCCACCTCACGTAGGAACGCAGTTTACGGCCATGCGGGAGCAACCTACTACATTTCCTCTAAACTCTGCATACAAATAATACCAAGCTGATCATTCTTAAAATCTGGGAACAATTTTCTCCCTAATCTATTTTCAAGCCAATTTGGATGATTGGCATGGTCTCTAAAAGATGTTTTCTATGTCCGGTAATATCATCCAAGTGTTATGAAAGACTTCTTGTTTACTATGTGGTACTTTCATCTTGAGCATGGTTTGAGGATTTGAGCCAACCATTGTTCAAAGAAAGAAAATAATTATTGCCTTTCTACCAGCCTACAAGAGACTTTCTCTTACTGCAGAGATTGAAGTGCAACAGTTTCTTAGTAGTTAAATCGTTGTTGATATGACATCAGCAATTTCAGACCCCTTTGGATCAATGATGGTTCAGAGTTCCTTTTTTTTTTTTTCCTGTCTAACCAATAGGAAAAGAGAATGTGTGGATACCTATGGCAAAAGTAAACAGAAACAGCCCAGTCCAACTGCATGAGACAGGATGCAAGAGGGAAACAGAAACATTATCTCCCAACGTCTTATAAACCCTAAACGAAATCGAAAAGTACTCCAAAACTATATAAGACCCCAATTTTGAGAGACAAACCTAAATCCTATAATAAGCAATCAGACCTCTTTAATCAGTTTTTCATGTCCAACTAGATCGATGATAGGGATAGCAAAAGACCATCATCAAGTTGATATAAGGCACTTTAATTCTCGTTACAAAGGGAATTAGACCTTAGTAGTTAGTAGAGAGTCTGGATTCTCACGTTACAAAGGAATTAGACCTTAGTAGTCAGTAGAGAGTCTGGATTCTCAATGACACTTGCTCAGTCCCAAGAGCGGCCCTACGTCATATATTTCCAGTTCATGAAATTTTTCTCATGCACAATAGAGATATTGAAGTGCCCCATGCATTATCCATGTTAGAAGAGAAAATATTTAGAATCCTAGATATATAAGCAGTAGATACCTATGAATGCATAAATCAATCATTGCATTGCCAATATTCCAAAATAACATCCTGATGAAGGCAGTATCCTATCACCATTTTCATAACGTATATCGACAAGAGTTGCTACATATCGCCCTCCTTCCTAAGTTCTCTCACAAAGAATTGAATGTTTTCTATTTCTTCTTTTTCTATTACAAGTGGAAGGAGGATACAATTATCAAAATTACTTCAAACTAGAAAGAAGTACACAATAACCATTTAGCCCAACCCAACTAATACTCTAATAGTCAACAATCCCAACAAATAGAAGGGAAATAACACCCACACGTTAGGGTAAAGATTCAAAGCCCTGCCCTCCTAGTGAGATGCATAGTTGAATTAATCTGCTAGAATTTAATCAAATTCCCCACCTCCTGGTCGATTTTGTTTAACTCTAGCTCGTTTTATGCATTTTTCTAATCCAAATTGATTGAACAATAGAACCACCAGATCAATTGATCGATCAACCGAAAGTGATGGAATGGAATAAGCCACAAAGTACAGAACCGGATTTAACAGGGAAAAACAGGCAAGGAAAGGGGTCATAATCCCTAGAAAGAAACTTATGCCACAACGGACTTTTTGGAAACAAATTTTCAAAGGACTCTAACATACAGCACCTCAAATCCACATTTCGCCACCACAAGAAAACAATCGAAACAGCCAGGTAGCAATTAATTGGACCATGAAGCAGCGAAACAATAGGAGAACGTACCTGCAAGAGCGGCCAATATGCAGGAGTCCATCAGTGGAAAATCCGGAGCATTTATCAAGCTTGAGCGCCAGTAGAACCCGGCCCCGCGTCCGGGCGAGGAGCTCGAGATCCGAGTCACTCACGATCATCCGCCGGAAGTGGAGCGACTTCAAGCAGCTGAAGGAGCTTGCGATCGCCTGGGCCCACGGCGTCACGTACCCTCCCCAGTCCTCCGGTATCAGGTTGAACATGGCCGCCCTCGGCTTCCCCTTGAGTTTTAAGGACTCCAGGTGCTTGAACCTCCGCCACAGCTGCTGCGGCGTCGTGGTGTAGCAAAGGGCGATGGTCACGTGCTTCCGCGTGGACTTGTCGACCTCGTACCACCGCCGGCACACGAGAGAGACGGCGTCGCGGTCGCGCGGGTCGTGTATGTAGTTGATCACGCACTCGAACACTGTGTCCGGCATTCCGTCAGCCATCCTGTTGGCTCTTCCATCTTCCATGTGAGTGAGCTTCAAACAGAGCTCAAAGATCTAACTGCGCATAATCGGAAAATAAATCTTTAATATCGGCACGAGTATCTCTACTGGCTGATTCACTGTCCGAGACTCAGGAACACATACATCCGAGATTCGTGCAAATAAAAGAAGGAACGGAAACGAAAAACGCGAGGGATTTGGAGGGACGGAGAGTGGTGAAGTTGGAAGTGGTGAGGCTAACCTGCGATGAATTTGGGTGGAGAATCAAAGTTTGAGGAGAATCGAACAGTGGAAGGCGGTGCGATCTAGGACTCGAGGTCCGAGAATCCGGCAGGGAGCAGGACTGAATCGGGACGGGGGAGGGGAGACTTCACTCACACATGGGTAATCAATCAAAAGCTGGGAGAAAACGTTAGATCGACCAATAGGAGACGGACGGAGCCTGGAATCTTTATTACTACTATATACTATATATAAATAATATAACTAGAGTACTCCGAGAGAGAGAGAGAGAGAGAGAGAGAGAGAGAGAGAGAGGGGTGGGGTTATGAGCTAGTGGGATCCCAACACAGGGCTTATTGTGAGAAGCGCAGAGGATGAAGGGTGGAGATGGGGGGGAGTGAGAAGATCGGACGGCGATAGTTGGAAGTGGTTTTGAAATGGGGATAAAAAGGCAGATTAGATGAGATGAGACCCCCTAGGAGGAGGGAAGGGAGGGTCTCTCTCTCTCTCTCTCTTTCTTTCTTTCTACTACTACAACTAATGCTGCGTGCGGCTCCGGGACAAGAATTGTATAGAGAAAGAGAGAGACGACAAAAACTATGCCAAGGCCATGGCCATCGTTGGAAAAGGACAAACCTAGGAGAATTACCAAAAAATTCCCCTTGGAAATTACTTGCCAAGGTTTTATTACGGGAAAGGGATGACTTCGGTGTTTTCAGTCATTTTGAGGACACCATAACTTTTGGCATAACAAAATTATTATGAGTATAACCAAAATCCATTACAAGTATAACAGAACCATAACAAAGCATAACTTATTTGTTATGCCTTAATTGGGTTTGTTTACGCCTTGGTTGGTTTTTTGGATATTCCTTAGTTATGCCTTTGTTTGGAATCCGTTATGCTTATAATGGGTTTTAGTTATACTTATAATGGTAAAATTATTCCAAAAATTACGGTGTCTCCAAAATAACCGGGAACACCATAGCATCATCCTTAAGGGAAATATACAAGATTTTTATGCACTGAAATTTTGGCGCTAACAAAAATAGTTTTGACATTATCATTTTTTTTTATTAATTGGAGATAATCAACATAGTTGATTCTGTCCCTTTTTTTTTCTTTTTTTTTTTTTAAATAAACAGATGTTCAAACCAAGATTTGAGATAGTTGGTCGCCATGGGATTCGAACAATGAAATACTTTGTTGGTTATGGTAAAACTCTAACGAAGACTTCAATATTCTACATTTAGTTTTGATAAGAACACTTCAATTCTAGAATCGTTGCTTAGAGCATACCAAGGAGTTGGCCAAATCAAAACTATGTTTCAATATCTGTTGCTTAGAGCATACCAAGGAGGTAGCCAAATCAAAACCATGTTTCAATATCTATTTCAACAAAAGCCATTCCAAGAGAATTACTATATTCTTACATGCTATTCTATTTTGGTGTAGCTCGCTCTCTCTCTCTCTCTCTCTCTCTCTCTCTCTTAGTCTGAAGAGTGATAAATGAACTTAAAATTTTCATCTCAACGTGCAAAATATTAAAAGTATTTTTTATTGTTTAAATAATCAGTGTTTTTTTGGGAAAATGAGTCCCTTAAAGTAAAATTATACTAGTAATAAAAAATTTGAAAAGTTTCTTGAAATGCACCTGTTGCGAGTGTGTTTTTAACTTGCCACGTATGTGTGTTACCCAAAGCATACTGTTGTGATTGAGGTTTTTATTTTTTATTTTTTAAGTATTTATTTTTTACTTTACAAGACATGTCATTCTCTTGAAGTTTTTGATAAAGCTACAACCATTGCATATGGTCTTTCAGGCTTAAAATGGATCACTAGTGGGAAAGGTCAATCTATCTGACGGCCGATTGAATAATTTGGGATTTTCAAAATCCGTCCTTTCTAAATCAAAGCAGTCAAATTTGTAATATATTATTTAACATCAAAAACTTATATAGAAAATTGCTCCGTTTTCTGAAACGAAATTAAATAACAACCATGATCCTCCTAATACCACATTAGAGATGCTCTTAATTATATACTACTATATACTATATGTTAATTTTGATGCCATTTCTTGTCGTTTGAGTTTGAGCCTTTATGTTGAATTTGACAATTAACCACGTTAGAGATGCACTTAGTCTTACCGTTCCAATCCACACAATGAGTTTATGGTATTTTTAACAAGCTATTCGATTTTGAAATCTTTTCTTCTTATCCCAAATTATTGACATTGCGGAAAAGGGTCTAGAAAAAAAAATTAGAGTACTAATATAATGTAGGCCTAGAAGAAAAAATATCCTTGTGTCTGAATAAGTGACACAGCTTCCACTTTAATTTCTACATTTTTATCAAATATTGTGGCACTATTTAAACTTCGACACCTCTTATTGGCTAGGCTCAATGCATCATGTTCTTGAGAATCAGTGAAAACTAATCCAAATTATATATGGGATATATAAATAAGTTTTCAGTTTGTAATACTCTTTTAATTCATGTTAATTGTTTCCAGTGTCGATCTTGAGGTTGAGTACTAGACCATGCATGGGAGGATTATTTCAAGGTTATTTATCAACATATATTCGAAATTTCAAGTATTTTCAATGCTCGGTTGCGAGCTAGTAAATGTGCAAAAGGGTTTCTCTTTGGTGGCTGGTACCCTTGGGCGCTCGAACATGAACATACCAAAGGCGTTCGTTCACATTTGGCTAGTGAGCTAGCCTTCAGTTAGTACGTACTTAATACTATAAACTAGGAGATGAACTTCCGAGAGCAATGGAGGCTAGTGAGCCTTCAATTAATTTTCAATTGAAGAATAAGGTGGTTCGGCACCATGAGTTAGGATTATAATTCTCACCGGCCAGGCCAACTAGCTTATAAAGTTGCAAATTAAGGTGTGTTCCGTAATGAATATAAATTTCCCTGATTGCACGATATATATATATATATATACACACACACACACACACACACACACACACACACACACACCTTGTCCTATCTTTCTTTTTCTTTTCTCTACTTGAAAAAATTTATTGCAATTAATTAAGTTATTAGGTGTTTTCGATAGTGAATAAGTTGTTGAGAAATGTCAAATTGTTTCCGGTAGTAAATATGTTGTAGATGAGTATGTTAGTAAAAATGCTGTTAAGAAAGAAGTTGTTGACGAGTTAATTTGTGTGAATAACAAATTAAAATACCAAAACTTGTTTATTAGTGTAAACGAGATGGTAAAAATGTCTACGATTTTTCCTCAAATTCTTAGTGGAAACACTCCAGTTTGATATAAGTACATTTACAAACATAATCCTATCTAGAAGAATGTGATTCATCAATCAAAAAATATATTCTTAACAAGGCCAAAAATGTGATATTCAACAATACAATCTCTCAAGTATTACAAAGCGATCGAGATACTGTACGATTTAGCAGCGTAAAAGTAAACATAGTGCCCAAAAGAGTAACCATACTCTGTTATTATTTCTCTAAATAAATACACTGGAGTACTACTTGAGAATAAAGTATTGTTCTTCTACAGTATTATACTCCTACTTTTCCGGAACTTGTTCATCTTTGAAATTTGACTTGCGCTTTCATGTTACCGGATGCTACATACATTCCTCCTCCCCTAAGTTTAGGGATGTTTGAGTCAGATTACGCACACCTCGACTAATTTTTTTCTTCGATTCAGTCAAAAATAGGTTATTCATGCCGCGACTAGAGGATTCACCAAAAATTATTTTATTGCGACCTAATCCAAGAATCGAACCATGATCAATTGTATGGAAAACAAACCCACTAACCAACTAGATTAACCAGGGGCTAAAATGAATTTCATGTTACAGGATGCTACATTGTATATGCCTAATTTTGATAGCAAAATAAAATCTTTGGCTTATTCGGGCTCGATGTCCAAAGTGTATGGAACCCACAAAAAATGTATAGAACTTACACAAATCTATACTACTAAAAGAAATTACTTAAAATAAATGAAAACTCTCTCCTTAAGGCTTTGTTTGGAAGTCGTGGAAGTGGAGGAAAAGGAAGAAAAAATTAAAAAATTTCCCCCTTCCTTGTTTGGATCCTATGGCAAGAGGAGGGAAAACAACAAAATGAATACAACTTTCTTCCTATTTTCTCTCCAACTTTCCCTCAACTTTCTCTCTTAATTATTTTCCATTCCTTTCTCTCTCCTCCATGTAGTCAAATATGAATCTTATTTTTCTTAAAAATGAACTAATTCAATCAATACATAATAAATACTTTGTTTTTATTTTATTTTATTGTTGTAGAATTTTTCTATTTTTTTTTACATACCGACCTATTGATGCACAGGACAACTAGGAAACAGTTATCACTGAAGTTTTTTTTTCTGTCCCCGTGCATTGAACGCGCAAGGCGTAATAAATAACAGTATTGAAGTACCACGTAGCGGTGCCCCAAGGCCACCAAATAATTTTTCAGGAAAAAAAAAAAAAAAAACTCTACTCCGTAAACGGAAGAAAAATATATGGCTGACGTGGCCGCACAAGATGCCATCAGTGAAACGGAAAGTCTAGGGGTTTTTTTCAACTCGAGCGAAAGCGAACGATGCCAGCTGTACCCCAGTATTTCGCAATTGTTTTTTTTTTTTTTGTTGAAATCAGGCAATTTATTAAACCCGAAGGCAAAGATTACATTGTAATAACAGGATTGCACCAAACTACCTAATCCGAGACACGAGTACTGCATTAAGCACAAAGGCTACAGACTCAAGGACACCCTGCAAAAGCACCCGGCACAAGTGTCGACCTAGAAATCCCATCCGGGACGAGGCAGAGAGATACCAAAATGGGATCCCAACACAAACCATTAAACACTAAGTACAGATGTAATCACACTAACAACAGAATACAAGCGAAAACAAATATCTGCTCCCAAGGACATACCTCAAAGGCCGTCGACCGGACTGGACCGGGGACCCAATCCAAAGCTGTGGAGTCCTCAGGGGGATTCGAGGCAAACCTTCGCTGACATGCAAGGCTCTGGGCGAGAAGGCCGAGGCAACGCCTATGAACTCCGGCAGGCCCAACACGCCCACAGCGGCCACAGAACAAATACTCCCTCACACTGGACCTGTTGTTTACCACCAATCAAACAGAAAGAAGCAGCCGACCAAACAAACCGAAACAGATCTTGGAAAACCCTAACACAGCCACCACCTACCACCACTGCCGCTACTGGGAGAAACCCCAGGACCCGTCCACGATTGCCGCCGTACCACCAAAACCCTCTACTCCGGCCAGACTTTCGAGACCCTAACCAAATTATTCACCCACCATCCAAAAAAATTATTTACCCACCACCACAACCTCACCAGATCTGGGAGAGACCCGAATTAGCACACAACCGGACTGGAAAACGCCGGTAGAAGAGGCGGAGAATTGCCGGAAAACAAAAGCCTAACTCCACAAACCTCACCTTATTGAACCCTTCCATCGACCACTTGCTACCAGATCTGAGCTCCCACCGTGAGGACGGAACGAAAGACCCACACGCCATGGCCGGAGTCCCCACCGGACTCGACAACTGAAAAAGCTAAAATCGGAGAAGAGGAAACGACAGAAAGGGGAGAAAGGAGGGAGGAGATTAGGGGGAAAATGGGGGAGGAAGGAGGGAGAGGAGGGGGGCAGCAGCCCCTCCCCCCCAAACGAAACCCTAGCTGCTGAAAAGTTTAGAGAGAGAGAGTTGGTCTCGTTTGAAAACCTTCTTTTATTTGTTGGCCCGCTTGTATTTCGCAATTGTTTAACTTACTGTATTTTACATATAATTGGAGATGGTGCTGTGCAGTAGTGTGTTTAGTATCGGGCTGTGCACCTTCGAGCTATCGGATAGTGTATCTGACGGTTCGAATCTCATTTTGGCAATGAACGCTCTCGATCGTTAATTGCTGAGATGAGATCTATGCCATCAAATGCACAATTCCAACGATTCGGAGGTATGTATATCACTGCACAGCACCAAGCAGCTACTTGGCTGTACCCTATAGGTTTAAAAATTGTATGAAAATATGTGAAAAGATCGTACATATATGTGCCGCTAAAGGTTCTTCACTTCTTTAGAAATGAGTACATATTTACTTATAATTTTCAAACTTAAAAATAATAGATTTACAAAAATAATATACTATTATCGAGATTTATCAAACAAAATTCATATTGCACAAAAAATTATTTCAATAAGTTTATTATTTTTAAGTTTAAAAATTACAAATAAGTACTTATTTTTTAAAAACCCTTTTGTTGAACAAGTATGTGATAGTATATTGAAAAATATAAAAAAAAATGCATTAAAATATATTTTTCTGAGCTTATTGACTGGGCTGTCAATAGAATTACTACAACGACAAATAATTTTGCACAAATACTTGTACAAATGTGTCGGCTTCACATATATAGCACCACTGGTGTGTATGAAGCTCACACATTTATGTGAGTGAATTATGTATTTGTTTGTGGTTTTAGAATTTTTCATTTCAAATAAGAAATCATCAAATAAAATTGGAAATTATTATCGTTGGAATTTATGTAACTAGTTCCAGGCCATTGCGGACATTAGACAACCCAAACTCTAGTAAACTATTTCTCGTTGAAATTCACTACAGTATGTACTAAAAACTAGTTCTAGGCCATAGTGGTGTGGGGCGGCCCGGTCGGGGCTTGACACCCCAAAGTCTCTAGTGTGACTTTGTCGGATGTCATTCCTTTGATCAATCACACATAGACTTTATTTGTTCTGGTCTTAGATAATTGATGTTTTTTGAATGTATGAACTGTCGGGAGTTAATTTTCCGATTGATCAAAAAAAAAGAACTGTCGGGAGTTTAACCAATTAGGGTTTTCTCAGTTGGTAAGGACTTTTGCATCTTATTATGGACGTCAGGAATTCAAAGCTCCCTACTCCTATAACCTAGTTCTTCCCTTAAAAGAACTTTTTCTTTTTTGATGCTATCCTATAATGGGTTTATTTCTTATATTAGTTGAGCTGTTAGATTTAGTTGTCTCTTGAACACTCACAATTAATATAGTGTTTCGAATTTGTATTTTGTACTTCATATATGATTTGAATTATCTATTCTATCGAATGAAAAAAAAGAACAACTGTTTGGAGCATAATTTGTCGACACATTGTGTTATCAACTTGGTTCTATAGCTAGGGTGCTTCCACGTTATGGATTATTTTGGGACTCCCAACTTTTGTTTACCAATCGAGCTAAGACCAGGGGTGGAGCTAGTAGGGGGAGGTGGCACATGCCACTCCCATTCCAAAAATACCAAAAACAAAAACAAAAAAAAAAATACTCAGAATGGCTTAAATATTAAAAATACGAAACATATAAACAATGCTCACTTTTGCTCAGTGGTTCAGTCGTGTCACGTGTGGCTTAGGGTGATTTCGTAACATATATAGTTCAAAATACGGTGGCATCGTTTTTAATCTTCACTTTTCAAGACTATCATATTAGCTCTCTCTCTCTCACACACACACACACTTTTTTTTAAAACCCTCTCTCTCTCTCTCTCTCTCTCTCTCTCTCTCTCTCTCTCTCTCTCTCTCACACACACACACACACATATTTTAAATTCTTGCATAAATTCCCACATGATTTGTATTTTTTTCCCACTAATTGGAGAGGAATTTAACACATTTGAATATTTTTTTTCCCCACAAATTTAGTATTTTTATTACATGTTTCTTTTTGCATAAATCCCACAAGACTTATTTTTTTCACTAATTTGAGAGGAATGTAACACATTTTGGCATTAATTTTTTCCCCACAAGTTTAGTATTTCTATTAAAGATTCCCACATGGTTTTTATTTTATTTTTCTCTAATTGGAGAGGAACATAACACATTTGGACGATAATATTTTGGAAATTGATATTGACACTCCAATAATTGATGGAGGCACTCCAATATCAGTGTAATTCTAAAATCATTTTTCTTTGTTTTTTGGAGTGCCTCCATCAATTTTTGGAGTATCAATATTATTTTTCAACAAGTTTAGTATTTTTATTGCATGTTTCTTTACGGAATATAGTGGGTTGTATAAAAATCGAATTCACAAACATGTCAATTTACATATATGTACGAATAAATTACGGTGTCATCCCCGTATCCGAATCCTGACTCCGCCCCTGACTAAGACACAAGTTGACTCGTTATATGATTTTGTTTTATAGGGAAATTAATTCTTCAACTATTCTCTGTGGATGCATGCATACTTAAATACCTGCGCGCAGGTATTAATTATCAAAACACGTCCTGGGCCGTTATTTTCCCTAAATACGAAGGAGAGAACACTCACACGTATGTGAGAAGACTCGAACTCCTGACCTCCTAATGAAATGAGGGTATTAATTATCAAAACACGTCCTGAGCCGTCATTTTTCCTAAATACGAAGGTGAGAACACTCACATATAGGTGAGAAAACTCGAACTTCTGACCTCCTAATGAAATGCAAAAATTCTGGATAATTGAACTAGCCCTAGTTGGTCAATCGAATGGAACTTTGCAATACGTATTTTTGATACCTATTGTAATTTGTAGTAGTTATACGAGTATACTACAAAGTTCGTGGCAACTGCACTCATTCATATACATACTTCCTTATCACAGGTTACATGTTAATTACAGTAATATTGATCAGATGGTTTAGATTCCATGAATTAATTATACACCGCCAAAGATCATGTAAGATTATACAAATTATTACCTGGCTATATAATCATTTCTTAACTTGACAAATTAAATAAGTAAGGCCCCGTTCCGCTAAGAAAAATAAGTACTTATTTTTCGAATTAAAAATGATGTATTATGATAGAATGACCTGTCTCGTAAAGCGAAACTGACTAAAATAGTGATGGAGTCTTGAAATGAGAGGCATCCCAGCCCAGCCCCACCGTTAATATTAAAAAAAAAAAAACACTAAAATATTCAACAGCAGAATACATTTAATTCTTGTCTGCCAATAATATCGCTGAGCATCATAAATATCTGTAGTAGTATAGGAGTATTTTAGTAATGCATTTGTCAAATGCCAATCCAACCACATCGATCGATCTTACTTTAGACTTCAGCCAACTCCACTTTTATAAGTAGCTTATAATAATGCACATTAAAATAAAGCTATTCTAGCTAGCTAGCTAGGACGGACGGACGGACTCATAGTTGTGGTCGCTTCTTTCCCTTTTAGTTGGAAGGTCCACCGTAGATCCAAAACCCTTTCTTCATCAAAAAATTGCAACAAATATTTAAGGCTTTTATTACTCCTACTAGAGAAAAAAATGTCAAAGATCGAAATACGCTTGTACATAAAGAAATTATTCAAATATTTATTAGATTCATTCTTGAATGTTGATACGACCCACATTGCTGATCAAAAACACACACACATACACACGGGGATTCGCAAAGGGTTGGGTTCAACCTTCACTAACGATAAGTTAGCTCTTCCTACTTACCCTTCCAAAAGAAAAGAAAAATGTTCCTTTAAGCAAAGGGTGCAATATGCCTTTCCTTTATTCCAACACCATAAGAACAAACTCTATTAGGTAATAGCTGTCATTAATTGGCACTCAAAAGTATATTAATAATGCTAGCTAGCTAGCTGTTAGTGCCAAATCAAGGCCCTGAACATGAAAATGCAGGTAAAAAATAATTTATTAGGGTGAATAATATTCCACGACACAATTTGTGGATTCTTCATGAAGAGAAAAGGATGCATATGGCTTAAAAGATGTGAATGCAACTATGATGCTCTGTAAAATAGTAGAGAGGAAACGTCATATGTGTTCAATGGTTCAAAAATCTATCAACACACTTGTTTTCATTTAGGCTCCGTTTGTTTCAAAGTACAATATTGTATTTTCCATGTAAAATGATTTTGTAAAAATAATTTTTTTTTATTGTCCTGTGTTTGGTTAATAGTTGAATCCCTTGAAATTAAATATTAGCCGTGGAAAAAAAATTCCCTAAAAAACAGTAAGAAAACAAACAAAAAATGGAATATATAAAAACATACGTACACATACAAATACGTTACAGTAATTCAGCAATATGTAAGTGTATATAGCCAACCTTAAGAAATTCAATCAGGTTGCATGTGGGACTCCAAATTCCTCTCTCTAGCTCTCTCCCAACATTATTTTTGTATAGCGCGATGTGGGATTCCGAAACCGAACATTCTACAGTCCAATTCCGTCTAAGGATGGCGCTCTTGGAGAAAATGATTCACGGGGAATTTGGGTTGAAAACATTTGTGCCACAATGATGAAAAATGTTTTATTTCAAAAAATATTTTACTTTCTTTTGTCTAACCAAACAACTAAAAATGAGAGAACATTTTCCAAGAAAGTATTTTAAACAAATGGTGCCTTCTTTTTAGAGTAAAAATTGTTGAAAAAGAAATCATTGCAGTTTAGCATTAAACCAGAGCAATCCGAAGTACTGTTGTAAATTTTAATTTTAGTAAAAGGAGATCATAGAGATCATTGTTATTCTCTTTATTTTCTTGGCTATGATAATTACTTGTTTGCAGTCTAGTGCTAGTTTTGATTGTAAATGTAACGATCCGCCCCAACTGACTTGCTAACCATTCGCCTAACTACGTGGCTCAAAATGTTAATCTCAAGTTATACAGTAGCTGCTCACAATCGTTTATATACCACATCATCTTCTATTTATTAGCCCATGTGGAATTGCCTAGTCTTGGGGTCTCACATTAACCTGAAAACAATAATTAAAAAAAAAACAGAAGGCTTGAATCTATTCATTACCATTAAGAGGGCAACTTTTACTTTAGATGCTATTTTTAAATTATTAGTACACTTGTTGTGAATATACTAGGGATATATAGGGAGCTAAAAAGATTTAGAATTTTGCATGTTGTGAATACTAGGGATATATAGGGAGTAAAAATTAATATTTTAGAATTTAAAATTCAAAACCTACCACAACGGAGCCGGGGGGGCTGTTCCCCCCCTTCCCGCTCCCCTTCCTGCTCCCCCCCCCTTTCCGGGCCCACTCCGGTCTCGCTCCGATGATCGGAAACGTTCATTTTGTAGAGCTCGTCGAGTAGAACAACCATGTCAAAAATCAGCTTGATTGGATATCATTAAGTCCTTGATCGGAACCTTTTTATTTTAAAAAGAATGGATCCGAAACACTGAATCAAATCCATTGTAACCCATGGACCGAGAGTTTATGGGCTCCGATCAGGCACTTAATGATATCCAATCAAGCTGATTTTTGACATGGTTGTTCTACTCGACGAGCTCTACAAAGTGAACGTTTCCGATCATCGGAGCGAGACCGGAGTGGGGCCGAAAAGAGGGGGAGCAGGAAGGGGAGCGGGAAGGGGGGGAGCAGCCCCCCCGGCTCCTACCACAACATAACTAGTTTGGCTGCAATTTACTTAATAATTAATCTCTCTCTACTTCTCTGAAGTCAAGTTCTGCAGATAGTTGGTTGGCAATTGGCCTTAAAAAATCAAAACCAATCAAAGTGTTGTTGACCTTGTAAGAAACAACAATTAATTAAGTAGGAATTGATTTAAACATTTTTACAAGGTAATGATCGAGTCGAGGGCACCTAGCTAGTTACAGTACTAATCATGATGGCCAATGACTCACCTTTAACCTTTGACTTTGTTTTTCTTATTTTTGACATTATTTCAACACTTGTGTGTTGAGTCGATATGCACATCCAAATCACGATCGATGAAATAAAACATAGGATTGTCCAGCCTGACCAATAGTGAAGAGACATGCATCTAATCGGCAAAGATGACTCAATCCAACCCACTTGACTCATAGTGAAAGAATTGCATGTTAATACTACCTACCTAATTATTACTCCAAATATTCGCTATCCCTCATTAATTTTGCAGGATTGATATAAGAAGAATTAAGATTAATATTCCGTTTCTGATGGTAAAAGCTTTATTAAAATGTATAACATGTGATTCACGTGAAATTGGAGTCTAATCGGATGTTCTAATTAACTCGGTCAGATAGATTAATTCTCGTAACTAGTACACTACTTATTTTGATATAAATGTAAGGCAGGGCTCTTCATGCGGAGTAAATTCACGTATATATATACATGTTAATTCTAATTAAGAGGATTAGCAGAGTTTCATTTTATTTTTTACAGTAAAAAAAAAAAAACAAGTTACCAAAAGTTCTTACGAATGAGCAGTGAGCACCATGCACCTATAATATATATATCTTTGAGTGTTGGAAGATGGCAGATGCAATCACACCAAGAAGTCGATTGAATGGGTAAGTAAGTATTTGAAGTTTCTCCCTCAAAGCTAGCTAGGTTCGGCTTAAGTCTTTAAAGCCACGTACTTGGTGGCCGGACTAAAAAGTATACATACATACATACATACATACTCTTTGTTCCTTTAATTAATTAATTAATTAATTAGCACATAGCTAGTGTGACCTTAGCTGCAGAGGTGCAGTGGGGCCGGTCTTTTACAGGCGCTTACACTGGAGCATATATATTGGTGCTTAATTAAATATTCAATGGTTCCATGCATGCAGCAGCTTCTGCCCCTAAATATATAATAGAATTAATGCAAAAACTATTATTGAAGGCCCGAGAGACGTCCAAAAGAATTTATATTCCCCTGCATATTTCATGTAACAAATTAAGATCCAGGCACCAAAATGTTCCAGCTAGCATTTGACGGATCGACTTCTCCCATTTTACAACATCGAAGATCGATATCAGCTACCTCTCCCTCGATCATGCATGTAGCTTGCTGCTTTAAGTTTACTAAACCCTTTGTTTGTTTTTTATTTATTTATAAAAGAAAAAGAGATAAAGACATCCCAACCACTAGTTATGTAATACCTACTGTATTACTTAATTTAATTAGCCCCCCTTTTTTTTTGTCAAGGTGGTTATGTCACATAGTCATTGCTCCGATTCCCTTCTTTATATATTACTTCGATCTAGAAGAGAATGAATTTGTTTGGAGTTGGACTTTCAAGAAATTAACGCGCCTACAGATCTATGTAAACAGAAGACTAATTCTCCAAACCTATAGCATAGCATAGCATGCAAAATGATTTACCCCAATTTTGATAGATTAGTTTAATTGTATCACTAAAATCTAGTAGTTTTTATTTTTATTTTTATTATCTTCTTTTAACCCAAAAAAAAATGTAATTATAACTATGCCGGTGATTACACTTTTACTCAAATCTATGCTTAAACTTGAGCTTGTTCATTAGCGTGCTACATATGCGATAAAGTTTATACTCAATGTTAAAGATGCAATGTATCTACAATCGCCTCCGAAGTTGGCAAATGTGAGCTGACTTGGGCTCATGGCTATATAATGTGAACCGTTTCATCTTGTAGTTTGTTGAAAAGATTCTGCATGGAAAAAAAAAAAAACAACAGGGTTTATTCAACAATATTCAAAACAAACCTAATGAAAAATAATTGACCAGCCGGTTCAAACACAAATGCAATTCATTATATCAATCTTATCTTATTTTCGACATACTTTTTAGTTTTTACACAAATGATCTTCTCGACAAGCCTTTAAAGTTCACCATGTTGAGAGGAGCCCAAATTACTAACTGTAATCCAAAATTAATATTGCCAAGGAGCTCCATACTAAGGTTCTTTCTATAGGGAAAGCCAATGCACTTATATTGGGACCGAAGCTAAAGTTTCACCACGTACGGGTAGTATTAGAAATACGTTATAGCCCCAATAAAAGACCCACATTTTGGCATCTATGTTAAGTGTGATGCCAAGTTTAGTTGAATTGGAGCCTTGCACATAATTGCATGGGGTCCATTTGAAGCTAATTATGTACTTTTTCTTTTGGTACGGTCCCCTTCTGGTTATGAATCCCATGTCTAGCTTCTTTCTATTAGTACCATTTGTTTATGCTGTATAAATTAAGATCTGGACCACAAGCTCTAATCCTTAAAATCAGAACGGGTTTAGATTAGTTCGTGTAAATTTCTCAGTTGTCATTCTGCAGCAACACTGCATTCACATATGTATATATAGGGAAAAAAATCTTTTTAACAAGCCGTGAATAGTTGTTTATGAAACCAATCGCGATCGTCCAAGGATTTTAATGAAACTTTTTCGGAGAAGAGTTAAAAAAGCATTTTGGACGGTCTAGATTTTAATGAAACTTTTCCGGGGAAGAGTTAACTCTTCCCTATAAAAGTTTCATTAATTAAAATCCGGACCTTCCACAACACTTTTGAACGATCACGATTGGTTGGTGTTGTAAAGAACTTGTTCAGCCGTGAATAAGTTTCTCTAAAAATGTGATTGTTACACATGAGTTTATTAGTATTATAGTATTCATTAATTATATGTCATGGGAGTCTGTCTATTAAGAAGGGAATCTTAAGGATGCAAGATTAATTCTCGATATACAAATTGGACAATATTAATTGCTGGAAAGTTTGAAATAATACTCCAGAATATATACAAGTGTAGTGTGGTTAATTAAGATATATAGTATTAAATAGGTTAGATTCTACTACTACTGGAGTGGAGTATAATTTTTTGGCATCATACCGACCGCACATATATACTATATATAATTACGAGAATGAGGAACGTTGTATATTTAAGTGTTTTGATATAGTACTCCACTAATTATACTTCTTGTTTAATTGTTGAAATCTGACTTCCCTCCCTAGACATTCGTAAAAGTTAAATTTTTCTTCGATATTTCCAAAAATGGTACTTGTGTAAAAGTCATAATTTTTTTACTTTTCCGATTTCTTTGATCAAGACGAACCATTTTGCATAAAAAATTTGGCGCAAAACTAACAAACGTGAAATAAAATTTGAATAAAAACAAAACCAAAAAATTGTGATCAACAACTTGTTGGTTAATTAATAAAAACACCCCCTAAGTAACGCATTAGACACTCAATACTTTTCCGTACCCTTACAAATTTTCTTTGTAATGCGCGCTACAGTCACACACAAACACTTACACACATGCTTACAAAGGAGTGTAGGGCCCACCTCCTTTGTGAGTGTGTGTGCTTCGAGTCTTCCGATATAGAAGAATAACGCCTCAAGCGTAGGGCTTAATACGTCATTTGAAGCATAATAATCCGGAAGACCGGGATCGTACCCAAGGGAATAATTATACGGCTTCGCTTGGATTTGTAGAAGTAAGGAAGGATTTCGGCTATTAGGTAGCCAACCGAGTTTTACTTTGAAACGGTGGAAAAGAAAGGCTAAATTGAAACGAATAAACTAGGTAAAAGATAGGCTAGGTCTAGGAATCACTAGCACTCATGACTCGAGCTAAATCACATTTTCACCAATTCACGCGGTTCAAGATACGCAATTAAGGTTCCTAAACCCGAAAATAGAGATGGTTTGAAAATCAAGCTAGCTCTAGAATTCTCTTGGTAAACACCTCGTGCGACAGAGCTCTAAGCATCACGTGTGGTGGGTAGTCGATGCTCCCACCTACACATGATCAAAGAGGTTAACACCTCAGCAATTTACCAAACGAATCCGAACCCCACATCAATTTTTAAATCCAAAAATTAAAGCTTTATTGGTGAAAAATGCAATTTTTGCCCAAACCATGGGATGCTAATCATCCCATGACCTAACCCTTGAAACTACTCACACATATCTATGAAGATAAGAGCAAGCAAAAATCTACTTAGCATAATTGAAAGACAACACTAGAAGAAACTTGACTTAAAAGATAGATCGGGAAATAAACTACAACTTTAATTAAAGCAAGAGTAGCAAAAGAAAACTAATTAAGGCAGGAAATTAAGAAATAAAGTGCTGGAAATGAAGAACAAAATAAGAACATTCAAAAAGCAAATTCAATCTAATCCTAGATCTAGAAAATGTACTACCTAATCTACACTACTTGTTTGTACAAAATGATGTCACAATCTTTTATACTCAGGAGATCCGCGCCTGAAATATTCCCACGATGCTCTGAAGATTCCCCGCTAAGCCCCTCGGCATCGATGGCAACAGGCATAAGCTGGGCCACTAAGGGGCTCGGCATCGATGTAAAGCCATTTAGTCCATCGATGCCGAGCTTGATAAGGGACTGGAGCACTAAGAGGCTCGGCATCGATGTGAAAGAAAAGCTTCCATTGATGCCGAGGTGAATAAGGCTTGCTCGCTGCTTTGGCTGCTGGCCTGCTCGGGCGGTGTCTTGATCTTGCCTTGGCAATGCTGCTTCTGCCTTGGCGTTGGTTGCTTCTGCCTTGGCGTCCAATAGTTTTTACAGCATCTTATTTTCATTCTCTAAAGTTAAGTAAAATTGCATTTTAAACATTTCTTTTACCTTTTCTTTACTTTAATTTATTTAATGAAAATAAGGAAGTACCCCCCATTTGGAAACAATGGCATTACTAGAATTTTGAGATTTCAATCCAATCAAAATGTTGACCCCCAGCTTTTAGTGTAAAACAGAAAACAGCACACTTTTCTATCGAATAAATGGCTCAAAACATGACCTTAATCTTTGAATAAAACCTTACAATTTTGAAGTTGCTCTTAGAAAAATTCAATGATCAATTACTGCCATTTTTTATCTCGAAAATCGATACTTTTTCGAAAAGTGATTTTTCCATACTTAGACAAATTTTTCAGAGGCCGATAGGGTCTTCATTGGTTCCTCGGGTACTTGGACACACTCGGGTCTTCCATGATGTCAAACCATGCCTTATTCACACGATTTACCTGAAAACACTAAAAACAAATCTTACGAGTAATATCAAATAAAAATGACTAAATTAACAATAAAATCAACTATAAATAGATAACTAGCGCACCCTCTATTGCATTATCGGGTGCTTATCAGTGTGTAAGTGTTTGAGTGTGATTATAAAATTATTGTTAACTATGCTGTATGTAAACAAGTGTCACAATCTTAATTTTATAAAAGCTCGGTTATGTAATTTAGGACATCCGAAAAGTATCTGAAAATACTTCTTAAAAAAACATTAACTTATTCTCTTGTGAATACTTTTAAAATACATGTCTATCTATGAATATAAAAGACAAATGCTTTTTACACTCCATTTTCTCATAAATGCAGTCCAAAATTTGTTTTTTAGTGCTTATGTTCAAAGTAATTTTGGACACTACAATCAACATAAGCACTAATTAAATGACAAATTTTGAAGTATATTTATAAGAAAAATTATTACCCATATCGAAGTATCAATATCCAACACGACTGCTATACGCATGCAGGGACGTCAGCTCTGAATTTTTAGGGGACTCAGTGCGAACATTTGAAATAATTCCCTTTGTAATTTACGAATTAAAAAGATAAATAAAACATACTAACTTTAAAGAAATTTGAATACATGATGATAGTAAAAAAAATTGAGTACTTAATCAAAATGGGAAAATCAAAACTCCTGGCTGGATGGATGGAGCCGAGGGAGGGAGGGGAGTCCAATTGTAACTTTGGATATTACACTACAACTATTTGTTTTTTGGTAGTAATGTACTATTTTGTTTTATGTGGTGGTCCTGGTGGTAGCATCTTTGTAGACAAATTGAATGTTGGGCCCTACCTGACTGAATTCAGTCTGTGCTCATGGACACATCCACCTTGAGAGGGAGAGAGAGAACGCACCAAATATCTCCTGCTTTTTTTTTTGGAAATTGATATTCGCGTTTCTTTTTTTGATACAGATACTCTATTTTATTTACATTGAAAATTGGAGCACATGCATCAAAAAAAGAAACGCGAATATCAATTCCCCTTTCCCCCCCCCCCCCCCCCCCCCCCCCCCCCCCCCCACTTGCTCATCTGTTAAAGAGCACCTTGTTTCTTGCAATCTAATGGTTGTGTTATTGCAAGTGGAGTGGAGTAGAGTGGAGTGCAATCGGTCTTCCTTACACATTTTCATGCATATTGGCAGGGTTTGATCCACGTAAATCCCCACCCCTCCCCCAATTCTCCTAAGATAGTTTAGATTCAGATTAACGAATGGCTAAAAAAAAAAATTTCCAATTTGACTTGATCAAATTTTGGACGTTACTTCAAATGCGTTTTTATGAAACGTAGGAGTATATATGGGCGAAATTAGAGCCGACTTCCAATTTGACTTGAGCGAATTTTTTTTATTAACCAAAAAAAAAGGAGTAGCTTTTACAAGCTTATGGGGCAAAATTTTGAATTGAGATAACTCAAATGAAAATTAACAAGCCTCAATTTGGTTTCTTTATGAAGCGAATTGGTTTCTAACAAGCTTAAAAGAGGTTCTCTAAAAAGGGTTGAGCTCCTCTTCAACAAATTGTCCGGTCTAAATTCTCACAATACAAGAGTGTCTTACCGCTAAGATACTTCAGAGTTTTGTCACATCCATACCTAGAAGACAACTCTAGTCTCCAGCAACCTTTCCAGACAATTACCGAAGATGATCCATTTCTTTTTGTCACACCCATACTTGCGAGACAACTACTCCAGTCTCCAGCGAGAGTTCCCGACAATTACCGAAGAGGATCCATTTCCTTGTGAAAAAGTCTTACAAAACATTTGGGTCACTCACTTTTCGATTGAGGTCATTTGTAGAGAATAGCTTCCACAAAAAATCCAACAAACAACATCCACAATGGGTGGTGGGGGTCCAGGAGTAGTGTTTGTTGTTTGTTAGGCAGCAGTAGCACACACAGACAGAGCGGTCGTTGGTATCTTGTACTATTTGTTTGAATTGTTGGGATTGTGTTAATAATAATAAGTTGGAGATAGTGGAGTGTGTGGTTGAGGGCTCAGCTGAAGAAGCTTTCACTATTTGTGAATCCTCGCTGGCTACCAGCTATCGGCTATCAGGCTATGGCTATGGCTATGGCTATGGCTATGGCTAGCCTAGTAGTGCTAAAAGGCTTTGGTTGGGCCTTTGATTGGTTACAGACAACTCATTACTACTCTACTTTTCATTGTGGAGGTGGCTTTGCCCCCATTACCACACCATTATGGATTGTGTCTATCAGAGCACCACACTTGAAAAATAGACTGTATCATCAATCCAACTATGAGGGATTGCTTGTGATGTGATGTGATGTTATCACAGTGTCATCTGGGATTGAAAATAAGTCATGTCGGCTGGAGGGGGGGAAAAACTGAACAATTTTTTATCCCGTGTTTCGCCTTGTTTCCTCAATCTCCGCCCAAGATCCAAGGATCAATTTTTTTGGAAAATGCGGGTTATGACACTTTTAAATCTAGCCTGGAACAATTAGGAAATCATCCAGAATGAAGAAGAACGTTAGTCAGGCCTTGTTATTTGAAAGATCTATCTCATGGCTTGTGCCGCAGGGGTTCACTCTTAAGCAAATCCGACTCTTCTACAGTGCTCCTGGGTTTTGAAATACTAGTGATCATTAGGGGAACAACAGAAAAATCCAAATTTCGATTTTCAATCTGACAATACCGGTCACACTTACACCCAATTTTCCAGGCTCTGAGAAAATAGAAAAGAACTTCACATTGTACGTTACAGGAAGACTAGTTTAAAAAAAAATTGAGTGCAGTTTTCTCCTGACCTCTGTATCATTCCAATTTTACGGATGTCCCCAAGGACAGTCTTCTTCTGATCTCCAGAAACATAGAAACAAAACAACAACGACTAGGTGGTACAATGCCTCCATCAACCCAAATGAAAGGGGTAATTTCGTAGTCATTATTCAACAAGAACCGTTCTTAACACCACTCAGACCAACGAGTCACAGCGACAGTTCAATCTTACCTTCCCCCAATTTATTTGGTGAAGAATTGATGTGTTCCGTAAAACAAGTGAACTACCAGACAAGCGCTGCATAACTTGAATACACTACCACCGACATTAAAAACTAATCTCAGTACAGCAAAACACATAGCAAAAAAATAGTGCGTATTTGAACCAAAAGATGCAAACATTCACATGCTCTAGTCATGGAATCGAACAATCAAAAAACTGCCAATGATGGCTGAATTACAAGGGTAATTTACAACTTGGATCACAAACACTAAAGCCACATATCTACACTTTGAGGAACAACAAAAAGATGGGATTTACAAAGCATCTCCCCAAAAAATTCCAAACGGGTTTCAATCAATCGGTCCTTTCGTCCCTAAATTTTGAAACGGAACCCTCACCGTCACCAGGACCGCCTGATTTCTCTAACTGATCCACCAAATTACCCTGGCTGGTGCATATCTTCACTTCTCCCATTGATTTCTCCGGGAGAGAAACCACCCCTATGGCAGAGATGCTGTTTGCAATAGCACCAATATCCCCTGCCCCAGTGTAGAAGCCTTGGCTCCCAGCAACAAGAATGCTCTGTTTCTCATCAGTACTGGTAAGAACAGATGGGAATACATTCATCAGCTGTTGGTTGGTCTGGCTTGAACTACTTAAGAGCAGACGCAGAGTCTCTCTTGCACCCTTTTCAACAACAGAATCAGTTTCTTGGCCCAAAGCGTTCACAAGTGTTGGGTGTAGCGGGGTAATGGTGGTTGAAATGGCGGGACCCGCACTCACAAGGTACCCTTGGCCAGAGGAGCAAACATCAATGAATGGGATGTGGACAATAGAGTCGCACATTAAAGGTGTGAACGTTGGGATCTGCTGTGAACCTGACCTGGGTAGCGGAAACCTGACAAGTGGGTCAGGCAGCAGCGGGGGGAAATCTATAGGCGGGAAATCAGTGACACTAAGCCCACTAGACGACCTAGCAGATGGTAGAAAAGAAGAAAGCGGCGGTAAAGATAGTGATTCGGCTGATGATGGGATTGGTAGCGTGTATTGCATGGTTGATGCAACAGGAGGGCACCAGCAATAATAGGGCGAAAAAAGTGATGATAAACCTACTGAAGGTCCTTGAGATGTATTAGAGCTTAAAAAGGGTAGAGCAACAGATTTCCCAAGTGATTCCAACGTATTTGAAGATGGTAAGAAAATTCTGTTAGCCTCTTGTAGTTTGTTTGACGTTGACACATCTGTGGTCACTGGCAAAGTGACAGACAGGTCATCAACCACTGAAAATTGGATGTCGCGACGCCTTAGCTTTTCTCGGGCAGCACTTCTCAAGGATGAGAAACTTCTGGGCAGGCCTTCTTTAAAGGAACTTGACCGCGGACTGAGGCTGCCCTGGTAGATAGAATTACTCTTTCCTGATTGAATCCCGAGGTGTCGGGCGCGTGAAGGCTTTGCAGATGCAGAACCAAGTTGAGCAGCTTGAAAATTTTCAGAAGAATCTGATGAGGCATTCGAGGGAGGAGCCGTACTTGATCGGGTGACAGTAACAGTGGACCCCAGAAGGTAAGTTCGGAGATGAGTTGCAAAACAGTCCAGGCGCGACTCACTGATTCCAGTTAGTTCAGTAAGAGAGGGCTTCCTCTTAAGTAGATCCTTCATCTACACCAGCAAAAAAGGAAAGAACTGTTAATAAGCAACTACTACATCATGTTCATACTTCGTACTACCTCAGTTCCCATCTGCTGTCTTTTTGTTTCTAACAGTCGTCCCTGCTGGGTCAATAAATAAGGTATTTTGTAGAACACAACAATTTGATCTTTAGACAATTTTGTATGTTGTACAAAATACTAGAAATGGACAAACAAATGGTGACGGAGTAAATAAACTGCATGCTAGTTGAAGTTCTCAGATATACCTTTGTAAACAACTCATTGCCTAGGAGTTTTGACTTCTCCGAGCACCAAAAATATAAAACCTCGCCATCTGGTATCTTTATTAGGAAAGACCGCCCAGACATGTCTGCTGGGATCTCTTCAACTACTACAGCAGAGCACTGAGAATTGCTAAGGGTTAGAAGTCTCTCCGTACGACCGTCATCCCCAATGAATGAGAAACGCAGATCAGATGTTGGCAAGAGCGTTAGATTCAGATTCCCCCTGTTACAATTTACAAAAGCCAAAGAAAAAGTTGAGAAGCAACAGAAAACGATATAAAGGCAAATCAACATCCAACAGAAGGAAATATCAAACGTAACACCAGGGAGCACAAATAAAACAAACAGCAATGATAGCAACGAGCGAATCGCAAAGCATGAAGGATCAAATAATGCTTGTTAAACGATATTAACCAGCAGACATCTGTAGGTGGACCCAGTCCATTTAAAATAGTTCCACAAAATGGAGCTTAGACTACCTAATATTCATCTATTTTGATGCATTCTACTTTTTGCACCTTCAGAGAGTCACAGTGCAAGAAACATAAAACTAAATCTTCAGTTTTGTACTTTGTTAACCACGTACTTGCTGCAGCCACCATATCGCACCTTTGGAATTGAAGTTAGCTGTTAAAATCCTACTCTATTACAAATGCAAGATAAGATAGGTATCTTATCCCAACTACCCTGACAAGTTGAACTAACAATTATGGAAGTGAATTAGCATCATGAGCAGTTTTCTAGTTCCCTCTGTCATATATTTGAATTCAAAACTACTTTTCCTCAGAAAAAAGCAAATCCCGATGTAATGTAAATCAGAATTCCACAGCATATCATGACAGCAAAGGACTTTTACACAGTATCATGATTCTCGCATGCCTTGCAAGATGATAAAGTTAATTGAGTCATAAAATAGTACAGTAAAGCCAACTAGGAGACCTGAATGTGCAAACTGAGGGTATATTCACTAGTGAAATAATCAAGAAAGAGATATCTTGCTAGAATTATTTAATTCAATGGTTTTTTCCTACTTCTGGAAGTGTTCACTTTACCACTCTAAAAGCTTAAGCTACACAACCATCAAACCACCTAATTGAATAGAAATTTAGACAGCAGAGGGCATAACATCTACTGTCTTTACAGACAGATTGAATCTCATAGACTTCACTTTAAAAGATAATGATCATAACAATACCCAAAAAGAGAAGAATAGATATCTGCAACACAGAAAGAAGCGAACTCAAAACAATGCTATGAAGTACCCTATGGGAAATTTATATTTGAAAAGACAACAACAGTAGCAGAAACAGCAAACAAGCAATAAGTAATCATTATGGTCTAACAATACGCTGAAGCAAAACTAAGATGGGACCTTGCACAATCCATTATAAAATGATGCCAATCAGCACAAGACAATTAGGCAATCCGAACAAAATGTTAACTCTGCAACATAGGACTATAGGAGCATGAAACTACCTTTACTTCTTCTTAATTCAGAGATCATAATAGAATACTCCCACTTTACCTACAAGTAAAAAGATGCATTTATTCGGAAGGATGAACATTGCCACCATCAATATATTAAAATTTAAAAACCTGCCATTTCTACTTTTCATCAAGTTTACAGAAAACAATTATTAACCACAATGCAAGAACCCAATGAACAAACCAAACCACTTTCTACGCAGAACACCTGGCAGAAATTAACCTTATCAGACAGTGTAAAATGTTCACATGATTCAGTACCCAAAAGAAAAATAAAAAAACAAAATACAAGAACTTTTAAATGAGTAAACAGATAACACGACTATGACCTGCACCAGAAAACCTCTGTTACATAACAATTCAGTAGGCTGATCAATATCATAACCAATACGACAAGATTGTATTCATTACACCAACCTTCATGGTGTCTCCTGAAGATAAATGCACGTCCTAGCTATGACAGTCTCATATCAAGAGTAGTAGTTAAGAACTGACCAAATAGAATCCAGCATGCAGAACCGGGCATGACATCGTTATGTCCAACAAATTAAGTCTGCAATTCATGTACAAGACACTCAAATATGCACCCTTAACAAAGTTAGGGACAAATGTGGATGGCTCCCTAGTGCTATGAAATCATTCTACACAGGAGGGATTATCCAAATAACAGTTGAATAATTCATGCTGAATCAAATTCTTTTGTGATGACAGCAATCCAGGAAGGAAGTTCTAAAAGGAAAAGAAAGCAAAGCATGAAGAATATGGCTTATAATATGCTGCAGATTGTGACATGTGCAAATGCTACTACCACTCACAAACCCTAGAACCAAATCCCCTGCGGACAAAACATACAGAACAGATACCATATCAACCTCCAAAGAAACAGCTACGCCCTCAATCACAAGCACGCAAACTTAAGAGAAGAAAATAACTATGCACTGCGAAACCAGAATAAGGAAATATACACTGACTAAATAAAGCTTGATATGTAACCCTGCAAGGAGTTCAACCCATAAGGTAAAACATTTGCGGTGTTGATGAATCAATCAGACCAATCGTAGAAATCGCAAAAGGCATTTAAGTAACAGCCCCAATCGGGCAACTAGGGAGAAAATGACAAGAGAGGAAAAGAAAAAATAGTGGCATCCTTCCTTATTTGGAAATGTGGGAGACCCCTGATTTAGGAAACTTAAAAGAGGATAAAAGAAGGGAAAAGAAAAACATAATGCCTGCTAGGGGCAAGAACGAAAACCATTTCTCAAAAGAGTAGGAACAAAATTGTTAACTACTGGCAACAAATTTTTCCACTTCTCACAGATTTAGGAAATAGATAACTCTTTTCTCCCCTAAATTATTTAACGATCCAGATTGCAGAATATTTTATCCTATAGAAGAGCTTCAATCAAATTCCTACGTACTACATAACAGAATAAGATACCTGGATTGCGAGATATGTTCTGACTATAAGAGAAATCCTTTCATTAAAACGAAAATTTGCACAATACATAGGGACTACCTCGAAGAGAAGAAAACCCATTTTAAGAAGGCAAGGCGAGAAAGAGATAACTGAATCAAACTACTCTCATTAAAGTTATATAAAGTAGTCAGAGCGCCATCCACACACTCCATCGCGTTCGATGAACACTCAAAGCTTAATACCAGATTTACGGAATTGAAGTAGGCCAACCTTGGGAAGAAAAAATAAATAAATTTCCAACTCGGTGACCAAATTAATGACATTTTCTTTGACAGGGAAAGACAACTATACATTTAAAAGGGCGCCAAGGAGGGGAAAACTGTCTGCGAAAATGTATTATCCTATTACAAACCCCCCGATTGATAGCATGATGATATTGAACCTATGTTTCCTATTCCCCACACAGCAAAATTAGATGCAAAACTACTCCAGATAGACTTCTACAACTTTAAAAAAAAAGTACGTCCACTAGGGTACCCCATCAATGTAACAAAACGCCAATAAATAACAACATCAACACTAACAAATCGAGATTGCAAGTGAAAAAATACCCGATTGGAACTTAAATCGCAATATGCCACCAAATATTTGTACAAGCAGCACTATGTATCCAATACATCGCAATTACCTTGAAGCTGTAGGGCACATCAGAGTTCCTCGCTTGTTGATCTTTCCTACACGAACGGAAACAAGGGGAATGCACAAGCACCTCGCCAGCATACCTACTTCCGACGGCTCAAAGTGCTGCATCACAACAAAACACGAATAGTTGTATCTAACAGTTTGTACAGGTATAAGCATATTAAAATGCTTATCGATGCAGTAATAACATCTTATCTTGATCGTTCGCATATGTACCTGACTCAGCTGCGCCAGCAAGCGATCTTCGGCAGCACCGGTCGCATTATTCAGCTTGAACAAGGGCTTTAACCTCTCATCGGCCCGACACGCCCCCATGACCTGCAAATCAAGAGCCTGGAGAAACTGCATAACCCTATCAACCCCATCGCTATATCGAAGCGACAGATCTCCATCCCCTTCGTCTGCTCCGCCGCCGCCGCCCGTCAAACGTCCCGAATTCGACCTCGTTCCACTCCCAGACGCCTCGACGGCACTCCGATCACCAAAACCATCGCCGTTTGTCCGATCAATGGTGCCCTCGGCATCGCGGTCATCGACCGATCGTTGTTCGTCAGGGTTAACCATATTTGAAATCGAAACAAACAAGATACGAACCCTAAGTATTTCGTGCGCCTTAAAGGACGACGAATCGATGGATACGAATTTAAACGAACTACGAATGAAAGAATCGAAAGGAGACCTGAAATTGAAGATGAAATCGCGATGGAGAGATATGGCGAGGGGAACGAGTGGACGCCAATGGAGATT
The DNA here is from genome assembly GCA_014282245.1 of Rhododendron simsii. Classification (NCBI taxonomy): domain Eukaryota; kingdom Viridiplantae; phylum Streptophyta; class Magnoliopsida; order Ericales; family Ericaceae; genus Rhododendron; species Rhododendron simsii. The sequence goes on from CM024955.1 coordinate 24,734,718, forward strand.
CTACTATCAAGCGCATGGTGAAAAGATTGGGGGGGTTTATATAGGGAGGGTGGGGCAGGGATATCATTGCGGACCTGAAATCGGTTGTGAATCGCGGTTTTGAAGTATGTTTGATGTCCGCTTGGGGTACGTCATCGTCAGCTGGCGTCATTGTGGGTCCCGCGTGGGGCCAAGGCTGAGTGTTTATTGATTGGGTAGGGGGTGGAGGAAGTTGGCGCAGTTGGTGGTTGCTAGGGTTTACAAATTTGCCCCAGCTTTCCACGATGATTATACTAATTAATTATCAGTCAGAAAAAAGATTATACAGGAGTAGTAATTAGGTTTTCTAGGGAGTATTTGTCGAAAATAATTGCACCGCGATTGTGGAACGATAGAGACTAATTTGGACCTTGGGAATTTAACCAAGGGCTAGCACCTAAAGTTCAGCTAATTTTGAGATTTTTGAGCTTCTTTTTGTTTTGTTTTTATTTAAAAAAATTCCGTATTTGTTATTTTTGCACCTAATTTTTGTAAATTATTTATTTGTCTCATCAAAATGAATTAAAAAAGTAAAAAATCATATTCCCTCCGTCCCTATTTAACTGTCAAATACGGTTTTACCTACATTTTTAACGGCTTATATCTCTCAACGTATATTATGTTTTATATTTTTTAAATTATCGTCTTATTGAAAAAATTGAAATCTATCAAACAATATGCATATTGCATATTTTTAGCAATATACGTCCAGAAATATAAGCTGTTGAAAATGCACGCAAAACTGTAGTGGACAATTAAATAGGGACGGAGGAAGTATGATTTTTATTCAAATATTTTTTAAAATATCCAAGATAAAATTCAAATAACTTGAATAAAAACAAAACAAAAAAATTTTAAAAATCTTAGGGAAACTTAGCCTGAAAATTTATTCAGCTTGTCGCATGAGTCACACCTCTCAATTACACATTCATATCACGAGACTCATTATGTGCTTGAACAAAGCCTAAAATCAAACACAAAACAAGCATCAATCGTTAATCAAACTTGCTTAATTGGATCTTTTACAGTTCTAGAACTGGCAAATGGTTGCTCTAATGCAAATAATCAAGACCTCTATTTTATTTTGTGAGAAAAGTTTACTATTTTTTTTTATAGCTTTTAGAGCTATTTTCATCTATTCTAAAAGGAAATCTATTTTCAGTCCATAATTTTGTGCCAAACCATTTTTTTTTTTCGGCCGAACGGAAATTCATGCCAAACCAATTGACATTACAGAAGGATTGCCACCGAGCTGAACACAAACATTCATCAAGGAATTTGTCAACACACACATAAAAATAAAAAACCAATACAGAAATTATGAATCCACATGGCTACGCAAGAATTCCATTCAGTTCCATTCGAATTGGCAATTGGATCTCTCTAAATCTTGAGCATTCTTTTCAGTTCCATTCCGTGATATATTTTTGTTCTCGGCTAACAAAAGGATAGAGGAGGGGACGACTGACGTAGATACCTCCAAGGTGAATGATCACAGGAGCCCCAAACCCGCAAACATATACGGGAGAGGATTAGACTAAGATGTATAACAATTCTAACTCAGTTCAAAAAGATTGCCCAGTTGCACAGAAGTTGATAACATTCACGATACCCAAACTCCAAAGTTCCATTATCAAGAAGAGTTAAATATACATTGAGATGTAAATTCTGTTTGCAGATTAGTCGGACAATGCCGATTCCACATCAAAAACATACCTAGCAACACAACAAAAATTCTAAACACCATCTATGCTCAGTGAGATACTATTGAAATTTGAAGCTCATACCAAAGAAGATATATATGAAGCTCGAATTCACTTGCTCTTTTTAGATTCTTTCGTATGATCACTTACTAGCCCCTCTACATCTTTCAAGGAGAGGCCCTCCACCAAAACTTCATCATTGGTGAACCTGCATTACCATGTAGGTTTAGAGAGGCAGTGGCAAGGATATCTATATCGGAATTTTGACAAGCAATGCACTTCATGAGAGAGAGAGAGAGAGAGAGAGAGAGAGAGAGAGAGAGAGAGAGAGAGAGAGAGAGAGACCATTTGGTGACACTCTTTGTAAATTCCACAGGTGGCTTACCTGTAATCGATTCAGGATCGGCACTTGCTATGGTAAGAGTGTACAAATCAGAAAACCTGGGCAACTTGGAGGAGAGTCAGGAGACCATCAACCCAGTGCTGTTAAATGATCCCTGAGAAAATGAGTGAGGCAACTTCAAAATTGAGAATAAAATCTCGCAAACTGTAGTGGGCCGAATACAACTGTCCGAACACCTTCAGCATGTTCGGCAACTCGACTGCCCCTTGAACCCAGTTACCCAGACAGGTTTTGAGCTGCCGGCCGTCATAGAATCCGTCGGGTTGTGGACGGACAATATAGTGCTTGGACGGATGGCCAGAGGCCATGGGCTCACCGGAGTGGAGAATGACCTTCTAAACGGTCGGTTCCACGTGCTCGGCAGTAAGGGTCCGGCATGGACAAGATGCCAGCTCACCCACGTGAAGATAACCGCCCTTATCCGCAGTGACGAAAGTGACGTCAGCCAAACGTTTACGCGAGCAAACGATGCGCACATGGGTATGCCAGCTCATGACTAAGGCGGTTGCCACATTCTTATCGGCCACGTCAAGTGACGTCAACCGACGCGTGCTGTGCACATGTGCGTACTTGGAGGGCAAGTTAGGGTGGCCTATATAAAGGAAGCTAAGCAACCCTAAAAAGGTGCATTCTCTCTCACTCTAAAAACCTTAGTGCTTTGCCTTTCCTCTGCACTATCTTACTCTCGCTGGAGGGCCTTGCTAGAGCACCTCCGGTCAGGTTTTTAGTTGTGGGCTACTTGTGCAGGCTCGGTTGAAGAGCTAGGTTCCCACCAATATACCCAAATCCACCGAAGAGGAGTCCCAATCCATGATCTGCTACCCCACACTAACAAAACCAAAGATCTACACAAAACGTCTGCGTGCGAGCCGAAATTGTAGATTTCATTTATATAGTAAGTCATGAAAGGAGGACATAAACGACCAGCTTTATAGCAAGTTCATCACGTTAGACAATTTAAAGTAAGAGCTAAAAGTTAGCGTATATGAATTAATGCCAGCCAGCCAAGGTCATTAGCATAAAGTTAATTGTATGTCATCAATGGCAACTGTAGTTCATAACACTGTTTCCAGTGAATTCCAAATTTTTGCTTCCTTGTATCGCAATACCTATCTGATTGCTTGGTTGTGTCACTTCCTTTTCATCTTGACAACAATTATAAGGGGCAAAAAATGGAATGAAAATATCAGTATAGTAGTTTAATACCGAGAACAAGAAGATAAGTCAAGATGGAGCAGCCAACCTAGGTTAATGGAATTTGTTTTATAGTCAACTTGATGAATTCTAGTAAGGAGTGTTAGGTGTTTTTGACCTTCAACAGTGTTAATGGCATTTATCCTTGTGGGTAGAAGGGGTGCTGGTGCAGTTATCCCTCGTTTTAGCTTCTTCTGTGCTATAGGTTTGAATAAGTAGTAAGTGGCAATCATAAAGCCAACTCAATCAAGTCATCAGTTCAAAACTTAAAAGAGTATTACCCTAACGATGCACGGACACGGACAAGGGGACACGGGAATTCTAAAAAAATGGGGACACGGTCATTTTTTTTTTTGCTGATTTCTCGCGGGTACCCTTAAAATTACGTTCTGATCATATTGAGCGGTTTGGATTATCAAAATTTGATCAGAAACTATGAGATGTTTTTATAGGGTGTCCCCGGAACCGCCCCGATATATATTTATTCAATTTTTTTCCAAGTTTAAATGGCCCCCAAAATTTTTTATAATTTAAAAAAGAAATTACAGTTTGGCTTCTGAAATTTTTAAAAAATTATAGTTTTACCCCATGTCCCCTTCCCCTTCAAAATTAAATTAGATTCTTGGACACGCCACGTGGCATGTCGGACACATGTCCCTGTGTGTCCCATTGTTCGGACACTGCGATACGTCGGTGCTTCATAAGTATTACCAAAAGAAAATCAGGCCTTTCACCCACAAGGATAACACAACGGTTCAAGATTGTCAATGGGACCAACCCGACCATGACCCCAAGGTCTTTTGTCCAACTTCTGCTGGCACTGCCTTGCCTTAACCGATACACTTGGCTTGTGGGTCGTTGTAGCCTGCAAGACTTGGAGATTACCTACAAGGTGGGTCCCCTGACTTGGAGGGGCTCCTATTATCGTACGGGAAAAAACCAATGAGCCTTTCTTCAACTTGCTATCAACGGTATCAAACGTATTCTATGATGCTAAACAAGTGAGTTGTAACAATGAAGGAGTACAACGGTACGAGACTTTCATAGCTCATAGCCTCATAGTCAACCTTTAGTCAGAATTTACAAGGGGGGGAAGAAAACTACTCTTAGCACTCAAGAGGAGATTGTTTGGAAGTACTTGGCACCAACCTAACTTACCTTCTATAGTGACTGACATTGAGGTATCTTTACAGACTAATGCGAGACATTAAAAATCTCTTATCAATTGCCTTAGTCAAAGATAAGACTGGTAAACATCAAATGTGAAATTTGTGCATGCATCCTTTTTATCAGCCAAGCCCTTTCTGCAAACCCAAGTGCATCTTCACACATTCAACGAGATTGGGGTAGAATGGCATTGTCGTGTTGGCAGGTGGGTGGACTACTTGCGGAAGTGGTAAGCATCGCGTCTATCATATTCCATAATCCTACATAAACAAAACTACGACAACTTTGGACATTTATTATTGCAACCCACTTTCACGAAGTCTAGAGTACTTGAGATCCTTTTTTTTCCACACTTACAAATGCAATATATATTCTGTCCGAATCTATCAAGAAAATTTACCAACAATTTGCAAGGACGGTACATTTACCATCACTGATGTCATGGTAGCCAAGAATGGAAAGGAGAAAGTGATCCACAATGACGTGAAAACCATAGGAAACAGAAATGCAAATCATATCTAGACACAATGAAGGATAAGACTTACCCATTAGTTTCTTAAGATGCTAAAATTTTAAACAACCACTAAGTTCTCCGATGACTTCTTATGCCAATTTCCTAATGGCATTTGTTTGAGCAGCCAACTAAGTTGTCGCATGAGTTTTGATGCCAATTTCTAATGCAATTGGTTCAGCATACAGAGAAACTTAAAACTTAATCTTTTCACAGGTGGTCTAAAGATATTCTCAACTGAAAGCCGAGTAAAACTTACAGGTGGAGGATAGGTGAACTAAATCTCATTCTTTTCCATTGTGTATATGATCAGCTGCAATTTTCCATTGAATACAATATACTTGCCAGAGTCAAAGATCCAACACCTTGTGAAACACTACTATCATTTTGAAACAGAACATCACATGCAAAACCAATTAGGCTGCTCACACAATAAGTTCGAATGTTTCACTTTCCTAACCTTGGAAATTAACTCAAAGACCCCTGCTCATTTGAGCATACTAAGATTAATCAGATCAAAGATTTCTTTTCATTTGAGCTTAGGGTCTGTTTGAATAGAGTGAAAGTGATAGAAAATGCAAGAAAGAGAAAATAGTGACACTTTTCTAGTGTTTGATTAGCATAAAATACCAAAAAGTGTAAGAAAGTGGATTTTCATGAAGCATGAGTACATAGCTTCCACTTTCTTGCTAAAAATACAAGAAAATTTTATTTTCTTGAGAAAGTTGTCACATTTTATGACACTTCCCATTATGTCCATAAATTTTCCTTTTCTATCATGAGCCCTAAAGTAGGTTGAGGGTAAGTTAGTGATTTTTTTTTTCTTGCAATATTCTTACAAAAAATTTCATTTTAACAAACACATGTAAGAAAATAAATTTTCTTTTCACTTTCTTTTTTTTTTTACTTTACTTTCTCTCATTTTCACTTTCCAACATAAATTTTAGAAAAAAGAAACATTTCTATTACAGAAAGAATAAACTGCTAAAAACTAAATTCAGAACTTTCATTTTCCACATTTCATTTTCTTTTTTTATAATTTAGATGTCCGGGCCAGCTTGCATGCATCTGGACTAATCCTGGAGACCAATCCCGCCGTCCACTTGCAGGAATTCCAATTAAAGCAAGAGCAAACTTTGTATGGACTGCTCCAGAAGAATTGATAGCACTAAAGAGATTTTGAACCTAAAACTTGAGAGGGAGTAAATCTCCAAGTCTCAGGCCTTAACCATTAGACTAACCCCTTTAGGTTATTTCTACCCTAATCTCTGCATACAAACAGCAAAAGGATATAATATGACGCAGCCGATAAGAATATTCCGGTTCTCAGGAAACTTCTTATAGTAAAACTGATCGAGCGACGAGAGCAATGATGATGATGATCGTTCCCAAAAACAACCTGATGTTACTAATCGTCACATCTTCGATGTATCCACGGCCTCTAACGATCTTAAAAAATCCAAAACACATGGATCAGTATGAAAACCGCCCTACAAACTAACGAAACACTACGTAATCTGATTACAGAGCACATACGCGAATGTATGGAGTTTTACTCAGTGACAGATTCGTCGAGGAGGTGCTTGATGGAGTGGTGATCCAACAGGTTCGCCTTCTTAGGGTTTTTGGTGGCCATGTCTGCCTCGTCCTTCTCTTGCATTTCGGAGTGATTTCTAGGGTTTGTCTGAAGACCGTTGCGCGATCGGTTTCGATAGTTCGGGGAGGAAATAGTGAAGCGTCGATTACCTGAATCTAACTGTCGAGTGTGTGCTGATAAAAAAAAGAGTAAATTACAGTAAACCCCCCTCAACTAACCCAAATTTTCACTTAACCCCCTCCGACTACAAAATCCAACAGTGTGCACCCTCTAAATATCCAGAATTGACACTTAACCCCCTTTTGTTAGGTCTCCGTAGGAAAAATGCACCGACGGCCGTCTCCGGCAACCGGGCGGCCGATCCGAGCCGTTCAAAAATTTTTAAAAAAAAAACCGAGTGGGCGAACGCGGGAATCAATGGCATCCGACGTGCGTAGGTGCTCGATCTAAACACCCCATTTAAATTCTTGGGATGTTTGGATCGAGCACCTACGCACGTCGGATGCCGTTGATTCCCGCGCTCGCCCACTCGGTTTTTTTTTTTAAAATTTTTGGACGGCTCGGATCGGCCGCCCGGTGGCCGAAGACGGCCGTCGGTGCATTTTTCCTACGGAAACCTAACAAAAGGGGGTTAAGTGTCAATTCTGAATAGTTAGAGGGTGCAAACTGTTGAATTTTATAGTCGGAGGGGGTTAAGTGAAAATTTGGGTTAGTTGAGGGGGGTTTACTATAATTTACTCTAAAAAAAAAAAGAACCTACCGAGCGTGTGGGCTTACTAGTTAGGGGTTTTTATAGGCCGAGCCGGCCGGCCCTGTAAATTGGGCTCGGCCTAAATTATCACACATATTATTGCTATTCGATATAGTCTTGGCCTATTATTCTGCACAAAAATATTCCTCGGATCACATATACAATTCACATCATTCTCAATTCACATAATAGTTCACAAGGACAAAAGAGTCATTATGCAACATAACAAAGCCTATTCAAGTTTGCGATAACAGTTACGGTTGACATAAAACCAAAAGTGAAAAATAGGATCGGTTTCTAATTTTCTATAGTAGTTATTATTATTATTACCATTAGGCCTCCAGCGGCATCAAATATCGTTGCAGCTATACGGGCTTAGGGTAGGCCCGTGAGAAATTGGGCTGCCAAGGCTCCACACTCCACATTGCTGTGTTAGGCCGCGGTTGTACACAGTCCTGCATCGGAGGAATGAGAAGTTGCCTCTCCTAACTCGGTTGGTAGAGCAGGTAATGACAACATTTTCCCATTCACACACATGCATTTTCAGGGATGTCACTGCTTTATTGTGGTCAAGTAACATTGTTATGAGGGAAGAAATACAAGTACATGAAGATATTCATTTGGGCTGCTAAGAAAAACTGTTATCAGAAAGGAATGGCCAACATAGAGAGTCAGAGACTTCCCTTGAACATGACCATAAAGGTTTTCTCGATGTTGTGAAATGTTTGGTGAAAAGAAGACGAGGACTGACTTATTTCTAAGTTCTATCGTTCAGGCAAAATACCCATGGAGAAAAGACCAAGAAAGGATTAACTCTTACCACGAATAGAGGAACGTACGACAGCAAGAAACAAGACCAAAACTTATCCTCTTCATTTCACAGAACAGAAGCGAAATCTTTCGTAGTCTCTGCTTTTATGGAAAAGCCAAGTCCAAAAAGGGCTTAGGGCTCTCCAGAGTGAACTGTCAAGCTTTCAAACTCGCAGTGGGTGAGAAATTGCTCTAATTCTCTGATACAAAAACGGTAGTCCATTAAAAGAAAACAAAATTGATGCTAGAGTTGGGGGTGTGCACAAGCTTAGCAGTCGACCAAACAACACATGATAACAAGACTTGATAACTTAGTGCTTAACAGTGAACAACTCTGTTTTTTTTTTTTTCCTTTATAACACTCAGTTGTTCGATGTGCCACTTCAGATCCATTGTCAATAAGTGAAGCAATACACATCAAAAATAGCTACTGCATGGTTCCACCATGAAATATCCCGAGCATACCATTAAATAAAGCAGAAACATATTATACTGATTTGAAATGTATATTGAGAAGCAATCCATCAACAATTGGGCGCGCACCATTTTTACAATGCTATACTAGCAATAATTGATTAATATTCAATCACTTTAATGTCCCACTTTGGTTATAAGCCCAGGTTACCAAGGTCGGCAAGAAATAGATTATCTTAGTAATACGACAGTTTGTCCCAACCCTCTTATTTTCCCCTAAAATCCAATAGCATCCCATTTACTACAACGTACAGATACTGCTTGTGTAGCCACTTCATCCTAAATGCTCTTCTGATTCAACAACATCCGGCTATGAATGCCAGACAAGAAAAACCGAAAGAGGAGAGTGTTTCAATTATGAAAGTTTAGATCTGGCGGTATTGCCAGAGTTATTAGTTAATAACCACCGCGCCCCTCTGACAAGTTCTTCCTTGACCATGAACAAGACAGCGGCTGCAAGAACACTTTGTACGATTTTCGTACTCATCCCTTTGTAAAAGCCGTTGAACCCTTCGTAACGTATCATCTTCGTGATAGCGTCTAAGGTGCCTGTAATGCAGGAATTCAGCTCACAGCATTGATAACATTTCAAAAAATTAAGAAAACAATGAGGGGAAAGTTGCATGGATTTTTAATTAGAAGACTCAGATTTAGCAAATTCAAATTAAAGTTCAGAAATAATCAGTTTCAAAAGCATGCTGCACACAGAGAGAGAGAGAGAGAGAGAGAGGTTGCATCGCAAATAGTCGTATTTAACAGGATGCCTATGGACCACAGACCACCAAGTCCCACTGAAGGTATGGTTGAGACATCCGTTATGCCCTGCTATTGTGGGAGATAAAAGCAACACAAACCTTTATAATGATGTCTTTTGTCTCCACCCGTAACTTGCTTCGCTTGAAGTCGTGCCTGCAGACAAAGAATACAAATCAGCGGAAAAAATGAAGACAACAAAATAATAAATTTGACACAGACAAGGCTAGTGAAACAATTCTTTAGGGCGGGGTGTCTTCGGTCTCTCTCTCAAAAGTTGTTTTCATCCCTGTTAAATCCTCTTTCTGTTATCCTCCCAAGGCAATATATTCTGTTATTCCACATGACACGTATATTAGGAAAAATATATTTTACTTCCCAGCTGATATTATTTCTACCGCACATAAAAGTATCATGAAATAAAACTGTCAAGAAATAAGAAATCAAAAAGAATTCACTTTAATCCTTCAAGCTTCAAGTTTGTATAGCAGCTGATGCACCATTAGGAAAGCCCAATAACTGAACGTCCTGAGCAGCTTCTAAAGTTGCATGCATTTGTTAAGCCAGTTTATCTTGGCTGATGCTCCTTTGGAAGTCTAATGGTTGAACATGAATCTCATAGGTGGCGGCGTGGCACTACTCCTGCTAGGAGTCAAAACAAGAAACCAGCTGCTGACAGTACTTGGTCTTGGTTTGTTTCAGGTAGAATTAGATATTTAGATCAGTAGATCCAAAGGCCATTCTCTATCCTATCACCTATCATGTATATGCACCAAAAATAAAAACCAATATATCCAAACCACACAATCAAACAAATGATACAAAAAAGGTCAGGTTGCAGGTGAATAAAAAAAGCGCCAGCCGCCACCTTTAACTTATTTAAAACAGAAGACATGTCAATCAATTCTACTCCAAGAACATGGAAGGCCCACAGAAATCAAGTTTCCTAAGATTTTTCTTGCTATGAAGAGAAGCAAAATCATCTGAAATACAAGATTCCAAACCAGTTTTTCACACGCATGCGTCACTTATAACTTACCTTCACAACCAGAAGAGGATATGTTACAACGGTGGCTCCAAGTTTTGCCAAAGCTCCAAGCAGAAATATCTAGCAAAGTAATAAGCACACTGTTCAGCACCTATATCTCTAACAGAAAGCGGGTGAAGGAAGCAAGTACCTAATGGTTGACGACATGTTAAAGAAGTAAAGGAATTTTCTAGGAACAGTATAATGATTCAACATTCAGAATCCAAAGCATGAACTTACCTCCAGAGCAGTTGCACCATTGTTATCCTTCTTACTCAAAGCACGTCTTTGCTTCAGCTTCTTTAACAGGGTTTCGTACAGCATGAACTGTATGGAGGGATTGCTCACCTGTAAGGACAGTGAGAACACAGTCAGTGAGCATGCAGTGGCTCATCTTAGAGTAACTTTGCAAGTTTTCAAATACCATGATCAGCGTGGGCAGAACACCTTTCCAAAATCCCAATACTCCAGCTTCACCATAAACTTCTTGAATCTGTAGATGGTAGATATTCCAAGTTAAAGACAAGGTATAATGGTTGATGACAATACACAAGAAAAACTGGCAAATATTCTATTGCACAGCTAATCATAATTATGAAACTCCCTAACAAACATCTTAAACTAATATTGATTTAGACATTAGATGACCTGCTCTAGTGATTACTACTCCTTACTAATAATAGCTCACAGACTAGCAGTAAATGGAGCGAGCACCAGGTGTGGTGGAAGGCATCAGTTTGAGCCTGATTATCCCTAACCCCAAATGTGAGTTCTTATCTTCCAGTATAAAACAAAATCAATTTTCCAAGCACAGGTAATTCAGGGTATTCCTTAGAAGCTTCATCCAAATAGCCATGTTGTATCAGGAAGAATAAAAAAACAGTACATACCACATGGATAGTTCCATAAGGAGGCAGCTCCAGTGCAGCAAGAACTGGTTCATCTGAGCCAATAGATTGAGTCTGACTAGATTGGGATTTCTTTGTATGAGTCTGAACGATAAAGATGAATTTTAAAGAGTTAGTGTGGTTGCATGGGTGAAAACTTGGAAGTTAGAACTCAGGGAAAGGCATGCCAGATTAAAATTGTAAAGCAACACAACATCAAGGGTTTTAGAACCAGCATTGTAACGCTATGCTACAAATTGGGTTTGAATTGTGATAAGTGATAACAATAGATCAATCGATGAATCCGATGAACAAGGAAGTTAAGAAAATGCTACCTCATCTAATAACAGATAAAGAAACCCGTAAGTAAATTAACCTTTTTTTTAATCAACCATACTCATTTCCCAATAACATTGCAATCATAGGACTTCATCAGAATCCAGGTATAAGGTCATGTACTGAGCCATCTGAGCAAACTTGAATTTATGGACGCTTCCAGAGAAATTATAAATATTTAACTCTTGAACAGGGTTTTATTTTTCTCCGATGGAAGGGTGAGAGATGGCCTAAATGAGACAGGATTCAAACTACAGTCTAGCTGAAGATGATTCAAAGACCAAACAAACTAATATCTTTGCTGCTAACAAAATTGGACAATGGAAATAGAAAAGAATCTAAATCAGGGATTCAAATCGAAACACTGGGCCCACGTTTCTCTACCATATATTGATGCCATTGAAATTGTAAAGTTTAACCCAACTAGAATAAGATTATGCTTCGTGACACTTTCTTGTTTCATAGCATCAAAGACTCGTGGTGAAAGATAACCTGCTTTTTACCTGCATGCGGGTAACAACTAACCATATAGGATTCGTCAGTAGTACATTTATGCACCTACAGAAAGGAAAAAGGGTCAAACAATTAATGAAAATAGATTCACAGGCATACCTACAAACAATAACAGTACCATGTAATTCCCAATCCATGAGAATGGGCGAAGGAGGACTGGAGACAGACCAAACCATTCCCAACATATGCACAAAGAGGCTGCTCTCAGAAAGTTTTACCGCTGAAATAGTGGCCCTTCTATACGTCAAAAATTGAAGAACACGAGGGACATTATGTTGTGGAATCATGCCCCCAAATCAAAGTTGGAAGGCATCAGAGTCGACAGGCCTACAGACTCAATTCAATTTCTATTTCATTACCTTCCTTCTACAAGCATAAAAATTAAATCGGGTTTCATGCACACTACAAAATTTAGTATTCCTTCATAGCCAGTTATTGCAAAGGTGCGGACGGAAGACATCAAAATATGAGATGAGAGGTGCTTCTGATTGGTAGTACCCCAGCCAAGAAGGATAAGGGAGTACAGAGTAAATTATGCCTATTCAGTGCTATTCACCATGCCCAGTTTTTCTTGGGGCGAAATGGAACAATAAATACTGTTAATTTAAGTGCAACATTTTTCAATCAAACAACATATCCTGCGAATCTCAGAAACAAATATCATCACAAGTATACTGTATACATGTAATAAATCATTGGAAATGAAATGCATTGTAAATAAACCAGATCAATGATTACCATTGAATGAAAATGTATGGGAATAAAAACCCAAAAGATACCTTGGTAATTGTGGGTATCTAGAGGTCCTCCGCCCCCGGATGCCAGCAGAGGAACCTCCACCGCTTAATAACAGAGGCGGCCACCACGACCGCCACCCAGTGAAAGCTCGCTCATCACCCAGAGGAGCAAGCTCACAAGGGATACCCTCCCTCTAAGGTAACACCTATCTCCTAAGCACCTATAGCTCCATGAGCTCATAGTAACTTATGGCGAATTCAACATCACCAAGGCCGGGAGCAAGACCTAGGTAATTTGCTTGGGACCTGAGGTATGTGGCTTAGAGGATCTCAAGGGGATTGTCAAGGCTGGCCTCTACAAGGTGAGCTCCACCTTGACCAACCACAGAGAGAGAGGGCGTCGCCTACATCATAGTTGTCAAAAGCGCGCCTAGGCGCCAGGCGAGGCCCAGTGCACCTCCTGCGCCTTGAGGTAGCCCAGGCGCAGCGGCTTCAATAAAGCGCAGGGTAGGCACAAAAAGCGAGGAAAGGCGACAAGGCGAGAGGCGCAAGAAAAGCGCGCTTCTTTTAAAATTTGATCTCAGCCCTAGGATTTTAAAGATCTAACCCTCGCCGTTAGATTTGAAACAAAAAAACACAAAAGGGCATCAGCCGACTGCCTCTCGCAGTCTCACTCGATCTCTCGCCTCTCTCACTCGATCTCTCACTGCTCTCACTGCTGACTGGTCTTACCCTCATCGTCGAACTCTCTGCTGCTTGTCGTCGATCTCTCTTCAACTCTCTCGTCTCTCTCCTGACTCCAGTCCTCAGGTTATTATTCTCTCTCTCTCTCTCTCTCTCTCTCTCTCTCTCTCTCTCTCTTCATATGTATATAAGTATGAGAATCAAAAAGCAAAATCACAAGAGCTCAGCTACCAATTTGGCTTCTTTGTGGCTGATTTTTACCTAATGTCAGGGGTTTTAAAAATAAAAATAAGTTCTTGGAATTCACAGGGTGTATTAGGGCAGCTTTAGGCTATTTACTATTAGCTAATGTAAGTATCTACGTCAAATAACATATACACCTATTAATAGTTTTCACCTCCTTGAATAAAATAGAAGTTCTTTTGATTCTTGTAGCTCCATAGCAAAAAAAGAAATAGGCTCCAGTAAAAACGCCTCAATGACTTGGTGATTGTTAAGTATAACAGGGCACTAAAACGTCGATATGACATGCGAGATACAATTGATCCCATTTCTTTGACAAATGTTGATGAAAGCAATGAGTGGTTGTGTGGGAGGATGGATGGAGAATCTGATGAAGATAATGAGCTGGTGTTTGGTGATGATAGTTTAACATGGGCTGATGTTGCTAGAGCTTTTGGAGTGGGAGAGAGTTCCAATGTAACTAGAGCAACAACATCAAGAGCACGAGCAAGGAGTGCCACATCCAATCCAATTCATTTGGTAGATGAAGAAGGGGCGGGTTCCGAAGAGACAGAAGAAGAGGAAGATGACGAGGGATACAAATCCGTTGGTGAAGAAGAAGAAGATGACAATGATTTACTTGGTGTTGATATGGACGATGATTAGTAAACTAAATCCTTCTTATGATGATTGAAGTGCAACTAAGAAAAGTACTTGGATGCTTGTCTTTTATTGATTTTGATGTTTTAGTTTTTCTCTATGCGATATCGGTGGCTATTTGACATTTTATGAATATTTTTACGTATCTTTTGGATGGTAAACTCATTGGCTTAGTGCTTATTACTTGAAATATTAGTGTGCGCTATTTTTCCTATTTTTTTCCGCATAGGTGCGCCTCGCTTCAAAAAGGTGTGCGCCTCGCCTTGCGCCTCTCGCCTCAGGCCCAACAGGACTTTGCACCTCGGTGCGCTTTTCGCCCGTGACAACGATGGCCTACATCACCCGACAACTGACACAACCACGCCCCTGCAACATCCAGCTCACCACCTAACATTTGGGACCTGTATCACACCTACCACCTACCCCATGATATAGGCCTTCATCTATCACCCAAACCATATTCTAAGAGTTCCATGATATAGAACACCATTGGGCTTAAAGAGAAACCATATCAAACAGTTGGCTTCCCTCTCCTCCAAGGCTCCTATATGAAGAGGAGTTGACGCCTCATTCAAGAAAAGCATTCAATACACACCTAACGCAATTGTTCTTTGGTTGACCACTCTCCACTGCCATCCCTCCATCTCTCTCTAAGTCTGCCTTGGCCCTTAAGCTCTCTCCTCCTCCACCTCCGGTGGTCTCGAGCCTTTGTAGCCCCGCCATATTCCCGGATATTCTTCTCGCACCTCATATCCACAGTAACAACAAAAAATGATGGAAGATATCTTGAATAATTGATCAGTTCATACTTTGAACAGCAAAAACTCGATACACTTTTCCATAGAAATAATGAACCAGAGAACCGCATTAATGCTGAAGCTGACCTGAGTTGAGCTAGGAGATTAACTTCAAATAAGAATTACAAAATATAGCTACCTGACTAAGAATAATAGACCCATTGATGTAACCAAGTGAAGCAGAGAGAACTAAAATAAGCTGTGCCTAGTCTTGGAGGTTCAAAAACAGATAACAAACTCAAGATTCCACTAAAAACAAAGTTTACCCAGATAAAGCAGCCACCACAAGTGATGAGAACATCCCCACTGATCCATCACCAATCCCTTTCTTTCTATGCTCAAGTGCAGCAACTTCAGCTTTGTTCCTGAGTATTTGATAGAAATAATAGTAAACACCCTGTAACATAAAAATGAGATAGTATAAGAAATCAAAATATAAGTAAGCAAATGACATTCACGCTGAATAGGAACAAGAAATCTGCTTCTGTAATCTGGAAAAATCTAGCCAATTCCTCAAGTTTTTAATCCATCTGGAAAGCCAATTAAGTTGTGCTGATATTCCAAAGCACCAAAAAAAAATATTAAGTTGTGCGGATGATGTTTTGTTGTCCGCCTTATGTGGCACTTGTTGGCAAATCTATACATATAATAAGTCATTTGCAGACTAAAAAAAAGTAAAATTTGATTAATGAAGTGGAACCCGTGGACCAGCAAAAATAATGTAATATACATCGTCAGTTGCGGACTTCAAAAAGGTTAAGTTTGGTAAACTGATAGTTGAATTCCATCTGAGAACATATAATAATATTAAAAAGCTTAATAGTACAAATGAAATGGGCCATGGGACCCCAACAATAGATAAATATTATATAAATCATCATTTGCGACTTCAAAAAAGTTAAATTTGGTTAATTGTTATATAATCCTCACCGCATAAATGCAAAATACTACTACAAAAGCCAAATGGCATTAATGAATGGGCCCCGTTGGTCCACAACAATGAATAATGCAATTACATACTATAACACACATTGGGTACAGTAGATATAATTACCACCTAAAGATTAGAGGACTATGCGACTGATGATATCAAACTTCAAAATTAAGATAATTGGTTTCACAAAACAATACAAGAACCCCACAATATATTTACTTTTTCATCATTGCAAATGAATCGAATGAACTTTGAGAAGTATAGTAATAAAACCCAAATGCCTTGTTGCTAATATAATTATTTACTTATCAAAAAAAAAAAAAACTCAAATGCTGCAAATGGAGGTGACTGACACTAACAATTGAAGATATTAACTAAAATGTTTGACAGGTTTATAAGGAAATGAGGTATGCTATATATATGTAATAAAGGCACCCAATAGATGAAATTAACAGCTCTACCTAACCAAAACAGCATAACTAACATATTTTGGGCTAATTTGAATGGAAAACTAAAATGGAGGTTCCCAATAATGGTAAGGGGGGAAATTATCTAGTGGGTGCATATCATGTGGCCAGGGCTAGCATATACGAACCTCTCAAGTTCTAGAACATATTAGTAGACAGCCTTCAATCAACTAATTTGTACATCTAAACATTGCTAATTTTTTTGTCGGTTGTTAGTGTTGCTTGGACCTGTCTCAAAGAAAGACAACAGAAATTACCCATTTTATTTTTCTTCTATGTTTCAAATTATATTTTGATCACTTTACGAAACTCTTCGATCCATTGCTTTTGCACATCCCATTATCTAAGACAGTACCAACACTATGACTGTGAGCAATACTTGCCCAAAGCAAGCTCATAAAGAAAGCTGAAGCAAGAAGCTTACACAGAAGACAAAGAAACTTGAGCTAAGGAATTAAGTGAAAAGTATGAGATGGTTCCAACCCATCCAGTCTTAAATATTGAGCTCTTAGTATCAAAAGACTCACTATGGTTTTGAAACGGAGAAGGTGATGCTACACTTTTACATTTCAAAGGTCTAGTGAGAACCAAATTTGAGGGTATGTGGCATTATAGTCTCAAATGTGATTCCTACAGTCACCCTCTTGGTTAAAACCAAAAGTAAAACAAGATCATAACTAATAAATAATTAAACATACACTAGATAAAATCTCTCACGCAATGAATGCAACAATAATGGCACACTTTCCACCGCCATGGAACCACATGCTACTCACAAGTAGCTAGTAGCATTAGTTTAGTTTAGCCAGATGTGCTTGCATCCTCCACCTACCAATGCTACTCCGTAAAATTGGCAGAACCATTCTGCCATTCTGATCCAGGCAGTACCACCCCCATTTGAAAGTGCCGTGCTGAAAGTGTTGCATTAGCTTTTGAAAAATTCACTTTCATAGAATTCTTAAGGGTAACTAACTTCTTCTTCTTCCTCCTTTTTTAATCACAATTCCCCTTTCCCATAATCCTCTCAACCCGGGTATCCAATATCATACCAAAAGATTACACAAGATAAACTAACAATTTTTTGCCATTTCAAGCAAAATTCCTTTTTTTTCACTGGAGTATTGGCAACAAGAGAAAATACTGTTCTAATCAGACCAAAACAGCACTTTCTTTAGAAGAGAAATGGAATCCCAAAGGGTGTTGTAAGCTAGAAACAGTTGTGCACTACAAATAGTAGAAAAAGCACAAAAATGCAGGGTGCCCAGGGCGCACAATAGCAGAGATCACAAAGGAGAGCTAAAATGAGCTCACCTGAGACGTGGCCGTACCGACCAGAGAGGGCGTTAAGCCTCCGTATAACCTAGTCCATCCTTCTTGCTTAGCAACCTGTCGATCACTCTAATCATTCACCAATGCAGAATAAAATACTAAACGAAATTAAACGAAATTTTAGCATCAATTGTAAGCAGATAAAAAATACTCCAACCTGAAACATTTGTTCTACAGTCCCGAGTTTCCTCCTCTCTTTCTTCATATCTCTTTCCGTCTGTTGCCTCGTATTCACCTAGATCACCAAAATACATATACATAGGTACATACAAATTAGATCATAGACTCATATATACATGGAGAGAGAGAAAGAGAGAGAGAGACGGTACAGTTTGGAGGGGATAAGTGATGAGCTGAGCGATGATTCCTCCGCCGGCGCCGGCGAGTCCGTTGATCAAAGCGTCCGACATATTTTCCCCCCGTGAAAACGAGATCTAATTCCAGTTTGAGAGAGAGGGAGGAGGATACTTTCAGAGAGAGAGAGAGAGAGAAGGGGACAAACAATCTCCGACTTTGGCCGTATCGTATTCAACTATAACACCCTTTTTTGTACTGCGAATGTTGATTTGCGTTCCGTTCGCTATCAGACCACGTTGGGTGTTTTGTTCGAGAAAACAAATGACGTTGGTGAGGTGGGCCGCTGCTAAATACCGCCCCAAATTTTCTCTCCACACCCGTAGGACACAGCCAATTCTTGATGCGGTTGTGCTACAACCAAAAAAAGAAAAACCACTTTCCCACACAAACACAATCTGTTTGGGTTTTTGGGAATATTTTTTTTGGGTAACGAGGATAGAGAGAGAGAAATAATTTGTTAAGGATAGAGCACAAAGAGAAGAGTTGGGTTTTGAGATCCCGAAACAAATACTATATTAAGTGAGGAGCCTACACACTACACGAGAGAGTTTGTATGTTTGTACAAAAGCGTTTTGTGGTACTGATCCTTGATGAGTGCATCAAGGTTTCGTTCAAATTGTCACAAATATTGAGCAAGAAAGTTAGTCTTGAAAGAAGTGAATTGAGATGAAGTAAAAGAAAAAAAAATCTATTATCATGTGAGTGTGTAACAAAGAAACTCTGTATGAAAATTGAGATGTAGTTGTTTATTTTCCAGGAAAAAAAAAACGAAGAAAGAAACTTAGAGAAAACTTCGTTTATCTTGATTCAATGGCTATTTTGAATAGATATAATTTTGGGAGCTAAATATTTGGCCTCCATATATTTAGCATATACAAATTGGTACCTCTGGATCATCATGAAACTCTAAAATCTGCCATTAAAAAGGAGAAAAATACAAAGTATTGTGATCAATTACCATGTGATATTATGGAAGCTTAAAGAATAAATAGATAAGACAAAGATAAAATCAATGTGTACCGACAGTGATTAATTGGTCGGTACAATCAAAACTAAATACTGATAACAAAAAATACTTTCAAAAAACCAATATATTGACCACGCTGCTTACATTGGCAGCAAAAAAATAGAGAAAAATTGGAAATTTGTACAAAATAAAAGAGATGAAGATGAGAGGGAAAATGTTGGTGTCAAATGTTCGAAAATGGCAAGAGATGCAACGATCCGTCTTTTCCAAGAATAAACTCTATATTTTATACACTTTCAGGCCTCATTCTCTCCACATATAAATTTACATTACTAAAATAATCCTTTAATGCTCCATAAATTCGTCCAAAACTTTTCAAATAATCCTTAAATGCTCCAATTCAACCTTCACTAACCCGGCTCCACACCTGAAAAAATAAATTATGCAGGAAGTATACGATACAACAGAATAACAATGCTCATATTCAAGTGGAATCAATAAACGATAATTGACTACTCAGTCGAAACAGACAATTACAAGGGACCTCATACCACGTCCTCCCCAGTACATGATCAGTGACCCTCTCCAATACCTTTGTGGGCTCCCCAACCGGTGTGCTCCCAAAGAGTCGCCATCTGAATTTTTGAGACGGATGATCCGAGAAATCGAGAGTTTGTTTGAGAGAAAAAGGCTTTTGATTTAGCGAAAACGTCAAGATTTTGAGTTCGGAAGTCACATTACGAACGGGGAAGGTTTTGTTGAAAAACACCCCGCTCACCCGGTGAGGACTGGTCTCTACTAAACATTTTTATTTGGGGGGGGGGGGGGGGGGGGGGGGGGGGGGGGGGGGGGAATTTCATGAATCTTTTGAAAAATAAGACTCTTTATTAAACAAGCAAAAGGGGAAGGGATATGAGAGAATATATCACATTGACGTGCACGTGGTGCTACTTGTACAGGAATGATAAGAATATGATGATACGAAATGAAGTAACTAATCAGCAGACTGTCCGGATCAGAGCCATCATCACATGGCTTATCACAATACTGCACACGGTCTTATGATATGCCGTGCAGCCTACCTTTTCTATTATTGAACTATTCATCAGTACCCATAGCGACGCTCGGTATTCTAGATATTTCATACATAACTTTTAGAGATATCCAAAAGGGGAATTTAGAGGCCGGCCCAATTTTCTAGGTTTGGACTTCAAATAGTCCTGACAAAAGTATTTCTTCTTTCTTTCAGTCATTTTTCTTGACTTTTCATGCAATTTTACTATTTTACCCATTCTTCTAAATTTTTTGTATATATGTCCATTTTTAGTAAAATTTATATTTTTAGAATTAATTCCTGACCCATATTATTTCGGACAAAATACCCTTGGCTACGTGGGCTATGAGAACTGCCAATTCTCATAGTCAATTCTATGAGAACTGCTCAGTTCTCATAGAAAACTGGCCATGTAACCCATATTATTTCGGACAAAATTACCCTTGGCTATGTGGGCTATGAGAATTGCCAATTCTCATAGTCAGTTCTATGAGAACTGCTTAATTCTCATAGAAAATTGGCCATGTGAACTGTCAATTCTCATAATCAATTCTAATAGTAAGTTTTATGAGAACTGACTATTCTCATAGAGAACTGGTTATGAAAATTGGGCTATGTGAACTGAAAAATAAATAGTTCACATAGCCTCACCACATACTAAAATATACAGTTCTCATAGAAAATACATAATTCTCATAGAAAATACACAGTCTAATAGATAATTCTCATGGACCATACACAGTTCTCATAGAAAAATACACAATTTTCATAGACAGTTTTCATGAATAATACCCTTGGCTATGTGGGCTATGAGAACTGCCAATTCTCATAGTCAGTTCTACGGTTCTCATAGAAAACTGGCTATGTGAACTGAGTTATAAGAGCTGACAATATGGGAACTACCAATTCTCATTGTCAATTCTAATAGTAAGTTTTAGAATTAACTATGAGAACTGAGACTATGAGAGCTATATTTTTAGAATCATGACTATGAGAACTGAGACAATGAGAGTTGTATTGTTAGAATCAATTCCTTAATCACATTATTTCAAACAAAAATACCTTTGGCTATGTGAACTGACTATGAGAAGTGATTATTCTCATAGAGAACTGGTTATGTGAACTAAGCTATGAGAACTGACTATGTGAATTGCCAATTCTTAAAGAGAACTAGTTTTGTGAACTGGTTATGAGAACTGGACTATGTGAACTGAAAAATACACACTAAAATACACAATTCTCATAAAAAAATATATAGTTCTCATAGAAAATACACGGTTCTAATAGACAGGTCTTATGGATAATACACAGTTCTCATAAAAGAATACACAGTTCTCATGGACAGTTCTTACAGAAAATACACAATTCTCATAGAAAAATACACAGTTCTCATAACCTCACCACACACTAAAATACACACTTCTCATAGAAAATATACAGTTCTCATAGACATTTCTTATGAACAATACACAGTTCTCATAAAAAAAATATATAGTTCTAATAGAAAATACACAATTCTCATAAATAGTTCTCATGAACAATACACATTTCTCATCTAAAATATACAGTTCTCATAAAAAAAAATACACACAAAATTATACAAAAATAGCTCATTACACAATTCACATAACCGAAACAATTCCAATTTGAAAGTATTATCAATTAAAAATTATAGATAATTTTTACAAAAATATACGAAAATACAGTTACACACAATTCTCACCTCATCTAAGAAACCTCAACATTTTGATTTAATCCTTCACCTAATCAAACCGATCTAGTAATCTGAACGTTTCCGGCATTAAGATGTCCAATAATCGACCAAAACAAAAAAAAAAACCAACTAATTATGATCCTGAATACGCCATCGGACACTCGCAAGTGGAAAAAAAAGAACTCACTGGTTGCAAGATCTGAGAGAATCGCACACAGAGGTGACGAATCTGATTCAAGTCCGTTGGTTTGAAACAACGGAATAAAACCTCTCTCTCTCCCTCCCTCCCTCTCCCTCTCCTATCCACCTTAATTCTTCGCTCTATGTTCTCTCAGGTACAAACAATTCATCGCGCTCCAATTTGTGCTATAGAGGACGGAGGTGGGGTGGAGGATGAGGAGGATGACGGCATTGCTGGGGTGGAGGTAGTGGTGGACGGCCCAACCCACTTGACGGCGAAGGTGGACTCCTCGTAGAGGTTGACGACGATGACAATATGGCACTGGGCATCGGTTGGGGGATGAGAAGTTGGAGCAATTTATGGGAGAGACCGAGAGAGGCATTTGGGTTTTGGGGTAAAAATGTCATTACATACTATTACCGAGCCTACAGCTTTGGAGGAAAAAATTTAGGATTGGTATAGAACTGAACCTAAAAAACGGGACCGGCCTCTAATTTTCTATATCCAAAATACCCCAACTACTGTCTTTCTTCAGAATAACACCCCTTTCTTCAAGTCATGGGCAAGAAACAAGTTTTGATGTTTTTGATCATTTGGGAAAAGCGAAAAGGCCTTGTTTAAGTAATAAAATATGGTCTTGTTCTGAAGGTACTGACAATAATACTTCAGCAAAACAGGTAAACCTGATAATAAATGACCATGATCCAGACAGCCTACTAAATAAACAACGATTAGTAAAATACCGTGCGCTTGAACATATTACGTCGTGCGACACATCAGTATGCCGCACAGCGTGGCCTGTCCAGCATAGTGGCTGTTTTTGTTTTTGAAAAGGGCTTTTAAGTCAGTATTTAACCAAAAGGGGTTGAATTTGACTATAGAAGAGTTCCTTCAGGGTAAGGACATGGCCTATCCCAAGGAAACTTGGTTTTTACCTTTGATTCTCGAGCTTGAATGAGTACGGACGATGATGGATGAATGGGGACGAGATCGGTTAGGAAGAGATGAGTGTGGGCATGAATGGTTGTTGGTTGTTTTGGTAGGTGAGACCTTAAAGTGAATAAAAGACTTACTTCAATAGTGATGAGAAAAATTGGGCATTTTGAGAAAGAAAGTGCCTAGAGAATGTTTTGAAATGAAATAATTTTCTCAAGGTTTAGAAGTAAGGAATGGGTATGAAAGCATGATGAGAGAGGAAAAAAATTCAGGACCCCTTTCTCTTGAGTGGAGGGTTGTATTTATAGGTAAGAGCTAAGGATTTTGAATTCAAATGGGAAAAGTATTTTTTTGGGCGGGCTGAAAGTGCTTTTTCAGCTAAGCCAATTTGTGCTGTGGCTCAAGTGGGTGTGGCCGACAGCTTGCTTAGTCAGTCAGAACTTTATTCAAAATGTTGTGCGATTGACTTCATGACCTCGTGTGGTATAATGAAATTCGTTATGCCGTGCGATTTAGAGATGTGTCGTGCGGTACTAACAGTCCAGTCCCGGGCCCTTGGGCTTTCTTTTGGCTTGGGCTTTTGGGCTTATCTTTAGGCTTGGACTTTTGGGTTGAGGGAGTCCTTCGTCCAAACTCTCGAAGGTATTGTTTCATTTATTTTCATCATTGGGAAATTCAAAGAACATCTGAGGTCCAGATTGGGGTGTTTACAACCTTCCTCAACGAGCCCCGACGAACCCATTCAGGACATTGGGCAGGCTATATATTGGTAAGGTCACTCAACTCCTGTACTGAACAGCTGTATAGCACTCAACCATTAATATCATAATCAATAAAAATTATTCCACTTTTCAACAATATTCCATAGAATTGAACAAATATCACGAGATAATCAAGAGAAGTACAAAATGAGAATTCAAATAAGATTCCGAAAATGAGAAGTATATCGTATACTCTCCGAATTACCTCAAAATATGATCGCCACCATTGAATATATGCATCTCAACACCATGAACAACCTCCTAAAATTCTATTATGACCTGATACGATTTCATCTTAAACTTCATAATCACATCTTGCTATCAGTCTACTATTACTTGGCCATAAGGCCACTGTTTTCTTTGGACGAAGTGATTTCTCCTGTAGTCTTCTGTTCCCCACTTTTCTGCCGGGTAGGCGTGAGCGGAAAATCCAATGGCGCTTGTGCGGTGTGGGGCACGGGCGTGCCAAGACTTGTCGACGTCCAACGTATGGAAGGCATGAGTGCACCTCGATCTAACTTCGTATGTAATGCGACTGCGTGTGACCCAAAGGGTAAGGCCACAATGAGGTTTGTGGTTTTGCCACAACGAGAGTGGACTTAAAATTTCCCAACCGTATGAGAAAAAGTAGAGAACATCGTAGAATAATTTTATTATATCGGAATAATAAAATTGGGGATACAAGAGAGATATGAATAACTTTATTACGTCGTAGTAATAAAGTTGGGGTACAAAAGAGAGAGAAATGGGAGAGAAATAAGATAATTGCTTCGCTGGGAAGGCTTTGGTTTTAAGCGTTGAGCTTGATTGGTGTGTGGACCATTTTTCCTTCTTGAGTTCTTCTATTTATAGGCCAAGTGATCCCATGATTTTGCATGCAGATGAATTCCTTGCCTTCTCTCGGTGATGCCAAGTGTCCCATGTTGCCCTTTTTTCCTCCAGAATGGCGGTAATGGGAAGTTAGCTTCTTGATGCACATGCTTTTTCCAATCATGGGTAGTTATCAAATGGCAGTGGGCTTGTTCCATTTACTGCTCACGTGGGAATAAAAGAAAGTGGGCCATTTGACAAGTCAAATGGCCATGTGGCATTCATCCCCACTAACTCACTCCATTTTTTATGGGAGGTTACTGGAGATAATGGGTATCCCATTTCCCCATTTCGTAGAGATTAAAATATACTTGGCCATTTAATTTAATAATTAAATTGCCTATTCAAATGTAAAAAANNCACTTAGACGATACACACCAACAATACAACCCCCCCCAACCCCCCCCCCTTTACAAAACAATAACAGTACCATGTATTCCCAACCAGAGAATGGCGAAGGAGGATGGAGACAGACCTAACCATTCACAACATATGCACAAATAGTGCTCTCAGAAAGTTACCGCGAAATATTTTCCTCTCACCTTCAAAAATGAAGACACGAGGACATTAGGTGGAATCAGTGCCCCCCAAATCAAAGTTGGAAGACATCGAGAAGTCGACAGCCTACAGACTCATCGAATTTCTATTCATACCTTCTTCTACAGCATAAAAAAATTAAATGGGTTGCAGCACACTACGAAATTGTGTATTCCTTCATATCATTTTTTGTTTATTTGCAAAGGTGCGGACGGAAGAGCATCAAAATATGAGATTAGAGGTGCTTGATTGGTAGTACCCCAGCAAGAAGGATAATGGAGTACAGAGTAAATTGGCCTAGCCCGTGCTATCACCATGTCCCCTAGTTCTTTGTTGCGAAATGGAAACAATAAATACGTTAAGGCAACATTTCAAGTCAGAAATAGTCGCGAAACAAGAAACAAATATCATCACAAGTATATATGTAACAAATCATTGGAAATGAAATGCATTGTAAATAAACCAGATCAATGATTACCACTGAATGAAAACGTATGGGCATAAAAACCTAAAAGATACCTTGGTAATTGTGGGTATCTAGAGGTCCTCCGCCCCCGGATGCCACCAGAGGAACCTCCACTGCTTAATAACTGAGGCGGCCACCACGACCGCCACCCAGTGAAAGCTCACTCATCACCTAGAGGAGCAAGCTCACAAGGGATACCCTCCCTCTGAGGTAACACCTATCTCCTAAGCACCTATAGCTCCACGAGCTCATAGTAACTTATGGCGAATTCAACATCACCAAGGCCGGGAGCAAGACCTAGGTACTTTGCTTGGCACCTGAGGTATGTGGCTTAGAGGCTCTCAAGGGGATTGTCAAGGCTGGCCTCTACAAGGTGAGCTCCACCTTGACCAACCATAGAGAGAGAGAGGGCGTCGCCTACATCATAGTTGTCAAAAGCATGCCTAGGCGCGAGGCGAGGCCCAACGCACCTCTTGCGCCTTGAGGTAGCCAAGTCGCAGCGGCTTCAATAAAGCGCAGGGTAGGCGCAAAAAGCGAGGAAAGGCGACAAGGCGAGAGGCGCAAGAAAAGCGCGCTTCTTTTAAAATTTGATCTCAGCCCTAGGATTTTAAAGATCTAACCCTCGCCATTAGATTTGAAACAAAAAAACACAAAAGGGCATCAGCCGACTGCCTCTTGCAGTCTCACTCGATCTCTCGCCTCTCTCACTCGATCTCTCACTGCCGACTGGTCTTACCCTCGTCGTCGATCTCTCTGCTGCTTGTCGTCGATCTCTCTTCAACTCTCTCGTCTCTCTCCTGACTCCAGTCCTGAGGTATTACTCTCTCTCTCTCTCTCTCTCTCTCTCTTCATACGTATATATGTATGAGAATCAAAAAGCAAAATCACAAGAGCTCAGCTACCAATTTGGCTTCTTTGTGGCTGATTTTTACCTAATGTCAGGGGTTTTAAAAATAAAAATAAGTTCTTGGAATTCACAGGGTGTATTAGGGCAGCTTTAGGCTATTTACTATTATCTAATGTAAGTATCTACGTCAAATAACATATACACCTATAAATAGTCTTCACCTCCTTGAATAAAATAGAAGTTCTTTTGATTCTTGCAGCTCCATAGCAAAAAAAGAAAAAGGCTCCAGCAAAAACGCCTCAATGACTTGGTGTTTGTTAAGTATAACAGGGCACTAAAACGTCGATATGACATGCGAGATACAATTGATCCCATTTCTTTGACAAATGTTGATGAAAGCAATGAGTGGTTGCGTGGGAGGATGGATGGAGAATCTGATGAAGATAATGAGCTGGTGTTTGGTGATGATAGTTTGACACGGACTGATGTTGCTAGAGCTTTTGGAGCGGGAGAGAGTTCCAATGTAACTAGAGCAACAACATCAAGAGCACGAGCAAGGAGTGCCACATCCAATCCAATTCATTTGGTAGATGAAGAAGAGGCGGGTTCCGAAGAGACAGAAGAAGAGGAAGATGACGAGGGATACAAATCCGTTGGTGAAGAAGAAGAAGATGGTGACGATTTATTTGGTGTTGATATGGACGATGATTAGTAAACTAAATCCTCCTTATGATGATTGAATTGCAACTAGGAAAAGTACTTGGATGCTTATCTTTTATTGATTTTGATGTTTTAGTTTTTCTCTATGCGAGATCGGTGGCTATTTGACATTTCATGAATATTTTTATGTATCTTTTGGATGGTAAACTCATTGGCTTAGAGCTTATTACTTGAAATATTAGTGTATGCTATTTTTCCTATTTTTTTCCGCATAGGTGCGCCTAGCTTCAGAAAGGTGTGCGCCTCGCCTTGCGCCTCTCGCCTTAGGACCGACAGGACTTTGCACCTCGGTGCGCTTTTCGCCCGTGACAACTATGGCCTACATCACCCGACAACTAACACAACCACACCCCTGCAACATCCAGCTCACCACCTAACATTTGGGACCTGTATCACACCTACCACCTACCCCATGATACAGGCCTTCATATATCACCCAAACCATATTCTAAGAGTTCCATGATGTAGAACACCACTGGGCTTAAAGAGAAACCACATCAAACAGTTGGCTTCCCTCTCCTCCAAGGCTCCTATATGAAGAGGAGTTGACGCCTCATTCAAGAAAAGCATTCAACACACACCTAACGCACTTATTCTTTGGTTGACCACTCTCCACTGCCATCCCTCCATCTCTCTCTAAGTCTGCCTTGGCCCTTAAGCTCTCTCCTCCTCCACCTCCGGTGGTCTCGAGCCTTTGTAGCCCCACCACATTCCCGGATATTCTTCTCGCACCTCGTATCCACAGTAACAACAAAAAATGAGGGAAGATATCTTGAATAATTGATCAGTTCATACTTTGAACAGCAAAAACTCGATACCCTTTTCCATAGAAATAATGAACCAGAGAACCGCATTAATGCTGAAGCTGACCTGAGTGGAGCTAGTAGATTAACTTCAATTAAGAATTACAAAATATAGCTACCTGACTAAGAATAATAGACCCATTGATGTAACCAAGTGAAGCAGAGAGAATTAAAATAAGCTGTGCCTAGTCTTAGAGGTTCAAAAATAGATAACAAACTCAAGATTCTTAAAAACAAAGTTAATTACCCAGATAAAGCAGCCACCACAAGTGATGAGAACATCCCCACTGATCCATCACCGATCCCTTTCTTTCTATGCTCAAGTGCAGCAACTTCAGCTTTGTTCCTGAGTATTTGATAGAAATAATAGTAAACACCCTGTAACATAAAAATGAGATAGTATAAGAAATCAAAATATAAGTAAGCAAATGACATTCACGCTGAATAGGAACAAGAAATCTGCTTCTGTAATCTGGAAAAATCTAGCCAATTCCTCAAGTTTTTAATCCATCTGGAAAGCCAATTAAGGTGTGATGATATTCCAAAGCACCAAAAAATATTAAGTTGTGCGGATGATGTTTTGTTGTCCACCTTATGTGGCACTTGTTGGCGAATCTATACATATAATAAGTCATTTTCAGACTAAAAAAAAGTAAAATTTGATTAATGAAGTGGAACCCGTGGACCAGCAAAAATAATGCAATATACATCGTCAGTTGCGGACTTCAAAAAGGTTAAGTTTGGTAAACTGATAGTTGAATTCCATCTGAGAACATATAAAATAATATTAAAAAGCTTAATAGTACTAATGAAATGGGCCATGGGACCCACAACAATAGATAAATATTATATAAATCATCATTTGCAGACTTCAAAAAAGTTAAATTTGGTTAATTGTTATATAATCCTCACCACATAAATGCAAAATACTACTACAAAAGCCAAATGGCATTAATGAATGGGCCCCGTTGGTCCACAACAATGAATAATGCAATTACATACTATAACACACATTGGGTACAGTAAGATACAATTACCACCTAAAGATTAGAGGACTATGCGACTGATGATATCAAACTTCAAAATTAAGATAATTGGTTTCACAAAACAATACAAGAACCCCACAATATATTTACTTTTTCATCATTGTAAATGAATCGAATGAACTTTAAAACTCAAATACCTTGTTGCTAATATAATTATTTACTTATCAAAAAAAAAAAAAACTCAAATGCTGCAAATGGAGGTGACTGACACTAACAATTGAAGATATTAACTTAAATGTTTGACAAGTTTATACGGAAATGAGGTATGCTATATATATGTAATAAAGGCACTTAGGCACCCAATAGATGAAATTAAGAGCTCTACCTAACCAAAACAGCATAACTAACATATTTTGGGCTAATTTGAATGGAAAACTAAAATGGAGGTTCCCAATAATGGTAAGGGGGGAAATTATCTAGTGGGTGCATATCATGTGGCCGGGGCTAGCATATACGAACCTCTCAAGTTCTAGAACATATTAGTAGACAGCCTTCAATCAACTAATTTGTACATCTAAACATTGCTCCTTTTTTGTCGGTTGTTAGTGTTGCTTGGACCTGTCTCAAAGAAAGACAACAAAAATTACCCATTTTATTTTTCTTCTGTGTTTCAAATTATATTTTGATCACTTTACGAAACTCTTCGATCCATTGCTTTTGCACATCCCATTTTCTAAGACAATACCAACACTATTGACTGTGAGCAATACTTGCCCAAAGCAAGCTCATAAAGAAAGCTGAAGCAAGAAGCTTACACAGAAGATAAAGAAACTTGAGCTAAGGAATCAAGTGAAAAGTATGAGATGGTTCCAACCCATCCAGTCTTAAATATTGAGCTCTTAGTATCAAAAGACTCACTGTGGTTTTGAAACGGAGAAGGTGATGCTACACTTTTACATTTCATAGGTCTAGTGAGAACCAAATTTGAGGGTATGTGGCATTATAGTCTCAAATGTGATTCCTACAGTCACCCTCTTGGTTAAAACCAAAAGTAAAACAAGATCATAACTAATAAATAATTAAACATACACTAGATAAAATCTCTCACGCAATGAATGCAACAATAATGGCACACTTTCCACCGCCATGGAACCACATGCTACTCACAAGTAGCTAGTAGCATGAGTTTAGTTTTTACTAGTCAGATGTGCTTGCATCCTCCACCTACCCATGCTACTCCGTAAAATTGGCAGAACCATTCTGGTCCAGGCAGTACCACCCCCATTTGAAAGTGTTGCATTAGCTTTTGACAAATTCACTTTCATAGAATTCTTAAGGGTAACTAACTTCTTCTTCTTCCTCTTTTTTTAATCACAATTCCCCTTTCCCATAATCCTCTCAACCCGGGTATCCAATATCATACCAAAAGATTACACAAGATAAACTAACAATTTTTTGCCATTTGAAGCAAAATTTCTTTTTTTTTTTCACCGGAGTATTGGCAACAAGAGCAAATACTGTTCTAATCAGACCAAAACAGCACTTTCTTTTCAAGAGAAATGGAATCCCAAAGGGTGTTGTAAGCTAGAAACAGTTGAGCACTACAAATAGTAGAAAAAGCACAAAAATGCAGGGTGCCCAGGGCGCACAATAGCAGAGATCACAAAGGAGAGCCAAAATGAGCTCACCTGAGACGTGGCCGTACCGACCAGAGAGGGCGTTAAGCCTCCGTATAACCTAGTCCATCCTTCTTGCTTAGCAACCTGTCGATCACCCTAATCATTCACCAATGCAGAATAAAATACTAAACGAAATTAAACGAAATTTTAGCATCAATTGTAAGCAGATAAAAAATACTCCAACCTGAAACATTTGTTCTACAGTCCCGAGTTTCCTCCTCTCTTTCTTCATATCTCTTTCCGTCTGTTGCCTCGTATTCACCTAGATCACCAAAATACATATACATAGGTACATACAAATTAGATCATAGACTCATTTATACATGGAGAGAGAGAGAGAGAGAGACGGTACAGTTTGGAGGGGATAAGTGATGAGCTGAGCGATGATTCCTCCGCCGGCGCCGGCGAGTCCGTTGATCAAAGCGTCCGACATATTTTCCCCCCGTGAAAACGAGATCTAATTCCAGTTTGAGAGAGAGAGAGAGAGAGAGAGAGAGAGAAGGGGACAAACAATCTCCGACTTTGGCCGTATCGTATTCAACTATAACACCTTTTTTTGTACTGCGAATGTTGATTTGCGTTCCGTTCGCTATCAGACCACGTTGGGTGTTTTGTTCGAGAAAACAAATGACGTTGGTGAGGTGGGCCGCTGCTAAATACCGCCCCAAATTTTCTCGGGAAAAAACACGTCTTAGGCCGCCACTTTCCCAATTTTCTCTCCACACCCGTAGTACACAGCCAATTTTTGATGCGGTTGTGCTACAACCAACAACAACACATTCGGTTAAGGATAGTGCGCAATTGCGCAAAGAGAAGAGTTGGGTTTCGAGACCTCAAAACAAATACTATATTAAGTGTGGAGCCTACACACTACATGAGAGAGTTTGTATATTTGTACGAAAGCGTTTTGTGGTTATAGAGATGTAGAATTACTGATTCTTGATTAGTGCATCAAGGCTTCGTTCAATTTGTCACAAATATTGAGCAAGAAAGTTAGTCCCGGAAGAAGTGAATTGAGGTGAAATCAATGAAAAAAATAATCTATTATATGTGAGCGTGTAACAAGGAAACTCTATATGAAAATTGAGATGTAGTTGTTTATTTTCCAGAAAGAAAAAAAAAAGAAGAAGAAAGAAACTTAGAGAAAAATTCTTTTATCTTGATTCAATGGCTATTTTGAACAGAAATAATTTTGGGAGCTAAATATTTGGCCTCCATATATTTAGCATGTACAAATTGGTACCTCTGGATCATCATGAAACTCTATAATCTGCCATTAAAAAAGAGAAAAATACAAAGTATTGTGATCAATTAACCATGTGATCTTATGGAAGCTTAAAGAATAAATAGATGAACAGTTCTACCCACACAGCAGATCTGTGCACAGATTGTGCACAGATTTTGTTGTGGGACCCACTATGGGTCCTACACAAATCATCCGAGTCGTTCATTAAATGTAAAACATTTTTTCAAGGGCCCCCGTAAAAAATAAGCTCAATCCAATACTTATAGGTGCTTCATCCAACCATCTAACTTTTCATTCAGATTTCCGGATAATGAAAAGCTATATGGTTGGATCGAATACCTATAGGTATCGGATTGAACTTATTTTTTACGGGGACCCTTGAAAAAATGTTTTACATTTAATGAACGACTCGAATGATTTGTGTGGGACCCGTGGTGGGCCCCACAATAAAATCTGTGCACAGATCTGCTGTGTGGGTAGACTTTCTGTAAATAGATAAGACAAAGATAAAATCTATGTGTACCGACAGTGATTAATTGGTCGGTACAATCAAAGCTAAATACTGATAACAAAAAATACTTTCAAAAAACCAATATATTGGCCTTGCTGCTTACATTGGCAGCAAAAAAAAAAATAGAGAAAAATTGGAAATTTAAACAAAAAAAAAATGAAGGAGAGAGGGAAAATGTTGGTGTCAATAGTTTGAAAATGGCAAGAGATGTAATGACCCGTCTTTTCCAGGATTAAACTCTATATTTTATACACTTTCAGGCCCCATTCTCTCCACATACAAATTGACATCACTAAAATAATCCTTTAATGCTCCAATTCGTCCAAAACTTTTCAAATAATCCTTAAATGCTCCGATTCAACCTTCACTAATCCGGCTCCACACCTGAAAAATAAATTATTCAGGAAGTATACGATACAACAAAATAACAATGCTCATATTCAAGTGGAATTAATAAACGATAATCGACTACCCAGTCGAAACAAACAATTATAAGGGACCTCATACCACATCCTCCTCAGTACATGATCAGTGACCCTCTCCAATACCTTCCTCACTGAGCCCCGACGGACCATAGGCTATATATTGGCAAGGTCACTCAACCCCTGTACTGAACAGTTGTATAACACTCAACCATCAATATCATAATTAATAAAAATTATTCCACTTTTCAACAATATTTCATAGAATTGAACAAATATCACGAGATAATTAAGAGGAGTACAAAATGAGAATTCAGAAAAGATTCCGAAAGTGAGAAGTACATCGTATACTCTCCGAATTACCTCAAAATATGATCGCCACCATTGAATATATGCATCTCAACACCATGAACAACCTCCTAAAATTCTATTATGATCTGATACGATTTCATCTTAAACTTCATAATCACATCTTGCTATCAGTCTACTATTACATGGCGGCCACTGTTTTCTTTGGCCGAAGTGATCTTCTCCAGTAGTCTTCTCATGCATATATAGACAACAAATAAATCTACCTCAATTAATTTTTCAACTACTACCAATTACTACTCCACCAACCTCACTATTCTATTTGTGCGGAAGCCGAACAAACAGATGGTAATTTTGAATATTGAATTGAAAAACAAAAATAGATGTGCGAAACAAACCAAACTAATCAAACCAAACGTGAGAGAATGAGAGAAAACAAACAAAAGGAGAGAGAGACACACAGATATACGTGATTCGGTCTTACTTTGGATATAAGCCTAGTCTACGGGCAGTCAATCGATGGCTTCACTAAACAAATACGAATGCTCGAAGAGCTACAAAGAAGAAGTTTTGCAGAAACCCTTCTACCAAAAGCCAAAACAAAGAGGCAACTCTCTCAAACCCTAATCTAATGCCTAATATTTGCTCTTACACCATAATAAGAGGCATAACAAGTGTATTTATATCCAAAGAAAAGATGCCTAACAAGTTTTAATCATGTTGGGTTTTGGACCCCCCAAAAATTCCTAAAAAACGAAGTCAAACGCGTTGTCTGCTCGTCCGGATGAAATTATCAAAGAGCACTGAACAAAATTGGATTAATAGGCCAAAGTTCGTTGGGATGCCAGAAGGTGGTCAGGTTCGTCCGGACTAAGTCAAGGTTGGTCCGGACCAAAAAAAACAAATTGCTCCAAAAACGCGTACCAAGTGCTGGTTCGGACCACCAATGCCTTGGTCCGGACTGACCACATTAACACCTCAACTTGCACAACCCGTCTCTCTTCCCTCATCCGAATCTCTCTCTGCATAATCAATCCACTCCAATATAACTCCTCATCAATACACCATACTTGGCCTATCATACATTGTCGGTAACAAATAATACATGCACCAATATCTTGAAACCTTTTTCATATATTTTCCTTTTCAAATAATAAAAATACATAGGGTATTACAAGAGAAGAGAAGAGAACTTTTCTGTGACACTAAATTTCGTAGTTGTTCATAGAACGGGGAATAGTCATGTTGTGCATCATTCTAGCCGTCCGTTTAGCAATTCAACGGTCCAAATTGATATAGTTTGATCAAATAGTATTGACACCCTTTTGAAGAAAAATAATCAATCTTTGCTTTTGACAAGAATTGACCCCCTTAACTTACAACTGATCATGAGCTAACTTCAATTAATTAGCTAGTTCATTGTCATTTAT
The DNA here is from genome assembly GCA_014282245.1 of Rhododendron simsii. Classification (NCBI taxonomy): domain Eukaryota; kingdom Viridiplantae; phylum Streptophyta; class Magnoliopsida; order Ericales; family Ericaceae; genus Rhododendron; species Rhododendron simsii. The sequence continues at coordinate 24,769,488 of CM024955.1, forward strand.
TTTTTGATCGATAATATATATATATATATATATATACACACACACACACACACGAGTCCCCTTCTCCTAAGTATCACCTTAACTTAATAAAATGAGGACCTCCCTTTCCCGATAGAATTTCAATGATCGAAGCCGCTCAATGTGTTCAGAACGTAATTTTAAGGATACTCGCGAGAAATTAGCAAACAAAAATGACCGGAAAGGCTTCATCTGAGCAGTTTTTGTTTGTTTTTTATCGAATGGTTCAAATAAAAATTGCTCGGATGAAGCCCTTTCCGGTCTTTTTTTTTGCTGATTCCTCATGTGTACTCTTAAAATCACGTTCTGAACACATTGAGCGGCTCGGATCATCGAAGTTCGAACGGAAAATGGGAGAAATGGAGAGGTTCTTATTCTAACTAAGATAAGGACCTTCTCATTTGAAAATGATTCTCTCTCTCTCTCTCTCTCTCTCTCTCTCTCTCTCTCTCTCTATATATATATATATATATATATATAAAAGCTGAAGTACATATTTTTAGCTAGAGGTGGAAAAGTAAATAATGAGGCGGTTTTGATCACGAAATGCTTCTTGGCAGCTTCAGTGTATTTTCTGTCATTGGAAAGAATTTTTCAGAATTTCTCTGATGGTCGGGGAAAATCATCTTCGGTGTCGAAGACTTCCTTAGCTCCTTAACCAGATCAAGCAGGACTCTCACAAGAATATGACCATTTTTGATGCCTGGAATTTATCTAGTGGTGTGAATGTGACGGTCGCTAATTTGGAAGTGCTTTCTGTATTTTGTGGAGTGAGTAGTTGTTTGGCCATTCTAAAAGGTGCTGGTTTTGTCTCGAATCTCATCTTGGCAACCAACAATTAAGAGCTGTTCATTGCCGAGATGAAATTTGAGCCATCGGATGCATGATCCGACAACTCAAAGGTGTGCAACACAATGCTGCGTACACCACTGCACAGGACCATCCCCCAATTCGTCCAGTTGGTTGACCTAAAGGTGCTGCTTGTTTTGGTTTTGATTTTTGTTTTCTGGTATAGGTTTGGAGATGAGATGTGTAGCAGCTGGTATTGGTATAGTAGGATTTCTTGACTGTAATCTTGGCTTTTGTCTGTTCTGGTGTATGCCCTGTGACTGTGTATTCTTGGTTTGGGCTTTAATAAATGAAGTAAATATAAAACAATTGAGATATTATGAGGGGACAAAAAAAAAAAAAAAAAAGCAAATTAATAACTTTCGACAGCCTTTGCAATTTGGTGGTTACCAAATTCCTTTTTCCTTTCCCCCACCCCCCCTGCACAGCCTTGCTAAATTTTGTTAACAAAATTGTCAGGCAACAACTTTAATATAGAATAGAGATATTATAAGGAAAAAAATATGACCAATTTGGTATGCTATTAAGTTTATTATGAGGAATCTATATGTGTATAGTCGTCTAGATTTCAAATTAATGCGATATTATTATGCCCAAAAAATACAATCCACATAAAATGTTTACTTTGAGAAATAAATTGATGTTGGTAAGCCCAAGAGCGTTCTGGTGGGGTACATTCTCTTTTCCATGGTGTTTCGCAATAAATAATAGTTGAAGGCTGAAGCATGTAAAATTTACCATTAAAAAAATAATAATTCAAAGGTACAAAATACATATTACTTGGTGGTTAAAGCTTATGCACTAAAGTAATCCACAATAACGTTACTATAAGGTCAATGGGTGTAATTCTATCTTTTCATCGGCCTTATTTTAAAAATTTTTTTTTGGGAAAGAAATTGAAATGGTCCTTGTAGTTTAGTGTTTGTGTCAACTTGGTCCTTGCAGTTTGTATTGGCTCGATTTACACTCTGTAGTTTCCATTTTGTTCCAACTTGGTCCAATTACTAACTGTCGTTAGCCTCCGTTAACTTTAGACACAAATGGATCCCTTTTCTAGTGAATTACCAAATCCTTTCTTCTCCAACTTTGCAGACCTACAACTTTTTCCTAAAAAGCAAAACCGAGTCACTTTTTTTCTAAAAACTAAATTCTCTGGCCCGTGTTCTTTTTTCTAAAATACTTGAATTATTTTTCCGATATTCAAGAGGTGACCATGCACACCTAAACTTTATGCTCGGTGGAGACTCTAAATTTTTGTCTAAACCCCTTCTGTGGCTCAAAATATGGCCGGACCTGATTCTCCTTTACCCAGAGATACGTAGGCAGCTTGATAAAAGCTCGGTCCCTTTTTAAAATAAAACTTATTTCATTTTCTAAAATTCAAACATTTTTCAAAAATATCTGAACCCCTTTTATAGAACACAAAACTCTTCATTTTTCCTTTCTTTTCAAGAACCATGTCGCAATCTATAGGAATTGGATCATTTATTCAGGTCCTAATCCATCTCACTCCTTCCCCCGAAGGAGAACGAGACACGTTTCGGTCAAAGGTAAAATCCCGGGCGTGACAAATGAAAAATGGAAGTCGTGGAAAAAAATGGAGAAGGGAACAATGATGCTCTGTGTTTTGGTTCAGCGGTATATTAGGTAAGAAGAGAATGATAGATTATGATTTTAACCCTAGAAAAGGGCCATTTGTGTCTGGGGTTAACGGAGTCTAACGGCAGTTAGTAATTGGACTAAGTTGGAACAAAATGAAAACTATAGAGTGTAAATCGAGCAAATTCAAACTATAGGGACCAAATTGACACAAACACTAAACTATAAGGACCATTTCAGTTTTTTTCCCTTTTTTTTTTAAGCCTTACTTGTTTGGTAGTTCAGGAGTAACTTTCTGGGCCTACACAATCTAAAAGAAAACACAGCATATTAGTCTAAAGTCTAAATGAAACAATCTCATTTGAGCGAGCTTTAATCCAGTCTAAGTTTCTTTGATGTGTAGAGTTCATTAATAAAAATATTTTAGAGTCTAGAGTCCGTGAAAAGACAAAATTGCTTTTAATGAGACAAGAGTTTTGTTTGGCTACCACAAAAAATATCTTTTTTCATTTAAATTGTCTTAAATGAGACAATGGCCTATTTTGGCTAACACAAAATATGTATTTTTTCGTGTTTTTCGATCTTGTTGCACTTTCATAGGGTACCCTGGGGTTTTAGGCACTTGCATAAGGTTCTAGGGTGTACTTTCTTATTATAGAATTTTAGCGGTTTAGGCACTCTCATAGGGTACCCTAGGGTTTTAAGACACTTTCATATATAGGGTACCCTAAGGTTTTAGGCACTTTCATAGGTACCCTAAAGTTTTAGACATTTTCAATGCTGGTCAACCTTGAGAGGGATTTTTTATAAATCTTGGGCAGAATATTCTTTAGACTTTACGGGGAAATATTTATGTCCTTATTATAGCAAAAACCCTTATAGTATGTTTTTCTACTCAATTTGTCCAAGAAAATAAAAACAACTAAGATACCATATTTCAATTTATTAATTACTGTCTTACTAGATTTATGTTTACAAAATGAACAGGCTCGGCCTTCATCGTGGATGATAACAAAATTGGTATGCAATCTAAGCTCGTTATTACAAATCTTCCTGCCTATTATCTTACATGACAAAGTTATAGTTTTCTATCCATTTTGATTATGCCATATTTATCTTGATCATTGGATCGGGTCATGTGTATCCGATTCACCACTCAACGAAACAAGTAATATCTCGCCATGTACCTGTAAGTAACCATTCGATATAGTACTGGGGCGGGGTGGGGTGTGTGTTGGTTGTTTTGCAATTGGCATGCAATATTAGGCCACAATTGTATTATCGTCCAAGCCTTCTAACCGCCCAATGTTTTCAGCCGTCACTTTTGAGAATTCCAATTTTTCTTCAAAGATTTTTGCCAAATCTATCATTCATAGCCCATCCATCATCCACGGTTGGATTTGTTGGGCCACGGGCTTGTTATGGGCTCAATGAATACGATATAAGGTCCCGTTCCGTTAAAGAAAATAAATATTTATTTTTTTAAATAAACGCTTATTTTGCAATTAAAGGTAATGTATTATGAGAGAATGACCTATCTCATAAAGTAAAAAATAAATACTTAAAAATAAAAAGCTTAGCAGAACGGGGCCTAATTCCATTTTGTAAGAAACTACTATAAAATTCAGAGTTTTAGGCACCTCACGTAATCCTCAAACACTAAATACAATCCCCCAAGATCTAAAAGCATGCAGTTCACCTCTTATTTTTCATAAAGAAAAAATTTCAACTTACTGTGAGATAATATATACACATGACAAATATCTTGTACGCATGTAACTTACCGTATTCAAACTTATGACCGAGCAAAGCCACGTAAGAAGTGAACGAGAGAGACAGTAAACTACACCGTGATAGTAAAATTGGACATACTACTTACCATATTCAATCATACAACCGAGTATAGCCACGTCATAAGTGACACGAGACGGTCAATTACTCCGTTAAGCAACCCTCTTTCTTCAAATCCAACAACCCTAACACTATGGATTTCTAATATAAAAAGGACACCCCCAACCCCCAAATCAGAGATTAAAATTCAGAAAGATATAACCCTACAAAGCTGAACCATCTTACCCTAGTCCTCGCAGGTCTGTACAAATGAGAACCAAGGGAAAGGGGTAACCCCTCTCTCTCTCTCTCTCTCTCTCTCTCTCTCTCTCTCTCTCTCTCCCTCCTCTGGTTAAGTTGATCTTCAAGAGAAAGTGAATTCTTTTCTTGTTATTCTTTAAGAGAATTTAATTTCAATTGCTTAAACGTTGATTGAATAATGCAGAGGTGGTTCAAAGTTGAAAATCTTTGCAGCTGTTCTTCGTAGATTTTGTTCATAATTGATTTGCCTTGATTTAGTGTTGATTCATACATAAGTGATAGGCACTGGAGTCTTGAATTTGGTGGAATCAAAGCAGATTTAGGCATAATTTCTTGGCAAATTTTTAGCAGTCTTTTCGATTGTTTTCTTTTAATTTTTATTGAGAAAATCTATAAACACAACAACTTGCACATTTATGTAAACATGCCAATGTGGCACTATTTCATTGGTGTTACGTAGATTGATAATTCTCAATTCCCAATAAAGAAATGCCACGTTAAAATATTGTGCACAATGTTATGTTTGTAGCATATATGGCCCATTTTTATTAGATTGGGATATAACTTTCATATCACATCGTTTGGGTCGACGAAAGAAATTGAAAAAGTACTAAAATATAGACTAAAGTTGAAAAAAGTTCATATAACACGATTGAAAGACAGTCTATATTATTGGCTACCTTTTTTATAGTACTTTTGCAATTCCTTTCATTGAGAAAAAAAGTATGTTGTAAGAATTTGACCCGAATCTGGTAAAATTAAAAGAAAATAATAAAAAAAGACCATCCAAAAATTGCAAAAAAATTAGGCCAAAATGGAACCTCGTCGGGACTTGCAAATAACCCTGATCTATACATATTCTGTAATCCAAAGCCAAAAAATAAATAAATAACATTGATCTTTTCCTTGTCAGGCTTTGTGCGGTTTGTGTGTGTGTATGTTTTTGGGAGGTTTTGCTAAGTATAAACCCAACGCGACTTTCAGCGTTGTTTAGCAGTAATGGGTTGGGCTTTTGAGGCCCACAGAACAAACATTTGTCTTTGCACTGAGTCCCTAAAACCAATCTTTCTACGTGCACCGTCACAATAATCTTTTCAACGTTTTCCTTGTGATGTACATTAAGGACATTTTTTTTTTTTTTTTTTATTATAAGTTTGCTTTAGACTCCTAAGATGTGAGCATCCGCAATGGAAATAATCAAAATTAATAACCAAAATGTGCCACGTCAACATTTGATTATTTATTTAGTTAATAATCAAACTTAACAATCTCTACCTCCACATTGGTTATTTTTGCATTCCTAACAAAAAAAAATCCTACAATACACAATGCACCTATGTCTAATCACAAACGAGTTCCAATCACGTACCCGACCACACCAAATTATTTGTCTCGATGAGATGATTTCAATGTGGCATGTTTTTGAATTATTGAGTTTTGAGTTTGGTTATTGGATTTGGTTATTGAGTTTTGATTATTGGTAAAAGTTGTTAAGTTTGATTATGAAATGAGTGAAATTTGATTATTTGCTAAAAGACTTGTAACTTTGCTTATTACAATGTGAGGTATTTTTTGAATATTGTTGTTAAGTTTGCTTATCCACGCCTATTTGCTTATTACAATGGAAATGCTCTAAGATGTTAAGGCAGACACTACACACACTATAAATAAATTACCATTTCACACAATGCAACTGACACGAGTGAGAGTGGGGTTGGAACTTGGAAGCTTGTCACAGGGGTAAGTGTTGGAGATGGGTCCCACCACATTTATTTATTTACCACAAGCCCCATGACTGGGAAAATGGAAAATCTATCCATATTGGAGTTTATAACACAAAATGCATACCCTTTTCAGAAAAAGAGAGAGAACGAAATGCATACACAAATAAACAAAAAATAAACGGATGGCAAATCTTATACTCTTGTATGACCAAAATAAAATCTTCCTATATAATTTTCCATGTTTGGTTATTTTTACATTGGAAATATCTATTACCAAACCCAAGAAATCTATATCTATAAGTACAATAGTATATACTAGAAGAATGTAATTACCTTTTTTTTTGATCCCCAAGAATGTAATTACCTAAAATAAAAGGAAGCTCTCTCTTGCATAAAATTTTCTCATTCTCATCTTTTCATACATTATTATTCTACACTTTTTACAAAATATAGAATCTATACTTTCGTGGTTTCGAATATAGTTGCTTCAACATAAACGTAAATGGGAAAAAAAAAAATACACGTCTTTATTGATTTGTGTTGGATAGAGACCTACATAAGGCTCGGTTTGATTTGGATAGAGACCTACATAAACCCAAATGGCAAAGCATTTTCACTTACTCTCTTAAGAATTACTTTCCTCCTTAAATACATTCACTGCATACTTCCAAGAGCTCTAAACCTCTTACGTGTTCAGTAAACGCAATGTTCCGGTTCGTCTAGTTTTCTTCCTCTTCCTAACTAGCTTTCCTTAATCCCTTCTTTTTATCTTTCGTTCTCTAACCCTAAATTCTTCGAACCAGATCCATGGCTCCTTCTTTTATTTCCAAAATGAAGCGGAAGAGAGTGGAGGACGGAGACAATAGCAAAGTCCTAGAGGATGTTATTCTGACCGTAGACATCAAGTATGCCGACAGCCTAGACCCCGACAACGTGGGTCCTACTGCCGAAAGGAGGACATACCAAGTCTACGGGTGGACAGGAACCGGTGCAGAGTTCACCACCCGAGAAGTTTTTGGATGCCCCGACCCTCAATGGAGGAGGATATACAGCATGAGGCACATAAGGCCCGCAAGGTACCTGTATCTGGAGGTGGTCAGGACTGGGTCGACGTCCGACCCGGGAACATCCACCGGCCGTGTTTGTGTTGGGAGAACTCGAGTACCTCTTCCGACTGTACCAAATACAGTCACGGGTGGCCGTTTTGGGTTGGTGAGGCTCAAGGACCAAGGGGGTGTTCAGTTTGGGTGTTGTACACCATCCGAGCCTTCCGTTCAGCCAGAGCTGTGCGGGAGGTGTTGTGTACCACCAGAGCTGTCCTCGGCAATGAAAGGACGGTGCACATGCAGTGCACCACTCGCACCCATTGCCGAAGGACACATACAGGTCTCTGTGGAAATCACTAAATGCTAGTAGTTTGATCGTTGTTTCTTTCCTTTCGGTAACAAATTAGGGTATTGTTAGGTTGGTTAGTTCATCAACTAAAGGGCTTTGGGTAGTCAAGAGGTTTATTATGGATGCTAAGTTGCAGTTTTATAATCAACATTATTTCTTGCTGTTTGATCCTAATTTCTGTCAAAACATTTTCTTGTTGCTACTCGAAGAGGTTCTTTGCGGGCTGTATAAACCAGTTCTTGTATGGGAAGTCAATAAAAAGAACCATTCATATAACACGTTGAGATACAAAAATCAGTATACAAACCAACATGAGATGAAGGAAAAACAAAAGGAGACGAGGAAAAGTCACGTGCTTGGATGGTGTTTTCAATGGGCCATATAGTTTTTCTTTTTTGATCGGCAAACGGGCCATATAGTTGTAGAGATAGCATCAGTTAATCGTACCAAGTTGGAATGAAAAAGGTGCACTGGTGCTGATAATTATTCTCTCTATCATACAAACCTGATACTTGTGTGTTTGAGCTGAATAGACCATGTCTTAGAGCTCGCTGCAAATGACCTGACCGTAAAATGTCGAGATAAAGTTAGGCCAGGTGGGCTACTTGGATTCATGGAACAAACGTATATTGTTTTGCACTAATACATAATTCTAACTATGGCAGATAGGTTGATGGAGTATGTGTACCTTGGTGCAACGTACGAGTTTATATACATCTCCTCCATTATAGCTTGAAACTAATGTCCTATACAGGAATAACAAAGGAAATCGAGAAACTCATAAATTGGTGAGTAGGTTTCTTGCTCAGTTGCTCCTGTCTATTTGAATTAGTACGGATATTTTTGTCGTTTGGATTGATCTCTTCTCTTGCACTCTCACCTACTCCTTTTGAAGTCCAATACATCTCAAACATCACAGCCGACCCAACATCAACCTCCGATATGCATCACCACTATGCAAAATACACAAAATCCAATTCCACACAACACGATTCTACTATAACTGACGAACTTAGGTACCTGATATCCTGATGACATGCATAGCACCATCCATTTGCTATCGAGAGGACAACTGAAGGCCTACAGCATGAAACATCGCATTTTCTTCTGAGACACCACCATACGAGGACCCGTGCCAAAAGCAGTGGGTCTGTGTTGTCAAAAGTTCAGAGTAAGAGAGGCAACAAGAACTTGATTGTCCTTTCCTCCAATGAACCACAATATGAGGGCAAGCTCCAAAAACAGTCTGTGTGTGTCTTGATCATAATAAGGCTATAGCAAGAGAGGCAACCTAAAAACCACGGACACCAACACTAATATGAACGCATATCATATCAAACCTTACCCAATGGGAACACAGACATAACGGGAGACAAGAAAAATAAATTATGTAATCACTTTTATACATTCTTAATCCTTTTTGAACACAGTACATCTTAATCTGTTACTGTGACATTAAGACAAGAAAAATAAATTATGTAATCACTTTTATACATTCTTAATCCTTGCACATACTATACGACATTGATAGGCAAAGCACAAGTGACAAGTTTGTTCTAATTTAACCCCCAATATAAATGTGACAATAAGAAGTGACCTTACGACGTGTCCCCAAACGTGTCCCATACTTGTCATGCTTGAAACGCATCCCTAGCGTGTCCTAGACATGTCCCATGCTTAAATTGAAAAAGAAATTAACCAACACACCTCCCATACATATCCTGCTGTGTCCCACACCGATAAGGTGACCATTTAGGGGTGTCGGTGCTTCATAGGAGGCAAGAACACACTTGTTTATTTGGCAGAGAATGTGGATATTGATGTCTAGACTCTAGAAACTGTAAAATGGGCCGAGGGTTCAAGGTTGCACTTTCAAGGAAGTTTTCAACCCTCCTCTTGAACTCTTAGCCAATCCAACAAAAGAGAGACCTCTCCATATCCTTCTATAAGCTTAAATCCCTTGGGCTGCGAGGCATGTTTTCCACCAATGGAACAGTTGGATCCAACTAACCAAATCAAACCAAACCAAGCCTCAAGCCCAATCAATTAGGGTCAGCTACATGAAAATGGATCCAACTAATTCCCTATATTTACAGAAAAGGTTGCCACCTGGCATTCCCTTACATCTGACTTACGTATGAGAGGCCTCAGCTCCTTCTCATTGCAAATACTTTAGGAGGTCCACCAGTCTTGCGCTATCTTTTTTCTTACTAGGATTGCATTATCTCTGATTCAGTCCTCTCTAAAATTTCACGTACCAACTAATGTGTTTTACAACCTTCAGTCTTCATTCTTATTCAATCCCTCGCTCTTTCTCTGAACCACAACATAAAAACCAATCTCATGGTCCAACTACTCCTGCCCAGCACCTCTACAAACCTAACTAACTCATAGAATTCAGTAGTTCACTGACCTAAGCAACCACAAGCAAGAGGAAAATAGAGAACTACACCACTCTTGGTTTTCAAACGGCACCATCCAACAGTCTTGAGATATTGGCCAACACTCCCTTGACCAGAAGCACTACCATTCACACCCTGAAACGCACCAATGTCCCCACATTAATCCTACTTGATTGAGGACTGTGAGAAGAGGAAGCAGGAACACATGTGCTGATGCTTCCCCATATCTCTTCATGGTGTGTTAATTGCAAAATTTCAAACCCCAAAGCAGCAAATTCTACATTTTTGTTTTGATTGAAGTTCAGCTATGGTGCCTTAGGGAATTGCAACCACGGATTTTGTGATATGGAATGACGGATCTATAATGGGAATTCGATTCAGTGGTGGTCACAGAGATTGGCAGACTGGAGGTGTACTGATAAACAAGATGGACTGAAAATCGTTTGCACGAGTCACGAACTATCCCCATAAGGTGGGTTTACAACTAAACCAAAAAGAAAAGGTGTGCATACCAAAATTTCAAACATGCTCCAATTCGATCCATATTCTATGAAGGTCCTTTGAAAGGAAAAAAGTGAACAAAAAAAGAAAATAAAGACCAAGACAATTGAGCCAGCTATTTGAATGGCCATGGGTTCAGAAACAAGATCTTTAAATTTCCTATAAGTTTTGATTTCAAAAAATAAAAAGTTCTCATGAAGTTTCTTGATCTGGATATCCATTATCACTGCACATCAACATAATAAGATTAGACTTGTCTGATCTCATGCTATCGCCATTGATCTTATCACCTCAATTCAGAAAATACAAAAGCTCAACGGAAGTTGCAACCTGAAGGGAGTCTTGCGAAGTCCAGGTGCAAAATTGTAACACAGGCTATTGAAAGCTACAAGACTCTTTGATCTATTACTGGTTTCTCAATTCATAAAAAAACAATTTATGCGTACGTACATATTTACCAAAAAAAAAATGCGTACGTACCAAATGTCTTATCATGGATTTGTCCAAGAATTTGCAGAGAGGCACTCCCAAAACAATTGGTAGAATACGCAAGGCAACGCACATACAGATGACAACACTAAAATAGTGAACAGAACAAAGATTTCTTTATTCTTCATTCAATGGAGAATGGGGTATTTCACGAAATAAACATCGGACTGGCTGTTAACAATAAATAACCTACTACTCCAGGTGCATAATGATAGTAGCCTTTAGCATGCATCCTTTGAAGGCAATAGGGAACTATTTGATTGTGCATAACAACTGGTCCTTGCCAAAACATTTAGGGTTATTTACCTAGACACCCCTCCAAGTATACCCGTTTTTCATGGTCACCCTCTCTATGAATTTTGCCTATGGCCAAACCCCCTCATTAAAGTTTTCATTTGGAGGACCTAACTCTGTTGGGCGGAATAAATGAAAAGACCATTTTGCCCTTACATATATATACCCACAGCCACACTTCTCCCTCTACAAATTTTGCCCCCAATCTCTCTCTCTCTCTCTCTCTCTCTCTCTCTCAACAATGGAGCTCCGGCTCACGACCTCGCCGACGATTTACAGAGCATGAGCTCGAACTCATCAACCACCACAACTAGCACCACTGACATCCATCGCTGCACCTCCTCCGATTCCGAGACCACCTGGACCGCCTCCTCCTCCGCAATTTGCCACGCCAGATCTGAATCCCCCTCCATTGGGGACGGCAGATGTCACCGAAGTCCATGTCGGAGGTTTTACAGAATATTGCACTTCCGATTTTGGCTGTATTTATATATTCCATTCTGGCAATTTTCATTGTATTTACATATGATTTTGATCGAATTTACACTGGTTTAGGTGGGGAGGGATTTGGGTTTGCTCCTAACAACGATTTTGAGGGTTTCAAGCTGTTTGTGGAGCAAGATGATGATAATTTGATTGGAGCTGTTTGTGGACTTACATTGTTCTATGCACCAAGTTCGACCACGAGCCGACTCGCCGCCGCTTTGGTTATTCTTCAGGCTGCATTTAGGCCGGGGCTCCAGGAGGTTTGGTCGACAGGTCTATAACTCCGAGCACGTCCATGGTTAGGACATAAAGCCGGACTTTTTAGGAGGAGAGGGGTTATTTTAGGGAGTATATTCAAGTAGGGGGCAATATTAGAATATTTTATCACTTTAACAGAGTCTAAAAGAAAAAATTAACGGTTCTTGATGGAAGGGGTTTAGGGGAAAAGTAAATTTTAATGAGGGGGTCTGGCCATAGGCGAAATTCGTAGAGGGGGTGACCGTGAAAAACGGGCATACTTGGAGGGGTGTCTAGGTAAATAACCCAAATATTTGTGGTAAGCGTTATAAATTTTTACCCCTTTTTTACAGCCAAAAAAGGTTAATGAACTAAATAAAACCACATTTTAACCAGTGCGTCAATTCGGAAGGTAAGAAAATGGTAACAAGTATTTTAGGAGATCAAGTAAGATGATGTAGGACTTTCAGAGATGCATGGATGCACTTGGAATCACAATCCATGACCTATTAAAATGGAAGAATTGGCCTACTACGTAATAAGGAAGGGTATTTTGCAGAAAAGGAATTTACCACTGTATCTACCACCAAACAAGTAGATTGACAACTGGTCTACAAGCAAGGTAATTAAGTCCATTACCAGTCGGCTATGAATCAAAGGACCTTCCGTAGACCTGATAATCGGTGGGAATTGATGTGGGGATCTCCAAAATGGAATAAACAAATGATTTCTTAGGGCAATGGTTGATTCCGCGGAATGCTATGAAACCGAGGAATTAAGGATGTTTTCAAAATGATCAATAGCTCCCACGAAGTAATTGTACCAGCTCTGACGCCCAGTGCACCTTTCATATTCTCAAGCTGAAAATACTCATCAAGCTTTTCGTTATCTACTTCATGTAATAGATTCCTCGTCAATACCCCTAGCTCCTTCTCTTGAGCATCTCAGTTGGAATTCAAAACTTTAGTTCAACCAGTAACACTTGTCTGAGTTCAATGCAAATAGTTTTCACAACTAGGGAAAACCACAACCACCTCCTGGAATGGACATTTTTAGTCAGTTACGATTCTTAACACTGACAAAATGTTTAAGATATGACAAATTCACTAGCGTCAAGAGACACTACCAGGCACCAACCTATGGACACAAGGAAGGCTAACATCCAAATATCCAATATACAGATACAGATATACGTCCATAACATTGATGCATGTATACTTGTATACAACAAAAGAAGAGTGAAAATTTGACAAAATCATACCACAAAAGTTCCAACTAAGATTGTTCTGTAAACTTAGTATCTACTTAAGTGATACCAAGGCAACAAATTTGGAATTGGTTCTAAGAAATCAATGCATAAGCATGTAAATGAATGGTAGGAAAGGTACCCAGTTGCAACATCAAAGAAAAAACGGAATCAAGCTCAAATCTCTTATCGTGTCATTCGATAAAAAAATTGGTAAACCAAAAGAACAATAACCAGACCTTTAAAAAGAAGAGGAAAGACTAGAAAAAAAGAGAGAGAAAAATGGTAAAGTGGCACTGATACACAATTTACTATTCCCCTGAAGCAATAGAATTTAGAAATCATTTCTGTTCAATGTAGCTTAAGTTTTACAAAAAAAATAAAAAATAGTGTAAAATTTCTACAACCACAGACAATGATGAAAAGTCATGCCAAAGAGATTTGAGTTTTGTGCATTCCCCGAATCCTTTGTCTTTTCCCCGAGATGGTATCTCTTATACTTAGGTTCCTTATCTTTTAAGTAGCTATTCTTAAGTCTAGAGAAAGAACCATTGTGGGTAGACAGTGTAAAACTTGTTACCATGCCTTAACAACAAGGTCCTGGAATATCCCAGTCGAGGCATTCTCTACATATAACATGCTGCTTTTGACAGAACCAGCACTACAACTTGTTTCATGTGGCTGACTTCAAGTGATTGAGACTAAAGCTTGATAAGCTGATTTGAGAAGTTTTATTCCTATTCAATTAGAAAAGGCCAGCAATCTATAATAATGAATGAAATGTTTCAGGTACTAGACATGACATATACTACACAAAGGTGAAAACATAACGGTCAACTAGATTTGGAATATCCTTTCTTTCTTCTCAATGCCACCCTTATAAATGGTATACCATCTTATCATGAAATTATGACTTAACTTTGTCCTCATGGGAATTGATAACTTGATACCAAAAAAACATGAATCTAAGCATCTAAGAACTCTCCTTGGAAACTGATATACAGCAAACAATCAGAATACTTGAATATCCAACTCCAATTTAACTAGATGAATTGTATTGATGGAGCATCACTTGTTGCTTTCAAATAAGTAATGCGCAAACCAGATGCGACTACGTCATAAAGTAGAAATGGTCATTGCTGTGGAAACATCAAGTTCCATTTTGGCACTAGGCATATCTCTTAGTCGGATCACCCAAATTTAATGCCAATTTAAACAATGAAAGCTAAGTGGTGACTGCGTACCCTAGTCCAGACGATAGAAATTAGCTGTAATCCAAGTCCAACAAATAACAACGAATGCATAAGGTCAAAAAGATTCTCAAAATGCCGATCGAGATTACATTCCGACCATTGAGTACTTCTCTAAATCTGTTTTTGACACTTAAATTGCTTCTTTAGTACTACATACCTCCAGTTGTCTCAAACTAGGGTTTTCTTCTCATGACACCATTACCAAATTAAGATGCAGCTACTCTCTCTCTCTCTGATTAATAACGTGATATACCGCTTATTGGAAATTAATTTCTATCACGTGCTTTCCTTTATTTAAAGGAAACAAACAAGGTGTGAAGAATAGTCACTTCACCACGTGTTAATGTGTTATCATCCAAATAGTGGACATCATAGCAGGAAAAGGTTTCTAATGCATTGTCCCCTAACCCCCGCTTCCCTTCTTAAACCATATGTCTGTTTGTAATCCTGTGTTGCTTAGTATAGCACTATTCCTAAACACAAAATATACGTAAAAAAAACAACTCCACAATTGCAAGGATGGAAAAGAGAAAAAGAAAGCGGGAAACATAAATGCAAAACGTGTTCTACAAGTAGGTTTGAAAAACCTGAGACGCTAATTGATTTGGTATCGAATAGTACATCCATCACCAATTATAAAATTCTAAGACTACGCAATATTTGTAGAAACTGATCAGAGTAATCACCTCACATACGATAGCATGATAAAATAAATGTTTCTAGACGTTGGTCTGGGGTCAAGGCTTGAGACTTAGGAAATTGCTCCCTCCGGGCCTCCATCAACTCCTTCGGGCCAATCCATACGAGGCTTTGCTCTGTCTTTAATTGAGTCCCGCCAGTGGACGGTGGAATTGGTCCCCATGAGTAGTCAAGGTGCGGGTAAGATGGCCCGGACACTTGAGTTACCAGGGGAAAAAAAAAGAAAAAGAAAGAGGTTGCCACAACATTTTGGATGAGTTTCTTACAGGTACTTGAAAATTGTGCTAGAATATTTGAAACATCTCGGAGATAACTTCTAACAAATTTGGTGAGACCAGCCTCCATTTCCAGAAGAGTGTGCTAATAGACTTTGTCTTTCCAAAAGATAAACTATTTTAACTTCCTAAACGGCATTACAAAAAATTCAGTCCCGTAAAGTACACTCCATAACCAAAAGGATGCGATGTTCAAAGGTGGTATCTGTACAGAGATACGAACAACGTAATTCGTAAACACTAACCTCAGAATTCGGTGGTCTTTCCCCCAAGTGATTTACTTAATTTGTAGCCCCTGGGCATGTTTCTCTAGATAAAAAAAAGAAAAAGAAAAGGAAAAACACTAATTAGTCGAATTTCCAACAAAACCTGCTGCATCTCCATTACATTTTGCCAGATTCATTGCTTTCTCCAAAGCATTGATCTGGACTCAATTTGCTCAAAAGCGACAGCAAAATATCATACAGTATAAATTGTGATAACTCGTGAAGTTCAAGAAGCGAGCCCTAGAATTATCACATGCTCACCGTCTGCTGCGGAGATTTGGTGAGCTGACCACAAGATCAATCGGCAACAAATCGCCTCGCTGAGGAAAGGCGTGTAGAAGTGTCCAGGTATATAGATCATAGGGGAAGTATAGAGATATAGAAACGGAGAGAGAGAGAGAGAGAGAGAGGTGGTGAGAATAAATGAGAATAACAGAAAAGGGGTCGGGAAATGGAGGCAGTGGATTTTGTTGCAGGCGGTGGGAACGTGGGAAGCCCAGTTGCGATTCTTACGACATGGTTGGATATTTAGATGTGAGAAATGATCAGAGGAGCTCGTGTCCACGGAGATGCCAGTAGGTATCAAATACTAGAATGCAAAATAAATAGGAGCAGGACCAGAATAGATATCCTTCGAAGAGGACAAAAGAGTAATTTCACATACCAATTCACCTATATAATTTCTGACCAGGCAGAGGCCTAATAGACCCTTTAAACATACACACAATACCCCACAACTTTCATATGTAAGCCCTCTCCCGCTAACTAAAATAAATATTTTATTTTTTGAATTAAACGTGATGTATTGTAAAAAAATATTTTGTCTCATAAAACAAAAAATAAGTACTTAAAAAATAAGAACTCCAGTAGAACGGGGAAGTGGTTCATGGCCAACATTTTTTCCCTGCTTAACTATTGCATCAATTATTACAATAAAGAACGATTAACAGATGGATAAGACTTTTACTGTTATTTTTAGCTTTTTAAATAAGCTTTTAAATTCACAGGTCTATCTCCATTAATCTAGAATTGGTAAATTATGATATATTTTAATGTTTTGCCAAAACAACATGAAATACAAGAATTCTAAAATTCGCTCGACACTAACCTAACTTCCTTATTAACAGTTTTTTCCTATTTCATTTTTAGTCGGTGGTTATTCCACTTTACTTTTTCTAAAAGTTAACGTTTTGTTCTTATTCAATTTTTTTTCACGTTTGATAGTTTTGTGCAAATTTTTTGTTGATTGTTGATTCGTGTCGAGATGAATCATAAATATATATATATATATATATATATTTTACTTTTACCCAATTTTTTTGGAAAATAACCACTTCAAAGCAAAAAAAGTAAATTTTTTTTTTGCTTAAAAGTGGTTATTTTTTTAAAATATTTTGGTAAGATTAATTTTTTTTATTTTTCCGATTCATCTTATCGAGATAAATCAATAATTCACAAAAAATTGGCGCAAAACTAATAAATAGAAATTTTTTTAATAAGGACAAAATATTTGTTAGAAAAAATTAAATGAAACAAGGCCATAGTCTATTTTCTCCACATCTTTCTGAAGAATTGTTTCACACTCATCCTTCCCATACCTAACTTGCAACCCTTCCCTCTCTTGCCACCAACAAACCTCTCTTGCCCATTGCAAACCTCATCCTCCACCTCAATTGATTGTAAACCTAATAGTCTTCTATTGTCTTCTTTTAGTTTTACGTCGGATTCTCTCTCTCAATTTTCTTATCCGTATCAAGCTCCAAAACGTCTTTATTGACATTTTCATTTTCACCCTCTCTCCAATTTTTCTTAATTACAACTCATTTTTTAGATTTCAAGGTATAAATTATTTGTAAACACAATTAAACCTAAAAAAGCATACAATTATCTAGAAAAGTTCCTTTAATTTTGAGAAAGATACAGTCAAAATTTATATAACTACTCGTAGTACTACAACAAAATGACTTTCCAGATGAACAAACTTATGTCATCCCATCAATCTTGTTTTTCAAAAAATTTCAATAATATTTTGAACAAATTAAGAAACTCCAAACAATGAAGGGAAAATGATGGCTCAGGACGTGTTTTGATAATTAATATCCGTAAAAAACATGTTAAAATACATTTGTTAATGCAAAAAAATTCTTGACGGGTATTAATTATCAAAACACGTCATTTTTCCAACAATGAACTACCAAAATACATGAAAATACGATGTGGGTGGGCCTATTTACAGGAGACAAGAGACTCTCCAGTGATTTTCTGCCGCAGAGGATCCAAGCCCATATAGTAGTAGACCATTTTCCTCGTCTCTAAAAAAAACTTTCCCAAATCCCCCGTTTCACTCTTCCTTCTACAGAATCTACACAGCCATTCGATCCTCTCCCTCTCCGTCAAACCGCCACCACCACCGCCACCGCCACCGATGACGACCTCTCGCCCGCCGTCGAAGCCTCTCGACCTCGACATCACGATCGTCTCCGCCAAGCACCTGAAGAACGTCAACTGGCGCCACGGCGACCTCAAGCCCTACGCCATCTTCTGGGTCGACCCGGACCGCCGCCTCGCCACCAAGTCCGACGACTCCGGCTCCACCAGACCCGTCTGGAACGAGCGCTTCCTCCTCCCCCTCCCCTCTCTCCACGACCCCTCCTCCTCCCTTAACCTCGAGATCTTCCACTCCAAACCCTCCGACACCCCCAAACCCTTAGTCGCCACCCTCCGCGTCCCCCTCTCGGACCTCCCCGACCCGGACGACTCCGCCCGCATCCGGACCTTCGAGCTCCGCCGCCCCTCCGGCAGACCCCACGGCAAGATCCGGATAAAGCTCGCCCTCCGCGAACGACCTGTTCCAGATTACCATATTACCCCTCCCCCGAACTATTATTACTCCACTGCCCCTCCCCCTCCTCCACGCGACTACAGGGGATACTCTACTGCGCCGCCGGCACCGTCTCCGCCGCCGCCGACGTACCCTTACGGTGGCGGCTACGCCGATCCGTACTCGGGTTATTACTCGGGAGGATACTACTCCTCTCCGCAGCTGCCCCCGCCGCCTCAGCGGCCGTTCTTCGACCGGCAGTCGACTAGTTACGGCGGGCCCAGTGCGCCGGTGGATTACGCTCCGTACGATCAGAAGCAGAAGGGCGCGAAGATGGGCGGGTTCGGAACGGGGCTGGCGGTCGGAGCCTTGGCAGGGGGTGTGGGAGGACTGGTGTTGGATGAAGGGTTGAAGCACGAGGAGGATAAGGTTGCGGAGAGGGTGGAGAGCGATTTGGCTTCGCGCGATGAGTACAGCGATTACCGGTTGGATTATGGGTATAATTGAAACTCCAGTGGTTATGGTAAGGTCTGTTGGCTTATGGTTTTTAAGTTAGTTTTGGAGTTGCTGGTGGATATGTCGTATGTATATATAGTCTCTACCTTGATTTGGGTTTTCTGTTATGTGCTTGGCTGTTTGATGAGGCAAGCAGAGAAAGGATTTATCGATGGGCAATTGACTTAATATATAAGTGTGAATCTTCTGCTTAAGGAATAAATTTGTAGTATCCATTTTCTTCCTTGCATTCATTTAAGAAGATGTTGAGATGTGAATCAATATTCAATACTATAGGAATATGGTAATAGGAAAGAGCTTAAAGCCTTTAAACCCGTTACCATAATGACTTCAGCCGATGCGTACATCCTCTTGCGGTTTTCATTTGGGGTTGTTAAAGAGCAATTGGAATATGATCAAGAGATTTTTATCTTGCTTTTGCCAATGTAATTCAGTACGAATATTTTCGCAGGGTAAGATGAGTCTCACATCAAGGCTGGGGTACTGAGAAATGCCTCGATGCCTTTGGATTTGTGCTTTACGTCCACAAGCTTACGCCTTGCCTATGAGGCATTCACATTATGTGTGCCTTTTGTTCATCTTTCCGCATTTCATGTGAGGCATACTTCAGGAACAAGATGGCCTAGATATCTTCACTCTCAGTTGCTTGACTGATAAGTGAAAGAGGTTTTATCACTGCACCTTCTGTGGGCTTTCCTAACTGCTTTACTGAACTTACCTACTTGGTTTTAAAAGTTGGTACACTCATATTAACACATCAGGGCTTTTCATCGAGTTCCTCTTCTGCGAAAGCACAGTATGCAGGCTCCTCTCTTCCAGAGTTAGAGGAGCTTTTATACTTTTATTACCTATCATTCTTGTCACACGCTCTCTCTCATTTATCATTTTTAAACATAAGATTCGTAAATATTTACGCATCAAGGCCTACCCCTCACCTCGTGATAAATAAAAAGCCTCACATTGCGGATTCTTCTTTAAAAACATTGTTCAGTGCTGGAGTATCCATCTCAAAATAGGCCTTTGCTAAAGTCACTGTGGAGTATTAATGTAAAGTGCCGTCTTTTAGAGCATGTCACAAGGCAAATAACCCTTCGGATGCCACAAGGTCAGAGGTGGAGCTAGGATTCTTCACCTGTGGGGTCAAAATTTTAACCAGACAGGTCTATGATATATTTTGTCTATGTGATAAACGAGAGATTATATTTTTAGATAGTGAATATATGAACGAAATGTTGCACTTATGACTTATGAGTTATGACATGAATTGCGTTCACACAAAAAAAAAAAAAAAGCAAAAAATTACCTATTTTATTTTTATAAAGTATGCCCAAGCAATTTATCATTCATCGACCGAATCGTCATTCACAGCGAAGTCAATTCTTCATTATTTTCATATGAAAACTATCCTGTGTATCATTTTGGGCGACTAATGCTAACTTAAATTGTGAATTGTGATGCATCATGCTGAGCAAAGCTATTTTTCAGTGGGATAGAGCAATTTCATGACTTTGGTGGAAGTTTTAGGGGCAATTTATATCTTTGATAGGGTGTTTGGGGCAAGTTTATAATTTTTGTGGGGTCAAAATTCTGCATAAGTTGTATGCCTAAAATGATAATTAAGATTTTAAAAAGTGAGGGGGGTCAATTGACCCCGCTTGCCCTACCGTCCCTCCCCCCATGCACAAGGTTATCTTAGTTCATTTGGTAGGGGTTTGGAACCTGCAGTGCTTTTTCCAAGCTCAGCATGGGCTCACAAGTCTTTTTTGCTCTCCTATCCAGTTTTATTAGACTAAAAATTTGGCTTGCAAGGGACTCACCAGCTATTTACGTCCACTCGAGTATCAATACAGAGATATGTCCTGTCTCAATAACTGGCTGATTCTGCTGATTGTTTTGTTTGTACTAGATGTCTAGACCTAAGCGTTTTATTAGCTCAGATATTACGTGTCAAGATGTTATGGTTATGTTCTGGCCTCTTCAAGTGTCATTCTCTTCGGTTTGCCAAATGTGGCAGTTATTAAAATTTGCATTCATTATCTAAGCAATTGGTGATCTTTGATACAATGATACTGGTTCATATGGTTGCACATGAAGAGTGATATTATGAACGGCATTGATTATGCTTGGGGTTTATAGAAAATATATAGATTGTTGGTTTGGGGGTGATATTTTTGGTGGCATTGAAGCTAGAATGTGGTGGATGGCATTCTGTACCTTTGGATTTTTCGAGAATGGTTGTCCATTTCAAAGTATTATTCTTTCTTGATGAGCATGAATGCTTCTAATTGTGTCCAACAAAGGGATTACATAGTCTCTAACTCTCTTATTTGGAGTGCCAACACACAAAAAAACTCATCCCCTTAAGATGTTGAAAATCCATTGGCGGACAAAGGATGTAGACATGAAACATCCATAAAAGCATTCTTAGATCTTCCAATGGCAATGGGGAAAGCCACTTATGGCCAAGGATTGATATGAAAGGTTGTTGACTGCGTCAGGATGTTGCGATCATACGACTTACGAATGTAAAATTTCAAATTTCAAATTGATGGCGTTCACGGACATGTAATGGAGTCAGTATGTCACATATTCTCTTTATTCATAACAGGTTAGGGTAATTGGGAATTTTGTTGATTACTGTTTGGAAGCAAGCTGTGCAGTAGCACCTCTCCATCATTTTTTAACTTCAAAGTATCATATCCATTAATTATGTATGGCGTATCACCTTAATCTTGTCTTATAGTCCTATAAAGGCTCATTCATGTGCTAGTTTCCTACCAGAATTACTGACATGTATTGCAGTTAATATTTATTATGTTTACATTCATAATGTTATGGGCAGTTGGTAGGTTACTTGGTGCCAGGTCTTTGGATTTCAAAATTTTCCTTTGTATTCATGTTTATGTCATTCTCATAATTTGCATTGTTGTGTCTTATAGGCATCAGGCACCTCATGGGCTATAAGCCTACAAGTGTTTGATGGAAGACATTTCATCTATTTGTATGTGTGTTTTGGGTGGGGGGCATATTTGAGAATGTACTAGTCAGTTAGATATGCTGCTGTATCCTTTGCATATGTGATAGTAGTTCTGAGTAACTGAGTTTTTGACTGTTTGCCTGAACGGCTTGAAGTCTTCTGTTGAGTTCCTAATTTACAGAGACAAAATTCATTTCTGTGCCCCTGCTGGATTTTTGGAGTACTTGTGTTTCCAGCTTTCTGGCTTTTCATAGCTCTGCCGTTTGGAGGCTTAAGCTTTATCCTGCATCGTTCGGCATTTTATGACTTTTGGCTCAAGGTCATTTATGTAGGTGTATATGCGTAGCTTAAGGGCACAGTTAGAACTGGAACTGGATCTTGGCGTTTCATTGTGACCAGAATTTTATTCTTCTAGTTTATGGGACCATTGAAATCATTGTATGATTGTTTGATGCTGACCTGTGGTTTTGGGAAAAACAAATTCTCAATAGTGAGAACTTTGAAGCTGGATGATGGTTTCACCTTCATATGATGAGATGTCGTTCCAATGCTTCAGTAAGTAATGTATGTAGTGCTGGATTCCTTGGCATTCTAACAGTGTGGCCAGTCGGGCCAAGTGATGGCATAACTTCTGAACATATGGAAATGGACCGGGGAGGAGGGGAGGGCTTAAGCAATTTTAGCGGAGCTTGGAACCATAATGTAGAAGATTAGGCAAGATATCCCCCTAGCATAGGTTTCTTGGGTTTCATTTAGGTTCGTCACTTGTTGCTAATTTCTTCAAGGGCATGTGCTTTTGATATTTAGGAGAAGAACAAGTTTCTTTGGACCTTTGGATTGGTTGGAAGATCCTGGATAAAAATGTTTTGAGGAACAATTCCATTTATCTTCAGGCTTAACCGGAACTGCATGTATTTGTTGTTGGATCCATTTCTAGCAGCTTAAGCTTTTGAGGCAATTGATCTATCGGAGGAGGCTTCTCGGTGCCTGGCAGTCCATTTTAGTGATTATCGGCAGTCCATTTTAGTAATTGAATTGTTTATTCTGGGCGCAAGCAGGGTCCATTTTAGTGATTGGAATTGTTTATTTTGTACTACAGCAACGTACGGTCACAGTTTTGGGGGCATAAGTAGGGTTCATTTTAACGATTGGAATTGTTTATTTTGTAGAGCTCATCATGAGCATTCCATGCACACATGTTGGATCTCTACATGCAAGACAGGATAGCATGACAGACATTGCTGGGCATGACAGACATTGCTGGGGGACCTCCCTCATGAACTCGCAGTTCATTGGTGTGCAACATCCTTGGTACAACAAATGGCACATTTTTCTTTGGGCTCATGCTCATACGCTTCAACCTTTTGGGGCGTCTTGTGACTTACCAGCCTTAAATTAAAACCAAAGCTCCTTTCCCTAAGTGCGGCATCGTTTTATCATCCTTGCTTGGGGTTTTCAGTCAGTTTAGTTAGCAGGACTTTATGGTGTATATTGTTTGTCAACCTTTTACCCTCTTAATCTTCTACTATGAGGAATGGGACAAATGGACACTAGCGCAGTGCTATTCTGTTCACGTACCTGGTCTAGAGTCCGGACCCCCTAGTGAGCCTCTCCCCGACTGGCGACCGCTACTATCAAATAAGAATTAAAATTGTTCTTTGGGGGTAGGTGAAGCCTACCAAAGCCTGAATTTGATCACTTCTTGAGAGAAAATTGCTGATGATAATCTCTCGTTATTCCATGTAGCTCTAGCTTTACGAATCTGAGAAGCTATCTTTACTACCTCTTCTCAACCTATATCTGATGATCTCTCGTTATTCCATGTGCTCATCCTAGGAAAGGTCTAGCCTTTTGAAACCCGTAGCTTGGGCCTTGGCATGTTTGAGGCTGACTTGGGCTTGGGGTCAGTTGATCTATAGCGGCATAGCCTAGCCTAGCCATTGCAAGTGTTTATCCAGTTATCACCATTTTCGTTGTAGTCCTTGCCAATAATCACCATTGCCCTACACTGCCTGTATGTACAAGGAGAGGCAACAATTAACTTGACGAATAGGCTTTCGAAAAGGGACCATGGGTTGGGTTTGTCTAGTTTCATGAAGCTTTCTTCTAACGAAGCTGCGCAAATTATCTTGAGCACAATCTAAGCTTGTGCATAGGGATGACAATCTTGCCAAGACCGATGGATGCCCGAATTGATCCGTACCCGAATTCATCCCCGTCCTTGAGCCGAAAATAAGAGATCAGTTGTATCAAGTATACTTGGCCCTCTTTGGCCTGACTTTTTAGGTTGTAAAATTCGCAACGTGCACCACCCCTCCCCTTTGGTATGTGAAAAGGGTAAAGGCTTGATATCTTCTGTACGGGCCTCGCAAACCGTGGCCCTTCCTTGAGCCGAAAATAAGAGGTCAGTTGCAATACTTTATAAACTTAGCCCCTCTTTGGCCCAACTTTTCGGTACTTTTGGACATTGTCTTCTTTCATGTTTTCTCAAAATTTCTACTGGACTGGGACCAAAATTTTACATTACTTGTTTCGATGAGAGAAATCGAAAAAGTGAAATTATAGACCAAAGTTAAAAGATAGTCTATATAAGACGGAGAAAAAGACCCAAAAAGACAGTCTTTCTCATCGAGACAAATGAAGTGATGTAAAAATTTGACTCAAATCTAGTAAGATTAAGAGAAAACAACTAAAAAGACCGTGCCAAAGAGTTAAAAAAAAAAATTTAGGGCAAAAGGGCGTAATAGATGGGTGGAATTTGTAACCCATGGCTTAGCCCAAGGAGTTAGGGCGAGTTTTTCGAAGACTCATTTTAGCACAACAATTAGGTAATTGATTTTCGGATGCCCCGGCTCTATAACTAACCACTTTTTTTTTTTTTTTTGTGTCTCGTAATGTGTATTATAAATTAACCTTTCATTCGTAAACTAGTTAGGTAACTACTCCAGAGTCTTAGTTTTTTTTTGGTAATTTAGGCGTTTGAGTTAGTTTTCGCGCACCTCAATTAATATTGAGTGACCAATTTTATCACTTACTTGTAGGCAGTGGTGGATTCAGGAATTTCTTGTAGTTTGGACCGGCCCTATACGTTTGAAAGTTGAAGGCGAACACACATCAACTTTTATTATTTAACTCGAAAATGAGTATATATGTATGTGTGTGTGTATATATATATCATATATTTGGCTTGTTGGTGTTAGTTAATTTTGCTTGCGGAGAAAATAAACAAAATGTAAACTTATTACAGTAAATAAGTTTTTTTAAACTTTACGCGAAACTTATTGATTTGCGAAACAAATGACACTATTATAAATGGTTAATTTTGTGGTACCAATGCTGGATGAGGTGCATAGGTTTGACTCGTTTGAGTCTCTCAGCACACTCAAAATTCACGGAGAAGGTTTATTTATTTATTTTTAAAACCATTGACATTTGAAACACAAAATGGTAGAAAATGTTGGAACCAAGATTCAAAATTTCAAACCTTCGCCAAACATGAGGAGGCGGGACGCCCTACCATTGTAACTATTGAGCAGGTTAGTAGATTTTGGGATATTGTTATACTATTACTTACTTAAACTTGGGGTCCTCCTTTGGGACCCAATTTTCAGAGGGGCACATGGCTTGTCCGTGCGTACATTAGATCTGCCTTTGCTTGCAGGGGTCTCAATCAAAATCAGAACAAAATTTTGTATGGACTGACTCCAAATGAATTGATACGTAAGAGGTTTCAAATCTCCTTAAAATAAAGCTAACCCCTAAGTTTCAAGTCTTGATCACTAGACTAACTCCATCTGGCCAAAGAGTCTCTAAGTTGATAAATGGTGGGCTCACGCTCTCAGACTAATTATAGCCAACTTCACTATTAATATCTTGATCAAATAAAGTATATAGAAGGTAGCACTTGGGATTGAACATAATTATGTGCTGAATATTTAACAGGCATTCTGGGCTTTTTACACCTGTCCTCCATCTTTCTTGTCGAAAGCAATTGATCTTATGACAATGGCGCCCACCATGAAGATGTATTTAAACCAATGCAATCTAGCTATAGCTGAAGCTGTTTCTCTCTTCTATAAAAAACATACACGCACGTACATGAAAGAAGTTAAAAAATCAGCAGCCCCATTTGTTTTTTTGTGTTTGACAAAGCACCATTATGCTATGTTTTCTTCCTTTTTACTCATTTTTCATTTGACAAAAAATTGAAAGTTGTGGAAGCACAAATGATGGTGTCCAATCTATAATGCATAGTCTTCCCTAGAATGTGGCATTGTTGGAAAGATAACACTTGATAAGGTTTCCCCATATAATAACATCCACTTGTAATTTAGGGAACTTATCTCGATCTCTTTCTTTTTGGGGTTGAGTTGCTGGATGTTTATCCGGCTAAAATTCGAACAAAATTAAATATCGTAGTACAATATTAATCAAACAAAATTAAATATTGTAGTACAATATTAATCGTAGACGATGCATTACCTTCAATGAATCTATCTTATCCGATGAAGAATAAAATAATGAAATGCTCTATCGATCCCAATTCAGTGTATTGTCTTACTAGTATTAGGTGAGGCTGTGTGAAGATAATGGAGATTCCAATTTGATGATTTCTGCAAAAGAGTTAGAAATAATGTCAGCATTCCAATTAACGCGTAATGATGTTCAACTTATAATTAGTACGTTTTGAAGCTCTTGATGATGAAGATTCGCATCCTCCTAGTAGATTAGAATTAGTATTATTTTATTAACTTGCTACAGATCAATAAACTGATTAGACTAACAAGTGGAAATTGGTTGAATTTAGTGCTACTAATCAATAGTTCATCAATTAAGTTGTAGCAATTAAGTCGTTGATACGTGTACGGTTGCTTCTCTCTCTCTCTCTCTCTCTCTCTCTCTCTCCCCACTATCATTGTGAAGATTTATCCGCGAAATATCTCTCTCTCCACTATCATTGTGAAGATTTATCTGCAAAATAAGCAGCAATTTTTGTGTGTGCAATCATGATGGTGCTGGTTGACTCGATCTCTTGAGGATCCTGATCAGTGTACTTGTGTGTCCGTTTATGAGAGAGAGAGAGAGAGAGAGAGAGAGAGAGAGAGAGAGAGAGAGAGAGAGAGAGAGAGAGAGAGAGAGAGAATATGGGAGTGGACTAGTCTGCATGTATATTTGGATGTATAACATTATAAATGCATTAATATATTCCACTTTCGAATTGATTCGTAGTGAGAATAGCATGCATCCTAATGCCTCTCTGGGACAATGCAAAAGTGGTTCACTGAACTCTCCAAAACAATCACCATCTGCGTGAACAATGTTATTTTTTCATGAGAACAAAAATGGACAAGGCCAGGGAATGTGAATATAACGTACAAAACATGATATACATAATACATGACCCCCTATGTATAATATAATATCATATCATGACGCCGTTACCCCAATCACATCGATCTTGATGCGCTCCCATACAATTCATGTATCTGAGCGATAAACCCATGCATACATTGATTAAGTGCCATAAATGTGATATATATGGGCTACTAACCCCAACACTAGTTGGCCGGCCGGATGATGAAAGACTGGAACTCAAATGGAATCCCACTAATGAATGGTACTGAAATTAGTCTCTAAAAAATTAATCGAAGAATGTATAAGTTAATCCGGACTTAATGAGTTTGTAAAAAAATGTGATAGACGGTACATGGTAGATGGTAGGCAAGGGCGGAACTGCCCATACTGCCTCGGGCTATAGCCCAGGTCTATTCTGAAAAAATCACAAAAAAAAAAAAGAAATTATATTTAAAATTTCCACCCAAATAATTTTAGTCAAATCCACCAATATTCCATTCTGCCCAACCCACCAGCCAAATGATTTTAGTCGGCAGCAGAGGATCAAAACAAGAATGAGTCTCTCAGTCCTCTCCCAATCGGCAGCTCCTGAGCCCTAGAGGTACCCTAATCGATCGCTCTCGGCTCTCTACGATGACCAAATGCAGAATATTGGCTGGTGTGTTTAAATTAGTTTAAAAAGTTAGTTCTTGCAATCTTACTTTTATAGGTTTAAATTATAATGAGGGTGTGTTCTACTAATTAAAAATATAAGTGCTTATTTTTTGAATTAAAAGTGATATATTATGAGAGTATGATATGTCTCATAAAGCGAAAAACTAGTACTTAAAAAGTAAAAATCTTATCGGAACGAGGCCTGAAATAACCAAAAAAATTTGGAGCATTTTTTGAGATTTGTTGATGTCCAAGGGTTTTATGGGAGCTTTGTTTTAGAGATTACAAGCCATAATTTTTAGAGATTGTCCATATGCATATTATACATATTGTTTTGGCCACCGAATTTTTTTTGGGTTAACCCAGGACAGAATCAAAATTCTTAAGTCCGCCCTTGATAGTAGAAAACAATATTTGCGCCCGCCACATCATCAAACTTCCCATGCTAAGTTGATAACATACATACATGCAACTAGAACACGTTTTGAGTAATTTTGCAAATTCATCGACGCAGTACGTATAAACAAGTTGAATATATATAATGCGGCGCCACAACGAACACCCAAACTCAGCTGCCACCGTATTTGATCATTAACGTAATCAAATTGCCGTTGTCCTACGTACGTACCTATAGGCTGTAGCTAATTAACAATTGGACAAATTTGATTATGTTTTCTTCCTGATGGTGACGGCACGCAGTATATATCAATCATGGTGTTGTTAATTTTTTGAACATTAATGCTTGGGTCTTTTGATTTTTCCGAATTTCTTCATAGAAATTTGAACAGAAAGAAACGATTCAATAATTCAATCAAATATATATAATATAAAAAAGGCAATTCAATAACCAATTAACTACTGCTGCATATCGTAATTACGACTCCAGAAAATGGAAGAGGATTTTCCAGGAGATTACAGTGGCAGTGTACGTTGATTAGATTGGTGCATCATCCAATGTATCAACTAGGAGATACTAGGTGGAAATTAATTAAGCATTTTATCTAGACATTAATCGGTCCCACCAACTCATATAAGCAATTAAGAAGATGAGATTGAACACTTACGCACTGTTTAGTCGCATTCCGCTAAGGGAAATTAGTAGGAGTATTTATTTTTTAAATAAGCATTTATTTTTTAAATTAAATGTGATGTATTGTGAGAAAATGATCTTTCTCGATAAGGAAGAAATAAATACTTAAAAAATAAGAATCTTTACCGAATAGGGCTAAAACCATTCCATTCCGCAGTTTTAGAAAGCAATTATTAGCCTATAGAGCTAGAACCATTAATTATATGATAAAAATAGCCTATAGAGGCATAAACCGTACATTATTAGACGCTGATTATTTTTCCTTTAAAATTTGGACTTTTTCCCTTCATTATTGGAGTCTCTATCACGCACACAGCTCAGCCAGGGGATCAATGAAACGGTTTGTGGTTTATTAAGTTAGTTTCGTTGGTGACTGAATCGGTCCAAGTTCAGGCCACCATTTTATTTTGTTAATTAGGTTAACGGTCACTTCTTGACATCTAATATTATTGGAATCTGGAATATTTCAATTGGAAGTTGATGCAGGGTCTTATGACAAACAAAATTATTTGCAGAAAGAACGAGTCTGAACTACAGATACTCTCTCTTCAAACAAACAATATTGAGATAGATTTTGTTTTTCTTTAATTCAATAACAGCCTAATTGCTTTAATGCTTACAACTCAATTTATAGACGAAAAAAATCCTATGCACTAGGAAATAATGAAAAAGGAAGCAATCAAGCAAAACTTAAAAGGAAACTAAATCAACTAGAGAATTGGAAAACTAATCATTCTAGAATATAATATACTTACTTTCCTAACTCGAAGATGCCTAGCAAAATATTAAAATCAAATATACTAATTTACTAATAAAATGCTATTTTAAAATAACAAACTAAAATTCTTATATTTCTAGAGTAAAAATATTGGCTTGCATAAAAGGTTTAATTGGAAGGCCGTCCGTAAATCCATATCTCTCCTCGATGATCATCATTCAAACTACCAAACTACCTTTCGGTATGTCAGAATATGCCCCCCAACTGCCCTTAACTTCTTCAGCCCAACCAAATCATTCTAGTTGTTAGCAACATTATAAACATGATGATAACTACAGCTAGGTCAAAATTTATTATCATAAATACCCTTGATAGATTGGACCATTGTCGAAAAACCCTTGATAGATTGGACCATTAACATTGAAAAGAGGGATGTTTGTATGTGGGGACTTATTAGGTATTGCTAGAGTGGCATTGCCATGAGCTACGTACTATTGACAAATACACATTACATAGATCTCGAATTGGGTTGTTCTCAACTGACATCCTGAAGCATTCTGGGTGTTTTCCCGATTGTTGAGTCCCACAAATAGGCTAGGCGTGGAGGAGGGATAGGTGATGAAAGTAGGGAGCTTGTTATTAGTCTAACCAAACTAAGGTTTGTTCGTACTCAATTGCCAATGGGAGAACTTTTATTTTGAGGCTATGGCCAAATCAATCCTAACTCCTAAGGGACGTATATGATATTTTAAAGGAAATTGATATTTGCGCTCCATTTTTTGTTATTGGCACTTCACTTTGTTCATGAAGTTACAAGTAATTTCATGTTAAAATTGGAACGTCATCAAGAAAAAGTGAAGGGCAAAAATCGGTTTCATATTTAAAAAGCCAGAAAACGGGGTAAATTATAAATTTTTTAATAAATTAATAACCAAATCTTAATTGCTAAAAAATCTCAATAGGAGATGCATTGATATGTTCCATAGACCTGAAAGTGGTGCCTGAACCAATGCATAACATTTAGTTAGTGGGCGTTCCGTACACCCCTTTTTAAGGGGGTGTACCAATACCATAGGTTTTCCCCATATACACATACTTATTTACAAGCGTCTTACTTGTATATAGCACAGAAGCAAGAGAAAAAATTCCGTTATGTTTAACCATATTTATATATAGCTACAGGTAAAGTCTTGTATATTTTACTTACCACTCATTATTTGTGATTTAATGTTAAATGAATAAGTTTTAATGATAGAATGTTTGGCAGGGCTAAGTAGTCTACTAGAGAGAGAGAGAGAGAGAGAGATAGAGATAGTTGAAAAAATTCTTTCAAGTTGCTGGCGTCAAATCCGTATTGGGGTATTAGGTAAATGCATGAATCTGCTAGCATTGTTTTTTTCAGAAGGTGGTTGATCCTAATTAATTTGTCATCTTGTTGAAGGGAAGAGTCATGAAAACTTACCTCAAATAATTCCAGTTCATTAATTGATCAAGTTTTGTCAAACAATAGAAATTCTACCAACTAGCAAGTCTAATCGTGCATCTCGTACAAACTTAATTTATTTAGAGATGAAATCATTTGTTAGGAAAGCTTTTATTTTCTTCCTTCCTTTCTTATTCCAGCAGATTATTTTCCTATTTTTTTAATTTTATGAGTTCATATTTTGTGAATAAGTGTTTGGATGTTTATTGGATAGAACCGGAACCGAACCAAAACCGGATCGGTCTTGTTGTTTGGTTCTGATTAGGTTCCATGCATATATTAGTTACGTTCTGGTTCCCAATTTTTTAGAACCTTTTAATATGGTCCGATTACTGATTTTTTAAAGAATCAGACCAATCCGAATCGTGTACACTAGGTAAAACCAAGTGAAATAGTATGCGGAGATTGGACGGATGCATGTATGATTGCACTTTAAGTCACTTATCATCACCCTAAATAAACTGTGCATGCATCAAGGCTCACGCGCGCACTGGAATATTTGCTTCATTATCGAGGTTAATTACTCATGAACACTTCAACCTGAAGGGTTAATTTTTTTTTTTTGGGTCAAATGGAAATTCAACCTGAAGGTTAGTTAAGGGCCCACTTGGATGCCGGTAAAAAAATATGAGGGAGGGACAAGCTACTAAGGGGTATTAATTTTGATGAATTGATCCACATCGATTTGATATTTGTGGAGGGGGAGATAAAATATTATGTGGTTTGGATGGGGTATTAAAAAGGGGATAACATTTGACTTTGTTTGGATTGTTTATAGAATGGGGGGATAAGAAAGGGTGGATGATGGGAAAAACTGTCAAATGACTATTTTGCCCATATATAGTGTTAAATTTGATTATGTATTAAAATAAGTATATAAATTTCAAAATCAATATATTTAATCAATTTTGGACAATTGGAAGTATAAAAAAATAAATTTATTAAAAAATGTCTATTCTAAAAAATTTATATCAAAAAACGTTTTTTTAACTATTTTTTAATATATAAATGGTGTAAAAAAATAAGTGTTCCAATTTTCAATCCATTTGAACCGGTGTGAAAATCTTATTTTTCTGATCATTTTATCTTAAATGGTCATAATGGATTTTTGGCTCTAAGGCCTTTCAATGAGCACCTGAAGAGAGCTCTGAAACTAAATAAAGATTTTTCGGGTGCTCGTTGAAAGGCCTTAGAGCCAAAAATCCATTATGACCGTTTAAGATAAAATGATCAGAAAAATAAGATTTTCGCACCGGTTCAAACGGATTGAAAATTGGAATACTTATTTTTTTACACCATTTATATATTAAAAATATAGTTAAAAAATTAAGTGTTCCAATTTTCAATCCGTTTGAACAGGTGCGAAGATGTTATTTTTGTGATCATTTTAACTTGAATGGTCATAATGAATTTTTGACTCTAAGACCTTTCAATAAGCACCCTAAGAGAGACCTGAAACTAAACAAGGAGTCTTCGGGCTGGGAAAAGGGGATAAGTAGTGGTGATTTTGTTCAAATTCTACCCCTCTACAGCCGGATAAAATTTGGGCAACCCAAGAGAAGCCCAAAAGTTTCATGGCTCAAACCCTTGTATGCCTGAAAGTGAAGAATGGAGGAAAAAAAAAGAGGAGAACGGAGGGAAAAAAAGAGGGGAACGAATGGGCTATCCAAGCAGTGGAAACACTTTCGGGCCCACCCCATTTACCCCTCCAATATTTTCACTTCTTTTTTGACTCCATTCAAGCAAGACCCAAGAGTTGATTCATGATCTTGTCAAACGCAAACCTCGATCGATCAACAACTTTCCACGGCTACTACCGTTCTTAGCTAGATTCATAATAATAATAATATTTTATCCATAAATAAACTTTGGTGAAAATGTTTAATTTCCTTCTTATTTTAAAAGTACAATTTAAAATTGTGTGCTGCAAAATATTATTGGGTCAGCCTTGCGAACGCACCCAGAGTGTCAAGGGACATTCACGTACACATCTATAGAAAGACGTACTTAATACTTCAGTGACCGCATTTGGATACTTTTACAATCGTTTAGAGTAATACTCCTATTAAAAAACATGTAAGAGTGAGTTGAGTAATCAAAAGTTTTTGAGGCAGTTGTTTTTGAACTGTCACACGTGCAGGTTGCAAGCGTGAAGGTGCAGTACCGCCGTTCAAAATCGGCCGATCCCAAGTACTTAGACACACACCGCCGTTCAATTAAAACAAAAGGAGGTACTACTTATTACTTAAGACACACATATATTTTCTTGTCGTGAGGGTATATATAATAAATTAGTAGGTTAATTAATTAAGGACAAGAGGAACAATGTACCTACCAAGTGAAACAATTAATTAATCAATGGCGCATGAATTAATTACAAACTTGTGTGAGGGTATATTCACAGATTTTGGCAATTAATTAAATAGTGGCAAGTAGGTAGCTGCCACACGCCGACGAATCTGAAAAATGGCGGTTTCGATAATGAAATTAATTAAGTGAACCGACATTTTTCAGCTTCTAATCCTTCTGTAGATACATGGAACTAAAAAATATAACCCCGCGCCAGTATAGTAGTAGCTGTATATCATCACCATTCACCGGTAACAAATGGATAATCCTCCTGGGTAAAAGATTCCAGACCGACTTTTCTCGGGATTTGCAGAATGACAGCCAACCTACAGTCGGCGCAACGGAGCTCGTACTACTATAGTAATCCCGGCGGCAATGTGGATATACCTTCCATTTGAGGGGGTGTCTTGGAGCCTTTCTCCTTCTTTGTTTTTTTTTTTAATTTGAATTGGCAAATGATTTTGGCACTGTACTTTTCTATGATAACACTCAAAAACTAATCTTTTATTTTAAAAATTACACATAACAAGACACATTAAAAAATAAATTTTGAAGTGCCATCATAAAAAAGTGGATTGCTAATATTATTCTCCTTTGAATTTTCGGATTATGATAATGTTAAAAAAGTGAATTGATGAGAACTTTGTTTTTATGGATATGTATAATTGTAACGGTAGCACACCTTTATATAGTCTATATACATTGGTAACCAAGAAGCCTAGATTAATAAAGGAAGTACACAAAACAAGGAAACATAAATATTAACCTAGTCTAAACAGGAAACATAATATTGCAACCTAAAAAACATGGTAACATAATAGGTAAGTCTACCAATTTGATCATGAGTTTGAAAAAATCAAGACAAACAAAGAGTAGCCAAACCAAGCCGAGAGAAACCAAGAGCAGTCAGGCCAAGCCAAGAGAAGCTCTCAAACTCAAGTAGGTCTACTAACTTAAGTTTGAAAAAGTTAAGTGAAACCAAGAGCAGCCAAGCAAGAGAAATTAGGAGCAGGACCAAGCCAAGCCAAGACAAGAGAAATTAAGAGGAGGGCCAACTGTGACAACCCTAATTTACGCCCTATTTTTTTTTCGAATAAAAATATATATTGTTATCCCAAATTTTGTTAATTAACTATTATTATGCCATAATTTGAATAACATTAGGATAACTTTATAATGTTATGATGTTCCAATAATAAAAAAATTTAAATTTATTAATGTTGAAATAAAAAAATAATAATGATAAAACCATAATTGGAAATTGATATACAATATGCATGCATCTCTCTCTCTCTCTCTCTCTCTCTCTCTCTCTTCCATGGCCGTCTTTCTTCCCTGCCAATAAAACAACCACCTCTCCCTCCCCCAATCACCTCCTATCACCACACCACACCACACCAACCCTATCCCACCCCAAGAGTCACCTTCCTCTCTCTTTCCCTCTCTCCCAAAATCTCTCTCTCCTCTCCTCCATAGCCGTTTTCTTTTTCTCCAAGGAACCCCCACCTCACTTCCCTCCAATCAACTCTGGCCACCACCTGCTTCCTCTTGCAAATCTACCCCAACCCCTACACCCCTATCTCATCCTTACGAAGCCCTAAAAACTCCACAACCACAAATGCTCCCTTATCCCTTCCTCACAAAATTCTCTATAAATACCCACCTCCATCGCCATTTGAACAAACCAACCCCACCCCCCCCTCCATCTACCTTCCACCACTTCTGAAACTCAAAGGAATTAGAAAAAGAGAGCTTCAATTCCATGGAGTTCTAGAGAGAAGAAAGAGAGAGAAAGTGGGTTTCGTATATATACCCAACCGAAACCTAATTCAACTACACCAATAATCTCCTACAACCCAGACCATCCCTAAACATGCAAGCTCCAATTTAATCCCAAGGTCCCTCTATCAACAAACCCAAAGTCATCTTCTTCACTTATCAAAATTTTGATTTCAATCCAATTCAATCAATTTAAGGTTTATAATCCTATCCATCTTTTCTCTAAGTATATTTAAGTTTTTTTTAGTCCTAATTATAGCTGGATATATATGAGCCAGGTTCATACTGGATAATAACGAGACTTAATGATGCACATATATCGGGCCGGGTATGAGTCGGGCTTATACTAAATAATAACGAGGCTTATGCATGCCCAAGCTTGGTCCATTATTAATTGAGCTTCATTTACTATTCCCATATCTGGTTCTCTTAAAACTTCTTTTCCCAATCCTGTCCAACTAGCTCATTAATTTTTCTAAAGTATAGTGCCCAAGTATAAATTTGTTATCCCCACTATTTATAAACTAGAGTTTATAACCGTAATCATTATACGTATACGTAAACCAATATATATATATATATATACACATATATATACACACACACACGCACATGTTTGCATTAAAATAAAGGGTATTGTGTGTGTATGTATGTGTATATATATAAATATATATACTCCCTCCGTCCCATAATATTTGTTCGGTCCGCAAAACGGAGATGTAAAAATAATACTATTTTTGTAAGAAAAGTTGGGAAAATATTCAATAACTTATGAGATCTCGACGAGTTCTTTAAACTTGTGAAAAAAATTTGAATTTTTTCTTGAAAGAAATGCATTATTTTGCAGTCTCCGTTTCGTGAACCGGACAAATATTATGGGACGGAAGGAGTATATATATAGTCCCTTCTATTAAAGGATTCCTCATTTTGTTAAAATACGAACTTCTCATTTTCGGGTCATATTATGATGATGCAAACTGTTCAATTCGTTTAGAATGTGTTTTTAAGGGTACTTGCGAGAAATACGCTCAAAATATGACTGAAAAGTGTTTAATCAAAATAGTTTTTATAAAACTTGACAGGAATTGTTCTATGTAAAAAATGTTTGTTTCAAACACTTCTAGGTTATTTTTAGCCAATTTCTCATAGATACCCTTAAAAACATAATTTAAACAAGTTGAACAGTTTAAATCATCAAAATATGACCCAAAAGACTCTAAACTATGAGGTCCGTATTTAAGGTTCTCATTTTAAGATCCTTATTAAAAACTCACTGTGTGTGTATATATATACACACATATATAATTCACATCATTGTCATTATTTTATAGGTATGGTAGTAGCTTCTTTTTTCCTTCTTGATATTTTTTGATACTAAATATATAATTCACGTCATTGTCATTATTTTATCGGGCCAGGCTTTAAGAGCTATTCCCGAGCCCATCACATTAACTAAATGGGTTTAAAACCTCAACTCATTCCAACACGATAGGTCTAATACATATCCCAAATCTTAAAGAAACGGGCTTGGTTAGGCGGGCTAGCAGACAAGTGTAAACCCCTAATTTGAAGAGTGGGTTGGAGAAGCTTTTGTGAGACCATAAGTAAAAAATAATAATTGTTCAATCTTTGCTTAATCCAAAAACTGTATTGACATTCACTATATATAATAACTTGAAGAGTGGGTTGGAGAAGCTTTTGTGAGACGATTAGTAAAAAATAAATAATTGTTCAATCTTTACTTAATACGAAAACTGTCTTGACATTCACAATATATAAATGAAGAAGCACGGACAACGGAGCTAACCCAATTGGTTTACAAGATTTCTTCCTGCATCACCACCATTTGTGTTGTGTAAAATATGTATTCTAACCGCAGTAAGGGGCGGAGCTAAGTGGGGGTGGGGTTGGTGGCATCCCACCCCCAATTTCAAGCAATTATTTTTAATTTTATACTAATGGAATTCGTTTAGGCATCTACCAGCATTTAGATAACTTCATATTTTATACACATAATATATATGAGAAATCTCATTTTAAAAAATGATCGGTTTTGATGGTAAAATAAAATTTCAATGTCTTTTATTTAAAGACTACAATAGCGTTGGTCTAAACATTTATTGTTTTCAATTAAAAACATGCCCATGACAAAATTTATCTATATGAATGTGCAAAAACCTTCATTTTCACACTTTTACTGACAATCAATAACAAAAATTAGACTTGTATAAAACAGTGTCACTCCCGAAATTCAATTCTGATTGCAAAGATTTTCTAGGTAGGAGTAAGGAGTGGATAGATCGAGCTTTTGCTCGTTTACACTTTGTTTAAGTAAACCAACTGTCAATTTTTTTCACCAGAGGACGAGGGAATTACGGTATCTCGTTTCGTTAGAATAAAAGTATGGAAGAGCTAGGACTTTGAAAACTCCGACGACGATCGACCAAACTCCATGATCCCCGCCGTCAAATCAAAATAACAGCGTTCCATGTACGCCACGTTGCCATCTTCTCCTCAAATTCATTTCTCCCCCATTATAAAACCAAGCGTTGTCCTCGTGGCCTTGGAATCACGCACAAACTCCACCAATAACCTTAGAATTCAGGTCGCCATGCATTTATATGTTTAGGAGGGGATTGAGCAGCTCAAGCCTCAAGGTGGAGAATTTTTAACGGTTATTAAACCTTTGCAGCAAGATTTGCTTACAAGATTGATGTCACATGATCATTTCTTAATCTCCCCGATGAGGAATTTTTAATGGATGTTATAACATTGCCACGTATCAATACTCTTAAGTACGGCCTTTCTCTCTATCATGCATTGATGTGGGAACTACACACTTAGTTGTGACTCCCAAACAATTATATGCTGAAAAGGGCCCTTCAAACACCGGCACATAGCACTGAATAATAACTTCTACCCGGGGTACTTCAAAATGGGAACTCGACCACGCCCACGGATCTTTATGTTGGATCGTGCACATATTGTTTTGTGAGGCCCATTTCGGGATTCCACACAAATCATACGACCGTTTCATAAATTCAAAACATTTATTCGAGTGACTTTGCAAAAAATCAACTCAATCCGATAAATGTAAATGCTCCGTCCTATCTTGCAACTTTTCATTTAGAGTTCACTCCTACATCTTGAATGAAAAATAAGATTCAATCGCGCATTTCCAATTATCTGATTGAGATGGTTTTGCTTTAATCTCACTCGAAAAATTATTCTAAATTAAATGAGCGATTTGGATTTGTGTAGAATCTCAAAGTAGGTCCCACAGGTTTATTGTGCACTACATAGATATGTGCGCATAGCTTTTCCATTCCAACCATTTCAAGTACCACGTACAATTACCCCGAAAATGCCTTAAAACGATAAATCAATGGTTTAAATCCAGTAATCTGAACCATTGATATGTCTTTCCGGAATAGTTTTTCAGGGTATGTAGCATTGCTCTTGGGAAGGGTATGAGTATTTGCCCTTCTTACCATAAATAGTTATGTGACGTGTGGCAGCCCTAAATCACCCCACCTGTCTTAACCGGTAACAGTTCCAGCAACTCAACATTCAATGCCGCGCGAGTTCTCATGATCTACAATCCAGTACCCAACACGTGTGACGTGTCCTTATGGGCACAAATTTACCGGCATGTTTTACTTGGGTTCCCAAAACCAATGCTTCTTTCGCAAGAGTTTTCAATAAATTTTTTTCATTTCACTTATGGGTTTTGTAAATGTATGTCCTAAAGGCATATGATAAAAGCACATTGATTGCTCCACATTAGTCCATTTCCGTGGGGAATGTAACACAAACAATGCTAGGGTAATTAATTATGTTTTGGAAAGATAAACCTTTTTTTGTTTGACGAAACTGCCCTAGCTACCCAGCAAACAAAAACCTACTGTAAAAGTTAAGAATTGACCAAATAAACATGAAAACTTATTTGAAAAAAATGTTTGCTCGTGTTCTCTCGTTTTTTGGCATATAATTTCAGCAAACTTAATTATCACACGTAAGCCAAAAAAAGAAGAGAGGCTATTGAATCAGACCTAACCACTTTACAAAGTTCCAATCGGCCGGGACATTCCTCTTTTTCAAAATTACATATTAGTATGTTAATTAAAAGTCTGTTTGGACTTTCTTGACTACTAATTTATCTATTCTTTGGCTTTCGCGATTTTGTTTCGAAATTTTGATCAAGAGAATTTGGATCGTGAAGATAAATTTTGAAACTCACATTGGTGGTTTGTTTGAGGGCTGTGTGACTAGATTACCTCATCTTGGATTAAATATTGAATGCAATAACTCCATGTATTATTGATGCTAATAAAACCCACGTAATATATTTCTTATCAATCAACGAACCCGATAGTACAATTATGATCATCTTCAATGCACTCTTAAAATGACTCCAAGGTGAGTCTCCTAATATTTAGCAAACCATTTGAATAATTGTGGCTTCCGACGGACTCCACAAACAAGCTCCCAGGCTCCTAACACATGCGTGCATTGTAGCGTCGAACCCAAAATCTTTAATTAAATACTGTATTTTTTTATCATGAAATTTCCAAAAGGTAGGGGTCTTCTACACAAAATAGAGAATGCTCTTGCTAGTCCATTGAGTACACATACATTCCCTAAATTAACAAGTTCTTAGGAGTAAAATTGGGACCCCAGTTATTTTTTTTGGTACTTTTTGGACCCCAGTCATACTTATGTGTACACTTTAGGATCAAATTTAGGAGCCATTTGTTGAGACGCATTGAGGATGCTCAAGACAATAATAAAATAGGGTACGGTGATTTGCATTAAAAATATCTAGGAAGAAATTGCAATTCTTACTCAAATATCTATTCACTTATTGCTGATCAAATATATCTCTAAGAAGAAATTGCAATTATTGATCAACATATAAAAAAAGAGAGCATATTTTCAACCATTCTCCTGATAAGAACACAGAGTCCCGAAAGACAATTAGCCATGAGAGATTATTCTATTTTCCTAGGATACCGTCACGTGATGCTTTAGACCCTTCCACTATATGGCTATGTTGCACGCATTTTGGATTCATACAC
Source organism: Rhododendron simsii (assembly GCA_014282245.1). Taxonomy (NCBI): domain Eukaryota; kingdom Viridiplantae; phylum Streptophyta; class Magnoliopsida; order Ericales; family Ericaceae; genus Rhododendron; species Rhododendron simsii. The sequence continues at coordinate 24,810,132 of CM024955.1, forward strand.
TTGAGTCTTGGTCTTACATTAATTATTAATTATTGTGGCCGAGAAGCATGGGACATCACGTCATGGTGTTATAGGGATGTAGAATAACTTGTCATTGTACTCACAATTAGATTCTCTCGAGGGAGAAAATAAGAGTGAGAGTTTTGGATTTTTAGCTATCATTGAGAAGAAAAAATGGAATTGTATTAAAAAAAAAGAAAAGGTAAATGGTTGTGTATGAAAGGCCGGGGATGGGCTTTGAAGTTTGAGTTTTCTTTCACACTAAGAAAGAATAGCTGGAAGAAAATCAGAAATTTATGTCAAGAATAATAGATTGAGAAATTCACGTTGAATTCAAAATCCCAAAAAAAAGAAACAGAAAAACAAAAGAAGCCGGGCAATACGTTTGACTTGTAACAGCTAAAAAGTCAAATGTTTTTCGATTTTGTTTTCTAATTAAAAATAAACATAATTCTATTTTAAGTCTTTTACAAACAAACAACTGAAAACTTAAATTACCAAACGCCCCCTTAAAAAATCACATTTTGTTTAAGATAGCTGATAGCAATTCTCTTGTTATTTTGCTAGATGAGGAAGGGAGAAGCACTCCATTTTTCCTTTTGAATATATATGCAATTAAATCCCTGCAAATAATGAGATCAAATATGTAGTAAAATTGTTTTTACAAAATATTACTCCCTCCATCTTAAATTGTTTGCCTAATTTAGAGATTCTAACTTAATAATCATTACACTTAGAAAAGTCAAACTTTCAAAAAATTTACTTCAATTCAAACTCTACTTGTCACTTCATTTCAAGTATATTTCATAAAACTTCATTCTTATTCATATGATTAGCATAATTTGTTGTCATTGTGATTAGATAATTTGTTTTGTGAGAGAAGAAGAGTGACATTAACAAAAAGAGGAGTAACAAAATCAATTCCCTTTCATAATGGACAAACATTTGAGACACAAAAGCCAAAAAGTGTACAAACAATGAAGGCGTGAGGGAGTACTAAACTACAAAATTAATTTGTAAGACGGGAAGACAATTGATATATTTTTTGATATATTTTTTGCTAAAGGAAAATTCTAAAATTAGCTCAATGGGCTGACAATACTAAGTGTGTGAATGTGTATTAAAGGGTGTAAAAGGTAAAAAAATATGTGTTTTTCTTTTATTCTAATGTGCTTGTCGTCAGCTCAATGAGTTGACAATAGCAAGACCGTTTATTAAATTAAATTATTATCAAGTATGACTCTCATGATAACTCTTCCCATGAAAATGCCTTGAGTTACTATATAAAAGTATCAATGGATGTGACACAATACAACTTTAAAATGAATAGTACGTACAATAGATTTTAAATGAATTTCATATTGTTTGACCGTAAACAATATATACCCTATAAAACAATAAACAAAACATGATATTTCACCCCTCCTAATTTTGTTTTTTTATACTTGATGAGTGAATAGTTGACCCAGCCATCCAAGCTCACCACTCGTCTCATACGACAATTAATTGGCCAATCCTGAAAAATTTCTCTTAACGCCTATGCAAATAATGAGATCAAATAAGCGGAAAGATTGTTTTTACAAAATATTACTCCCTCCATCTTATTTGTTTAATTAGACCCCATTTGTTTTGTGATTTTGGATTTGAATTTATAGATAATGAGTGTAAAAAAAAAATAAAGTAATAATTGAAGAGAGATAAAGAGAAAAATGCAAGTAATGATTGAAGAGAAATATGATAACGATTAGAATCCATAATTCAAAACTCCAAAATGAACAAGGTCTTCGAGATTCTAACTTAATAATCATTACACTTTGAAAAGTCAAACTTTCAAAAAAATTACTTCAATTCAAACTCTACTTGTTACTTCACATAATGTATGTTTTCATAAAATTTTATTGAAAAATTATATTGGCACTCCAAAAATTCATTCAAACACTCCAGAAAATAAAAGAAAATGGCTTTGAAATTACAATGAGTTTGGAGTGCCAATATCATTTTCCAACTTTATTCTTGAAGATTTGATAATAGACAAACATTTGAGACACTTAAAAGCCAAAAAATGTACAAACAATGAAGGAGTGAGGGAGTATTGAATTATGATGAAATTAATTAATTTATAAGACAGAGACAATTGATATTTTTTAAATAGTTAGTATCACGTATGACTCTCATGATAACTCGTCCAGTGAAAATTCATTGCGTTAATTACTATATACAAGTATCCACGAATGTGACACAATACAAATTAAAAATGGATAGTACAATAGATTTTAAATGAATTTCATTTTGTTCGACTGTTAACAATATATACCATATAAAATAATAAACAAAACATGATATTTCACCTCTCCTAATTTTGTTTTTTTATACTTGATGAATTCATCCGAGCTCATAATGCATCTCATATGACAAGCAATTGGCCAATCCTGAAAAACCTCTCTTAATGCCTACGACGATCTTACAATCCTATAAGATATTCATTCTAAGCACCTATCACATCCCTACGATCCCGTAATCTACTCATCCATAGGCATCATGTTTCGGGAGATTGACAGCTACGCTTTTGAACAACCATCACTCTTTGAAAGCACCAATATGTTCAAATGACTAAATTGTCCCTGGCTAACTTGATCGTTAGATGATCCACGACAACCAACATTACTAATCTATAGGATTTGTTTGTAAGAGCCACTTCACATCTCTCGGAGCACCCATCCAATTCTCTACATCATTAATACTCGTTGGAAAATAATATAAGTTCTCTAATTTATTTCAATGGAAAAAAACCGAAATAATCCATGTAGTTAAATGTTTGTGTTAACTTGGTCCCTGTAATTGTAATTGACTCGATTTATACTCTGTACTATCCATTTTGTTCAAATTGCTAATTGCCGTTAATCCGCCATAAATAAAGACAAAAATAAGCTACTTCATCCGTCCCTTTTTAAGTGTCCTGTTTCGTAACTCCAACTTATTAAAAAGATATCATCATTATACCTTTCACATCAACTTTTTCCTCCACTTTCCCTACTCACCCATCATCATTACACTTTTACTCAGTTACTTTTTAAAATGGAATCTACTTTTAGGGACAAAATAGACAGTTCACCAACTTTTACCCATTAACTTTACAAAATGGATAATTATTAAGGGAAAGCCTAAAATGGAATACTAGACTCTAAATAAGAGACGGAGGGAGTAATAAAGACAACTAAACCAATAAGCTAATTTTTTCGTCTTTATTAAAAAAAATTGGATTTTGATGGTAATTTTTTACTTTTTAGGTTCCTTTCGTCATGACGAAGCAATAATTCCGAAAAAACTGACAAAAAAAACTAACAAATGCAAAAAAAATTGAATAAAGACAAATAAATAAGCCACTTGGCTTATTTAACCTAACAACCACTGAGTTTATGTAATATTCTGACTTTTGGACATGATTCTTTATTATATTGTGACTTTTGGATCTATATCATGTTATGACTTTTGGACATGGTTCTATATGCATTTTCAGTACTATGCATAAAAATAAGGCATCTCAGTATTTGTCCATAAATTAAACAGGTAGACAATATCAATGGTTATGTTGCCTCATGGCTGATCATGAAAATGTTGAATTAGAGAGCAACTTTTTGCAGAAAACTATAGCTAAATTTCTTCTCGATCAGGTGCCTACTTGTCAATGGAGAGTGCAAGAATGAGCTGTGTTTCGGTTTAGAAGTATATTAAGTAGGCCTGTGCAAAAAAACTGTCCACCCACGGACCCGACCAGGCCCGACATAAAGAATCTGGATTGCGGATGGTTCTTACCCCTTTTCGGTTCGATTTGCGGGCCTAAAACATTTGTTACCCCCCATGTCGGGGCGGGTTCGGGTTCGAGGGTCAAACCTGACTGCCTGACCCGTGCACACCCCTAATATTAGGACAAGGGAGGAATGAGAGAATTACTGTTTTAACCCCCAAAAAGGGGCTATTTGATTTTGTTATTAAAAGGACTAACGGCGGACTAATGACGGTTAGTAATTAGACCAAGTTGAAACAAAATGGAAAGTATAGAGTGTAAATTGAGCTAATTACAACTACAGGGACCAAGTTGACACAAATACTTAACTATAAGAACTATTTCAGTTTTTTTCTCAATTTAGGCAATCGTAAAACATTTTCATAAGAACTCAATAGTATTTCTTTTTTGAAAATCTTGCAACAAATTTGTAGAGCAAGATTACTTAAGGAGGGCAAACGAATTAAGACGGAAGTGGTACAAATTATGATCATGTTATTCATAAAATGGACTGACATAGTCTCCATTCATAGTCAACTCGGTAGAGAGAGAGAGAGAGAGAGAGAGAGAGAGAGAGAGAGTGACAGAAGCCATCCCAATTCCCTAGCTCTCAAGTGCATGAACCAAACTTCCAACACATCACAACCCACCCCTATATAAAGCCATCCCGATTCCACAGCTCTCAACTCACTCCTCAGTCACTCTAACACCCACAAAACCTCGTTCAAATCGAAGTGAGTGAGTGAGAGAGAGAAAAAGAGGAGGGAAATATGAAAATGCCTTCGCAGTCTCTGTCTCTGATCTCCAAATGCACCGTCTTCCCAGACCAGAAATCCACAACGGAACCCTTAAAACTCTCCGTCTCGGACCTCCCCATGCTCTCCTGCCACTACATCCAAAAGGGCTGCCTCTTCACCCGCCCGCTCGACCACCTCCCCACCGACTCCCTCCTCTCTCTCCTCAAAACCGGCCTCTCCCGCACCCTCTCTCTCTTCCCCCCTCTCGCCGGACGCCTCACTACCGACTCCGCCGGCTACGTCTACGTCACCTCCAACGACGCCGGCGCCGATTTCCTCCACGCCAATGCCACCCACATTCACGTCCGCGACATCCTCTCCCCGGCCCACGTCCCCGATTCCGTCGAGGACTTCTTCGCGTTCAACGGAACCGTCAGTTACGACGGCCACTTCAGGCCGGTCCTGGCCGTCCAGGTGACGGAGCTCGCCGACGGCGTCTTCGTCGGCTGCTCAGTCAACCACGCCGTCACCGACGGCACGTCGTTCTGGAACTTCTTCAATGCATTCGCCGAGTCGTGCCGGGGAGGAGGAGGAGTAAAGAGGGTTACCCCGCGGCCAGACTTCCGCCGGGATTCCATCTTGGTTTCTCAGGCGGTGCTCCGGTTCTCCGACGGTGCGCCGAGAGTCACGTTCGCTCTTGACGCGCCGTTGCGGGAGAGGATTTTCAGCTTCAGCCGAGAATCGATCCTGAAGCTGAAATCCAGAGTGAACTTTAAGTCAATCGATTCGTCAATTGAAAACGAATCAATTGACTTAATCGAGTTAATGGGGAAAAGAAGCAACGACTCGTTGAAGGGCAATCTCGGAATCCTAACCAAGACGACGGAGATTTCGTCGTTCCAGTCGCTCTGCGCGCTGCTCTGGCGAGCGGTGACGAGGGCGAGGAAGTTCCCGGCGCACAAGACGACGACGTTCCGGATGGCGGTGAACTGCCGCCACCGGTTGGAGCCGGAGCTGGACCCGTTCTACTTCGGGAACGCGATACAGAGTGTCCCGACCTACGCCGCCGCGGGGGAGGTGACGTGTCGGGACCTGCGGTGGTGCGCGGAGCAGCTCAACAAGAACGTGGTGGCCCACGATGATAAAACGGTGCGGCGGGTCGTGGAGGATTGGGAGCGGGACCCGCGGTGCTTCCCGCTGGGGAATTTCGACGGGGCAATGATTACGATGGGTAGTTCGCCCCGGTTCCCGATGTACGATAATAATTTCGGGTGGGGGAGGCCAGTGGCGGTTCGGAGCGGGCGGGCGAATAAGTTCGACGGGAAGATATCGGCGTTTCCGGGTCGGGAGGGGGGAGGGAGTGTGGATCTGGAGGTGGTTTTGGCGCCTGAGACAATGGCGGGTTTGGAGTCGGATTCAGAGTTCATGCAGTATGTTTCGGGTTTCGTAAGGTGAACCCGGGTTGGGTTGTTAGCGAGGGTTATTGGAGATTTGGTACGGGTTTGGAATATGTGGGTTTGATCTTTGGAGGAGGCTGAGCAAAGACTTTGTGTAGTTGTGTTGCATTTGTTGTCGTTTCGTATAACTAGTTGAAAAGGAGTGTTAGTGACGAATAAAAATTACCAAAGAAAACACTCTTAGTATATGAACGGTTCAAATTCACTGTGCAGTGCAGTGCATGTGAACCGTTCATATACACTTTAAGAATCTTTGAGTTATCTATTTTCTTTGCACTTAGTATTTCTAGTTGAAATTCATGAATGGAAGGAAAACTTAGGCCATATTTACACTAAAATTTTTGGGCAACAAGTAATTTCTAAATTATTGACTACCGAAAATACCTTCTAAGTTTAGAGTGAGTTTTGTCAACGATGAACTACTCAGGTCACGTCTCGAAACAGATCCAAAATCAAAAAACAGATTGGCCGAACTGCAAACATGTCTATGTGATGCCAAACAACACAGCACACTTGTCTGAATTAAACGCTACGTTGCGGCTTGTGTGAAAAGGTTAAGCAATAAAGAAGTAACGTTTTGGTTTGTTTTCCGTCAATATTTGCAAGGGGATGACGGGAATCTAGGGGAACCCAATACTAGAGTCAGTGAAATCCTTTCCTAAGCGGGTTAGATCAGATGTTTATTTTATTCTATTCTATCAGCTGGAACACAAAAGATAAACACCTTTCGCCCCAATTTAATTATCTTTCTGGTAGTTCGTACTTCTTTTCAATTGATGATATAATTCATATCTCATACTTTATAATATTTTATGTGATATTATATTATAGAACTAATCGATATCTATCAAACAATGTAAGATCCATGTTGGATATAAAATTCATTATCAATTTAAAGATATAATTAGTTTTTTATCCGGTTAGAATAAAAAGAAGAAGAATTAGATTAAATTGGGACGAAGGGAGTAAATAAAATTCCTCACTATTTAGTTGTGGGACTCACAAGAACATTGCTTCGAATTTGTATACAAGTAGTTTGAAAATTAGGCCCCATTTTCACTAACAAAAAATACTGCTCACAAATTTAACGCATTTTACCATATCGTTTTCACTAATAAAAAAGTTACAGCATTTTATCATCTTATTTTCATTAATAAAAAAATCATCAACAAAAACTGTATTTACTGCAGTAATTCTACTTACAAACTCATCAACAACTTAGGGCTCATTCGGAATATGCCATTTGGCTTAACTTTTTGTTCTTATTCAAATTTTTTCGTATTTATTAGTTTTTCTTTGATTTTTTTAGGATTATTGCTTTGTCATGATGAGAGGAATATAAAAAGTAAAAAATTACGATCAAAATTTTTTTTTTTTTTTGAAAAAAGACGATAATAAGCCAATTTTTTTTCATCTTTATTAAAAAAAAATTGAATTTCGATCGTAATTTTTTATTTTTTAGATTTCTCTCGTCATGAGAAAACAATAATTCTCAAAAAATCGATGAAAAACTAACAAATGCGAAAAAAATTTGAATATGGACAAAAAATAAGCTAAATGACTTATTTAGCTGAATGAGGCCTTATTTCCTATTGAAAACAACTTAACATTTCTAAACAATTTATTCACTATCGAAAATACCTAACAACTATTTGACCACAAATAAAAATCTACAAATTTACGCGGCATTGAGGCCCAATTTTTCGACGGAAAGAAAGTTTACTACAATGGGAGACAATTGGAAATGCAACTGCTCAACTCACTGTCCTGTAAGGGAAACCTAATTAATAACTTAGGATGACAACAGAAATTATAATTGTTAATCTCGATCTTTTCAACATCTGTGGTTTTCCAATCTGGCAATCTCCATTGCCTACTAGAAGAACAACAAAAGAAATGAAATGAAAAGACTTCTCCTGTCTCGTGTACTTGTTTAGCATTTGGTGTTACATTGCAGAATTTAAATCACCAAAAATTGTTGGGAAAATGGTTTCGAACCATTGGTGTGTGAATGAGAAATTCTCCTATTTCCACTATAACGTTTGGAGTAAATTCATGTGGTCCAAGATTTTTGGGAGCAAATGTGGTCACTATTTCCAATATAATGGTTGTAGTAATTAATTAACTAACTAGCTAGTGTTGGTTTATTTTCTTGAAACCCAGTAGCCAATAGGTGTGTATTGCTCTCCTTGTATTGTTTTCCAAAAGTCAGTGGACGTTCGTCTTTGGTTCCAAAAGGTTTCGGAGGTTACGGCATTTGAATTGTGAACGTTGGTGTCATTTGTGTACTACCCACGTATAGGGGTGCTTGCTTAGTATTCCAACGGACTTGCCCTCCAATAAGGTCGAATACCCCAAGCATAAGATTAGATCGTTGATAGCAAGATATCCGGTAAGACCGGAATCGAACCCGTAGGGAAATTTCAATAGAAGCTTGTTTGGATTGTAGGAGTAAGGGTTTCAGCGTTTAAACGGCTAACTTTATTTTGCTTTGAAAGGTGGAACTAAAAATGAGTTTTAAACTAATAATGATGAGCACCAAGGTCTCGGGGATCAACCGACCCAAGACTTAGCCGGCAAATGGTTCTCTTTGATAACTCAAGTGAGAGTCACAACCGTGTGCTCTCACTAGGAGGATTCAACTTGAAAATCAAATGTAAAAATGGGTCCGAAAATGAATCAAAACTCAATTAGGCATTTAATCAAACACTCAAAGTGCTAGGGTTTCAAGTATTGAGCGTGGCAATTGTCGAGCTTGCCTACACACGATCAAAGAAGCTATCAACTACAAGTTTTGAATGAAAATAAGAGAGTTGATCCATTTTACAAACCAATTTAACACTTTAAGGCAAAAGAAACCATTTTTTCAACCCCGTCTCGGGGTAGGAATCACCCATTGACCGAGCCTAAAAGACTACTCATAGTTGAAAGATTAAGAACAAAGCTAGATATGGCAAACATATTTTAACCAACGAAAACAAAAATAAACTTAATATTAAGTAGAATCTAATCCGTAGCTACAACTTTAATTGATGAGAAAATAACAAACGGCAATTAACTAAGGGTGCTTTCGAAGAAATTACACCAAAAAAGCTTGAAGAACAACAATGGAGTAAACTTAGGGAAGAAGAAAACTATAAACTAAGATAAGATCTAGGATAGGTGTTGGATCAGGTACTAACCAACTCACCAAAAAGTAATTGCTGTTAGGGAATGTGCAACTTAATTTTTAAAGTTTTGTTTGCCGAGCAAAAAAAAAAAACTCTTTAAAGGGCAGAACCCTAGCCTACACTTAGCGGCAGACAGACATGAGGGGCTTCGCAATGCTGTCTGTATAGCACTGACAGGTGAAGGCAGCCGGCTAGTCCTCCCAATAATTGCCCCGCACCAGTAGGAGGCGTCTCAAGTACAGGGTGGATGCTGGCCCCCATAAATCCAACAATCTCCCCCCCACCCAGCTTGGGACTAGAATCTGTGACCGCGTTATGATACCATCAAAATATGCCACTTGTTATCTCCCACAATTTTGAGTAAATTTTTGCATCTACTTTTTACCACTCTCCATGTCCCAATTTAAGTGTCCAAATTTCTATTTTGAGATGTCCCAAAATAAGTGTCCACTTTTTAAAAGTAACCATCAAAATATGCCAAACTTTCAATTTTACCCCTAAAAATTAACATTTCCTTCCTAATTGATTTGATAGCTTTTTATATTTGCTTCATTTTTAGATTGACAGTATCTTTCAATTCAAAATAGTTTTCATGATTATTTCGCTTACTTGTATAGAATATGAGTTTTAGGGCTTTACATACACTCCATTAATTGTAAATTAGAAGAATCCTGATTATTGTGTAACATGATTTAGATAATTTTTCTTCTTTGTTGTCGAGGGGGGTGGTGAAACTTCAAATCAGTAAAAGGGTAATACACTGGTGTGATAAATGTAAAATTCATGCGGTCGCTCTTCATGATTTAAGCTCGAGTAGATTAATCAATGTTGTTTTGCCAAAGAAACTTTAAACCCAATGCATGATTAATCTTTAAACTCTTCAGAATAGTATAACCTTCCTCGATAAAGCATTTTGTATTGCCGATCCAGGAAAAAAGAGAAAAGCTAGCTAGCTTGTTGTATTCTCTCAAATTGACTACTGTTACTATAATGGCAAAATAAAAGGCTAGTGACAAAATCCAAACATAGTTTAACAAGAACATGAACATCTATGAAGCAGTTCAGAGGGAGAACGATTCTGAAGCTAGAAGTCGTTCCATGTATTATGTAAGATATGCATGTTTGATAGAGGATGATGCTTGAAATTAAAGGTGCTTTTGCAGATGTTATCCATATGAATTTCTTGGATTAGCAAGACAATATAGGATGGCGAATCGTCACGCGTTGAATTCATTTTTGTTTTTTTGGGTGTCATCCTCGTGCTGTATTTGTAGGTAAGAGAGGTGAGTCATTCTATTTGAGTTTTAATTCTCGTTAATTAATTGCTCTTTTGATATGGATTCGTTACATGAAGAAATTAATGAGGAACATGTTTTCTACTCGAATCATTAACTTTTGATGTGTAAAACAATTCAAATTACTAGAAATTGCGCGACGCCTGGCGATCAGCTTCATTCAAGTTCTCTGAGTTCGGCTTAGTAGTAAACAAGTTGCTTGAAGCTCGTTAAATTTGCTATTTATTGAGAGGGTGTGATGAATAAACCAATTACTTTGAGTTTGAAATCATGTTTGACTCGTTAAATGCTCATTTGATATTGATTTTTTTACATTAATAGATTAAACATATATATATATATATATTTTAATTAGTGAATCCTTCGAAAAAAAATTGAACAAATTTGCTAGTCTAGTTATGACATAAGCTACTCAAAATCGACTCGTGATCAGCTCGATTAACTTTTTAACTCTCTTGATAACTAAAGTTTAAACTTAAACTGAGTTTTGAAATTGGTTAAAATTTTAAATTAAACTTTAGCAGTTTGAATGGTTCCGCACTTATCTCCATCCTTGATCCCTAAATCCATATCCCCTCCCAATCATATAATGGCGACGAAATTTTGTCACTGTAAGATTTAGTGATAAAAAAATATTGTCGCATTGTCATCATTTAAAGTGTGTAGATGACAATATATAATGACCATATTTGGAATGTTGTCACAAAACCAACCACCTTAGTGATGTTGTCATTGGTTGGTTTTATACTTGTATATCTTTTGTGAAGATGTTGCATGTCACTAAACAGATAAAAAGACGTCATTGAAATGTAGAAGTCACTAAACTAAATTTCTGAAATTATGAAATTACTTTTCTGTGACAATGAAATATACTTTTCATGAAACTTAGAAACAATAATGACAACTTTTCTCATCTCTACTCTTAAAATAGTCTTGGGTAAAAATGATGATAAATTTCTTTTTGTGACTTGTCGCAACTAAATTACAAGGCAAATAGTAGCACAGTCGGTGACCAAATTTTACAATTGTTACAAGTAATTATTTCCTCCAACAACCCTCCTCCCCAAATATATGTTGCCTATATTGTAGTCATAAATTACTCCATCAAAGAGTTCATGTCTAGTTAGATCCTATCCCAATGAATTTCACGTGCCTCACTTTCTCTCTTTACACATGCACATTAATTTACAGGAATGACTTCGGTGTCTCCGGTCATTTCAGAAACACCGTAACTTTTGGCATAACAAAACATTATGAGTATAATCAAAATCCATTAATTAAAAGCATAACAGAACCATAACAAGGCATCATTTGTTTGCTATGTCTTGGTTGGGTTTGTTATGCCTTAATTGATTTTTTGGATATTGTTTGGTTATACCTTGTATGGGTTCTATTATACTTGTAATGAGTTTTAGTTATGCTATAATGGTAAAGTTATGCCAAAAATTATGGTGTCTTCAAAATGACTGAGGACACCATAGCATCACTTATCACATCATCCGAAGTTAGTTTACGTTTTTCTTGACTACAACGTCCGTAGGTGACTCAGTGAAATTCATGACATACTAGTTAGCGTACTAGTCCAAACGAGATAAACAACTCGTCGCAATGAGCAAATTTTATGCACAAGAAAGAAAGAGAAAATCTCTGCAATATTATTGATAAAAAGCTACATAAACTTTATATTACAAACCCTTATATAGGCTGAAACCCTAAAAACCCTAAAAATAAATTTGAAAAATAAAAAGTCCTAGAATTTGGGGTTTTTCCTAAAACTGAAAATGGGAAAGAAAAACAAGATTTTTTCAAAAAGAATTAACTTAAAAGGAATTACGGTGTTAGGGTTATTAACGAAGCAAATCTTTCCTAAAAAGCAGAATAACGCAATTCAAAGCCTAAACGAAGGAATTAGGCCAAAAAACATTAGGGCTCACAAACTTAAGGTGGTGAGCCTTGACCGGAGTGCAAAAATAAGTTAGCCCACCAAGTATGGGCCTATTTCGAGCTCGTTCGAATTTTGCCAGTTTGGATAATTGGAAATTAAACACCGTTTGGGCTTCTGGGGTTTGGCTCGATCTAGCTGATCATGAAATTGAGTCTCCACGGGTGTTTACATGAGCAGGTCTATGGTAAATATATCCAAACAACCTTAATCTATTTTCTCTCTACTTATCATGTATAGGTACAACTCCTACCATCTTACGAATAGATTCCTTTCTAATTCTATGTTTTCTAGTTTTACCACACATTCACCTCAACATTCTCATTTCAGCTCCACTCATTTTACTCAATTGTTACTTCTTGATAGGCCAACACTCCATCCTGTATAGCATCGCCAATCGTATACATGTCTAAGATTTATCACACTACTTTCCATCCTTTCCTGTTGCTCAAACCAAGCATATTTTGGGAGCAGACTCATTGCTTTGATCCAAACTTTTACCATTCCAATACATCCACAGGCAAACTCTGGTGCAAGTCGAGAAAATTGGGTCCGGAAATTAAAAAACTAGTACAAAATTAAGGTCTCTACAGAAAAAGATTCAAAGCTAATTAAATACTCTATCTCACCATTGTACCCTAAAATTTCCATGCCAAATTTACAAGTTCACCATATCGGTGAACACCACATATTCAATGATTGCAGATTTATAGAAGGTAACGTTCACAAATCAAGAGGGCATGATCACTTCATCCTTCGCATAGATAATTTGGAGTTCGGGGGTTGCAACTTGAAATGATGCTGAGAAGAACCAAACATTGAAAACATGTGTAAGAGAAGAAAAAGGGGGGAAAGGACTGAAACAGAAGTATTTAAATGATCTACATTGAGAAGGTACGGTTATTCAAACAGAACAAATAAAATCACCTTTTCAAATACGGAAGTTGGTCTGATTTAAGGGGTATCCAGTCACATTTTGAATAACTTCAAACAGCATCTCTGAGGGGTACTCTTCAGCTCTTGGGCCGCCGCATAGACGTCCTTCTATTCTCGAAGTAAATGTGATTATTCGAGTGCTTGGTCTTACAACCAGCATGACACTCCAGTTCATAAGCATTAAGAGCCTGCTGCATATAACAATTTGAATAACCAGTCGAGACGGCAAATTCCTCAACCTCAGAACATAGTTTACCACTTTTACGTACCTTGGAAAACTCGCAATCGTTGCAGCCACACAGATAACAAGTCCCTTTTATGATTCCTTTGAGAATTTTCTGGAAGCATATGCAAATTAAACACGTGTCATGATAAACTGAAATTAACCTCCTGTAATGAGTCCCGAATGAAACTAAAAACTCACCTCCCGTGACCATGGACACATACTTCACTGTACTTCTGTCAAACATACCAGTCGATAACATGCTTTTGACATTTGAAGGAAAGTTGTTAGGAGGAACATTCTTGGGGGTATAGCTTTGGCTTCTTAATCTTCGGGGTGGCATTACTTTTAGAAGTCACAGCAGGAGCACCACTTGAAACAAAACCATTATTATGCTCAACTGAATCATCCATTCCTGGCGGGTTCAAAGTTAGAGACGAGGCTTGACTAGTCAACAAGCCATAGCCACTAATAATTCCACCATAGGGATTTGTTCCGGCTTCATCCTCAAAATCTCCGAAAGATATAGTACTGCTCCCAGCCTCCCACCCTTTGTTGTAGTTCTGTCCCATTGATTGAATGCTAGAATTTCCTTTGTTATAGGTGGTGGCACTCCTCCTCCATACAACGCTTGTACCTGCCTTGTCAGAAATGGGACCCATATGTCATCATCCCCCTTCCCATAAGAGGGACCAATGGAAATGAAAACTTAATTGGTTTTGTCAAAGGCAGAACAGATCGGAATGTAATTCTCAGGCTCCTTGTTGTAAAAAGGACCCTCCCATTTCCCCTCATATTGATGACCCATTTGTATGAAATCTCCATTCCTCTTGTCAAAGGGCTGACTCATCGCTTCAACATTGCGCATCTCCATTGTCATAATCCTGACCCATAAGCATGAAACTGCTATCTGCTTTGTCGAACGTTTGACCTATTGACATAAAATTGCCATCCGCCTTGTTACAGGTAGGGCCCATCGAAATGGTATTCTCATTTCCACCATTATATGTCGAGGGCATCGTAATATTGTTATCGATCTTATTATATCCAACCCTGATTGAAATATTAATGTTATCTCCCCTACTATAGCAGGATCCCATTGATATTGGCTTATCATTGTCAGAGTCTCTGACTTCATTGACTTTAACTTTTCTAATCCCATCACAACTGAGACATGACGAGGGATGTTCGATTGTGTGCCACATAGATAAACCAACCGAGGAATCGCTTCCAAATTGATCCTCAAAACCCTTTATTTCCAGATTTAAATTTTCCGTCCCAATAGCCGGAATGCTTCTATCAACCAGGTTGAAGGCCCTTGAACTTTCAGATCCAAAAAGGCGATCCATAAACTGCTCCGAGACTGATTAGAAACTGGAATTGTTTTGCCACATAGAAATGTGACATTGGTCTGCTGCCATCTACTTCTACTGCTTGCTTCTTGTTGCAGAATAGCTCAGGTTCAAGTTCATAAACCACTGGTGAGAACGCTTTGGTTCAACTCTTGACAAAGCATCATAATTTACGTCTCCGTCAGTTAGACACTCTGCATCCGTTGGCATCCAAAAGCTCTTGTTCTGAAAAGACTTCCAAAAGGATGTAGTATTAAAAGTTAGTGTTGGAACATTCTCAAAATATTTAATGGATATTAAATGTAAATATTGGTGAACGGTTTTAATCCAAGAGGCGTGATTATTCAGGTTAAATGAATAGACATGAACATTGGATTTAAGCACAAAAGGTGTGTCTATTCAGGTTAAATGAATAGACATTACCAAACCAAAAGGTGTGACCATTAGAGTGAAATGAATAGACATGACTATTGCATTTAATCAAAGAGGTGTAATCTTTGGCCAACGGTCATGATCTATGCCTATAAATAGGCAAAAGGTTCTACCAATTCTAGGATGAAGAAAATCAGAATCATTCTGATTGTTGTTTCTCTCTAGAATTATCTCCTATGATTATACTTAAGGGGCTTGTAAAATTTAAAGGTATTTGGGTCTCTCTTCGTTTGTGCATAACGTAGTTAGACAACAATTGGAGACTGGGCTTCAATTTATCTTGGAGGCAGCTTCACTGTAACCCGGTGCACACCAAATTCTCTCGAATTGGTGGGGGCGAATATCATCTTAAGGACAGCGACATAGTAATGTGACTTGAAGAATCTCTGTTTATCTACTGTCATCGGCTACGACGACTTTTGCACTAACAATTTTAAGACGATATATTTTGGAAGATGAAAGTGGATTGATTACATTATGGATCCTTAAGACAAAGACGGATGGATGTAATTGGCGACTTCAAAGAAAAGGATTATCTAATCAAATTATGGTGATCTGGTTTTCAGTAAGTTGTTCTCATCATATTTGTAGTTCACATGGAGTAAGGTACGCAGTAAACTCTCTTTCCACATGCCCATGGTATTAATTATGTGAACTATGTTTTAATTGGTTTCGATCCTATTTGAGTTTATATATATGGAGTAAGGGCCGTGAGGGAATGGGATAGTTCACTGCTAGTTCTCTTTTATGATTCCCCGGCCAGGTGTGATATCATTATGGAATGATTCTATTCTGTTTCGATTCGATTCTATATGTTTTAGGTATAACTGACTCTATGTGCATGGCATTGGAAGTAGAAAAGTTTGACCGTTGGTGTTGAATAATTGCAACTATTCGCACGTAACTGCTAGTCATCGTTAGGCAACGGGTCAATGCAACTTTTTACTTTGGTGGGTGCCGTTTCGGAACAAGGGTGTCTTTTGTCAGTTTTTATTATTCACTTTTTGTAGAGCGTCTATCTTTTAACTGGGATTTGTTGACACTTGCTTTTATGGAACGATCATATTTATAAATATTTCTTTTATGAGCATGGGAATAAGGTTTTATTCATGGATAATTCTGAATGGATTTTTATAGCCAAGGTTTATGTGGCCTGTGATAGTTGACATGGTAATTGTGTTATGGTGGGGTTTTTGTAACACAAAAATGTGTTGTGTCTTTCAATGAGCAATGTTTGACAGCCTTGATCAAGAACCAGATAACGAGTTGGGGTAAATACAAGGTAACAGTACTGTTGGACATGTGGTTGGTAGTTAACCGAGTTAACGGCTATTTAAATTATCTCGTGTGTTTTACTTTGTGCAAATGCTGGATATGTAATCTTAATATCCTTGATTTGGAAGCCATTTTCAAATTGAACATACCATCATAAATTTGTAATGTTATATGCATGTTCATTGCATAAAATAATCAAATGGTGGATGTTGTGAATTCTTTAAATGAATGGGTACGTTTTTATAAGGAAATAAAACGGATGGTGTGGCTCTTCTTTTGCCTTTAGCAAAATACACTGTGATATATACATGTAAATATGTATATGTGGAGGTTAAGGATTTAACTAGGGGGTGTAACCTAAAGGGTGTGGCTCTTGGTTTCAGACTAAATGGTGTGACCATTGGAGGATAACTAAGAAGGGATGTGGTGTTTGGATTAAAACGAAGAGCCATGATTATTCCAAGAAGTATGAAACGTGGTTTTCATTGGAAGGAATGTTGTTAATGTGGCCTTTAGGTCACATGTTCTCCTATGTATATAGGGGAGTAAACAAAGATATGGAATGGTGAATTTCTACTATCTGGATTAATTAGTTGTTCTAAACAACTATGTCCCACAAATGAGTTCTAAATAGTAAATTTAGAGGAATTGGTTTATATGCTTGTAATTGGTATTCATTGGTTATGATGGATGCAAAAGCGCTTGATATAATTGAAGCATGAAAATCATGAATTCATAATAAGCCTATTATTTATGGGGTTTTCTCTCTTGAAATAAAAGTGAGGATTTTACGATGAGATGGGGTGACATGGTATTTTGTCACAGATATATTTCTCAGTAAATCACTTAAGAGAGAGAGTCGGTAGTTGTGACTGTGGTGGTAGTCTGGACAAGTGAATCAAGTCATAAACTATGGTGATATAGCTATGGAAAATACTGCTTTCAAGGCAATGGTTTTATTTACTCTTGCAAGAGGTTTGATGTGGGAAACATCAAAAGGGATTGGATTTTAGCCCAATTTGTTTAATCACTCTTGGTGGAAACTCGACTCAACGCTTGACCATACCTCAAGTCTTGAGTTCAATGAGCAAAATACACCAAATGTCGTGGTTGTAAGCACTTAGTTTTTTAAATTGATTCATCCAAAGGTAAAGTGCTTGGTACCTGTAATGTAGAAAAACAAGAGGGTGAACTACTTAGTTCTTAACAGGATTTTTTGTGTTGTAATTACTGGAACACTGACAGAATCCTACCTATATGAGTGTGGAGGTGGTGCCGCTTCCTATAGGTCTCAGGGGCTTTTGACTTTAGAGCACTCATGAAACTAAGATATAGACCCAAGGCCAATACATGGGTCAGCTTTTATGAATTACCTAAGGAGAAGAAAATTTGTTTGTGAGACGTCTCTGGTTAGTCAACAAGGAATGCTAGTTCCAAGGCAAGTCTACTATGCTCTTCCGACTAACTTTGATGTGTCTTCACTAAGTGAATGGTTCAAATCGCAAGATACCTTTATTTATGCACAAATTTTCCGAGCTTAAACAAGTTTTATTTTCAATATATTTTGAAAATGGCGGAGGATTGTTGGAACATTTCCAAAATATTTAATGGATATTAATTGTAAATATTAGTGAACGGTTTTAATCCAAGAGGCGTGATTATTCAGGTTAAATGAATAGACGTGAACATTGGATTTAAGCACAAAAGGTGTGTCTATTCAGGTTAAATGAATAGACATTACCAAACCAAAAGGTGTGACCATTAGAGTGAAATGAATAGACATGACTATTGCATTTAATCAAAGAGGTGTAATCTTTGGCCAACTGTCATGATCCATGCCTAAAAATAGGCAAAAGGTTCTACCAATTCTAGGATGCAGAAAATCAGAATCATTCTGATTGTTGTTTCTCTTTAGAATTATCTCCTACGATTATACTTACGGGGTTAGCAAAATTCAAAGGTATTCGGGTCTCTCTTCGTTTGTGCATAATGCAGTTAAACAACAGTTGGAGACTGAGCTTCAATTTATCTTGGAGGTGGCTTCGCTGTAACCCGATGCACATCGAATTCTCTCGAATTGGTGGGGGCGAATATCATCTTAAGAACAACAGCATAGTAATGTGACTTGAATCATTTCTATTTATCTACTTTCATCAGCTACAACGACTTTTGCACTAACAGTTAGTTAATGGAATAACAGTGGAACATAATGGAGTTGACTAGCTGATTTAAAAAAATGAAGTTGACTGCCCTAGGTATTGGTGTTCAAGACGAGCAACATATCCAAATGGTGCGAGTTGGCATCTGAAAGATAACTAATGGCAACAATGCAATCCTCGAACCTCTTTCAACGGGGAAAAGAAGTACAACATACATACCAACTTTTTGGTGAAGATCGATTTGGGATGCACCTTCTAACATGTGAATGTTTTACTAGCATTCACATTTCACAGATATGATCCCAAATAAACTAAAAAAGGAAGTGAAAAGGAATCCAATTCTAACCTCAATCACATATCTGTTTAGAGCACTGGATGGTACTAGGTGCTATTAGGAAATAACTGATTGGCCCAAATTCACAGCAGAGATTTATAGGAACAACTCAATTTATTTGGACTCATGATTGAGATGTTTTTCTATACTAAACATATCCATGTGCTGTGCTTTAAGAAAACATCTATGATTTCCTTCAAGTTTCTGAAAATACCTTGACAAAATAAACATGATTTCCTAGAAGTTTCAAAAAATTAATATCTTCTGGATGAAGATATTGGCAAGAGTTTGCGATGATAGGGTAAGCTTTTTGCCTTAGTCTGAAAGTTATGGTTTTGTAAATGTTTTCCCTGAAGCCTAGAGTTTGGCATAAATCAGCTTAGTCTAGGATTGTGATGCATCTTTTTGCACGATTCCCTAGTCCTCTTCTGTTCATAGGTGTAAACTTTTTCCCTTGTATATTAAGGCGCAACTCATCTCATACAACTTTCTGTATCCTGTTCTCTCTTATCTTTAACCATCAACTTCTTTGCCCTTTCCCACCCTTTCATCCTAGTGGTTCTGCTCTCCGTCCATTTAAGCCATTTACTATCAGATTGTTAGGATCGGAAAAAATATATTTATACATCTATTAGTTAAAAAATTGCACCCACTACTTGATTGGATATGTATTCTAGAAAAGAAAATGAAACAATGGGCGGTGTATACAAAACCCAACATGATTGCATGCCAAATAAAGAATCGAAATTCGAGCATAAAGTTATAGAACAAGTCTAACAATCAAGCTTATCCAAAGTGGTGAACAATGAATTGAAAGCAGAAAACAAAATCACTTCATGACAAGCCAAATACACCTCACAGTAGGTCGAAGTGCCAGTTTAAAAGACATCACAGAAGCAAAAGAAGACGTGTTTTGCTGCAAAGAACTGGACCACAAGTATTTCAATTTTACTAATTTCAAGAATCCCCAAAAGATATCCGACAATCGGACAATGCAATCAAAACCAAAAAAGAAGAAGAAGAGAGACTAAACACAAGAATCAACAAGTCGTCGGCCTCATGAGACGAAATACAAATCAATGCAAGGTTTCTTTTTCTTCCACTGATTGTTGTAACTCATCACTACTAACAAATATGAGAAATTGCAGCTTCCTAGGACACATGATTCATTTAGGTTTGGTCAAATGGCCAACAAACTTGTCAGGGCCTATCACCTCTTTCACGCTTTCTAGGCCAAATTCCCCCGGCTTCTTCTTCTGTTATCCACCGATATTTTGGCCCTCAAACATTCTATCCCATAATTGCCCCCATGGGACATCCACAAAGTTCTTTTTCTTTTTCTTGTCATTGGAAGGCCACCAGACCTTCCGTGTCTTCACCGACATCTTAAGTGCCTCCTCATGTTCACTAGCTTCCACAGCTTCCGCTTGAGCTACATCAGCAGCCAACTTCTTTTTTCTCCTAGACAGGACCTTGATCTCATCACGGGCCTTAGCATCAGCCGCTGTTGCTTTGTCAAGTTCCCCCTGTGCAACTTTTAGCCCTTCTCCAGCATGATTCTGTCGTCTTCAGTCACGTACTGCGCTACTTTATTTTCCATGTCCTATTTATTGGCACCAGCACTTCTCACAGGATTATCACCATTTGCTTCTTTTAGTTTGTTCTGCACAACTTCTGTTGCCTTGATCTTTGACTCAGTCACTATTTTGAGTTTCTGGGTTAGTTTAACAACCTTTGTTTTAGCCTTGCCAAACTTTCCAAGGCATTGACATTTCGCAGTTCTAGTGTGCTTCTTCTGTTTCTTGAGATTATTTATTTCTTTCTGAAGCAAGCGAAGCTATGTTTTCAGAGCCAAGTGAAACTGTGTTTTCTGAGCCAAGTGAAGCTGTGGATTTTGTGGTAATACGTTTTGCAAATTTCAAAGAAAAATAAGTAATCAACTATAACACATGATTAGCTTATGGAAAGGCTACTACGACAATTGATGAGCTATAACGACAGTTATCTTGAGAATACATGCCCTACATTTTGCGTCAAACTTTTATGGTTTATTGATTCGCCTCGACGAGATGAATCGAAAATGTAATAGAAAAGGCTCAAAAAGCCCAACTTTTTGGTTAAATTTTACCCAAAAATTCCTCTTTTCACTCATTACCCCCAAAATTAAACCCAATACTTTCAAAAATTCATCCAAGATATGATCCCACTACGAAAACTGCAGTAGTAAAAAGAATATACCTCCGCAGAATCCACCTTGGGAGAGTCGGTAGCATTTTGACGGTCTTTTTCTTCCATTGTATTATTCCCCTGTTGAGCCACTGCTTTCAATCTATGAAGCACAGATACTTTATTTTGGCCTTCGAATCACGTATCGTATCCGTATCGGATACTGATACTCTCGGATACTCTCCAGATACGTATCTGATATGCTTTTTTAAAGTATCCTGCTTTTAGAATTATTTTTGGTATCCCGATACGTTTCGGATATGAGCGGATACTCTCCAGATACGTATCCGATATGTTTTTTTTAAAGTATCCTTCTTTTAGAATTTTTTTTGTATCCCGATACGCTTTGGATACACGCGGATACGTGTTAGATATGTGCGAGGGTAAATATGTTATTACTTAATATATATGGGTTGAAATTGCAAGTAGGACTATATTTTTCTTTTTCCCCCACCAATCGACACTAGAAACGCACCAACTGTATCCTCTCTCGACAACCTTGTAAGTCTCTCATCTCTCTTGTCTCTCTCTCTCTTTCTCTCTCTCTCTCTCTCTCTCTCTCTCTCTCTCTCGTTGTGTGTATAAATATATATATATATACATATATATCTCGGCATGTGAAATGGTGAACTTGTGTAGTGGAAAATTTTAAATATTAATGAAATTTTTGGAATTAAAATTTATATATATATATAATATATATTTCATTTGCTTTTATATTCAATGTATCCCCCAACGTATCGTATCATTCTTTTTGAAAAAATCACGTATCTGTGTATCTTTATCGTATCGTATACGTATCTGTATCCGTGCTTCTTAGCTTTCATAAATGGTCCAAGAATCACTAAACATAAACAATTTGATCAAAAAAATAAAAGAAAGAAAAGAGCACTACAACAAATATGACCTATTATAGCATTACTTTATAGCGTTTTTTAAGAAATGCTATGAGAAGGAACGAATTATAGCGTTCTGTGATGAGAGGCGGGGGAAAAACTGGCGCCTAAAATGCTACAGCGTTCATTAAAGAATACAATAGCGTTTCAATCTCTCCTCCGAAATAAGAGGCGTAAAAATGTAGATCTGGGTCTTCGTCGGCTTTGAAACCCTAGAAATTGGGTTTCGATCAAGCTCCTCCTCAGCGACGCCAAATCCGGTGAGGAGATCTTCAGGCCCAAGTGCGCTGATCAGTTCTACACCGTCGATAAGTGCTGGACACAAACAAGGTCTCTCTCTCTCTCTCTCTCTCTCTCTCTCGCTGAAAAACTTGATCTCCCCTCCGGCCCTCCCTCTTCTCCTCTGTTTGTGTATGGTGTGGGTGTGCATGTCGTGACACAGGAAAACGATTTTCTAAGCACCACTGGTCTCCGTCATTTTGGATTGGGAGAAGTTTCCAAAAATTAAGCCCAATTTCAAAGAACCCACGAGTAGCAACAGCACGCGACAAACACGGCAACTTGGGTACTTCTCTCTCTCTACATATACGGGAAAGTATAACTCCCAATTTCAGAAAACTCTAGATTTTTTCTAGGAAAGAAACCAGATTCGAAAACCCTTAATTGTTTCCAGAAATTAAGCCCAAAGTGTAAACCCAAGTTCTTCGTGCGGGAAAAGGACAGATTTTGGGTACGATAAGGATTTCGATGGATTGTACACGATTGGGAAGCTATTGGGACACGGTCAGTTTGGGTATACTTACGTGGCCACCGACAAGTCTAGCGGAGATCGTGTTGCTGTCAAGAGAATTGAGAAGAATAAGGTAATTTTCTGAAAATTTTGAATTGGGTTATTTTCTCTCCTTTTCCCCGAATTGAGTTTTGTTTGTCTGATGCCTTTTGTGTTTTCCAAATTGTTTTTTGGTTTTTCCATGGCATGCTCTAATCTGTGGGGAATTGGGTTGATCTTGAGTTTTCTCCGTGTGGCATGATCTCCATGTGGAGGAACTTCAATAAATCACTGGTTTAGCAACTCATTGGCTGCTGCTGAATCATGGGAAATTTTGATATTTCTGATAATTGGTGTTAGATAATTTAGATTGGAAGATCTTGAAAGGTCTTTAGGCTTTTCAATAAGAATTGCCCAGCTTCCTTTTAAGGGCTTCATAAGCACCTACTCATTTGATGGAGAAGAATTTTTGGATAGTTTTTTTTTTTTTGCTATCTTTTGACTGGAGGGTCGTTATCCTGTGAGTGGTTTTAAGATTTTGGTTCTGATACTAAATTTTCGTATGTTGGCAAAGAATAAACCTAATTCTTGGCCAGATTATCAGATTAAGGTAGACATGGGTAGGTTTGCTATATCTAGAATTAAACGATTGTTCTATGCCTTAACAGTTTAAGGAAAGGGTTTTGCTTGAAGTGGTTGCTAACTTGCTACTTTATAATGGACCTTTCCCAATATTTGGTTCATCAATTTTTTGAAGGAAAATGGAGGGAAAGGTTTAAGTAAAGCAAAAGACAAGTGGATCATGATATGAGCTAATTTTCCTTTGGTGATTTTCTTTTCCTTTTGCCTTTTCTTCCTTTCTCCTTAAATTCCTCCGCATATCCAAAATCCAAACACGTCCTGTATGTATTTATAGTTGATTTCTGGAGTATCACTATCGAGAAGACTGGTTTATTATGGTTCTGTCATATCAAAAAACTACAATTTCGAGTTTCCTAGGCTTTTATTGACTGTGGGGCTTGTGATGGTAGCTTGCTTCTTATGATTGTGCTTAACCATCTTCATGCAATGGTTGCTTCAAAAAGAGAAACCTAGGTAATTTGGTTGCTTATTGAGTAGTATATGGTACTCTACTACTTTAATTGTGGGATCTTAGTTTGAATTAAAAGCATAAAGACTAGTTATGTGAAATCCAAATCTTTTAGAAATGTTTTATCTGGTATGTTTAATTTAGCTGCTATATGTTACACTGTTTGGTTGCAGATGATTCTTCCGATAGCTGTTGAGGATGTTAAGTGAGAGGTCAAAATATTGCAAGCCTGAGGTGGCCACGAGAATATTGTTCAGTTCTATAATGCATTTGAGGATGATTCTTATGTGTATATAGTCATGGAGTAAGTTTTTTGAGTTTCTCTTTTCCCTTTTTTAGACCTCTGGTTTTTGTAATTTTAAAAAAGGAAAAAAATGTTTGAATTAGTCTATGGTCCTCTGCTTCCCCACTTAATATATGTATTCTTGTCACTCCAAGGGGTATACTACTGTTGAAAAATTGAAACAAAAACTTTTTTTTTTTTTTTTGTGTACATGTAAGTTATGTGATGATAGATAACCTTATTACTCTTATGCTTCTGCTGCGTACATATGGTTGCTCCCTACAACAAATATAGCTTTTCCCTTGGTATTAAGTTTTTTTTTTTCCTTTTACGAAGTGCTCAATACTTAGAAATCTCTTGGTAGGTTCCAGTGTTCCACATTCCTTTTCGACTGAATGTGTATAAGAGTAAATTATTTAGTGTTTTCTTAGTTCAGTTATTGTCGCATTGTTGTGGGGCTGTTTTACCTAGCTCTGACATTTATTTTGTTCAAAGTTCCTGGAAGTTGAATAGAGTTACTAGCTTTTACAATCTAACTACGAGCTTATAAGTGGTGGCCGTCAAATGTTGCTCAGGTTTGTCTTTTTAGGTCTGTCTCATCTTTTTGCTCTCTAATGTTTTTGTGCCCTATTGGTGCTTATGATCTCTACTCATTAGGATTATTACTACACTGAAATTTATGTAGAGAAAACCGCAACGCTAATAATAATGCCAGTGTATGAATTTCCTCGATTTCCTCAATTGTGTAGGGATCAGTTGAATTCAATTTGACTACATATGTGTGAAACTTCTTCTTTTTCTGAACTCTTACTTTCTGGCCCAGCTTTAAAAATTCTTAAAGCACAGCTTTCTTTTTCCCTTGTACCATTCTTTACATTCATAGAATTCAGTTAAGACAAGGCACATGTTTAAAAGTTCATCGATCATTTGCAAAGATGCTCCCTTCTAAGTTGTTGCATATCATGTGTAATGGGAGGCAGAGGGTGATTGATTCTTTTCGGTACAGATTTGAGTTCTTCTGTTCTCTACTTTCATTTGTTTTCAGAAACATGGAATTGTAGCACAAATATTCTCCAACGTGACCTATGTTTAGTTGCTTTTGAAAACAGAACATATTAATATTGTGCCATCTTATTCATGTGTCCATGAAGTTCCGGATCATGCCCCCTGATTTTAAGCTACTGTCAACTTCATTGGAGACACTTTTGAGAGCACTACATTCTACTCTACCTTTAGGCCAGCAGAACATGCTGCTGCGGAGAGCTCTGAACAACTTGCAAACAGAGGGCCTTGCTAAGGCCCTAGCTTCAAAAGTTTTGTTACACATAATCTGACACATTAGCCACTTTTTTTTTTCTTTCTATAAGTGTATATACCTTTTCTCACCTGCTCTTGTCTTAAATTATTGAAGGATGGCCAACTATCGAAACTGAAGAGAGTAAGTGCAGAATAATAACACCACAAGAATGGTATTTGACCACATCTGTGAAAAGCAAAGAGCTTCCCGTCATTGGCTACATCAAGTAATGCTTTCTCCCTGTCATCTGAGGCCTTGCTCTGTATCAGAAAACGGACTCGTTAGAAGCAGCTTGAACAGAGATATGCCATTGAAGCGATGAGAGAAACAGAAAGCAATGCCTGAAGATTCTGCTACTGTGTATCCTCTTTCTTAGCTGAAGATTCTACCATTTATCATTAAGGTATCTGCTAGAATATTATGGTATTCTAATTGCTGACACTACAATAAATTAGGCTTTTTATAGCATTAGGTGATAGCGTTTTTTCCCAAGCACTATCTGTTCAATAGCGTTTCTGGCTTTGTTGTTTCCTATACTTTCGATAGAGTATTGGTTCAGTTGAGATACAAATTAATGGGGTGAGAGGAGTTATGTGTTGAACCAATATCTTGCTACAGAAAAGGTTGAAATGGAGGAGGATAGGTAGAAATGGAAGATTGCAGAGTAAACATGCTTCTATTAGGAGGACCCAAAGTACCCAAGCTTGTTTTTAACCTAGTAGTTTCGTTTTCCCTTCGTCTTATAGGGTTTCTTCCTAAATCTTTGGAAACCAGTTTGGACAACCACATGGTTTTTTTCCTAAATTTTTGGCGAGCAGATCCATAAGACGATGATGTTGATGTGCCTCCTGCTTGAGATATTGAGTTGACTGTTGAAAGGGGGAATCAACACCTGCTGCAAGTACCCTAAAAAGATCTACTGACCGGAGACATGTACACTCGGTCGAATCCTAAGCCCTCCTCCTATGTATGTGTGTCGGATTGCGACCTACCTTTTGGCTTACAGATTGCTTAGTTACACAACTTTGTGAGGGTTTTTTTTTTTTTTTATTGAACTTCTCTTTGATGGCTTATACGTAGGTATGAGCAGTTTTCTTAGGTAATTCTAAGTTATATTATGCATCTTGATGATGCACTTCCGTAGTGATCCACTTATTTAATAATGCTTGTGCTATTGTAGTATGAATACTTTTGTGAATCGCGAGGTTATTCTACACCCATGTATTGATCCAAAATTTTTTACCACAGGGAATCAAGAAGATTGCATCAATTCCACGTGTTCGGTTTTGGGAGGAAAGAGAGACCAAATTGCTCGAAGATTGCATCAATTTCAACAAGCTTGCAGTATAGAAAATTTTCAAGTAACATGTTGGTTAGCTTGTTTATGGCTACCTTTGGTAACATTGGACAGCTGGGTACTATATGAATCCATTGTAATTCTTGCGCCCCTTCCATGTAATTTGTGTTTTTGAGTTGTTTCGAAAGCTGATGTAATAAATACTTGCCCAATTGAATGAATTTGGTTAATTCTATTGGCAACATTAAAGTTTTAGATTATATTCGTGTTTTTCTAATAATTGTTTTATAATTGGTGTTGAATGTAATAAAAAATAATATTAAATGAATGGTGCAATGACAAACACGTTATTAAAAGAATCTCAAAATTAGCATACAAAAAATGCTATTTAAAGTATTAAAAATTTACTAAAGACAGCGTTCAAAAAACGCTATTAAAAGTTTATCTAAAACAGCGTTCTAAAAACGCTATTAAAAGTTAATATAAGACAGCGTTCAAAAAACGCTATTAAAAGTCTTGACTTTTAACAGCATCGGCTAATACAGCGTTCCAAAGAACGCTATCTATGACATTCAATAGCGTTTTTCGAACGCTGTAAAATGTAATTTTTGTTGTAGTGGAGCGTCGATAAAATTAACTATTTCCTAATGAGCCACTGCATTCATTGAACGGTCCAACAATCAAAAGAAAAAAAAAGAATTTGATCAGAAAGAAAGAAAAGCAAGAATAAACGCTGAAAACAGGACAAACTACAAACCTAATTTGATACATTAAAACCCTAATCAATCCAGAAAGGAAGAAACTTTCCACAAGGTCGAGAGAAGAAGGGGTGAAAAGGAAAGGAGAGAGATAAAGAGTTATACCTATGAGATAGACTCAACGGCGGAGGCGCTTGCCGGATGGTAACTCTAGTTTTTAGGAGCCACTGCATTCAATAAACGGTCCAAGAATAAAAAAGATAAAGAAAAAGAATTTGATAAAAAAGAAAGAACAGCAAGAACAGACGCTGGACAAACTACAAACCTAATTTGATACATTATTGAAACAAATCCTAATAAATCCAAGAACTTTCCACAGGGTCGAGAGGGAGAGAGGAGAGAGAAAGTACTCATCTTGGCTGGGCCAAATGAGAAGAAAAAAAGTGACACATGAGAGAGAGAGAGAGAGAGAGAGAGTTATGCCTAAGAGACAGAGTCAGCGGCGGAGGAGGGGATGCCGGAGCTTGCCGGATGGTGATTGTGGTTTAGTTTGCTGGTTATTGAAGGAGAAAGGAGAGAGAGATGGTTATAATGTGCTCTACAGAGAGAGAAAGAGAGAGAGAGAGAGAGAGAGAGAGAGAGAGAGAGAGGGAGCGAGCGAGAGAGACGGTTTTACAGTTAATGCGCTATATGGGTCTTATAAGTCTTGTGGGTCCTACCAAAAAACTCTCACACACTATTCATTATTGCACACATGCACGTTGACCCACAAGAATGAATAGAGTGTGTGAGAGTTTTTGGGTAGGACCCACAAGACTTATAAGACCCATATAGCGCATTAACTGTAAAACCCTCCCTCTTTGTAGAGGGCATTATCACCATCTCTCTCCCCTTTCTTCTTCAATAACCAGCGAACTAAACCACAGTCGCCAGTCGGCAAGCTCCGGTATCCCCCTCTCCGCCGCCGACTCTGTTTCTTAGGTATGACTCTCTCTCTCTCTCTCTCTCTCTCCCTCTCTCTCATGTGTCACTTTCTTTCTTCTCATTTGGCCCAGCCAAGATGAGTACTTTCTCTCTCCTCCCTCTCTCTCTCTCTCTCTCTCTCTCTCTCTCTACCCTGTGGAAAGTTCTTGGATTTATTAGGATATGTTTCAATAATGTATCAAATTAGGTTTGTAGTTTGTCCAGCGTCTATTCTTGCTGTTCTTTCTTTTTGATCAAATTCTTTTTCTTTTTCTTTTTTATTCTTGGACCGTTTATTGAATGCAGTGGCTCCTAAAAACTAGAGTTACGATCCGGCAAGCTCCTTCGCCACTGAGTCTGTCTCGTAGGTATAACTCTCTATCTCTCTCCTTTCCTTTTCACCCATTCTTCTCTCGACCTTGTGGAAAGTTTCTTTGATTGGGGTTTTAATGTATCAAATTAGGTTTGTAGTTTGTCTTGTTTTAGCATTTATTCTTGCTTTTTTTTCTTTTTGATCAAATTCCTTTTTTTTTTTTTGTGATTGTTGGACCGTTCAATGAATGCAGTGGCTCATTAGGAAATAGTCAATTTTATCGGCGCCCTTTTCTTGCTTTTTTTTTTGGATCAAATTCTTTCTGTTTAGTGATTCTTGGACCATTTATTGAAAGCTAAGAAGCACGGATACAGATATGGGATATGGATACGTGATGTAGAGCACGTGGAGGCCCAATTTCATGATCAGTTGGACCGAGCCAAGCCCCGAAAGTCCAAACGATGTTTAATTTCGGATTACCCAATTTGGCTAAATTCGGACGAGCTCGGAATCGGCCCAAACTTGGTGGGCTGACTTAATTTCGCGTTCCGGTCCATACTCATCAACCCTAAAGGTTGATGATGAATGGTGTTTTTCGGCCTAATTCCTTCGTTTAGGCTTTCAATTGCGTTATTTTGCCTTTTTAGGAAAGATTTGATTCGTTAATAACTTTTAGTCCGTAATTCCTTTTCAGTTGATTCTTTTTGGGAAACTCTTATTTTTCTTTCCCGTTTTCAATTTTAGGAAAAGCCCCAAATTATGGGACTTTTTATTTTCCAAGTTTATTTTTAGGGTTTCTAGGGTTTTTGCCTATAAAAGGGTTTGTAACTTAGGGTTTAGGCAGCTTTTTGATTAATAATATTGCAGAGAATTTCTCTTTTCATTCTTGTGTGCAAGAATTGCTCGTTGCGACGGGTTGTTTATCTCGTTTGGATTAGTACGCTAACTAATCTCTTGTGAATTCCGCTGCGTCAATACGGTACGATACAGATTCGCGGATACGTGATTTTTTCAAAAAGAAGGATACGATACGTTGGGGGATACGTTGAATATAAAAGTAAATAAAATATATATTATATATATAAATTTTGATTCCAAAACTTTCATTAATATTTAAAATTTTATATTACACAAGTTCACCATTTCACATGTCGAGAGAGATATATTTACATACACATAACGAGAGAGAGAGAGAGAGAGAGAGAGAGAGAGAGAGAGAGAGACTTACAAGGTTGTCGAGAGAGAATATCGTTGGTGTGTTTCTAGTGTCGATTGGTGGGGGAAAAGGAAAAATATAGTCCTACTTGCAATTTCAACCCATATATATTCAGTAATAACATATTTACCCTCACACGTATCCAAACCGTATCGAGATACAAAAAAAAAATTCTAAAAGAAGGATACTTTAAAAAAAAAAACATATCAGATACATATCTGGAGCGTATACGAGAGTATCCACGCGTATCCGAAACGTATCGGGATACCAAAAATAATTCTAAAAGCAGGATACTTTAAAAAATCATATCGGATACGTATCTGGAGAGTATCCGTGAGTATCGGTATCCGATACAGATACGATACGTGATACAGAGGCTAAAACAGAGTATCTGTGCTTCATAGATTGAAAGCAGTGGCTCAACAGGGGAATAATACAATGGAAGAAAAAGACTGTCAAAATGCTACCGACTCTCCCAAGGTGGATTATGCAGAGGTATATTCTTTTTACTACTGCAGTTTTGGTAGTGAGATCATATCTTGGATGAATTTTTGAAAATATTGGGTTTAATTTTTGGGGTAATGAGTGAAAAGAGGAATTTTTGGGTAAAATTTATCCAAAAAGTTGGGCTTTTTGAGCCTTTTTTATTACATTTTCGATTCATCTTGTCGAGGCGAATCAATAAACCATAAAAGTTTGACGCAAAATGTAGAGCATGTATTCTCGAGACAACTGTTGTTTTAGCTCATCAATTGTCGTAGTATCCTTTCCATAAGCTAATCATGTGTTATAGTTGATTTCATATTTTTCTTTGAAATTTGTAGAATGTATTACCACAAGATCCATAACTTCACTTGGCTCTGAAAACATAGCTTCACGTGCTTCAGAAAGAAAGAAATAATCTCAAGAAACAGAAGAAGCACGCTAGAACTGCGAAATGTCAATGCCTTGGAGAGGTTGGCAAGGCTAAAACAAAGGTTGTTGAACTAACCCAGAAACTCAAAATAGTGATTGAGTCAAAGATCAAGACAACAGAAGTTGTGCATAACAAACTAAAAGAAGCAAATGGTGATAATCCTGTGGGAAGTGCTGGAGCCAATAAACAGGAAATGGAAAATAAAGGAGCGTAGTACCTGATTGAAGACAACAGAATCATGCTGGAGAAAGCCTAGGAAGGGCTAAAAGTTGCACAGGGGGAACTTGACAAAGCAATAGCGGCTGATGCTAAGGCCCGTGATGAGATCAAAGTCCTGTCTAAGAGAAAAAAGAAGTTGGTTGCTGATGTAGCTCAGGCGGAAGCTGTGGAAGCTAGTGAACATGAGGAGGCGTTAAGATGTCGGTGAAGACACAGAAGGTCAAGTGGCCTTCCAATGACAAAAAGAAGAAAGAGGATTTTGTGGATGTCTCATGGGGCAATTATGGGATAGAATGTTTGAGGGCCAAAAAATCGGTGGATAAGGAATAGAAGAAGAAGCTGGGGGAATTTGGCCTAGAAAGCGTGAAAGGGGTGATAGGCCCTGACAAGTTTGTTGGCCATTTGACCAAACCTAAATAAATTGTGTGTCCTAGGAAGCCGCAGTTTCCCATATTTGTTAGTAGTGATGAGTTACAACAATTAGTGGAAGAAAAAGAAACCTTGCATTGATTTGGATTTCGTCTCATGAGGCCGATGACTTGTTGATTCATGTTTTTAGTCTCTCTTCTTCTTTTTTTTTTTGGTTTTGATTGCATTGTCCCATTGTCGGATATCTTTTAGGGATTCTTGAAATTAGTAAAATTGAAATACTTGAGGTTCAGTTCTTGATGGCAAAACACATCTTCTTTTGCTTCTGTGATGTCTTTTAATCTGGCACTTTGACCTACTGTGAGGTGTATTTGGCTTGTCATGAAGTGATTCTGTTTTCTGCTTTCAATTCATTGTTCACCACTTTGGATGAGCTTGATTGTTAGACTTGTTCTATAACTTTATGCTCGAATTACAATTCTTTTTTTGGCATGCGATCATGCTGGATTTTGTATACACCGCCCATTGTTTCGTTTTCTTTTCTAGAATGCATATCCAATCAAGTAGTGGGTGCAATTTTTTAACTAATAGATGTATAAATATATCTTTCCTGATCCTAACAATCTGATAGTAAATGGCTTAAATGGACGGAGAGAATAACCAGTGGGATGAAAGGGTGGGAAAGGGCAAAGAAGTTGATGGTTAAAGATAAGAGAGAACAGGATACATAAAGTTGTACGAGATGAGTTGCGCTTTAATCTACAAGGGAAAAAAAAGTTTGCACCTATGAACAAAAGAGGACTAGGGAATCGTGCCGAGGTTGTTATGCAAAAAAGATGCATCACAATCCTAGACTCAGCTGATTTATGATGTGGGGGCTAAAACGACTTTGAACCTTTTTCTTCCTTTTGTTGGACGGTGGAAGGATGGAACGGTGACCTGTGTTCCTGCAAACCGGAGAGGAATGTTCCTCTGGGTAGAAGCTTCGACAAATAAGTCAGTAAGTACAGCAAGAAGAAGATTGAGAAGTTTAGTCAGAAAGTATGGTGAGAGTGAACAGTGTTCTTTTGGTATTTTTCAAGACCTGAACACAGCAAGGGCATGACAAATGTGTAAACGGTGCTTGCACAGGGAGAGGTTAAACGCTTGGGAGAGCCTTTGGGGATCGTAAAATGTTCGGCGGGGCACGGAAGTGCCTTCCCGTGACTCGTAACGACGTTACAGACTGTCACGACCCTGACTCGCCTCTTGAGGTTTTAATCATGACCAATGCCAATGATTTCTCACTAAGGGCAAATCACAAATCAAATATCACCTAAACAAGTGATAATCAAAAGGGACTAAAACATAATAGCGGAAGTAAAAGCCAGCTTTTTATTGATAACAAACCAAAGTCTTGCACAGGTTTTACAAACCAATAGGGTAAACCTCTAAGAGCTGTGCTTACCTACAAATTTACAAACTAAACAAACCATATACAAAGTTAAGTGACCATGAAACATAACTTCCTTTCTACAAGCTTCCAAATATACAACACCTCAAAAATAACACGCCACCACATTACGCGTCGCTTCTTGAATGGTGGAAAAGAAAATACATAAGCCAAAGCTCATGTGAATGATTAATACAAAACTCACATGCTTTCCATGGACAATGCAAAATAATTTGATAGTATCTCAAAACAAAGAACTCAAATCCATAAGCCTAATATAATGCACATTCCGCTATTCAAAATTCAAAAGCTACTAGGCGTCCCCGGTAGTGGATAAGCCAGACGTCTACGCATTATCCCAAAATACACACCAACCTCAAACACCCCTGCACATTAAGCCGACTCCTAGCAAGACCAAACATTGGGAATGCCTTTAAATAGATTCGCAAATATTTCACAAATATGTCTACCTTTCATTACTATTCCATGGAGTACACAATTTATAAAACTTGTTCAAATAAGCTCGTTAAGGAAAACAAGTTCAAAACCATGTAATTTAGGTATTAAATCACTTATCTCGGCTCTACGAACCACCCGAACTTCCTATAATAATTAGGCAATGGAAACACAATTAGAAACTGTTAAACATGCTTAGATATAACTTAAATAAAGTCCTAAACACATTTAATAATACTTTAAGAAGTTAGATAACTAGTCTTAAGAAATAACAGACATGCAAACTGCAGTTCCACCAACTTCAACTCTAATTCTGACTTTGCACAGAAAAATTTAAGGTGCAAACTCTATATATTTTTGAAGGTCTATGTGTCTAGTTTAA
Organism: Rhododendron simsii; assembly: GCA_014282245.1. NCBI lineage: Eukaryota > Viridiplantae > Streptophyta > Magnoliopsida > Ericales > Ericaceae > Rhododendron > Rhododendron simsii. Next base: position 24,844,050 of record CM024955.1, read on the forward strand.
AAATTAGAAATCGGATCTCAATTTCATCGCTCGAGCTAAAAAATATGACCATTTCCGTAAAGTGCAACGATGCTGTCAGCATAGCAAATACCACAACAGCAGGTCGGTTAACGAATTTTAACTCCTTCCACATTTTGAGTTAGGTTCTGAAAATTTTACACAATAAAATAGACACATATATGCATCTTCAGTAAGAATGTCAAAAAATATTAAGGTCGGAAAGTTAGTGAGAAAAATTCCTTAAGAACATAGCAAATTCAATTCTGTTGAAGCTCTAAAATGCCCACCCACAAGCTATACAAATTTCTGAAGTAAAACCCAAAAATTCTTGTCGAAACTCATACAAAAACTTCGCAAAACATAAGAAAACTTGAACATACTTATGGGCTACCTCAAATATACCAAATTCATGAATTACAAAAACTTTAAACATGTCAATTTCTAGGATTTGAATGAGGTTTATGGGTCTTCAACACAAACTTCAATCTCTAACCTAAATCCACTTAGATTCAGCACTTCTAGCAAAAATTGAACATCAAGAACAAGAAATTTTACTCCTCTAGGCATGTACTTACCAAATTAGGCTTCAATCCAAGTCTAAAAATCTCCTAGATTTTCCTCTTCTTTTTTTTCCTCTTCTCACCGAACAGTTCTCCCTCTCTCTCTCTCTCTAAACGATGGTGATATGAACAAGAAGGGAATTACGTTGAACTTCTTTATTTTGTTTTATAAGGAAAAGTTATCATGTGTGTATAGGTGCATGGCCTATCTTGTGCTCCTAATTCTTTTAACAAGTAAAACATGTTTCTAGCTCACATAATTAACCCCAAACATAACACATAATCAAACTTTAAATATAATTAAAGAATCAGGGGTATTACACAGACGAACTGAGATAGCTAGACAATCTTAGGGATGACATGTAAAAGCAAGGGTCAGGTTTGACCTTGGGCCTTCTCACCTTTCCGAACCCTGATTATCTCAGCCCACTACAATAGTCCCTCTATTCCTCCTTCGCAAGGTTGACAGGGAAAGAGGAATTGAAAAGTGTGGCCGAACGATAAATGAATTTACATTGATCTGCCGAAACACTTCCTCCAACCGATCCGTTTAATGAAAGATATTCCCGTAATTAATGCTTTTGTAACCGCCATTCCTTGAACCTCCATATGGCAGACAGGCATCGGTGGTTCAATATGGCGCATCCCATCCACAGGACGATTCAATTTCGAGGGTTACGCCTCGTATCCTTCCTCATGTATATAAGGGGGGGTGGGGGAGAGAGAAATTACTTTTTCCTCCTCAAGCTTTTAGTCGTTCTTGCCCTCTCTCTACAAAAATCGTTCCAAACTCGAAGAATCAAAGCTTTTGCTTCTTTTTTATCTCAGTTTCTACTCAATTTTCAAGTATTTCTTCATTCTCCATCCATTTCTTTGTGTTTTCGTCGTTTTAGTGCAAGTTTTTGGCCCAAAATAGGGATTTTGGTCACCACTTGCACTGTTGTGCACTGTAGAACACTGTTGAACACCTAGAAATGCACAGTGATCTTCAAAGTGTTCTTTCGAATGAATAAACATCTTCAACTGGTGTTCTTTTGAGCATATGAACACCTTCAATTCTTCCGAACTCTAATAAGTAACAAATGAGATCATCAATTTAACTAACGATACCTAAGATGCCAAATGATAGAACAAACTGATCTAATGCACACTTTACGAAACACTCGGCATTTCTGGATGGTACATAACTGTTCATGAGTTTCTTAGTAGAACGACAAATGAACACTGAACGTAGGCACTTTTAGGACTTTTGACCATGCAATTAGCTAACGGTCTTCCACCTTGCACTTTTGTTTTAGGTATGGTGTCATTCTTGTCTTTTTCGATGAGGATCATTTCTGATAAGGGAGCTTAGACGAAATCCGAACAGACGGATCCAGAGATTTTCGATGCCATTAGGAGCTAACTCTCGTAGCCCGGTTTAACTGTCTACACTGGTCATAATGAACAAAGAATGATTTTAAAACAAATTTATAAGAAAAATACAAAAATGAAAAAAAATGAAAATTTGGTGGGTGCCCGGGCCTCCACTAGCTCTCATTGCCTTCGGCATTGACGTCTACACTCAGCCAATCTCACCCAACCGGTGCCAATAAATCACCAAAGTTTTCAGATGGTGTATCTCACCGGTGAAATAACCAGTCCCTCGAAACTATCGAGAGAGAGTAGTTGGGCCTTCATTTTCTGGGACAAAAATTACTTGCTTGCGCTAGTCTTCGATCTTCATGTAGTTTTCAGCAGGCCCGCTACGAAGTGGCTTCAACATATAACTGGGCTCCAAAACTAACTCTAGTAGGCCGGTTCAACTTCCTATGTTGGACAGAACAAACAAAGAATGATTTTGAAAAAAATTATAAGAAGATACAAAATAAAAAATAAATAAAAATTCAGCGGCTGCTCGAGCCTCCACTGGATCCCTCACTGCCTCCGGCACTGACATCTACACTCTGCCAATCTCATCAAACCAATGCCAGAAAATCACCGGAGTTTTCATATGGTGTACCTTGTCGGTGAAATAACTATTCCCTCTAAAGTATGGAGAGATTGGTTGGGTTTTCAAATTTTTGGGCCCAAAATTACTTTCCCGCACTAGTCTTCAATTTTCATGTGGTTTTTAGCAAGCCCACTACAAAACTACTCTAACATATGTAATTGGGCTTTGAAACTAACTTTAGGAGGTCGGTTCAACTGTCTACGTTGGTCGTAATGTTCTTTTGCTAATTATTGAGAAGAATAAGTAACAATTTTCCCTCTTATCAAATCTTTACTTCAATTCAAAAAGGGAGAATAATAATATTGAGGTTGTTCATCTTGTGCAAAATTGGAATGAGTTTTAGTGCGTGGGTGATGTCTACTTTACACTTCCGTGAAAAGAAAACGTGAAGTAAAAGAGCTAAATTCCTATATATGTAAATTCAACGACCGGACGCAACTTTATTCGACTTCAAAATTTATGTCGAAATAAATTGCTTAAAGAACCAAAGTAGAATACAGTAATTCCTAGCATGGCTAAGTTAGGGTTCTGTCTAATATTCGACAAGTTCCGTTGACGATATGAACGTTTTGGGACTCGGTTACATCATTCATTGGAATTAAACATTCATGAGCAAAATTGAAAGAGCAATTTTTTCCCAAATTAGAACTAAACTATGGCGAAAAGTTTGGCTTTACATCAAAAACATATTCTGATCGATATATAATCAAATGGACTATGTAACATATATACTTTGTCTATTCAGGAATTATATGTGGCACGAGTTTGAAGAATACCCAACTGCTTGGTCTCAATATCTAGCTTGGTTTGTGTTTGTGCTACACCCTGTGGTTGTTAACAAAAGTTTCTTCGATTAATCAAACAACACTGAATTTCCACCAAATTGTATGTGGGCCTTGTTAGTTTATATGTGGGTCAAGTTATGTTCCCTATTGCAATTGGGCTTCTTCCAAGCAGCCCTATTTTGTCACTGCCTACCCGTCCAAGTATTAGGACAAAATCAAGACCAACTTTATAGTTCCTTTTTAACCCGGCCCGCTCGGATATGTGGTCCAAACCGAATCCTTTCTCCTTATTGAAAATGCATGCATTCCAAGAAAGACATCTTCATCGCATGAGATGAAAGCAAATTAATCACATTTTCCAAGCCAACTAAATAACTACATCTAACATGCAATTATAAATAAATAAATGCGTATATATCCAACAGAGAAAAAAACACAACTTTAATTGTAAGTAATTAAGTAAGCATGCATGCAAACGAGAATTTGTGTACGTAGAAGCATTTTTCAAAGTTTCAACCCCACCACGTACTTGTTCAATTTCCAGACTCCTACCTACGTACGTGCAATATTTTACAACAATTTCTCAAACCTTTCTTTCTTTCTTTCTTTTTCCTGCTAAGCTTCAAAGCTACTAGCTAGGCTAGCTCTTGGAATCGATCATCACAAGTTCACAACTACTACTAATTAATATGATCATGGAAATTGAAAATTTCAGAGCTTTGAAGGCCAGTAAATTAGTAATTTATAGAAAGCTCAAACGCAAATCCAAAGGAGGATGATCCCTGAATTGATAGTTAGCCCCAATCCCAATGTTGTACGAGAAGCAGGGGTTAGCCAGCTCCTTGCATTCATTGAATGAGTTCAATGGAAACAACTCCAAAGTCTCAATCACTCTCTCAGGCTCCACCACTTGATTTACCTCTCCAAAATCTGCCATGAAAATTAAGTCTAATTAGGAAAACTTTTTATGCGAAAAGAAAAAAAGTTACTCAAAAATTCTATTAAAAATGATTTCAGTTGAAAGATGAGGCCCAATAGTAAGTCTTTTTGTTCAAAGAGAAAGCACCACAATATATATACCAGATTATTGAGTACTGTGAAGATTACTTTGAAACTACGTTACTATTAAGTAGGCATATCATATCATGAGCACCACTTCATAAATAAGTATACTTTCAATAACGCGGTGGTTTCATACTGTACATGAGAATAGTACGTGTTGATCATGATGCTTCTTAATTTGAAATAGACGGTTGTTTATGCAGTTTTCACTGGCTTCTTAATTTATCTCTTTCTCTTATAAAAATAAAGCACAAAATAATAATAAGGTTAGTTCGAAACGTTTTCTTGTCATAAAATTTCAATCTGGTTATAGGAAGTATTAGTCAAGACTCAAGGACTTGATAAAAACTACTAACATAAGCTAGGATGGCTAACAACGTTAAGCTTTTTATTCAGAGATGATAGTTAACTTACATTTAGTAGAGGAAACCTTGTGCTCTTCGCGATAATGGATCTCATGATGTTGTTGATGATCTGCAACTGAAACTCTGCGACGCTTCTGTCTCTCCCTAGCTTTATGATTCTGAAACCAGTAAAAAACGTTCTTGCTCTCGATCTTCCCATAAAAGCTCAGCTGGGATGATATCTTTTGAATCTGGTCTGTGCTCGGGGTTCTGAGCCCAGACCTGAACAGGTCAGTCAGAACTCTGACCTGTTCAGTCGTCGGATTCCACCGCCCGCACTTATTACCACAGCCTCCACCGCCACCGCGTGGCTTAAGACAAAAGCCTGACATCCCATCATCCATTTCTATAGTTCTGAACCTCTGATGTTTGCTACTACTTCTGGGCCTCTGAACTCAAAAAGACTAGAGTTCGTGTGCATATATAAATACCAAAAAAGTGGATGATTTTGTTCCCTTTTTTAATTTGATTAGTGAGTGTGTGTGTGTTATAACGTATTGTTTATGTGCACTCTGTGCTTTGATTTTAGAGAATGGGGGAGGTAGAACTTTGAGGATTTGATCGCATTGTTTTTTGGCCTGGTTTTTTTTGTGCAAAAAGAGAAAAAGGAGAGATAGACATGCACAAAAGCTGCCACTGTTCAAACATTTCGGTCGGAGAGCAGACAAAGAGGTAAGTTCTCCAATTCTGTATAAACTACTCTTATTAAACACTATCATGTTCGATTACAATAATACTTACCATGTTAAGAGTGATGGAATAAGCATTTTATAAGTCTTTTGTCTCTATACTTGCTATGTTAAGGTGAGTATCATGTCTACGGCAAGAGATCTGCATCTCAATTTTTTTTTGTTTTTGCCTCCATCATGTTTTGAGATTGGTATGTTTGCATCCTGGTAAAGGGTAATTAGATAGAACTGACAGATTATCATAATAGAGAATTTGTTTGTCATATTCAGCTCAAAGCCAAATTCCACTGTCAACAAGTATCATAATGTTATAGTGAACACCTATGTGTATCACATTTGGATATCATTTTATGTAGTACCCGACATGAACCTATACGATGCGCAATGAATGAGCTGACCATACAGTTTAAGAAATTTTATGAAGAAACTACAACAGTTATGAAAGAAATTTAAAATCAATGTAGGGCAGTCGCACGTCGTAGCTCATCCACCCTTGCTCCTTCCTTGTGTCTTATATATAAGAGTGGGTTCATAGATTATATTCTGGACATCTTAATTGAGGTAACTATACAGCTTATTGTTTTTGAGGTAGTAGGTTAGCTAGCTAGTGCAATGGCTCCAAACCCACAAAGACGTATGAATAATACAAAGTTTTCTGATATACTAGTAGAGATGTGTTGGTTAAAGATCACATGAAATGGTAACTAGGAAAGAAGGTTGGTTGGAGTGAAAGTCAAAGTTCCCAGATTGTCTGATCTTAATTGGACGGGTGTGATCAAAATTCCCTGACATGCATACTGAGTTTTAGTTGACCAAGGAGTCAAAAATTGCTTGGACTAATAAAGCTTCTTTTAATGGTGTATAATGGGGACAGATAGTAGAAGACAGTAAAATATACCACTCCAATTTTTCAGATTTGAGAGAGAGAGAGAGAGAGAGAGTACTCAGAGAGAGGAACAAGTAGAAGGGGACCAAATTTGGCTTTACTCAAATCCAGTGGCTCCTGTCTCTGCCAAATGAAAGCTCTTTATTGATAAGTCATGTTTGAAATCAGGGAGCTTTAAATATAAAGAAATTAGACTGTAGATTTGACTCATTTTTTTTGGTTCTAGCTAAATTGTTGGGGTGCTAGGTTAGATTTTGTAGTAAATTAGACAAGAGAGTGGGAAAGGATGGTTGAGAGGTGTTATAAGGACAAGTTGTGTAAGGCTTTAATTTGATTTTCATTTGCTTCAAAATGAGTACAACAAGGCTCTATTTATAGAGCACTTACACCATCCTACACTTCTCTAGAATTGTCTAGAGATAAGCACATATGCTTAATTACATGAAAGATCTCCTATCTTCTAGAATCATATAATTCTACCCATGTGATTAATTACAAAATATCTCTCACAACTTCTAGACTATTCCATACAAATATCTTCTAGTTTCATCTATTACGTCTACACACTTCTTATTATTTTAAACTTAGATATTTAAATACTTATTCTACATTATTCTAGAAGATTACAAATTACATTTTTTTAACACTCCTCCTTAATTTGTAATCTTCATGATCTTTTGAAACTGAGAGAATTTATCTGCTGCTACTGCTTTGGTCATTATGTCGGCTAGTTGCTCCTTCGTATTGACAAATTCAAGCTGAATTTCTCCATTCTGCACTAAGTCTCTGATGAAGTGATGTCGGAGCTCAATGTGCTTTGTCCTACCATGAAAGACTGGATTTTTGCTCATTGCTATGGCTGACATATTATCGCAGTAGATGACTGTAGGGCCTTCTTCTTTATGCTCCATGTCAGAAAGTATTCTTCTAAGCCATACAGCTTCACATGCTGCATCTGTTGCTGCAATATATTCTGCTTCTGCAGAAGACAAGGCAATTGTCTTTTGCTTTTTGGAACTCCAAGATATAATTTTAGTTCCCAAGCAAAATACTTGGCCAGATGTGCTTTTTCGATCATCGATTGATCCAGCCCAATCACTATCGGTGTAGCCAATAAGCTTGCTGTCTTTCTCTTTTGTATACTTGATGCCAAGTTTCTTCGTTCCTTGAAGATAACGGAGGATCCACTTGGCTGCTGCATAATGTAGCTTGCTCGGCTCGTGCATATATCTGGAAATAAGATTCACAGAGTACTCGATATCTGGCCTTGTATGGGTGAGATAATTTAAGGAACCGACCAATTTTCGATAGGCCGTAGCATCAACCTTCTCCGCTCCATCATTTAATTGCAACTTCTCATTTAAAGAGAGTGGAGTAGAGACTGGTTTGCAGTTGCTCATGTGGAATTTCTTTAATAAGTCTTCAAGATATTTTTCTTGAGAGATAAAAATCTCTCCTTTGGATTGCCTTACTTGAATGCCAAGAAAATATCTCATAAGGCCTAGATCTGTCATCTCATATTCCTTCATCATAGCTTTTTTAAATTCATCGAGCATTGTTACATTGGTGCCTGTGTAGAATAAATCATCAACATAAAGGCAAACAATGAGAAAATCTTGCGTACCTCCTTTTTTGACATATAGGGATGGTTCACTTTGGCTTCTTTGAAATCCGCTTTGACAGAAGTACTTGTTAATATTGCTATTCCAAGCTCGCGGTGCTTGCTTCAAGCCGTAGAGTGCCTTTCGAAGTCGATACACCTTGTCTTCTTTTCCTTTGACTGCATAGCCTTGTGGTTGCTCCACATAGACCTCTTCTTCTAGTTCACCATTGAGAAAGGCAGCTTTGACATCGAGCTGATATACGGGAAGCTCGTTTTGTGCGGCTAAGGCCAAGACTGCCCGTATTGTCTCCATCCTTGCGACTGGAGCAAATGTTTCATTGAAATCCACTCCAGGCTGCTGTGAGTAGCCTTTTGCTACTAAGCGTGCTTTGTGCTTCTGGATTGATCCATCTTCTTTGTATTTTGTCTTATAGACCCATTTGAGACCAATTACGTCTTTTCCTTTTGGTAGCTCCACAAGATCCCACGTGTGATTTTTCTCGATAGTTGCAATTTCTTCATTCATTGCTTTTAGCCAAATTTCTTTGCAGCTTCTTCAAAATTATGTGGTTCACACGTGAAGAAGGCAAAATCACACGAGTCATATATATCTCGTAAGGAACGTACCTTTCTTGTCGGATTGAGATCATCCGATGATGAGCTCTCTGGACTGGTCCGTGGGCTTTGATTTGGACTTGGGTCCGGAGTTAAGGTTTCTCGCTCATGTCCTGCATCATCAGGCTCAAAAAACTTTGGGTCTTGGAAGGAATTGTCCTCCCACTTCCACACAGCAGCTTCATCAAATATTACATCTCGAGAAACCACAAATTTATTTGTGTTTGGATTATAGAGACGATAACCCTTAGACACGTCACTATATCCAATGAAAATATATTTCTCTCCTTTTTCGTCAAATTTTTTCCTTTTTTCTGAGGGAACTAATGCATATGCAATGCAACCGAAATTTTTTAGAAAATTTACCTGAGGCTTCTCTTTGTACCACGCCTCATATGGTGTCTTGTTTCGAACTGCCTTAGTGGGAGAACGGTTGAGGATAAAAACAGCAGTGTTGACATCTTCGGCCCAGAATGAGTTAGGAAGCCCTTTACCTTTAAGCATGCTCCGTGCCATCTCTGCAATTGTTCGGTTCTTCTGTTCTGCCACTCCATTTTGTTGAGGTGTTTTTCGGATTGTAAGTTGCCTCTTGATTCCTTTTTCCTTGCAATAGTCCATAAATGGAGTGTAGATGAATTCGCCACCACGATCTGTCCGAAGTGTCTTTATTTGTCTTCCGCTTTGTCTCTCCACCAAAGCTTGAAATTTGAGAAATACAAAGAAAACTTCTGATTTTTTGTCAAGGATGTATAGCCACATCATCCTTGTATAGTCATCAACAAATAGGAGAAAATATCTTTTGCCACCAAGAGATGGTGTTCTAGTAGGGCCAAAAATATCAGAATGCACCAATTCCAAAGGCGCTTTAGCTCTCCAAGCGGACTTTGGAAATGGGAGTTTATGCATTTTTCCATATATACACCCTTCACAAACTTTATCAATTTTATCAATGTTTGGTAGCCCTTTTACCATATTTTTCTCCTTTAGCAATCTCATGCCCTTGTAATTTAAGTGGCCATATCTTAGATGCCACAAATATGAGTCATCAATTTTTTCTCCTTTAAGGGCAAAATTTTCATTAAGTGGCATTGTTAACGGAAAAACTTTATTTGGAGTCATTTTGACTTTTGCCACTTTAAAATTTTTCTTTTTGTCTATGATGGTGCATTCATCATTATCAAAATTAAGTGTGTAGCCTTTTTGCAGTAATTGCCCCACACTTAATAAGTTTTGAGTAAGCCCAGGAACATAAAGGACATCTGAAATTAATTTTTTGTTACCTCCCTTTGTGTAGACAGCGATAACTCCTTTTGCTTTCACATTTTGCAGCTTCCCATCTCCCAGCTTTACTTGTGAAGAGATTTTATCGTCAAGCTGCACGAACTTTTTATGATCGCCTGTCATATGATTACTGCATCCACTATCCAGATACCAAATGTTATCTGACTCTTGTTGAGCATTCATACAAGAGAATAGGTGTTCAGCTTCATTTTCTTCTGAAAAATTAGCTTTGTTTTTTTCTTGATTGAACCAGCAATCTCGATCAGAATGATTAGAAATCTTGCATCTCTTGCATTTAAATCTACAATCTTTGGATGCATGATTAGATTTTTTGCAAATAATGCAAGAAGAGTTAGAGTTACCGCCATTAGGATTCCTCTGATTGTCATAACCTTTTCCTTTGTTCCGGACTTGAAATGCATTTTGGCCTCCACGTCTTTGTCCGTTTATGCCTCCTCCTCGAGATGAACCCTTCTCTTGATCTTCTTGGTTCTTTCCACCAAAATTGATTTTGCTTTGAAATGCTTGCTCCAAGGATTGATTTGTGAACCTGCTCATTCTTTGTTCATGGGCCTCGAGAAAACTCATTAGTTCATGTCGAGTAAGTTTAGATAAATCCTTGGATTCTTCGATAGCAGCTACAACATGATCAAACTTTGGAGGCAAACTTCTAAGAACCTTTTCAACGATTCTTTTATCCGGAAGGGTATCTCCATAACTTCGAATTTGATTGATAATTCCAGCAACTCGGGAAAAGAACGTTTGAATGGATTCATTTTCCTTCATTGCTAGATTATCAAAGTCTCTCCATAGTGTTTGAAGTTTAATGGAGATAACCTTATCATAACCTTGATATTCAATTTTTAATATCTCCCATGCTTCTTTTGAAGTTTTTGCACCCATAATTCTTGGAAAGATAGATTTACTTACCCCACGTTGAATGTTGAGGAGAGCCAAAGCATCTTTCTTCTTATTCTCCCTGAACTTCTTCTTCCGTGCTTCCGTCCAAGTTGCTTCTTCTTCGGCATTTGCCGGTGCCTCGTATCCGCTTTCAACAAGATCCCACAATTCTTGTGAGACAAATAAAGTTTGCATTTGGATGCTCCAATAGTCATAGCTCTCTCCCTCAAATATAGGGATGAGATTTTGTGCATAGTTGAAAGTGGAAGAGTTGGACTCCATGGTGGTTGAAAGAAGGACAAGGATGGATCGGTTAAACCTGCTCTGATACCAAAATTGTTGGGGTGCTAGGTTAGATTTTGTAGTAAATTAGACAAGAGAGTGGGAAAGGATGGTTGAGAGGTGTTATAAGGACAAGTTGTGTAAGGCTTTAATTTGATTTTCATTTGCTTCAAAATGAGTACAACAAGGCTCTATTTATAGAGCACTTACACCATCCTACACTTCTCTAGAATTGTCTAGAGATAAGCACATATGCTTAATTACATGAAAGATCTCCTATCTTCTAGAATCATATAATTCTACCCATGTGATTAATTACAAAATATCTCTCACAACTTCTAGACTATTCCATACAAATATCTTCTAGTTTCATCTATTACGTCTACACACTTCTTATTATTTTAAACTTAGATATTTAAATACTTATTCTACATTATTCTAGAAGATTACAAATTACATTTTTTTAACAAGGTGATCACTGCGGGATGCATACAAAAAACATACTGTAATATTGTAATTTATGTAGGAATTTGTTCTGTTAGTTTATCAGGAACTAATTGAGGATTTGAGAAGTTGAAAATCATAAGCATGTGTTTCTGATTTTAGAAAATCTTATTGGCGGACCATTCTGTAAAGAAGGTTTTAGAAAGGCCAATCGCAAGCATTCAAAGTGTTTTGACGGTCCGGAATTGAAAATCAATTATGACCGGTAACAATTAATTGTGACTAGTCAAAATTAAAAATGAATCTCAGCCATTAATTGCGCGAATGGATGACTGAGATTGCACTCCGTGAATAAGTTTCTCGATATCTTCTGATTTACGAGTACGCAGATTTTAGAGGTATAGTACCAACATATTAGACTAGTACAAGACCAGCTCATGTTGGCTAATTAATATCCAATTTGAGAAAAAAGGATTTACAAATCTTATTACAGTTGTCTGCAAAATTATACTATTAGAGAAATGGGATGTTTCTAGGACTCAATTCCAGTCCAGTTTTTTTACCCTCCAGTTGTCTGCAAAATTATCCTATTGATATTTGATCAAGCTAATTTTTGGCATGGATGACATATTTGACGAGCTCTACAAAATGAACGATTCCGATCATTGTTGTGGGCCCGGAATGGGCCCACAACGGCCCAAAACTGGACCGTGCTGGAGGGTAAAAAAACTGGACTGGAATTGAGTCCATGTTTCCAATAGCCATGTCCTTGAACCAACAAAACAGGGACGACACAAACTCATTGGAGGCCTTTAGGCCAAATTTGAGTGTGAGACCTTTGAGAGAGATGATGTATTGATCTTAAATACGGGAACGGCTACAGTGCACACCTAGTGTTACAATATTCATTCATAATATTTATCATTGAGAGGCATAATATTTTTCCAAATAGGCGTAATATTGCATACCGGCCGTATGCACCCTTAACTGTTGAGAGACATAACATTTACTCCTTAGAAACATAACATTTGTCAAAAATAGGCGTAACATATTTAGTTATATATGGGGTGCGTATTGGAGCTTTTCCCCTTTCACATTTCACCTATATATTTTTCTTTTTGAGATTTCAATCTAGAAATACTTGAGCATCTAGCGTAAATAGTTCTAGAATATGAGAGAGTTGATCTAATGGAATGATCAAGCCAGATAAAAAGATCTTTTCTAGAATGCCTTTGTACCTAACTAAGGCTCTTCATCAATTGAAATAACTTTTGAAAAGTCAAGATTATACACTACTTACATACATGAATCTATTAGTACACGTAGTCAAGACTTATACTACTTACATACTTAACATATACTGGTCTTAGCATACTTTAGTTTTGGTTTTCCCTTTCGATGATAAGCATGTTTGCTCCCAGCTTTGGTACGTGTTTCAATTTGTGTGGTTCCTTTTCTTTTTCTTTCATTTAACTCTTTGTTGGATGATTGTTTGTTTCTCATTATACTCTTTATCGAGTTAATAATATATTATTATTTTTCCCGATAAAAAAAAAAGAAAAAGAAAAAGTGAGGTCTCTCTAAATTGGAGACCTTAGACGCAAGTCTTAATAATAGCCTAGTGCTTGGGCGCCCTACATCAAAAATAAATGGGCTACCTGATGAAACTTCAACTTAAATTTGCAAGAGATGAGCAAGAAGCTCCCACTTCCCTTTGATGTTAAAGTAGACAAAGCTAGCTAAAATAGGACAAGAGTCTAAAAGTCTAATGTTGTTTCAGAATCATAAATATTACTCTGTGTCTTGTGATTGGTCAAAAATAGTGGGGTGGGTATGCCCACTTGCTAGTTTGATCCCCTCTTTTTTTCATTTTTTGCGCTCCTCTTGTCCCTTCCCTTCGTAATTAATTAACAAGAAACCAATTTAATTACGTTCAATCATCAGCACGGTTAGTTACACGCAAGAAACCAAAAAGAAGCTAGTTTGTCTCTGCCTTCCTGGAAAACGGCCACAACTTGGGGCACCCACTGCTAGTATTTCCATTTCATAATGAGAAAACGGCCGGCCACAACGTTCGCCAGCTTCGCACTACTTTCTCGGTGAATTATGGCTTTCTTTCTAATTATCAGAAGTTCGGTACTCCAAGCTTGTAGTTTAAGCCTCTTAATTACCTCTTACCATTGGCGGGGCTACTAAGGGGCCTAGTGGGGACCTGTGTTGCCGCCCCCCCGGTTAAAAACTAATTTTTTTTTGGGTGCTTCATAGGGTATATATCATTTTTTTAAAACCGTAAGAGTTGTCCAGGTCAGCTTAAACATGCACCTCAATTATTCCCCTCTTCGGTTGGGTCAAGAGCAGGCTATTCACATTGGGATTAGTGGATTCACAAAAAATCACTCTTGCGGCCTGACCCCAAATTCATATTTACCTTCTTGTATTTCTGAAATAATCTTTCTTATTCACATAAGTTTTATATTTCATGTATATCAGTTGATTATTGAGGAAGCTTTGAACACCAACATCCGACTACGTAAAGTTTTGAATATCAATTTTTTGCATTCAAGAATGATAAAGTTTAAATTTATTCTTTCATAGTAAAATATACGTTAGCTCTAAGATCTAACAAATGCTAGTTTATAGAGCCCAATTTTATTTCATTTAGGCACCCAAAATTATGTAAATGAGATCGTGTGGTAAAGACACTGCATGTTCTCGGATGATATGATAGCAACAATACTCGAGATTAATTCTTCAACTTTATCAAAACCCTTCAATAAAAACTTGAATGACTAGATTTAGTCTTGAAAAATGATGGAACAAAAATTCCTTTCATTGTTCGGCCCCTTCTCTGATTTCATTTCTTGGCTTCGCCACTGACTGTTTCGGTCCTTTGTTAACATGGTTGCATAGTCTGGATTTTGAATTGCTCTCTCATACTAGATAACATGATACAACTAACAGACCGGGGCTAGCTCTTTCTACCCTACTTGTTGAAATTTTTTTTTTGGTTTTTCATTCTTTTGTGGAGTGGACACACTTGCCTTTTTGAATTTTGATGCAGTTCCAACTCAGTGGACGAGAAAGTGCACAGTCAATTTGTTGTGCGTGCTTTCTACCCACAATTCCCAATAGTTTGTCCCTCACGATATAGTCCATTGTCCGTTAGCACTTGGCCACACTTATACTTTGCCATGTTATGTTTTTTTAATCGGATGTCCGAATTCCAAACCAATTTAAGTAATCGCATTCTGTTCTAATTAATTCAAAAACTTAAAGTTTATGACCAGACAAATTAACGTCTAATAATTTCAAAGAATATTTTGTTGTTGGTGAGAATTGAACTTGCAAACTCAGAATATAAATTTTTACTTACTTGACTGATTCTCTTTAAACTTTGTACCATACCATTTATATTATCTCGCTATGCAGATGAAATTTCAAACCATAATCTTTATATAGACTCACAGAATGCAATTTTACACTGGAGAGAGAATTTCGTGCATGGATACTTTCCCTAAGACAAACAAAAGAAAAAGAAAAAACACTCTTGTTAATCACCAAGCTCTTAAAAGACTACATTTGTTGCTCCTTACAGTCATGCAAAGGATTGAAGTGGCTGGCTAGGTTGGAAAAAGGGCCAGGCAAATGTCGAATTTACCTGTCCTTTTGCATCGGCCACTTAGATTCTGGGACATTCTTTTCATCTTCTCATCGAATTGAGAGAGAGAGAGAGAGAGAGAGAGAGAGAGAGAGAGAGAGAGAGTATGCATTTCAGTGACTGAGAATCGAGAAGTTAAATTAAAGCAGAAACTACAAACTTTAGAGTGTGCGCAAGAATGCTAGTGCCGATGTATAACTGAGAATACATTTTCAGGCACGCGTGAAACCCAGGCCGCCGTAATTCCCGTGTTTTCCCTTCCTTGTCTCCACCCACGTCTGTCGGTTCTCCGTGCGCAGAAACTTTACTTCCCACACCTCCCACTCTGGTGACACATTGGATCCAAATCCCAATAATAGAATGCCTAACAAAGCGGTGACACTGCAATCATCTGAGACAATCAGCTCAGTAAATGATCAGCCATTTAATTTGAACTAGTACTGTAATATTTTGTCCACTGAAGATATCATGATTCATGACCTATATATGTCTCATGGACTCGGCTATGAACTCGATCGGGAGTGACCTGTGTCCTAGGTGTTGAATTCATCAACTTCTAGTTTAATTATCATGTGCAGGAGCACATAACATTTATTTTGGTTCTTTTCTTTTCAATTTTCTTGGGGTAAATAATAATATTTAGGATGTGCCATTAGGCAATTCCAATGAGTGTTTTACTCAAAGCTAGCTAGTTCCACAATAGAACTCGTACTAACAATATGCTTGTTGGGTGCATGTCGAATTAAACGTGTAGGACACAGCTCCATGTGACCGACAGGCGACAACGATACTTTGTGCACTAACAAAAGTCCATGCAATGTAGATCATAGCTTCCAAACAGAAACCAGTGAGGAACCATCACATTTTACCAATATTGTAGATTCTAGACTCTAGTATACCGTTTCAATAAAGCAATTTTGATTGTTGATGAAATTAAGAGCACCCCCATGCTCAAGATTACACAAGACATTATAGCTATTGCTCAAAATCATATCATCAACATTCCCAAAAGGTTACATTAATATTGGTCACTCGGTTAAAAAGAAGCGGTCTTGGGAACAAAATATCTCCAAAATGGAAAAGACAGAACATGTCAGTTACAGGGATTTGAGCAGCTGTGTTCAACTTTTCTCTGCCAAGCTTAGTTGCGTTCTCGTGATGCTCGACAAATAAAGTAAGACTAACTGGTCCTGTCAAATGCAAATTTTTTTATAGTTAGATCGATAATTAATGCCCCTTTACTATGGAACTTAAATCTATACAAGTAGGTGGTGGCCTGATACACAAAATCTTGATAAAGGACACAATAAACTATCTAGCACTTCAGGGTGCTCGGTGTTGTTATTAGCTTTTCTGATTTCTGTTCACAGAAAACAGAAACATGTTTCATTTTCATATACTATAAAAACTCAAACATTTTTATTTTTTTATTTTGGGTAAAAACATGTTTCTAAATGAAATGAAATGAAAAATGACGCACAGAGACACGTCAACTGAAAAAATGCTTAAAAGGTTTGGTCCGATGGAAACATAATTATGTTACTTATTTTCATATTGCAGAAACTTAAAAAGGGAGAGGATGTTCTGGTACACGTGCTTCTAATAGAAATGAAACAAGATGCACGGTGCCACGGGCATGCCAATTGGAAAAATGCGAGCGGGCCAGTGCAAGCTTTTAACTAGTTTGAACTTTACCTATAAACTATCATTCACAAGCTTAATTATCATCAAAAGCTGGTGGTGGTGACTTTGGGAAAGGAAGCAACGGAATTCAATTTGAATCTCCCCTGTTTTTTTGGTTGGTGCAACATATGATTTTCCTGAGAAAAGAAAAGAGAAGGAAATCAGGAAAAAAGCACTGGAGAATGAAATAATGAGAGGCACAAGCAGTCCTCCAGAATCAGTTGAAAGTTTGTTAACTGTTGTTGTCTTAAGGACGTCAGTGACAATCGCATATTTTCCAGCCCGATTATGCACCACAATTGTAAACCACACATGCTACTGGCCGGGGTTTCTTAGTTTCGAACACTTCCATGGAGACTTTTGTTTCAGCAAACCAGCTAGTTTTGACTGAAAACAAGGGATCAACTGGAAATTGAAAACAGAAACGTGTGTATAGAGCACGCATTGAACTCCCGGAAATTCGTTATGAAATAACTAACACGAGGGAAGACACGAGTTTCAGCATTCTTCCAAATTCACTTCAAGAATAATCACGTATTCACAGCAACGGTAGTATGATAAACAGGAAAAAGTATGCTTCAAACTCCAAACGAAACATAGAAAATATGCAAAACCTTTGATCATCTATTAAAATGTGAATACATGCATTCAGCAGGAACTAGGTTGAATGGTCTATCATGTGATGCCCATATGCATTATCAAAATGGTTGATCTGCACTAAACGGTTGATACATTCAACACTCCTTGATGATCAAGATTAGAAGATCCTCATTCCCCATTGAAACCAGTGCGATAGCCATAAAAAAATGTGTGCGATATTAACCACAAAAAGGTTGTGAAATCAATGACTAAAAGAAATATTCTCGTAAACAAAGCTTTGGTGAGCAATTTAAATGACTCATCCGGTCTTTTGTTAGTCCCCAAGAGTCATAGGAATGTATAGAACCCCTATGACTGAAACGTACAGCGAGTTTCATTAAACTCGAATACCATGAAGTTGTTGCAGCGGCACAGAGTGGAAAAACATGCATACATTTTCCATTCAAACACAAGTCATGTTAAAACTACATACAGCCAAATCTTTCAGCTTCAGGGAAGCGTATATCGAAAAGAATTTCTTGAACTAAGCCAATTGCTGATCCCAAGAGACAAAAGTTTATGCTAGCCGCTCCATCACTAAATGATGCTGAGAAGTGAAAAAATTCCTTCCTCTTCTATAAGATGGAACAATAAAGTTAGAAGTATATCAGTTTGTTTTCCAATCAGCTAAATTAGAAGCGACAAATACTCGTGAAATTGAACTTTACAGTTCAATGTGATACTACTGAAAGGGAATGAAAGAGAACACACGGTTTGTTAAGGCTCATCCACATCATGTTAAATCTATTGGAAGTCTAATTAATACAATACCTATGTGTACTACTTGTGTTTAAATGTACAAGTACGGATTTTACATACAAGGGCTCGGGCACATCTAGATACACATACATATACGTAGTTTTTGTTGTAACGAACGCTATGAATGCAAGCTAAGAATGAGAAATTGAAAACTAAATAAGAAATCACAAAGACACAAGATATACGTGGTTCCCCAAGATGGGTACGTCCACGGGCGAGGAGAGAGATGATTCACTAACCAACGTGAAGAACAGATACAAAGAGCTGGCTGTAATCTGTAATTCTAGAAAGGCCAGAAATATGAAAGCCCAAAAGATACTTTAGAAGTTCCCCAAAAGTCTTATTTATAATAGGCTACAAAAATGGGAACAACATAATTAACCAATGTGGGACTAAAGAATACAAGGCATTCCCAACAATTCTTCACCTTGACATGAATTCCACTGAATCAAATTACCAAATATAGCTCTCCCCTTCTAACCTCTTACTCGCCAAATGCCCCCGAGGGGCGATCAACTGCAAATACCAAGCAAGCCCAAGCAATGCTTGAACTTGGCAACTGAAACTGGTTTAGTCAACATATCTGCTGGGTTATCTGCCGTACCCACTTTCTTCACTTCAACTTGCTTCTGTGAGATGATATCCCGAACGAAGTGATACCTGACATCGATATGCTTGGTCCTCTCATGATACATCAGATTTTTAATCAAATGTATAGCACTCTGCGAATCATAAAATACTGAACTCACACCCTGTGCAAGACCAAGCTCACAAAGCAAACCTCTCATCCACAATGCCTCTTTCACAGCTTCAGCAATGGCCATATACTCCGCTTCTGTTGTAGACAGTGCGACTGTAGCCTGTAAAGTAGCTTTCCAGTTATAGCACTTCCGGATAGAGTAAAGACATAACCTGTCAGAGATCTCCTCTTATCGTGGTCACCGGCAAAATCCGAATCAACATAACCAACAGCATGATCACCAGAATTGGCAACCCCATATAATAAACCAACACCTGTAGTTCCACACAAATACCGTAGTATCCATTTCACAGCCTCCCAATGTGCCTTTCCTGGACGCCCCATATAACGACTAACGACACTAACTGCATGTGAAATATCAGGACGAGTACATACCATAGCATACATAAGACTCCCAACTGCGCACGAATATGGAACCTGAGACATATACTTCTCCTCATCCTCCTACTGTGGTGATAACTCAGCTGAAAGTCGAAAGTGTGCTGCCAAAGGGGTACTGATTGGCTTCGAGTTCTGCATGGCAAAGCGCTCAAGCACTTTAAGAACATAAGACTTCTGATTCAAAAGTAATTTGCCAGCTACTCGATCTCTGCAAATCTCCATACTCAAAATACGTTTTGCCGCACCCAAATCTTTCATCTCAAATTCACCACATAACTGTTGTTTCAACCTGTTGATTTCTGATACACTCTTGGCAGCAATAAACATATCATCAACATGCAACAGTAGATAAACAAATGAACCATCTGAAAGTTTTCAAAAATACACACAACTGTCATACTCACTCCTAGAATATGACTGGCTTATCATAAAAGTATCAAACCGCTTATACCACTGCCTAGGCGATTGTTTGAGGCCATACAAAGATTTACGAAGTAAACAAACGTGATCCTCCTTACCAGAAACAACAAATCCCTCAGGTTGACGCATATAAATCTGTTCCTCAAGCTCGCCATGCAAAAATGCAGTTTTGACATCAAGTTGCTCTAACTCAAGATCATAACATGCAACAATAGCATGTAAAGTGCGAATGGAACTATGTTTTACAACTGGTGAAAATACCTCATTGCAATCAACACCTTCCTTATGGCTGTATCCTTTAGCCACTAGCCGAGCTTTGAACCGAGCATCTTCTACCCCTGGAATACCTGGTTTGCGCTTGAAGACCCACTTGCACCCAACAATCCTCTTCCCTTTCAACGGTTCTACTAACTCCCATGTCTGATTCTTCTGAAGAGACTCAATCTCCTCACTCATAGCAACAGACCACTGTGCAGACTCAATGCTCGAAACAGCTTCCGTATATCTTGAAGGCTCCTCATACTCAACTGTCTCAGCAACTGATAAAGCACAGGCCACCATCTCAGAATAAGGCGAATACCTTTCAGGAGGCCGAATCTCCCTCCTTGGCCTATCTTTAGCAATAGTGAGTGGTTGCTCAACTAATGCATCATCCTCTGTGTCTCAACTCTTGAACTCCTCTTCAATTGACTTCTCAATGTGCTTCTTTCCTGAGTCGGAAGATTCACTCAACAACTCCACCTGCTTTGGAACACTCTGTTCCTGAATTGTATCATCAACCTGCTTAGACCCCTTAATCAGATAATTTTCATCAAAAGTCACATCCCTACTGATCAAAAACTTCAAATCATCAGAGCACCATAACCTGTACCCTTTGACACCTGCTGCATAACCCAAGAAAATACACTTCTTGGCCCGTGGCTCCAATTTACCCTCATTCACATGAGCGTAAGCTGGACACCCAAAAACACGCAACACAGAATAATCAGCTGGATGACCTGACCATACCTCAAACGGAGTCTTACACTCAATAGCAGTCGACGGAGACCTGTTCACCAAATAGCATGTTGTGGAAACGGCTTCAGCCCAAAATTCTTTGCCTAATCCAGAATTGGACAACATACAACGTGCCTTCTCTAAAAGAGTCCTGTTCATTCGTTCAGCCACACCATTCTGCTGAGGGGTTTTTCTCACTGTGTGATTCCTCACAATGCCCTCATCACTGCAAAACCTATCAAACTCGCCAAGACAAAACTCCATACCATTGTTAGTTCTCAAACGTTTTATTTTCTTACCAGTCTGATTCTCAATCAAAGTTTTAAACTGTTTGAATGTATTAAAGGCGTCACTCTTATGTTTCAACATATACACCCAAACCTTACGAGAGAAATCATCGATAATACTCATAAAATAACGAAAACCACCTTTAGAAGTTACCTCTGCGGGACCCCAAAGATCCGAGTGAAAATAATCCACCGTACCTTTGGTGCGATGAACAGCTGTACTGAATTTTACCCTGCACTGCTTGCCGTACACACAATGCTCACAGAAATCCAGCTTCTCAGTTTTTTGGCCACATGGCAAACCCTGTTTGCTCAAAACTGTCATTCCCCTCTCGCTCATATGCCCAAGGCGCATATGCCACAAACGAGTCAAGTCTGAATCTGAAACCTTGGATGAAGCAACCGTTGCTGCAGCACCTAAAACTGTACTGCCCTGGAGTGTATAGAGGTTACCACGCTTCTGACATGACCCTTCATCAGTACCAATGCACCCTTCGAGACTTTCAAAACTCCACTTCACCGAGGAATTTGCAACCATGAGAATCAAGAGCACCCAGGGATATAAGATTTTTCTTCAAATTTGGAACATGTCGAACCTCAGATAAAGTCCTAACAATACCGTCATGCATCCTAAGCTGAATCGTTCCTGAACTAACAGTCTTACAGGCCATGTTGTTGCCCATCAAAACTGTACCACCATTGGCAGCCTCATAAGTAGAAAACCACTCTCTATGCGGACACATATGGTATGAACATCCAAAATTCATAATACACTCGGTATTAGAGCGAGAATCGCCTTCTATAACTGATAACACGTTATCTGACTCATCTGAACTTTCAGCAATTCCAGCAATTACTTTACCCCCTTTCTGGTCTTCTTTTTCCTTCTCCTTGAGTTTTAAATAGTCACTTTTCCAGTGCCCGGATTTCTTGCAATAATTGCACTTTCCCTTCTTCTTACCTGATGACTTGGATCTTCCCCTATTACTTGACTCCACCCTTTCTGTTGTTCTTCCCCTAACAAACAAACCCTCCGCATGTGCATCACCCTCACCTGACACTTTTTTCCTGAATTCTTTCGAATATAGGCTGGCCTTAACATCCTCCATAGATATCGTGTCTTTGCCATACAATAGGGTTGTAACAAAGTGCTCATACGAAAGTGGTAAAGAACATAACAAAATTAGGGCTTGGTCCTCATCCTCAATTTTACTATCAATATTTTTCAGATCCATAATAATACGATTGAACTCGTCTAAATGATCCTTAACAGGTATACCTTCTCGCATACGAAACGTATAAAGACGTTGTTTAAGATATAACCTGTTGGTGAGTGGCTTCGTCATATATATGCCTTCCAACTTCAGCCAAATTCCTGCTGCTGAAGTTTCTTCTTCCACCTTGCGAAGAACGTCATCTGCCAGACTCAACTGAATAGAACTCAGAGCTTTGGCATCCGTATCATCCCAATCTTCCTCTTTGATTCCAGAACTAGTCTTGCCTAACAAAGCCTTGTGCAATCCTTATTGGGTTAACAGAGCCTTCATCTTTACTCTCCAAAGACTGAAACTGCTGCTCTGCCCATCAAACTTCGCAATCTCGAATTTAGCCGCCATAGCCACAATCGGAAACGAAACCCTGGTTTTGTAACCTAAGGCTCTGATACCAGTTTGTTGTAACGAACGCTATGAATGCAAGCTAAGAACGAGAAATTGAAAACTAAACAAGAAATCACAAAGACACAAGATATACGTGGTTTCCCAAGATGGGTACGTCCACGGGCGAGGAGAGAGATGATTCACTAACCAACGTGAAGAAGAGATACAAAGAGCCGGCTGTAATCCGTAACTCTAGAAAGGCCACAAATATGAAAGCCCAAAAGATACTTTAGAAGTTCCCCAAAAGCCTTATTTATAATAGGCTACAAAAATGGGAACAACATAATTAACCAATGTGGGACTAAAGAATACAAGGCATTCCCAACAGTTTTGACTAGAACAAACCATCAACAAGGATACTAATTACAGAATCATGCATGAAAGCAGACATCTGACTCCTGGAAATGCATGAAGAAATAAGAAACACCACTGAAGATAAGAGCTTCACAACTTTGTAATTTGTGCTTAGGGTTCTTTTAATCTTTGTAATTTATTTTCAAAGATTAATAAAATCCTTTTTTGCCGTCCAAAAAAAAGAGCTTAACAACTCTACCAAATTAATTCAAGAATTATTCATTAAAAAAAAGGTAATGATGGGAACTCTCTATGCTACAGATGCAACCAGAGTATAGACCATGTAACTCACTGCAAACATCAATCCTACAACAAAAGAGTAAAATGTAAAAGCACAAGGCAAATATAGCAGGACATTTTGTCCAAGGCCTTTTGCATCAGGTTGAGCAATATTAAGAAAGGGCATTAAAGTCAGAAGTGAGTTAGAAAGTTAGAGGGTAATTAGTTAAGTTTGTTACGGTGATTAGTGGGGCTAAACCCTTTGCTTTGTTTTGTTAGGGACATATATAGCTTGTAATGGTCATTCTGTACAAAAACAACGGAAAATGAAATAGAATACCAGATTCTCTCTCTCTCTCTCTCTCTCTCTCTCTCTCTCTCTTCCTTGAATCATGTACTGTATCAAATAAAGTTTTCTCTTTATGGTATCAAAGCACGTGATGACGGAAGTCTGTAGATCCTAGGCTTGAACATCAAGAGTGAACCTCTTCTGCAACTTAGGGTTTCAATTTCAGTTAGGGTTTCATTTTCAATTGAACCCATTCTTCTAGCTTACGGCTCAAGATCGTGACGATCCTGTTCTTTTCAACATGTCTACAGCAAATGCCACAGCTTCTACATCGGTTGTAACACTACCACGGTCTTTGGCGTTCCTAGTTTCCAATTTTCATTCTTTGGTGAATATCAAATTGGATGGATCAAATTACCTCCTCTGGCGAGTTCAAGTTGAAAGTGTAATGGACGCAAATGGATTTTATGGATATCTCGATGGTTCGATAGAAGCACCGCCTTCACAGCTCCGTGATGAACAAGGTGAAATAACTCTGAATTCTGCTTATTCTCTCTGGAAGTTGATCGATTCACAACTGAGGTCTTGTATCACTGCTTCTCTTTCTCAGAATACAATACCATATGTTCTAGGGTTACGATCTGTGCATCAAATTTGGATTTCTTTGTCGAATAGATACAATTCCTTGACTGAATCGCATGTTCAAGAACTCAGAGATCAACTATATAGTTTGTCTAAAACATCAACCATAGATTCATATATCGATAAGATCAAGGAGTTAGCACAAAAATTGGCTGCTACTGGTAGTCCTATTGAGGATGATGAACTCGGTTTTAGGACTTTACATGGCTTACCTAAAGCCTTTAATGGACTTAGAACTGCTGTTCGTGCTGTACGCACTAAAGGACATAGTGTGTGTTTTGATGAACTTGTCACAATGTTGAAAAGTGAAGATGTTCAGTTGCTTCAAGAATCTCCATCAAAGACTGATGTTCAAAATTCTTCTATTTTGGTTGCTACACATGGATCACAAATAGTAAATAGTAGTGCTTCAGGGCCATCTCAGTTTTCTAATGTATCATCTGGATCTTATGGGGTTCCAAATCAAGGGTTTAATTCTCTTGGTGCTTCACCTCAGTTTAGTCAATCACCTTATCTTGGTTGCTCAAATCAAGCTTCAAATATATTCCTTATGTTCTATTGTTTCATTATAGTCCTAATTACTTGTTTCTTAAACCGTTTGGTTGTTGTTGCTATCCCTGGTTAAAACCCTATGCCACACATAAATTGTCTCCAAAATCTATTCCTTGTGTGTTCTTACGATACTGTCCTAATACAAAAGGATATAGATGTTATGATCCTTGTACAAGCAAAGCATACACTTCTAGGCATGTCAAGTTTGTTGAAATAGAATTTCCTTATTCTGAGTTGATACAATCCCTAAGTACTTCCACTAATTCTTCCTCTAAGTTTCATGTTCCTTTAACTATGTTTGATGACATACTTATTCCTGTTTCTGTCCCTATGTCTTCTACTTCTACTTCATGTATTAATACTCAAGATGTTTCTGTTGTACCCATGTCTGTTTCACATACTCAAGCTGTTTCTTCTCCTGTTCTACATAATTTTTCTCCTACTGTGTCACATGCTTCTGCTGATCATCCTGATGAGATGTTTGTCCCTATGCTATCCCATTCTTCTCTTTCTTCTGTTATTCCTTCAACTTCTGCTCCTACAATTTCTCTTCCTTCTGTTGTACCTCATCATTCTATGACTATTAGATCTCAGAATGGCATTGTTAAACCTAAAAAGTTTTATGGCATGACAGTAGTTGGTAATGAGTCTTCTTTACCAGTAAAAGAGCGTACTCATTTTTCTGAAGCCAATCAACATCAAGTCTGGCAACAAGCTATGAATACTGAGTATCAAGCCTTGCTTAAACAAGATACTTTGAGTCTTGTTCCTCCACCACCTAGTGCAAATATAATAGGATGTCAGTGGATTTACAAAATAAAGCATAACTCTGATGGTAGTGTGGTACGATACAAGGCACGTTTGGTTGCAAATGGCAATCAACAAGAAGAATGTATAGATTTCACAGAAACTTTTAGTCCAGTCATCAAACAACAGTCAGAGTTGTACTTAGTCTAGCTGTTCATTATGCATGGTCCATCAAACAGTTAGATGTGACTAATGCATTTCTACATGGAGTGCTGGATGAAGAAGTATATATGGGGCAACCACTGGGCTATAAAGATTCTGAGCATCCTAATTTTGTCTGCAAGTTGAACAAAGCCTTGTATGGTCTGCGACAGGCACCACGAGCATGGTTTTCTATGTTTTCTGGTTTTCTGATTCAGCAAAGGTTTCTTCATAGTAAAGCTGATGCATCTCTTTTCACTAAGAAAATAGATAAAGGTATTACTCTGGTTCTTGTGTATGTAAATGATATTCTATTTACCAGAAGTGACACAGAGTATATTTCAGATTTGATTCAAGTATTGAGTCACAAGTTTGTTATGAAAGACCTTGGTTCTCTAAGCTACTTTCTCGGTCGTGAAGTTCTTAATCATGGTTCTAGAATTATTTTGTCTCAAACGAAATATGCCGCAGACCTTCTTAATAAAGCTAGAATGCAGGATTGTAAACCAAGTCTATCACCATCCTCCTCTAAGCCTGCTGTTTTTGATCCTGATCCTGAGTATCTTGAGCCTCATTGGTTTAGGACAGTTGTGGGATCTCTTCAATACTTGACTCTCACTAAACCAGAGATTTCTTTTCCGGTCAATCTCACATGTCAGCACATGCACAGGCCTCACTATAGTCATTTTGTGGCGGTCAAACGTATCCTACGGTATATTAAAGGTAGTCTTCATGAAGGCCTTCATTTTGTTCCAAGTTCATTGCAATTAACAGCGTTTACAGATGCTGATTGGGCAGGTGATCATTTAGATCGCAGATCTACCTCAGGATATTGCTTGTTTCTTGGTTCTAATCTCGTTTCATGGTGTGCTAAAAAGCAGCATACCGTTGCTCGATCATCTACAGAATTTGAGTATAGAGCCCTTGCACAAGCAGCTGTTGATATTTCTTGGGTTCAACAACTTCTTGTTGAATTGTATGTTTCTTTATCTCTGCCTCATGTTGTCTGGTGTGACAATATTTCTGCCATTTCCTTGGCATCAAACCCCATCTTTCATGCCAGGACAAAGCATATTGAAGTGGACTATCACTTCATCAGGGAAAAGGTTCTTTCGAAATAGATTTTGGTACAACATGTTGGGACTCATGATCAAGTTGCAGATATATTCACCAAATCCTTGTCAGTAGCTCGGTTTGTGTTTCTTAAAGACAAACTCAGGGTGTTTCCCACACCCATGAGTTTGCAAAGGGCTATTAAGAAAGAGCATTAAAGTCAGAAGTGAGTTAGAAAGTTAAAGGGTAATTAGATAGGTTTGTTACGGTGATTAGTTAGGCTAAACCTTTTGCTTTGTTTTGTCAGGCACATATATATATAGCTTGTAATGGTCATTCTGTACAAAAACAACGGAAAATGAAATAGAATACCAGATTCTCTCTCTCTCTCTCTCTCTCTCTCTCTCTCTCTCTCTCTCTCTCTCTCTCTCTCTCTCTTCCTTAAATCATGTACTATATCAAATAAGGTTTTCTCTGTAACAAGCAAGTACTAGTACGACGAGAAGTTACTGAGAATGCAATGGCTTCCGCTGGTTCACCTTCAAGTGGGACTGTGACATATTACTGATTATAATCTATATCTAGTGCATACTACAAACATCCAGAATTTAGGAACAAAGGAATATGAAGTCTAATGAACTGATCAATGTTCAATGACATAACTTCAAAAGCTTCACACAGAAAGCTATAAGACCATCTTTACCAAAAAAAAAAGTTAGAAGACCATTTGCAAAAATTATCAATATGATTGGATATGGATGAATTTGTGTTAAGAAACAAACGATAAATGCAATTTTAACCTTGACGAGTAGACTTTTTATTGCAAAAATGTCTCATGTTTTTGCCTACAATTAACCAATCTAGTTGACATGTAGGGGTCCCATCATTGTAATGGGCCCCAACCATAGCTATAAAAGGTGAGCCTAGGCGCAATGCCCATCAAGGCTCCCTCTTACCATTTGGAGGGGGTTCAGGCAAGGGGACTTGACAAAGGCGAGGCCTAGGCGACCAAGGTGAGTGCCTGGTGAGTCTCTTTCAACTCCCACCAAATTCAATTTTGAAAAGCAAAAATGTAACCATGGTTTTTAACCTAAGGGCTAAACGATCCTAACAGATCAATACACTAGGTCGATCTTTCATCTCTTAAACAAACGACTCAAACCAATCGAGCTCTCTCAACCTTTGTTTCAACATCGATCTCTCAGCCTTAGCTCTTTAGTGATCTCTCATACCGCTTTTAAACTGTGCAAGTGGGAGAATTAGTTGGTTTAAACTTATGTCACATAATGGCTGCTTGTCTTTCATTGAATTTCATGTTTGAGTTCGTAATGCAAGAATTGTTGACTATTTCGCATTTGGTTGCTGTTTTTATAAACTTTGTATATGTAAACTTTGTAAACTTCATTGTCTTTGAGTTTATTACCTAGACTTTTTGTTTTGCTATCTTTTCTTGCCTACGCGTGTTTAGTTAAAATAATTGCGCCTCATGTCTACGCCCCTACATATCCTTGCGCCTCTCACCCTTAAGAACTATGGCCACAACAGCTCAATCTTTTGCGGTCTTTTTTAACTTTCACATAATTCATTGAAATATGATGAAAAATTGGCAATAGTACTATGTACCCGAAAAATTATTCCGAAATTTCCCCAAAAGTCAAATTAACGGATGAGATTTTCTTTGACATATGAGACCCAAATGGCTAAGTGAATCTCAACCATTAATTTCACTTTCAAAGTAAAATTTTCGGAGATATCCAGTGTTGCTAAAGAAGAATAGGACACCGCCGAACCAAATAAGCTCACCACCACACCTTTTACGGGGCCTAGTACTAGTACCACGTGGTCCCGAACTTACCCCGATAGGCAATCCCGCAATAGTGGGTGTTCCACTAAAGGTTCTTTTTTAAAAAGTTCTTTTTTTGTAATTTTCAAATTCAAATATAATGAGAATGAAAAATAATTTTATAATTTCTTTTGCACCGTATAAAAGATCTCATTGAGATCTATCAAACAAGATCCATATTGGTAGAAAAATTATTTACGTAAACACATGATTTTTGAGCTTGAAATTACCTTTTTTTTCTAAAAGTTCCTTTTTCAGGAAACCGAAACGCCCCTGACCTTCATGTTTTGGCGTTTTTCCATTTGATTTTTTTTTTCCATTTGATTTGACATCATAAAAAATGCATCAAGTGACAATAGCGACATGATCATTGATCATCACTGATGGGGAAATAAATTCTCTCCGCCCAGGGAGTAGAAGTGGGCTTTTCCTTCAAACCAATTCACTGCCCCCACGTCATCAAAAGTACAAAACTAATTATACAATCACGTGATGTGCTTTGGACTCTTAATTGGGGTTAAACCAATTACTCCTCCGGTAAAAACTAGTGTTTCAATTTTCAGAAACTCAAGGATAACATATGATTAAGAAAATTAACACTTTGCTTGGTTCACCATTTTGAGAGTAACTTTTACTCTCGACACAGTTTTCAATAAATTTCTCTCTCTATCTTTCTCCACTCATTACCACTCAACTCTCAAAAATAACTTTCCAAAACTTCAACCAAACAAAGTGTAAGTGTTTCAATTTTCAATTTGTTTGAACCGTCGTAAAAATCTTATTTTTCTGATTATTTTATCCTAAAAGATTATAATTAATTTTTGTCTCTAGGGCTTCCATAATTAAGTTTATGCTCTTTATTTGGGATCTTATGGAGTAGAAACTTAATTATGAGAGTTCTATAGATAAAATTTAATTATGACCCTATATAATAATCAGAAAAATAAGATTTTTGCAGTGGATCAAACGAATTGAAAATTGGAGCACTAATTTTTTTAGACTGTTTATATATTGAAGAATATCGTTAAAAATTAAGTATTTCAATTTTTCATCCGTTTGAACCGATGTGAAGATGTTGTTTTGCTAATCATATTATTTTAAAGGGTCTTAAATAAATTTCATCTCTAGGACTCTCATAATTAAATTTCTATTCTTTATATGGGACCTTATAGAGAAAAACTTAATTTTGAGAGTTGTAGAGACAAAATTTAATTATAATTCTTCGGAACAATATGATCAGAAAAATAAGATTTTCACAATGGTTCAAACGGGTTGAAAATTGGACTTGTTCTCTTCCATTTTCAAAAAGAATTTTTCAAAAAATTCCCTCTAGATTTTTCCTACTTTTAACATTTCTCTCTCCACCTCTTTTCACTTATTACCCCTACTATTTTTCAAAAAAAAATTCAAAACACAAACCAAACAAAGCAAATTTTTGAAAAAAGATTTTCACCCTCTCTATTAACCATCCACACTTTCTTTTTTTGTTTTTATCAACACGAATTTAAAATAGTGTCCTTGAATATGTAAAGAAAAAAATTGAATAAAAGGAAAGATAGTAAATTCAAGTGAATAAAGATTTAAAAAAAAAAGAATATGAATTATAAAAAAAAAGAGTGTGAAAATCATTTTTCTAATTTTTTTTAGTCACGTTATTCTTCAATTTCTGAAAATTGGAACACATGTTTTACCGGAGAGTAGTTGGTTTCGCCAGTTAAAAGTGAGTCCAAATCACAGCACAGCACGTGATTCTACAATTGGTTTTGTACTTTTTTGATAATGTAGTGGCATGAAATCGGTTTGGATGAAAAGTCCACTTCTCCTCCCCTCGTGGAGAGAATTTATTCTCCTCTGCACTGATAGATAAAGAACACTGTACGCTGAAGAAGATAATATTCACTGTATCACACCCAACGCAGACTGTGGGAGCTTGTCTTTGCACCGTAATTGAGAGAGAGAGAGAGAGAGAGAGAGAGAGAGAGAACATGGACACGAAGGAAGCAATCTTCATGACGAGAGGAGATGGGGAAAATAGCTATGCCCAACTCTCTTGTTTAACGGTCCGTCTCCCAATTCCCCCCAAACATAAACACAATTAAACAAAATTGCTTTTCTTTTCTTTTCTATATATCGCAGAATTAATTAGTACTACTATGATTATTATATTTCCAGTAACGCAGGAAATCTACGAGATTCTGTATATTCAACGAATTCTCTCTATTTTGCAGCAAAAGGTAAACGCCGTAACCAAACCCTTACTAGAAAACGTGGTCCGATCTCTATTCTCCAAAGGCTTCCACGTTCACGGAGTCCTTAACATAGCCGACTTGGGCTGCGCAGCGGGCCCAAATGCGTTCTCTGTCATTTCTACGGTCAAAAAAACCGTGGAAATGAAATCGCGGGAATTGAATTACCAAACGCCGGAATTGCAGTTCTACTTGAACGATCTTCCGGGAAATGATTTCAACGCTTTATTCAGAGGGTTGTCTTATGAGAATTCGTTCTTTCTGGCGGGGGTTCCGGGGTCTTTCCACGGGCGGCTTTTTCCCCGTAAGACCTTGCATTTGGTCCATTCCTCGTACAGTGTCCATTGGCTCTCTCAGGTTTCTGCCCCTTCCTTCAATTCCTCACTGCAAATTTCGCGTAGGAACAAGGAATTAATTAGCCATGTGATGGGCTTGGAAAGAGCACAAACTCCAGCTAAGATTTTTGAGTTTTTTTTTTTTTCTCCTTATTTAAATTTTGTTTGCGTTTGTCAATTTGAGTTTTTTTTTTTTCTCTTTTTTTCCATAACTCCAATTTATTAAGAAAACATTATTATTACGTATTTCACATCAACTTTTACCTCCACTTTTCCTATTTACATTCTATGAAGACATCATTATTACACTTTTACTCACTAACTTTCAAAATGGAATATACTTTTAGGAACAAAATGGAAAATGTACCAATTTTTACCCACTAACTTCACAAAATGGACGCTTATTAAGGAACAACCCAAAATAAAATACTTGATTTTAAAAAGAGGATGGAGGGAGTAACTTTTACTCAAGTATTTTTTGAAAAGAGAGCTGCTAACCACACATACATCTGTGCACAGATTTTATTGTGGGGCCCACCATGGGTCCCACACAAACGATCCGAGCTGTTCATTAGATGTAAAATATTTTTTCAAGAGTTCCTGTAAAAAAACAAAAGCTTAATCTGATACATATAGGTGCTCGATCCAATCATCTAAAATTTCATTCAGATTTTTGGGTAATAAAAAATTAGATGATTAGATCAAGCACTTATAGGTATTGGATATTTTTTTTTTTTGAAAACTATAGGTATTGGATTGAACTTATGTTTTATGGGAACCCTTGAAAAAATGTTTTCCATTTAATGAACAGCTCGGATCCCTTGTGTGGGACCCGTGGTGGGTCCCACAATAAAATCTGTGCACAGACTATCTGTGTGGACAGATTTACCATTTTGAAAATATCCAAAATAAAACCAATAAAGCCAAAAAAAATCCCGAAAAATCCTTAGCGGAATGCACAATGGTGGAAATTGAGTATGTCGGGCCTCGTTTGGCCCATTTGTTAAGAACCGAAACTAAACCCAGCCCACATCCCTACGTTATTTTGCCAGAAAGTCTACCCACACAGCAGATCTGTGCACAGATTGTGCACAGATTTTGTTGTGGGGTGTACCATGGGTTCCACACAAATCATCCGAGCCGTTCATTAAATGTAAAACATTTTTTCAAAGGTCCCCGTAAAAAATAAGTTCAATTCGATACCTATAGGTATTCGATCCAACCATATAACTTTTCACTATCCAGAAATCTGAATGAAAAGTTAGATAGTTGGATAAAGCACCTATAGATATTGGATTGAGCTTATTTTTTTACGGGGACCCTTGAAAAAATGTTTTACATTTAATGAACGGATCGGATGATTTGTATGGGGCCATGGTGGGTCCCACAACAAAATCTGTGCACAATCTGTGCACAGATCTGCTGTGTGGATAGAACGGTTCTTATTTTGCTAGCTCTTTGTATAAAATTAGGCTTATTAGTCCCGGAAACTATTGTTTGAGAAATGATTTTCACACTCTATTTTTACTCTCGTGCATTCAATTTTTTTTTTTGTTATTATTAACGTGAAGTAACTAAACTAAACTTCGACATTCCCTTTTTACATATGAAAGGAAATTTTATAATTCCACACGGATAAAATACCAAAAAAATTAGTACAAATGAATGAAAGAATGTGAAAATCATTTGTTTTCTCCTGTAAATTCCATATATATAAGGAGTAATGCTATCGACCCAGTAGTTTCCTTATAGTAATTTTCTTTTATAGAAGTGACGTGTATTGACCAAATTCATTTTAAATATTATTATGTACCTCATATAACCTTTTGGGAATATCTATGTCCACGCAGTTTTTTATTTTTGTCTAAACAATGAGTGGATCACTTGTGGAATTTTACTTGTCATTCTCAGATTATTCGTGGTAATACGGTTGAGTCAAGACTTACGTGTATCAATGAATTAGTTAGGCTTATATAGGCTCAATGCTATTGTGAAAAATGGTCAGGGCTTATATGGCCTATTGTTTTATTTTTCGGGGTTATTTTTGTTTTCAATTATAGACATTTCATTGTTTTGTGTCTGATTTTTTTGAATCACAATTTATCTTGATCAAGGGATTCTTAAAATAAAAAAGTATGACACAAAAATTAAAACAAAAACATAATATTTCAAGATTATTTTTGTCTTTTCTAGAATTTTTGCAAGTTCTGTACTTCCGTTCAGGTCTTTTGACTTGTCAATTCAGATACTAATAGATACAAATTTGAAATCTAGTAAATAAGTATTAACCAAATATTCAAAAAAAAATTGAAGGAAGACCCATATAGTATAACATACTAAGAATTTGCATGGAGATTTAATTTGTTGGGAACTAAAAGGTACCGAAAGGACTGACGAGCAGAGAAGGGTTGGCATTGAACAAGGGAAACATCTACATATAGAGAAGCCTACTTGACTCAATTTGAAGAGGACTTCACCATGTTTTTGAGGTCTCGATCCCAAGAGGTTGTCCCCAATGGTTGTGCGGTCTTAATTCTACACGGCCGACAATCCCCAGATCCCTCAAGCAAGGAATGTTGCGCCACCTGGGGACTCCTTGCTGGGGCCATTGCTGCACTGGTTTCAGAGGTAAAATCCCAACTACTTAATTCAGCGTGTTTTGTTCTGTAGGATGAATTTCAAGCCCCTGTTCGCTTGCGATTCTTTTTTTTATTGGCTTTTTGGTTTTGGTTCGCATTCTCTCTAATATTGTCCAAGTTTCGGACTCAAGGAGATAGTTCAAATCTGGACCATACATTATTGTAGTCAATGATTCGGATTTGCTCAGAGACTCTTACCGGTAACTATCAACTCTGTATGATTCAGATTTGGACAGTTCTATCTAGCCCAAATATTACTCTAATATTTACTCAATTTGCATTCAAAACCCTTCTTTCAATCAAACCATCAACTAGTAGATTGTGAAACTTGTCCAAAGAGATTAGTTGAGATGCATGCGCCTAATCTGGCGCAAACACACCCTCAGTTATAAAAAGTGAAAATAAAATCAAATTTGAATTGAAGGATTTCACCGGGCAAACTAAAATTCAAACTTCACAACCACCTAAAAGACATAAAGTCCCCGTTCGTTTAAGAGTTTTGGATTTTAGATTCTAATCATTATCCTATTTCTTTCCAATCATTACTCTGATTTTTCTCTCTACATCTCTCAAATCATTACCTCTATTTTTAATCATTACTCTATTTTTCTCTACACTCATCACTTACAAATCCAAATCCAAAATTCCAAAACGAATGAGATAATTTTTAAAAGAATTGAGTAAAATGTGAATAAAATACATGCGAGTACATAATATCAACCACTGAGTTATAATTACCACTCCATTTTGCAAGTGTTTGTCTCAGTTACATTAAAGCCCAGGGTTCGGCCATTCCCGATCACCCAATGAGAAACAAGAAAACGATCCAGCTAGACTAGACCATGCATTCATGTGATTTTGCTTTTTTTTCTAATTGTGTATCAACTATTCAAGATAAGGTAAAAAAAAAAAAACAAAAGAGATAGTACTAGTATATCTGGGTTCTGATATATAATCAGATAATTATTCATGTTATTTTCATCTCTTGCGACAGGGTTTGATTGAGGAGGAGAAATTAGACTCTTTCAATGTACCCTACTACACACCATCAGCAAAGGAAGTGCAAGATGTGGTGGAGAGAGAGGGATCATTTGCGGTTGAGCATATTGATAGCTTTGCAGTTTGCGTTGAAGGTAATTTGTTCAATATTGGAGAGAAGTTTGCCAAGAGAATCAGGGCATTCACAGAGTCGGTTGTCGCCCACCATTTTGGAGAGGAATTAATGAGAAAAATATATGACAAGCTAACCAAGTTACTGATCGAAGATTCGTCCATACAGGCGGAACCAGCCGTCACTGTTGTGGTTGTGCTTAACAAGAAATTATAGGAGTCTGCTTTGTGTTTGGGGATTTTCTTTTCTGGGTGTTTCATTGTCTATGGTTTTCCTTGAGCTATTGGGGGTAGTCGTTGGTTGCGCGCTTTTCAAGTTGTTTTGTGCTATCAAATAAAATCTCAGCAAGGACAAAACACAATCTGTACTTTCTATCGATGATATGTTATTTTCTTTTAGTGTCTAGCTAGCACCTACTTGTCGTTAGCTTTGTATTCCATTCTGTTTTTGGTTGTGTTATATTTTGTTCTTTAAATGAAATGTTACTTTGTGATTCATAAATAACAATACCTAAAGGGAATCTCTAGCTTTGTATTCCGTTCTGTTTTTGGTTGTTTTGTTATATTTCGTTCTTTAAATGAAATGTTACTTTGTGATTCATAAATAACAATACCTAAAGGGAATCTCGCAAGTATAAGAACCGCTCATATATTGTCTATTTTTACATTGATTTATTTGGTTGATCTAAAACTAGTATTTAGCTTTCTTTCCCTTGAACGTTTCTCTGTTTTTTATTTATATTATATATAAATATATAGTCCTCTTCTCCTAAGGACCACTTTAACTTAATAAAATAAGGACCTCCCTTTCCTGATCGAATTTCGATGATCCGAGCCGCTCAATGTGTTCAAAATGTGATTTTAAGGGTAATTGCGAGAAATCAGCAAAAAAAAAGACCGGAAAGGGCTTCATCCGAGCATTTTTTGTTTATTTTTTATCAAACGGTTCAAATAAAAACTGCTTGGACGAAGCTCTTCCCGGTCATTTTTTTTGCCGATTTCATGCGAATACCCTTAAAATCATGTTATGAACACATTGAGCGGTTCGGATTATCAAAATTCGAACGGAAAATGGAAAAAATGGGGAGGTCCTTATTTTAACTAAAATAAGGACCTCCTTATTTGAAAATGACTATATATATATATATATATATATATATATATATTATGTGTTTAATGGCGTTTGTTCTTTCACCTTAGTTGTCATTTAGAGGATGGATGGATTCCATTAGAGGATGAAGGGAATCAATATTGACTTTGCTAGAAGCTACGCCTTGATAACGTAGAAATTCTGCGAACAAATACATACAACGGATGCAAATGTGTTATCTTTAGCCTAAGAGACCTTTTAGAGCATCCACAGTGGTATAAGCAAAAGTGAATAATCAAAACATGCCACA
Source organism: Rhododendron simsii (assembly GCA_014282245.1). Classification (NCBI taxonomy): domain Eukaryota; kingdom Viridiplantae; phylum Streptophyta; class Magnoliopsida; order Ericales; family Ericaceae; genus Rhododendron; species Rhododendron simsii. The sequence goes on from CM024955.1 coordinate 24,880,425, forward strand.
TCAGATTTTGATTATCCATTTAGAGGTTGTTAAAGTTAACAATGTCAAATCTCACATTGGTTATTTTTTGCTCATAATCAAAAATAATAGGACCATTGCTTCCTTCCATGAGTTTTCTCCAAATTTTTCCCTTCATTTCACGTAAATCTTTTGGAAAACTAGTTTATGTTAAAACAGTTTTTATAAAAAAAATATTTGTTCTTGAAAAAAAAAGTTAATTAAACAGTTTTTGGAAGAAAAAAAACAGTTTAAGTTAAAAATAGTTGGATAAAAAAATAGTTAATGAAAAAAAATGTGTAAAAAAACAGCTTTGTGTAAATACAATTTTTTAAAAAAAATAGTTTTAAAAAATTTGAACAGTTTTTATTTTTAAAAAAAGAGTTCATATAAAGATGGTTTTTTTTTTATAGAAAAAAGTTTCTGAAAAGAATAGTAAGAATAGTTTTTTATAATTATTTTTTGAAAAAAATTGTTGAGAGAGAGAGAAAAGATTTTTGTGTAATGATGGGTGTACTTGATTGAGAAAATATGGGGATCACTAAATTTGATTATTGGCTAAAGGTTGCTAGATTTGATTATTCAAAAGCCAAAATTTGATGAGTTGCTAAAAGGTTGTTAAGTTTGGTTATTCCAATGTAAGCACTTTTTTGAACAAATATTGTTAACTTTAACAACTTTTTGTTTTGCTTATTCCACTGTGGATGCTCTTAGTTCCCAATAAGCAACCTTTTATCCATTTTATGCTTGAAAGATCATGTGGCTTTAATCCTTATCCTTAAACCTATATGAAGTATCCTTAAATTGCTAAATTGTTATGTCATACGGAGACTTTTAAAATCACGTTTTGATCATATTGAACAGTTCTGATTTCTCGCGGGGACCCTAAAAATTACATTCTTATCATATAAGAAGAGCACGATGTAGAAATTGAATGGGAAACTGATGGTTGAATGATCGATCGCTTGCTCCCATAGCTTGAAGATCGAGGAAGTATTTCATGATATCGAAGAAGTCAGTATCATGCAATGATCCAAAATATGAAATCTCGTCTAATGCAATTGTACAATCCCGTGTTGTTGTTCTTATTATTATTTTGTTGGTGAAAACCTATCAAAAAGAAGATTACTAGTATGTGCCTTTTGATATCTTTCGTTTTTTTGAAATACTTGTTGAGCTTGAAATGTCTTTTTTTCCCCAAGTGTCAAATGTTTTCTTGGACGTTCTCCTAACAGTTGGAACAGAAGCCAAGGAAGAATCCCAAACGCAATTTGATAAGAATTATCACATATTTGGACGGACGTAAAACAACAATGCAAATACTCTTTTTGGACTAAAAATGCATGCAAAGAGACAAAAGGCATGTCAAAATGAAAATAGTGGAGAGCTCGTGATCGAACTGGTCGGTCAATTATTGCTGCTGTGACCAAATACACATCACACGTTTTTTAACAATGATGCAACAGCCAGCCTATCGTCCTCTGATTGGGGCCCATCCATTAGGCATCCAATCTTGGACTGGCCTAGGCAAAAGCAAATCTAAGCACGCCAGAAATTACATTTTATGATACTCCAGTACATACCTCACCAACGCATACATTACATACGGAATACACAAAAACAAACAACAGAAACAAACGGGTCGCAAATAAATCACCACATCACTGGTAATGGATCCCCAGTGACAACGATGATCACTTGGATTTGAAGGGAATGGCTCTGATCACGACTTGGTGGTACAAAGCTGCAAGTGCTGCCCCGATGAAAGGTCCCACCCAGAAAATCCACTGCAATCACAACTCAATCCCATCAAAATTATCTTACTCAACCTATTGGTTGCAATTTTTAGAAAATATTTTGTGTTGGCTGATGGTATTCAAAACTTACTTTATAAAGTTATTCTAAAAAGACCCCTCATGAGAGAAACACAAAAAAATACTACTATGTTTCAATACTGAAAACATTATCGATCCTTCTAACCCAATATATAAAATACATGACATGGGTTTCTTTTTATGAAAAAATGCTTTTGTTTTAAAAATAATTTCTAAAACAAGTACAAAATAAAATCAATCATGACTAATGCCTCATGTGTGTAAAAGATTAAAGATGTGAATGACATGGAAACCATGCATCACACAACAATTTGTTTTTGTTTAATTAATATTCGAGTTAGTTTTGTATTAATAGATTATGGTTACTGGTAATATATTTGTCTCGAATAAAAAAATGCTATACAAGTAAAAAAAAAATAGTATAAATTAAATTTAAAAAGTTCAGAAACAACCACAAAATGTGTTTGTCGACTATTTTCTTTTGCTGATTCTTATTTAACTTTATTATATAATTTTACTTTTGGAAGTTTAAAAAATTCAATGCGAAGCTAACAATTAATAATTTTAAATAAACAAAATAAATAAGTGAGATCAAAGAACTTACATGGTCATCCCAAGCATGGCTCTTGTTGTAGATGATTGCTGCACCAAGACTCCTAGCTGGGTTAATACCAGTCCCTGTGATTGGAATGGTTGCCAAATGCACCAAAAACACCGCAAACCCAATCGGCAACGGTGCCAAAATCTAAACCCAAACATCACAAAAAAACCCATCACCCAAATCATCACACAAGTATATAAATATATTGAGAGAGAGAAATTCAAGAGGAGAGAGAGAAATATTTTCTTTGGTAAGTAGAGAGAGAAAAAAATTGCGCTTACAGGAACGTGGGAGTCTCTGGCGCTACGCTTGGCATCAGTGGCAGAGAAAACTGTATAGACTAGCACGAAGGTGCCCATGATTTCAGCACCAAGGCCATCGCCCTTGGTGTACCCATGTGCTACAGAGTTGGCTCCACCACCGAGTAGCTCGTAGCGGCCACTATTCTCTAACCCTTTTACTACACCCGCTCCGCAAATCGCTCCGAGGCATTGCATTATCATGTAGAAAAGTGCCCTCGTCAATGATAGTTTCCTTGCCAATAGTAGCCCAAATGTCACCGCCGGATTAATGTGTCCCCCTACACGCAAAAAGATCCACAGAGATATATTTGATTACAAATGTTGAGGGCGTGATTTTCCCATTGAAAGTGTGCATTAGAATACGAAATTTCGAGCAGGATAACGTAGGGCAGATGCCACAGCCCGTAAAGTCTGTAGCGAATTCTCACTAGTTTCTAGTGGTGCCGATCCAAACCGAGTCAGAAACCGGTTTACAACAGCTCGGATTGTTGGCAGAAGATTCAAAATAAAATTAGAGAATCAACCTTTCGAGAGTTTCAACAAGGGATTTTAGCAAGTGAACCCTTCAAAATAAAGACAATATTACATCCATAAGTCAACAGCTGATGCATCCAATTGGATGATTGCTGAGGTATGAATGTGATTACTCTGTTACTGTTAGGAGTCTTTTTAGGTGGCGGGCCACTGCCACAGCCCAAAGTTTATCAAATTCTTTACGCACGAAATACTAAATTGATCCAAGTAATTACCAATTCGGCACATCAATTTTAATTTCATCTTAAAAAACTATTTTCCCGTAACCCTACGTGGTGAGACATTTGCACAGCGAGAGAGGGGAAGAAGGTGGGGAAACCTGAGATGCCGGCGGTGCAATAGACAAGGGCAAAAATCATGCCACCGAAGGCCCAAGCGATACCCTGAATCCCGACCGTCGAGCACTTGGTCGGTGCCTGAACAACGCCCATCACAGTCAAAACTGTTATGTAGAGGAACAGAAAAGTCGCCATAAACTCCGCGATTCCGGCTCTGTAGAACGACCACGAGGTTAGCTCCCCCGGTTCGAACAACGGCGCTGGCGGGGGCTCCAGGTAGTCCCTGTCGCCGCCGCCCTGCGCCGCCGTACCTATCGGCTGCCTCTCTGGAAACTTGTTTGCTCCTTCTCTTACATCCTCCTCCTTCCCTTCCATCTCTCTCTGTCTCTCTGTCTAAGACTAGCTACTACAGAAGTCTGATCAGTTTCTCTTCTCTCTAGAGCAGTAGTGCTGTGATAGTGTGATGGAGAGAGTGGAGGGGAGTGGTGAAATTATATACACAAAGTCTATGGGGAGGTTTGAAGGGGATGGTGGGCAGTGACGTATATGAGCGAGTTTTAATTTTGTTATCCTACGACCGGCCACTTCTAGTTTAGGTTTTTCGTTTGCTTTCCCTAATAAAATTTTTTTTTTTTGGGGGTTCAAGAACTATTTCTCACGTTTCAAATTGAGAGTCTCTTATTTCATTTTGAAAAATTTCAAAATAATTGTTTCTTTTCAAAACTAGAAGTGAAAATTTGATAAAATTTCAAAAGTGTCCCTCTTATTTGAATACAAATGGTTTCTCACGTTTCAAATTGAAAGTCTCTTATTTCATTTTGAAAAATTTCAAAATAATTGTTTCTTTTCAAAACTAGAAGTGAAAATTTGATAAAATTTCAAAAGTGTCCCTCTTATTTGAATACAAATGGTTCAAAATAGATAGAATATATGAATAATGGTGGAAAATATGTGTAATGATTACATGTTCCCTAAAATGATGGAAAAAATTAATCCCTGCACATTATGATGGAAAAAATTTTCTTTTTCTAAGAGTACGTTTCATGAAAACGATGTTGTTCTGGGTCGGTTAGGCTTTTTCTCATGGTGCTATGGGAAAAGGACGTCCATACACGTGTAATTTTTGTGGAGACGGTGTAGTTGTGGCCCACGCCCACCGGCCTCTTACGTGGGAAAACATATTGGGTTGTGATTTTCATGGCAAAAATAGTGAATTATTTGAAAGTCGGCATAAATAGCGATTGGGCGGTGATTTTCATGGCATAAGAAGAGACAATTCTATGGTCGTAGGTGTTAGAGCATCTCCAGGAGACTTAATAGGATTCTAAGTAAATTGGCTTGAAGTTCCCCTATGGCTAGCCCCCAAATAATTTCGTCATCCAACAACCTAACCAAATGGCTATTCAAATCACAAAAAACACAATCGGAAACCACCCAACAAAATCCAATCGAAAATCAGACAAACAATCAGAAAACTCAATCGAAAAACCCAACAAAACTACAATTAGAAAACTCAATTGGAAAACCCAAACAGATAGAGCTATTCTACTCTGATCGGAACACTCAAACGCTGACACAATATCGGAAAATCCAAACAATTTTGCTTCCACCGCCATCATCGAGTTGTTCGTTTCCACCACCGTCGCGTTTGATTTTGCATTTGCCGCCGTCTTTGACGATGAAAACCCAAACAAGGTAGAGCTGTAGCGGCGATCGATTTTGCAGTTGACAACGAAAACCCAATCAAGGTAGAGTTGGAGAGAGAGAGAGAGAGAGAGAAGCGAGGCAAATTACCTCGCCATAGTAAGAGAATGAAAAAGTCGGCGGAGTAAATGGCAACTCCATCTTGAGGCTGCTGGATACTTCTTTCAGCTGCCGTTCTCACTTATTTGCCGAAATTAGAGGTTTGGTGTGGCTGATGGAGATGCTCTTAGGTCCTGTTCTTTAAGATTTTTATATTTTAAATACTTATTTTCTGTTTTACAAGATATGTTATTTTCTATTATAATAAACCACATTTAATTCAAAAAAAATTCAGTTAATAGAACGGGATCTTTATTGAATTGACAACATATATATGGGGCTATATATTCCTCAACTTATTTTTTCATTTTATCTCCATATATAGATAGCGTCAATGGAGCAGTTGAGAACTGGATTACTAACCACATAATCCAACCTCAACCCTCTCCCTTAAAAATTAATGGGTACCAATCCTTGATCTAATTATATATGCTCATGGGTTAATCCTTTACTCAAATGTATTCATTTGGTATAGGTCAAGCATATTATGCAATAAATAAATAATGAATGAATTTCTCTTGACAGTATTGAATTAACAATGTTAATTTGTTGGCAGTTACTCATATATGTCTCCACCCCGTACAGAAATGATTTGTAAAAATTGTCATAACTCTTTTTTGTAAAAGAAAAAATGCAAGTTGAATGGTAAGCACTATGTACTTCTCATGCATTTAATAGGGGTTCGAACCCTCTAACAACAATTAACAATGCAAACTTTTGCCATGCTAAATAAATTTTTTTTTTTTTTTAAAGTTATGTGCTCACAGAATAGACGTACATTTGGATTCTAGCCATCTGACCATGAGCAATTATAACTTTAACCATATTATACTCCAGATAATCATGAACACAAAAAGCATTTGTCCAAAAACACTTGAAAAATTAATCAGCCACCCTCTATTTGTCTAGTTATACTATTGCCGCCAATCTCTAAAATAATACTAAAATAGTAATTAAATATGTATGATCGATCCAGTTTTATATGTAGTGGGGTTTGCTTGATGAGCTTAGGTTTGCACTTGCATCACTAAAATAATTAATGATGACTTAATACACTAATAGTGATGCTGGGGAAAGGGGGGCACGTGGGGGCACGTGCCCCGCTCGAAACTAAAATAATTTTGTTATATTTTCGTATATTTTGAATAATTATGAAATTAAGTGTGTTATTATACATAAACAAGTACATATATCTTGAAAATATACATTTAAAACTAATTTTATGTTTTAATTTCGTCATGTGGTGCATTTATATTTGTTGATTTTCGAACTATTTGTCTACCTAAATCGATTCTTTCTTAATTGTACTTATTTTTAACCATCTAAGAGTAATATTTTAAAATAATATCATTAATAAAACTATATCGATCGTTCTAAAACTTGTCGATGTTCATGTAAACATACTCTCAAATTTTGTTTGAGATTTTGTGCTTATTTTTACATAATTTAAGTGAAAGTATGTGTTATATATTTTTATAGTTTGTATTGCATGCCTTAATTATGTAACGATCTTATTGTAGTTAACTAGAAAAATAAATTTTCGCCACTATGATTAACAAGGTGCCCCCACTAAATGACATTTCTGAATCCGTCCCTGAGTGATATATATAGTATATACTACTGTTCCCACGTACTATATATGATCAGTTTGAACTAGGAGGCTAGGAGGGTTGACAAAAAGGGTACGCAGATATATAAAAACAAATTGAAGCATAACTTGGGTAGTTAATTATGTGATTGCTAGTTAATTACAAGGCTTACTTACTCTTTGATCTCTTTAAAACCCATTCTTTTCGCCTCCCTTTTTCTTTCTCTTTGTTGTAGCAGAGAGAGGGAGAACGAGAAGCAAGCCAAAACTAGGAAATTTGTCACAATCTTGATCATCATCAACCATCACCTCCTCCATCAGTTCCTCCGTTTCCCGCTAGAACTTCAGGACAGGTAGAATATTCAACTACTGCCCAAAGCTAGCCCCTCTCATGTTTTAATATACCTGTGTTGTATGTGTTTAATATCTAAAGGCATTTACCAATGGCTCCGGGGTACAAGTTAAGGTATAATATACATATATACATATATATATATCGAATATTTCCTAGCATTTAAAGTCATCTTCTAAAAGAAATCTACCCCTTTTGTCATTTTCCATTTCCAAAGCTTTCCAAAAAATCAAGGGCTAACATTCCCTTTTATGTCTTTTTCCCACCCTAATTGTTGTTGCATTTTTTGTCTTCAATTTAATTTAATTTTCTATATTTTCCCTTTTCTCTGTCTTCAATCTATTGCCCTACATTTAATTGCCCAACATTTCAATATCAATGTTTTCTCTACTTTCTTTATTTTTTCTTTTCGTTTCATTTCTTTTGATTTTTTTCTTAGTCATGTGATCACCTTGTTTTGGATCTGTAAGAGGAACTTATTTTCTTGTAGAATTTTGAAAAAAATAAAATTATGAACGTTTCAGTTAGTGTATGTCGTGCCATGGTATAGGGTTAAAGCAAAACTATGATTTACATTTTGTTAGAACAATTTAATTGAATATCTATTATTTGCAAAATACTTAATATGTCATTATGGTAAGATATTTAATTACATGCTAAAATAGTGGAGTAAGTCTATGTATTTATATTGTTGTTGACTTGTTTTTAGAAAATGACATTTATAGTAATGAAATCTTATTGTTAGAGATTATTCTATATTTAATGTACCTTAACTTGTGCCCTAGGGGCACTTGTTAGCAGAACCGATATCTAAATTGATCTTGGACCATGTTTACAACTTGCAAAACTTGGATAATAAGTAGTAATTTTTGTGAAGGTTGAGAACTTTGGACAGTTTGTTTTCCGAAGGTATTTTTAGCTGACATAGACATTTTTGAATCAATTCAATCAGGGGTGTTCAAGAAAATCGTCTGAACGATAAAACCGGTCCGATCCGGACCAAACCGTCCTATTTGGTCCGGTTCTGCGGTCAAGTTATGGTTTCTAAAAAATAAGAACCGTTAATTTTGGTTCGGTTACTGGTTCTCAATTAAAGAACCGTTGTTAGAACCGGACCGGACCGTTTAGAACTAATATATATAATTATATAAAAATAAATATATGTGTGTAATTTGGTAGGTTAATCTCTTTCTTGCTAAACTTACTTTATTTAGAGATGAAATCTCATTTGTTAGGAAAATTTTTATTTTCTTCCTTCCTTTTCTATTCTAATAGATTACCTTCCTATTCTTTCAATTCTTTGCAACCTTATTTAATAGATTATTTTTTATAATTTCAATTTCAAATCTCTCTTTCTCACACACCAGTGATAGGTTTGGATGCTGATTGGATAGAATCGGAACCGAACCAAAACCGGACCGGTTTTGTGGTTTGATTCTGGTTAGGTTCTAGTTTCCAATTTCCTGGAACCGTTTGAAATGGTCCGGTTACTGATTTTCTAAAGAACCGGATCAATCCGGACCATGTACACCCCTAAATTCAATCCATTTAACATGGAAAGTTCGAAGGCAGTTAAATATTTCCTCATGAAATAAAGGAGTGTTAAATATTCCTTAATTCATTCGTATTGGTGACTTGGTTTCTGATAATACTATTGTTAACTTGTTGATATGAATTTGACAATTTATTCGCCATTGAAATTGTTGGTAAAAAAAACATATAGATTAATTTGGAAATTATTGAACGATTCTTGTATACGGATATGCATGCATTTTTTTTATTTTTTTGATTCGCAACGGTATGCATGATTTTATTAAAATATATATAGTCTGGTTCCTATCCGCACCATCCACGCCTCCCCTTTCCTGATCGAATTTTAATAATCTAAGCCGCTCAATGTGATCAAAACGTGATTTTATGAATACCCACGAGAAATCGGTAAAAAAAATGATCAAAAAAGGCTTGATTTGAGCAGTTTTTTTTTTGAACTGCTCAATAAAAAATAAACAAAAACTGCTTGGATTAAGCTCTTTCTAGCCCTTTTTTTTTTTTGCTGATTTTTCGCGAGTACCCTTAAAATCACATTCTGAACATATTAAGCGGCTTGAATCATCGCAAATTGGTCAGGACATAGACATCCTTAACTTAATACAGTAAGGACGCCCTTACTTGTGTGTGTATATATATACACACACACACACACAAAACTTTCAGCCAATTTGCAAAAAAATACACAAATTTTAATTAATGACAAAAAGACAACTAAACTTATTATTCATTTAACAATTAGGCCCCTGTCGTCCAATTCCATCAATTGGTAACAGATGGAGCTAACGCAAGGAGTTAACCTTCTCTTCTTCTTTTTTAATTTTTACTTTCAAAAATTACTTTTAACTTTCTTTTTTAAGTGGTAAATAAAATGTTATATTTTTTTTCCTTACTATTTATCAAAAATTACTTTAACTACATTTTTACTATTTATAAAAATAACTTTAACCACCCTTATTTTGTTACTTTCAAATTTTACCTTTCCCCCTCCCTCTTCTCTCCACCAATCAACCTCCATCTCTCTTTCTGTACAATCCCCTCTCTCACTCACTCTTTCTTGACTGAAACACTCTCTTTCTTCTCTATGTGATTTAGGATTTGGAGTTTGGAGAAATCCAAAATTCTCCTATTGGTTGGTCGTGGGGTTAATTGGGGGTACGGGTTGAATTTCTAAAAAAGGAGGAAGTGAGAGAAGGGGAAAGGTAAAATTTGAAAGTAAAAAAAATTAGGGTTAAAATAATTTTCATAAATAGTTAAAAGAATGGGGGTGAAAGTAATTTAGAGGAAATAGTAAGAAAAAAAACTTTGTTGCGTTTTTATTTATTGCTTAGAAAAGAAAGAGTTAAAAGTATTTTTTGGATGTAAAAAGTAAAAAAGAAAAAGGTTAAAAGTACTTTCGAATTTATGAAATTAGGGCTAGGACTTTGGCGGTTGTTGTGGGATTGATTGGTGGTGTAGGGTCAAATATCTTAAAAAAAAAAAGGGGGCGGGGGGGGGGGGGGGGGGTTCGTGTTAAAGTTATTTTTGTAAATAGTAAAAAAAAATGGGGTAAAAATAATTTTTGATAAATAGTAAGAAAGAAAACATTATTGCATATTTTATTTACTATTTAGAAAAAGTTAAAAGTAATTTTTGGACATAAAAAGAAGAAGAAGAAAGGTTAACGCCTTTTGTTAGCTCCATCCATTACAAATTGACAGAATTAGAGGGCAGGAGGCTATTAGTTAACGGAATGGTAAATTCAAGTGTGTTTTTGTCATTAGTTAAAATTCAGGTGTTTTTTGTGAATTGATTGAAAGTTCAAGGACTTTTTTGAATTTTTCCCTTTCATTTTCCGAGATTGCATTGACTTGTCTCGTGCGTTAACTAAAGACAGGCTTAAAATCACAGGTTGGGTACGAAGTTGGTGAATTCTAAACTAACAAACCCTACGATATAACTAATACTGTACATAGTAAAATAACTCAAAATTCAGAGTGGATGTTGAGGTGACCTACGGGACCCAAGATAAAATATGATATGAAATCCTAAGTACAGAGTGATCATGGTTAACTTCGGTGAACATGTTGTGTGAATGGATGGACATGCACTATAAATGTATACATAGACTTGAATTATGTCATGGCCATAACTTGGTGATTAAGAGGAGAAAGAATCTCGAGGATGCTTAGCAAAAAAAAAGAATCGAATCTTAGACCTTAAGAATTAAAATAAAGCAAACATCTCCGTTCCAGGCCAAGACCACATGTACATTCTTGTAAACTTGTTCAGTTGAAGTAATTTGTTTTCCCTATTTGTGCTTTAAAAAAAAATTTGTAGAGTAAGACTTTGGAAAATCAAACAATCTTCGAGAGCCATTTCCTCCACCGGCCCATTAACCTTGGGGCTTGGGCCATACTAGGGCTCCCCATGTAGTCTAGACTCTTGTATCATGGCCCAACAAAGCACTCTCCCTTTTTTCTTTATTTATCCCCTTCCGGGTTCCCCTTCGTTTAGATATTGAACCACGTTTATCCATTTGATGGTTCCACTTCTATGTCTACGATAATACAAATCTTAGTGTGGTCCCCTATCACTATCTTAAAATTATTTTGGTTAGGGAAATTGTAAAAATAAATTAATCATGAGCCATATTTTTCTCATTATTTCATATTTTTAAATAAATATGTCAATGAGAAGAATGCGCGGATGGAATATTTTTTAAAATGACCGGACTTGTTGATGAATATGTTTAGTTTTATATAATTATAGAATTAAGTCAGGGACATGGTCCATCTTGTAGTGTCCAGGTATTAGTTAGTATGATTTTTCCCTTAGATAAAGAGACAATCTTTTATATAATATGCTACCTCAATATTTGAATCTTATATACTACATAAATTTAAGGTCTCTTATTTTTTCAAATTAATCTAACAGTGTGTCATGGGTTAGAAAGAGGGGGATGTGCTCAACCATTAGATCAACTATTAAAGAACTCATTGAGATCTTTAATTTGGTATTAAGAAATTTTAAAAATAATTCACAAAAGTATATTACTTTTTATTCAAAAATTACGCATCTTTTTGTATAGGACCAATAATATGGAATGGATGGAGTAGTCAGTTTACATTAGTCATTAGGGTCTGATTAGATCATCTCTCCAATAATAAAGTTAAGAAACAAACTAGTTGATCACAATTTAGGGCATTAATTGTATTTGAATTTTTTGTGCTTTCAATAGTTTTGCTAGACTGTACGTAGTTAAAAAAACTACTAAAGTCAAGGCGTAGAAATTTCAACTTAGTAGGCTCAAAAATTCAACTTTGTGTGCCCCAACACTTAATTAATGTTGCAAATGTAGCTAGCTAGCTATCTAGAAAGCACCCACATCCACACACTTCTTCTTATGTAGGACTAGGAGCATTAAAATAACAACTACCTGGCGCGGCCGCGGCCCAAAACGACTGTCGTTTTGGTCTTTAATTAATTTACGAAACGTACGAAGAGGTTCACCGACTCATCTTAATTCCTCCCCCTCCATTAATGAGACCCAACTTCCTTCAACTTTTCCTTTGACGTTCTGACCCATTCTCGACAATAACCAGATCATACCTACCTACCTACCTCAATTAGAGACCGCCACCACCGTCCCTAATTAATTGACCCATACACAATATTATTGCTCAAGCTTAGCTTGACTCCTTATTACATATGTTTAAGTTTGGCTTGAGCTTAAAATTTTTTGAGATTAATTGTTCAAGTTTGGCTCGAGCTTGAAATTTTGTGTACGTGATAAGCTTGGCTTGATTTGTGAAATCTGAAAGCCAATCTTGAGCTTTTAAGCATGAGCTTAAGCTTGTAAAGTTTCGAGTTTTCAAGCTAGACTCATTAAGTTCCAAAATGAAAGGGGCGAACAACTACCATCATTAATCTCGGGCCAAAAAACTCATCAACATAAAATTCAGTTACTAGCTAAATTCATTAAATTAAAAACCCTCAAACCCTTAAATTTTCATATCTCACAGAAGATATATATTTCCTATTTTGATGCAATAGTATTGTAAAACTGATGAAAATATCCATATGAAAAGCCGACGCAAATCTCATATTTTTGGACATTTATTAAATCTACCCCTATATTTGTAATATTTATGGAATGACCATTTTGTTCACGAGCCTATCGAGCTAAACACTCATATGCTCAAACTTGGCTTGAATTCATAAACAAACAAACAAAAAAATAGTGATTGAGCTTGGCTTATATTCTTTGTAAAACGAGTTTGAACAAGCCAAAAGTCGAGCTCGAACTCGAGCTGTTTGGTTTGTTTAGCAACCCTATCCCTAATCTCAACAATCAAAGTCACAAAGTAGTAATAAAATTGAATAGTTAAGCAAAAAAATAATATGAATAATGCAAATGAAGACCCAAAAAAGACCCAAATTTGAAGGTAGGTAGCGTTTTGCGGCAAGGGATGTGATGGGTTTGTTCTCATTTTTGAGATGGTTGTGTTTGATCGATTTGGTGACGACAGTGCCTGCGTGTTGGTCTAATTTGGTTTGGTCAGATTTGGGTGTGGCTATTAGATGCCGTTCTGCTTTCTTTTTAAACCTTATTTTTCAAAAATAATGTAATTTCAAGCTCAAATATAATGAAAATAGAAAAAAAAATTTAATTTTTTTTTTACCGTTAAAAGATCTCAATAAAATCTATCAAATAATATCATATTGTTAGAAAAATTATTTGGAAAAATACATGATTTTTGAGCTTGAAATTACCTTTCTTTTCTAAAATTTTCTTTTTTTACAAAACTGGAACACCATCTTAAATGCCACTGACCTAAGCAGTTTAGGAATATCTAATGGTTCGCTACCGTGGCGTCGGGCTTTAGGTGGTTATGGTGGAGGCATGTGTGAAGTGGCGATGGTGGGTTTTGCTTGGTGCTGGTTTGCGAGGTGATATGCTGCTGGTAACAATGTACACCGGCGGACTGTCTACTTAGGTTATGAACAGAAGAGGACCAAAACGACACCGTTTTGATGAAACTCAAGTGTCTTATTTTCTATCCGAAACTACGCCATTTTGGGAGGGCTAGTGGGCTACACATCGCATCGACTCTTCAGCGCTACAGGGACCCGGCACTCACATTTTACCTTGTGCCAGTTCCAATTGGATGAATATTAAATCAAGATCTTGTGCATGCAAAAAACACAAGCACCCACGTGGTGAGATATTTGCACACAGAAATAGAAGGAAGTGAAGGCGGGTGGGGAAACCTGAGATGCCGGCAGTGCAGTAGACGAGGACAAAGATGGTGCCACCAGTGGCCCAAGCAATACCCTGAGGTCCAACACTCGAGCACTTGTCCGGGGACTGGACAACGCCCATAACCGTCAAGACTAAGATGTATAGAAATAGAAAAGTTGCCACAAACTCTGCGATCCCGGCTCTATAGAAGGACCATGAGGTTAGCTCCCCCCTTTCGAACAACGGCGCTGGCGGCGGCTCCATGTAGTCCTTGTCGCAGCCGCCCTGTGCCGCCGTCCCTATTGCCTGCCTCTCTGGAAACTTGGCTGCTCCTTCTCTTACATCCTCCACCTTCCATTCCATCTCTCTCTCTCTCTCTCTCAGAATACAGTGTCACTTTTTTCCCCTCTAGATCGAGCAGTGCTGTGAAAAGTGTGATGGAGAGTGGGGGGAGTGGTGAAATTAATTATATACAGAAGTCTATGAGGAGGTTTGAGAGTGACTATTCGGTGCGGCTCCACCCCATAATTAATGCTTGGTGAGCTTAGGTTGGCACTTCCAGAAAAGCTGTCGAATTAAACTAATGATATCTTAACAAAATACTAATTGGGAGAATTACCGGACAAAGGTGTACGAAAGGCTTAATTGTCACTTTATGGGCTACACTTTCAAAATGACTCATACATGGTAGGAAGTCTTTTAATGACAAATACATGATAACAATAACCCCGGTGAAACAGTTGGGACAATTTTGCCCCTGAATATAAAATGATACTACAGTCAGAAGCCCCAATCTTATTTGGGCCAAAAAATGGGCAAGTTAATATATGAAACAGATGTTTTATTATATTGAAATAGACCATAATTTTTATTGATAAAGACCAAGTTATGTTATATTTAATGAATGTCATCTCTCATTGAATATCAACTAACCTTATTTGGGCCAAAAAAGGGGGCAAGTCAATATATAAAACAGACTTTATATTATATTAAAATAGACCATCATTTTTTTTTGATAAAGACCAGGTCATATTTTGTTCAATGAATGTCATCTCTCATTCAAGTTCAACCAATCTTCTCTGGGCCAAAAAAGGGTAAATCAATATATGAAACAAACTTTTTATTATATTGAAACAGACTATCATTTTTATTAATAAAGACCAAGTCATATCTTGTTCAATGAATATCATCCCTCATTCAAGCTCAACCAACCTTATTTATCCAGAAAAGGGCAAGTTAACATATGAAATAGACGTTTTATTATATTGATATAGACTATCATTTTTACTATTAAAGACCAAGTCATTTTTATTGAAATATGTCATATCTCATTCTCCTGTTCCTCCACTGCCACCAGGCCCACCACCATCCCACCATCTCCAGGATTGGCATCCCTCAACTTCCATAGCAACCACCACCCCAAGCCATATCCAGCTCTCTCTCTCTCTCTCTCTCTCTCTCTCTCTCTCTCTCTCTCTCTCTCTCTCTCTCTCTCTCTCTCTCTCTCTCTCTCTCTATTTGAAAACCCCCTATTATCTGTCATTCACAAATCACAAAATCTCTTATGCCTTGTTCTTTTTGGAATTTAAAAAGAATTTTTCAAAAAATTCCCCCTAGATTCTCCCTACTTCCAATATTTCTCTCTTTATCTCTCCCCACTTATCACCACTACTATTTTTCAAAAAACTTTTCAAAATACAAACCAAACACAGCATTAATCTTTTCACCACCACCACCATCCCCCATCTCCGACACCATCACCCCTCAACCCCCATAGCAACCACCACCAAATTTTTTTGAAAGGCAAACCCAAATTAGTTTCGATTTTTTCCAAATCAAACCCAAATTAGTATCAGTTTTTCCCAACCAAAACCTAAATCAGTAGAGATAACACAAATTCACATATTTTGATTGAAATTACAAGACCCACAATTTAGTTCATATAAATCAAACACACAGTTGATACTCACGATTTTCAAATATCAATTCTTGCCTTCTTGGAGATGTGTTTTCGACTGTTTCCATTATAAAACTCATAAAGTTTGGCTGATTCAATAACACAGAGATGAGTTGATGCTTTGAATATATATGATTGGAATAGATGGGTTTCCATCAAAACTGGAAATGGGGTAGAGAGAGAGAGGTGGGTGCAATTGGTGAAAGAGGGAGACAATGCTAATTGTGGGATAAAATTTGGGGCTAGGGATTGGAAGCGATATATAAAGGAGGGTATAATTGACATTTCAACTTGGCACACCATGTCTTCGTGAATATTTTACCTGTTGTCATGGGATGAGTGATTTCAAGAGTGGAGACCATGAATTGGGGATATAACCTGGTCCACACCTCTATCCGGTAATGCTCCCAATACTAATTATCTGCGCTTGATACGAAGTGTGAGTTTGAACTAAGACTAAGGGGGTGTTTGAAAGCTTACTTTTTGGCTTTTTATTTTGGGTTTTTAGTCATAATGTATTTTGAATTTGGTAGAATATTTGGAAGCCTACTTTTTGGCTTCTCATTTTTGGCTTTTTGGCTTTTTGACTTTTTGGTTTTCTGGATTATGGTCAAAATGTATTTTGAATCCATTTAGAGGAGGAGTAGTGTTTGGGAGATAAATGATCAAAATAAATTATGGGTTGATTTTTTTAGCATGTTGCCCTTGGTTCTTATTACTATATTAAAAGATGTATGATTAATTTCTTTCGTCTTTTAAATATATCAACACACACAAAACTTTATATATATATATATATATCATTTTTTTTCTGATTTCTCGCGGGTATCCTTAAAATCACGTTCTGATCACTTTGAGCAGCTCGAATCGTTGCAATTCAATCGGGAAAGGGGAGTCCCGCACGGTGCTACCGTGCGGGATCTCTCATTGAATCCGAACTCTGTGTGTGTGTGTGTGTGTGTATATATTATAAAATATGGTTAAAAATTTAATTACTCCAATTTTTAATTCGTTTGAATCGATGCAAAGATTTTATTTTTTTAATCATTTTATCCTAAATGATCATAATAATTTTTGGTTCTAAAGTCTTTCAATGAGCATCCTAAAACAGCCCTAGAACCAAATTAAAAAAGCAACAACAACATACAGTAAGTTAACGTTTAGTGTGGGTAAACTTGTATTTTGTTAAAATCAATGAGGATAATTTAGTCATTTTACCTAAAATGGGAAAACCCATTCGGAAATGATTTTGTCATTCCCTTTTTTTGTTAACGTCACTCCCCTACAAGTGTATTTTTGGTGAAAATACACTTGTAGGGAGTGGCAAAATCAGCAGCCAACCCATTAATGCAAAAATTTCCTTAATATGGACCTGTTCTTTTTTACCAGAAGCTTTATGCATTATTGAACATAAAAGAACGTAAAATGGGCAAAACACCACTAGAGCACCTAACTTCTTCAAGGGTATTTTTGTAAAAGAACGTAAAATGAGAAAAACACCTCCAGAGCACTTTTTGACTTCTGCTCTAGATAAGCAAAATAGGCAACGCAATTTTGCCAAAACTTGGAAAAAAAAGAGGAGCCAAACATTTAAAATGGAAAAATCCAAAAATGAGAAAGAGCTTGGAAAACATGTAAAATACATTTGCAAAATGAGGGACCAAACAATCAAAATGTGAAAATGTAATAATGAAAATGTGAAAATGAGCTAACCAAACACCCCCTAAGAGGGTTGACTTCAAAATTCAATTGGATGACTAACAGACATGACACAGTATTTGGTATTGTACGTTGAGAATATAAATAATAAAGTTGTCCCTCTTTGATCTAATAACTTAATCTTTTTTATGAGTTAGTGGTTAATAATCTAATATGGTATCAGAGCTCAGGTTGCAAGAGGCCTTGGGTTCAAGTCTCTTTGCATTTGTTCCTCGGTTGTGTTATGCTTCTCTCATTCTTATTTTGTTTCGTTCTATCTATGAAAATTCGCATCTCTTTGCAAGATAGGGTTGCACGTAAGAGAGGGTGTTAGATAGCTTGATATACATTGTTGGATCCATCTCCTACCAGCTTAAGCTTTTGGTAGAGTTGGTAACTTAACATGGTATTAGAACAAGTCATAGATCCTGAGTTCGAAACTCACTGCCTACATAATGATTAAAATTTCGAAACTCACCACCCAACTAATGATTAAAATTTACACGTGTTTAGCCCGCTTACGGAGAGATCCTAGCTACATGTGAAGGGGCGTGTTGAGAATATAAATAATAAAGTTGCCCTCTCTTTCTAACAGTTTAAGGTTTTACATGAGTTGGTGGTTAACAATCTAATAGTATGCAATTGCATGCAAGTTATTAGGCTTGTTAATTAGACTTTTACCTCTTCAGGTTCTTGCATTTGTCAAAAACTTCAAGGGAGATAAGTGACATTTACCCTTTCAACTATTCTCTGAGGAGGGTACGTATATGTAATTGTCTTTATCCATCAAAGTTAACACCGTTAGTCAAAAGTTAATGATGGGGGCATCTGTATTTTAGTTTGTAAAGCAGAGGAGATGATTGTAATTTCAAAAACTGATGTAGAATACGTGGAGGCCCAATTCTATGATCAGTTGGACCATGCCAAGCCTTAGAAGCTCAAACAATGTTTAGTTTCGATTACCTGATTTGGCAAAATTCCGACGACCTCAAAATAGGCCCAAACTTTGGTGGGCTGACTTATTTTCGCGCTCCAATCAATACTCATGACCCTAACTTCATGATTGATGATGTTTTTCAGCCCAATTCCTTCGTTTAGGCATTCAATTTACATTTTTTGCCGTTTTAAGAAAGTTTGGATTCGTTCATAAATCTTATACCATAATTCCTTATTAGTTGGTTCTTTTTGAAAATGTCTTATTTTTCTTTCCTGTTTTCCATTTTAGGAAAGGCCTCAAATTTTAGAACTTTTTAATTTTCAGCTTTATTTTTAGGGTTTATAGGGTTTCGGGCCTATATAAGGGTTGTAACCTAATTTTTATGCAGTTTTTTATCAATAATATTTAGACTTTGTCTCTTTCTCTTATGGACTCAAGTTTATCATTCATTCGATTAGTACGTATATGCAACTAATCTCTCTAGTTAATTCCGCTGCGTCAAAAACTAGAGGGGAGGTCAGTGTATATATCAAAAACATCATGGGAGGTTAGCATAATCTACCCTAATATCAAAACTCCTGCATCATTTATTGTGTAAATGTATTTGGAGAACGTTTTTCAAATTTTGGAGGATTCTCATATATGAAGAATGAAATTTGATTCTTTATTATGAAGAAGTGCAAATGAAGCTGGAACGGTGCAATTCTTCATTGTAATGATTTGATCGCAGATGTTCTTACAATGATGAAAGAGTATCAAACTTCTATTTGGGGCCCATCCATTAGACATCCAATCTTGGTCAGAAATAAACAACCACATCACTGGTAATGGTCACAAGAAATTACTACTCCCTCCGTCCCATTTTATTCCGCTCTTATTCCTTTTTAGAATGTCCCAAAATGATATGTTTATTTCAAAATTTTCCATTTTTGGATGTCAATTTTACCATTTTACCCTCATTTTCTTTTACATTTAAAGAGAAATTTTCTCCCTCCCAAATTTGAATTTTAAACATGGTTTGAAAGGAAATGGAGTAAAGGACGGGCAAGAAATTGATTTGGCCCCATCTCTCCAGACATGACAGGAGAGTACCTATAGATTTGGTGGGTTCAATTATTTTTTTTAAACAAAATTTTAGTATTCCAATACTATTTTCTAAAAGGGTAAAATGGAAAATTGATCAATAGTCAATCAAATTGTAGTGTTTTCTTAAATTTCATGCAAGTCAAATTAAGCGTAACAAAGTGGGACAGAGGGAGTAGTACATTTATAATACATTTCATTGAGACATACACGTTACATATACAAAACAAACACGAGAAACAGAAAATCAATGGTCACGAATAAACAACCACATCAATGGTAATGGTGACAAGAAATTACATTTATAATATATTTTACCGAGGCATACACATTACATATACAAAACAAACACGAGAAACAAAGAATCAATTTTGACAAATAAACAACCATATCAATGGTAATGGATCGTCCCCGGAGATGGTGATCACTTGGATTTGAAGGGAATGGCTCTGATCACGATCTGATGGTACATAGCTGCGAGTGTTGCTCCGACAAAAGGTCCCACCCAGAAAATCCACTGCAATCATAACGTAACACAACCCCATCAAAAGAGTTGCAAACATTAGGAAATCTTCAATTTTTAGAACTTATTTTGTACCGATGGCATCAAAAACTTATTTATAAAATTATTTTAAGAAGACCCACAATGAGAAAAACGCAAAAATTAAAATTCTATCTTCAAAAAAAATTTAGAATACGATATCCTTTTAAAACAGGAAAAATACATAACAGGGGTTTGTGTTCATGAAAAAAAATGCTTTTGTTTCAAAGATATGGAAATCATACATGCATGGGTGGGTTGGCCACATTATTTTTTTATTGTTTTTAAATTTTTTTGCTGATTTGTAAGTGAAATTTTTATAACTTTAAATGCGTCGCGAAAAAATAAAATATAAAATTAAATAAATTTTAATCAAATTCAAAAAAGTTCAAAACAAGAAAAATAATTAAAAATTTGTTTGTTGATTATTATCTTCCAGTGATCCTATTTTAACTTTAGAATTACATTTTTACCTTTTAATTTTCTCTCATCGCAATGACTAAATAATTTTTACAAAATTCAATGCAAACTGACAATTAAAAATATATCAAAATAAATAAGTTAGATCAAAGAACTCACTTGGTCATGCCATGCATGGCTCTGGTTGTAGATGACTGCTGCACCAAGACTCCTAGCGGGGTTAATACCAGTCCCTGTAATCGGAATAGTTGCCAAATGCACCACAAACACCGCAAGCCCAATTGGCAACGGAGCCAAAACCTAAACCCCCAAACATCACAAAAAAAAAAAAAAAAGCATCAGTGCCCAAATCGACATACAAAATACACATATACATATGTGCAAGTATATCATGTATAAGTAAAAATATTTTGAGGGTGAGAGAGAGACTCAAAAGGAGCGAGAATGAATTTGTGCTTACAGGAACGTGGGAGTCTCTGGCACTGCGCTTGGCATCAGTGGCGGAGAAAACTGTATACACAAGCACAAAGGTGCCAACGATTTCAGCAGCAAGGCCAACCCCCTTGGTGTAGCCAGGTGCCACAACATTGGCGGCACCACCAAATAGCTCGTACCGGCCGCTCTTCTCCAGCCCTTTCGCTACTCCCACTCCACAAATTGCTCCGAGACATTGCATTATCATATAGAAAATTGCCCTGGTCAATGATAGTTTCCTTGCAATTAGTAGCCCAAATGTCACCGCCGGATTAATATGCCCCCCTACACAGGAAAAAGAAGAAGTACGTTGCACATCAATATTTATAAGAAATCTATGTTCATGTATAAATGTAAACTTTCAGCTGTACTGATTATCCGGCTCGAAATACAATCGTATTGACGTTGAAAGTGTGCATTAGAACAACAAAATATATACCAATAATCGAGCAGAAAAACGTAGGGCATATGCCATAGGCTCCTAATGTCAATAGCTAGGCTGAGTCTCAAACTGCTCATAAACAACTCAGATTGTATATATGCAGAAATTTGAAAAGAAAATCGAAAAGTCAACCCTTTAAACAATTTTAGCAAGTGGAGTTGGAGAGGAAGATGGGTGCACGTATTATATAGTTCAAATTACTTGAAGTTGGAATCACTCAAGATTGTGCATGCAAAAAAAACACAAAAACCAACGTGGTGCGATATTTGCAAAGAAATAGAAGGAAGAAGGTGGGGAAATTAACCTGAGATGCCGGCAGTGCAGTAGACAAGGACGAAGATCATGCCACCAACGGCCCAAGCAATACCCTGTAATCCAACAGTCGAGCACTTGTCGGGGGCCTGGACAACGCCAATCACCGTCATGACTAAGATGTATAGAAACAGAAAAGTTGCCACAAACTCCGCGATTCCGGCTCTGTAAAAGGACCAGGAGGTTAGCTCCCCCCGCTCGAACAGTGGCGAAGGCGGCGGCTCCGAGTAGTCCCTGTCTCTTCCCTGCACCGCCGTCCCGTTAGGCTGCTCTTCCGGAAACTTGTTGGCTCCTAGTTTCACACTCTCCTCCTCCTCCTTCTGCCCCATCTCTCTCTCTCTCTCTCTCTCTCTCGCGACTGCAGAAGTCTCACTTTTGACGGAGTACTGTTTGGAAAGCTGTTGACTTTATATACAGGAGTCTACGGAGAGGTTTGAGAGTGATTATTCGGTGCGGCTCCATGCACCGAATGCTTGATGAGCTTAGGTTGGCACTTCCAGCTCTAAAAAGCTGTCCTAGTACTAACAAATTAATGACGTCCTAACAAACTGCTAATTATTTACTGTTGGTACGAGGTGTGAGTTTGAACAACGAGGGTTGACATAAAAATTCAATTGGGATGACAACAGATTTGACACATTATTTGGTATTTTATGCGATTGCAAGCTAAGCTTTGGTTGACAAGGATACAAAAAATTCTCAATGAAACACAGCTTACCAAATCGTGGAAGAGCTTAATTCCTGCGTATTCTAAACGTATAATTCGTTCTTATATATATACATCTTGTCCCTTTGACAATGTTTTACTCACGTACTCTGCTTCATTAAAATTATGTGAATAACAAAGTCAATAGAATTTAAACTCCGTATATGTTGTACACACGAATTTTCATGTCTCAACACGAACTTTGCAAGTGGAGTGGAGTACAGTTGGTACCTACTTTGTACTTTCATGCACAAGGGTAGGATTCGATATCTATAAGCACACATTCCTCTCCCCAAATCTCATAGGATGGAGTAGATTAGTTTTATGAAATGGAAAAAAAAAAACCACGAATTAAACTCTGGTAAGGATTTTGCATGTACACACACATATAGATAGATAGATTTATATATTTACACAATAGGGTTTTAGTACTTTCTTTAAGAAAAATCAAATCATTTATTAACATCTAAATAAAAGAATTGCAATTTAAACATTTAATTTTTATTATAAAAAATTAGGGTTGTTATTGTGCATATTGATGCTCTGGACTATCAATGAAAGAAGCATGATAATGTGCACAGAAATTAAATTGGGTCTCTAGGCTTGCCTTCTCTGTGATATTTGGCTTTGATTAGTGGGGCATAGTTCCGTAACAAAACAGGTATATATAGGGGACCACTGTTTCAATGGTATTCTGAGAGCAGTCACTTTGTGCATATTGTCAAAAGTTAGGTCTGTCTCCAATCCTCACCCATTCATACCCCCAATGATTGGGGACAACATATCTGTCTGTCTGTCTGTCTTAAAAATTAGGGTTGTTAGAGCATCCACAATGTAATAATCAAAATCAAAATATTGCTAAAGTTAGCAACATATGCTCAAAAAAGTGCTTACATTGTAATAATCAAAGTTAGCAACCTCCTAACTAATAATCAAAATTTGGGCATTTGAATAATTAAAAGTAACAACGTGTGACTTTACATTGTTAACTTTAGCAACCCTCTAAATGAATAATCAAAAGCTGAAATGACAAGTTTTGATTATTTACTTTTGATTATTACATTGCGGATGCTCTTACAATAATAGTACAAAATATTAAAGTATCGCTAAAACTACACCTTATAAAAAATAAAAATAAAAAAACTCATGGTTGGGCGAGCTTGGATTGTTTAAAACAGTTTTGGGCGGATAAACCTCTGTGAATTTAAAGTTTTCAGGAAAAAACTACAATATTTGATTAGAATCGAAATTTAAAACGTGAGTAGAGAGATCGTCCAAACTTATTCACCTCGCGGTCCGTCCTTGAGTTACGAGAGAAACTCTCTTTAATATGATTTTTTCGTCCAATACGTTTTTGTCTTTTACTTTTTTAATTCTTCAACATTAAGACAAATAAAAAAAAAAGCTAAATCAATTGAGAACAGTTAAAAAAAAGGACCGAACAAACAAAAATCCTAGTTACTGTGAGAAAACCATCCTGAGGATTGAGGCCCAAACTATGCGCATGATTTAGCCGGTTTATTTACTTTAAGAGCCAGTCCAACTCATAGCCCTTATTCCCCAAACTCCGGCCCAATCCTCAAAATGCACCAAAAAGGAATGCACCTAATTTTCTGTCCTCACCTAATTTTCTGACCTAGACTAGATATATCCCACCGTCCAAAACTAGCATTTCACCCTCACTTCTCCGCCGCACTACAGTAAAGGTTTCTCCGTCCAAACCTCGCCCAATCCACAAACTCTCTCTATTTCTCTCCAATGTTATGTTCGAATTCACACATAGCTTCAATTAGATGTAAATGTTCGATTAGTACTTTTGTTGATCGGTAGATGTTCGATGGAATCTTTTTTTTTTTTTTAGCACAGCACAAGTTTCATTTTATTACAAAGAGTCAAATACAAGAATCCACTGAAAATACGGTGATAAAGGCTAAATAAGAACAACAGATAGGAACATAAACTCTATTATCGAGAAATAAGCACATACTGTGAAGCAGAGCCGACACATGAAGTTCGACCAATAGAACCGTTTACCGTAATAAAGACTACGCACCTACTCATCGCTGGTAGAAAGCCAATGGGAATTAAGAAGCGATTTTCTAGACCAACCGGTAATTTTTTGTTACTTTAATGGTATTCTAATCATTTTGTCATGAAATTTTAACACCGTCCGATATATTTTTGACATTAGGGGAGGTTAGTGAAATTTACCCTTTGAACTATTTTTTGAGGAGGGTAGAATTTTACTACCCATGCATCAAAGTTAACGCTTAACGATAAGGGTGCATTTGTATATTACTTTCTAAAGTAGGGAAGGTGATTGCAATTTCTAAAACCATAGGCGAGGTCAGTGTATATATCAAAAACCTCATGGAGGTTAGCGTAATCTATCCTAATATTAAAACAAATGCAACATTTATGGTGTAAATATATTTGGAGAACATTTTTAAAAATTTGGAGGATTCCCATATATATATGAAGAATGAAACTTGATTCTTCATTATGAAGAATGCAAATGAAGCTGGAGTGGTGCGATTCTTTATTGTAAAGATTTGATTGGAGATGTTCGATCTTACAATGATGAAATAGTATCAAACTTTTGATTGGGTCCATTCATTAGGCATCCCAATCTTTGATCACAAATAAACAAACACATCACTGCTAATGGGTCACAAGAAATTACATTTGAAATACATTTCACCGAGGCATACACATTGCATATACAAAACAAAAGAGAAACAGAAAATCAATGGTCACAAATAAACAACCACACCGCTGGTAATGGATCACCGGAGATGATCACTTGGATTTGAAGGGGATGGCCCTGATCACGACCTGATGGTACAAAGCTGCGAGTGCTGCCCCGACAAAAGGTCCCACCCAGAAAATCCACTGCAATCACAACCCAACCCCATCAGAAGAGTGGCAAACATTAGGAAAGTTTGTTAGCTGGCAAGTTTTAGAATTGCAAGGGGTTTTGTTCATGAAAATATGATTTTGTTTCATAGATATATAGTTTCTGAAATGTATTCAACAACTAGAATCTGAATTTAATCATGTCTGATGCCTTGCTTCAGATGCGAGCACAAGACGCAAATGACATGGAAATCATACATGGATGATTGATGGATTGGCCACAGTATTTTTTATTGTTTTTTTTTTAATTTTTATTTATGTTGATTTGTCATTAATAGTTTTAAATTTATATATTTGTCTCAAAAAATAATTAAAAATACTTGTATGTTTGTTGACTATTTTCTTTCTAGAGATCCTTTTGTAACTTTAGAATTTCATTTTTATCTTTTAAGTTCCTCTCATCGCGATGACTAAATAATTTTAAAAAACTAAATGCAGACTAACAATTAAAATTTTAAGCAAATTAAAATAAATCAAAATAAATAAGTTATATCAATGAACTTACATGGTCATTCCAAGCATGGCTCTTGTTGTAGATGACTGCTGCACCAAAACTCCTAGCCGGGTTAATACCAGTCCCTGTAATTGGAATAGTCGCCAAATGCACCACAAACACTGCAAACCCAATTGGCAACGGAGCCAAAATCTAAACCCCCAAACATCACAAAAAAATCATCAGTGCCTAAATCAACACACAAGATACACATATACTTATACATATGTGTACATACACACACAGAGAGAGAGAGAGAGAGAGAGAGAGAGAGAGAGAATGAATTTGCGCTTACAGGAACGTGGGAGTCTCTGGCACTGCGCTTGGCATCAGTGGCAGAGAAAACCGTATACACAAGCACAAAGGTGCCAACGATTTCAGCAGCAAGGCCAACGCCCTTGGTGTAGCCATGTGCCACAACATTGGCGGCACCACCAAATTGCTCGTACCGGCCGCTCTTCTCCAGCCCTTTCGCTATTCCCACTCCACAAATTGCTCCAAGACACTGCATTATCATGTAGAAAATTGCCCTTGTCAATGATAGTTTTCTTGCCAGTAGTAGCCCAAATGTCACTGCCGGATTAATATGCCCCCCTACACAGGAAAAAAAAAAGTGGCACATCAATATTGATTAGAAATCCATGTTCATGTCTTCTTAATGCGCACTTTCATTATCTGGCTCGAAATGTAATCATATTGAGGCATGATTTTCCTATTGAAAGTATGCATTAGAACAACAAAATACCAATAATCGAGTAGAAAAACTTAGGGCATATGCCACAGCTCCTAAAGTCCATAGACAAGTTAAGTCTCAAACTTCTCATGAACAGCTCAGATCTTACACAAAAAGGTTCAAAAGAAAATCAAAAAATCAACCCTTAAAACAATTTTAGCAAGTGAACCCTTCAAAACAAAATCAATTTTATATCATATATAAAATTCAACAGCTGATGCATGCATGCTGAAAATAAATAAATACTGAGATATGATTTCACTTTTGGGAGTCTTAGGACTTAAATAGTTAATAGCATTAAAATGAAAATTTTACATACTGAAAATAAATATTTTCTTTATATGTTCACTTAGATTAATTTCGTCCTTTACGTACGCACGAAATAAATTTGTCTAACTTACCAATTTTAAACTCTTAAAACAGGTTTCCCGCGACCCTCCCAAGATTTAAGAATTTTACATTTTAATCAGCAATATCTTAAATGTTTTACCTCGTCCACCGAGTTCAAATTACTTGAACTACTCAAAGATTTTTTTTTTTATAATGCAGAGTGTTTCGGATCAACTTGCGTGCACCTCAAACTAAAAAAAGAACAAACCCCCACATAATGAGGCATTTGCACACAAGTAGAGGGAAGCGCAATAGACGTGTAGGACCCACCCGCATGTGAGAGTGTTGCAGTTGAATTTTGTAAACGTAGCATTGTGTATTTGCTATTGCCTCTGTCCCGTAAAGTTAGTCCTCTACGAAATTATTTTTAATTTTCAAGTTTCAAAGTAATGCACTTACCCAGATAATTTTTTTTGCATATAAGGATCTTGTTTGGTAAATTTTGATGAGATCTTTTGAACGGTAAAATAAAAATTGAAAATTTTTTTTAATAAGTACAATATTTTTAAGTTTAAAAATTATACGTAATTTCTTAGGGACTAACTTTATAGGACGGATGGAGTAGTAATTAATTGTCCTACGCGCCTAGTTCAAATTACTTGAAATTTGAATCACTCAAGGTCGTGCATGCAAAAAAACAAATTACTTGAAATTTGAATCACTCAAGGTTGTGCATGCAAAAAAACACAAAAACCAACGTGGTGAGATATTTGCAAAGAAATAGAAGGAAGAAGGTGGGGAAATTAACCTGAGATGCCGGCAGTGCAGTAGACAAGGACAAAGATCATGCCACCAACGGCCCAAGCAATACCCTGTAATCCAACAGTCGAGCACTTGTCGGAGGTCTGGGCAACGCCCATCACCGTCATGACTAAGATGTATAGAAACAGAAGAGTTGCCATAAACTCCGTGATTCCGGCTCTGTAGAAGGACCAGGAGGTTAGCTCCTCCCGCTCGAACAGTGGCGAAGGCGGCGGCTCCGAGTAGTCCCTGTCTCCTCCCTGCGCCGCCGTCCCTAACGGCTGCCCTTCCGGAAACGTATTGGCTCCTAGTTTCACACTCTCCTCCTCCTTATGCTCCATCTCTCTCTCTCTCTCTCTCTCTCTCTCTCTCTAGCAGTGCTGTGAAAGTGTGACGGAGTTATTGGGAGAGTGTTGCATTATATACGGAAGTCCATGGAGAGGTTTGAGAGTTGATTATTCGGTGCTTGATGAGCTTAGGCTGGCACTCAGCTCTAAAAACAAAGCTGTCTAAGTACCAACTAATGATTTCCTAAAAAACTACTAATTTACCCTTGGTACGAAGTTTGAGTACTTTGAACAACTAGGGTTGACATAAGAATTTAATTGGATCACAACATGATTGAAACATAATGTGGTATTTTATGCGATTGCAAGTTGTTAGGCTTAGTTGAAAAGGATCGATCTAATTAAAAGATTCTCAAAGAATGGAAGGATCTGAAAGAAATAAATTAAAGGCCTGCGCAGTTTCAGAAATTTTGATCAGAATGTTAAACAAGAAATAACTTTTTCTAGATATTTTTTCTATATATAAAAGAAAGATAGACAAAATATTGATAACACGGTTTTGACGAAAGAATTGTAAATATAGTTACAGTACTACCCATCATGAGTTTACTTAAGTTATTGCATACGAGCTTTATTTCAAATGCTATAAAATTAAATGTAGGAGTATGTATTTTGCTGGACATATGTTCAAAAAAATAGTATAAATAACATTTATTGATTGATCTCCTATGTGAATTGAAACATTATTCGTTGTAGTAGTAATAAATACAATCACTAAAGTTAAGGTAAAAATTGAGTGTGTGCACATGTGAGAGAGAGAGAGAGAGAGAGAGAGAGAGAGAGAGAGAGAGGTGGTACTATGGTAGTGATGGATTTATTTCTACTTTTTTGTTTTTGTGGGTTTTTTTTTTTATAAGCAAAAAGTTTATTAAGAAACTTAACAAATACTAGTACATGCATTAAGTCAGGAGGGGGAGAAAACTCCAACCAAAAGCTTAATAAAAATACAAAAACAATCAAATGCAATTGAAACCCAACTACAATAAAGCCCAAAACAATCCAAAACTTCATCTATCAACAAGTGGGGTCAACTCAACACCCAAACACCGTCTTTGGACCTAAAAATCTCAAAAACAATTAGGTGCTAAGAGATCCTCATCTGCAAGTGGGGTTAGCACCCAACACTGTCTTTCGAACATAAACACTCAGATCTGCAGCCCCTAATTGTGGGACGTTAGGTGTTGAAAGTAAATTGATATGGGCGTTCAAAACTAAATTGGAACGTATAATTATCAATACATACACGTACACAATTAGGGTGTTCATTCAAGTGAAGCCCCAAACGACCATGTGGAGCCGCCTATGTTAATTGGAGAAGAGATTCCTATGTATTATTACTACTACACAAAAACCAACAATGACGTAACTAGATCTTTCTTGTATATATGTCCTCCTGTCTTTTTGATAAATTTTTACATACGTAATCAATTTCATAGAAACTACGCGAATAACGAAGTCAATTGTATCTCATCTCTTGCCGATCAAAAAAAAAGTGGGTATCTAAACTCTCGTCTATGTTATTCTCGCGAATATCCAGCTCTCCCCCTTTTTCTCTCTCCCATTTTTGGTTTGATTTTTGTTAAAATATTGGCCCACGTTAATCCATCCGTCCTGTATATTCATTTTTTTTTTTAGGCAATGCTAGTACCACAACTATATCAATAATCTCATTAAACATACCTTAGTCTGTTCTCCCATCACTATCTCACATTACTTGTTGGAAGAATATAAAAATTAATAAATTTATCACCCACATTGTTTTTAATTCTTTTAAAATATTTAAACAAGATTCTTAATGGGAATGACGTGGTGACAGCATTTCAGAAATGATAGGCCCCCTCTTGCTGAGTATTTTAATTAGTTTGAAAATGATACATTTAATTACGTTTAGGTACTAGATTTGACTTTTCATTTTGTATACCTAAATTACTGCAATTGGACATATAAAATTATGGGTAGTAATTTTAGTTGTAGACAAATATAAACAAAGCGACAATAAGATGAGGAAGTGAAAGTTAAATATATGAGTACCCCTCCATTCCACAATGAATGTCTCAAATCATCATTCACATCTCTCTAAAAATATAAATTTTGTAATTTATAGTACTACTTTTCATGATTTTAAAATCTTTATTTACTAAGCTAAGTGAGATTTATCGAACAATATCATATTGCATGTGTAAAATATTACTACTGTATAACTTAAAATATACATATAATCTTACGAGAGGGGCAAATAGTAGTTTTGCACATCTAATTTCGAATGGAAAGACTACTTGATGATGCATAAAACTAGGCCTGGAGGCACGGGAAACGCTATGCTAATGTATGAACTTATTTTAGAAAATCATAACCAATAGAGGGTTGCCACTTGTACTCTTGGAAAGTAGAGTAAAGAATATTGAACTACTAGCGTTATGTTTAATATGCTAGCATCTTGCCCATGTCGAAAGACGTGTTTAAAGATGGGAATGTGAAACTTATAAATTACTACTTGATGGTGTCCAAATCTTGTCCAGGAGTCATGGAAAACGCTAAACGAATTTATGAACTAATTTTATCATTTTTTTTATTGGCAGAAAAGTAGAGTAAAGAATATTCAAGTTGTTTTAGAAAAATCATAACCATTAAAGGGTTGCCACTTGTACTCTTGTCAATACTTCTCATTAATCTAGCGGTCTGTTTAACATACTAGCTAGCGTCTTGTCCGTGCCTAAAGTCACGGTTTGACATAATCCAATCAGAATTTTAACGAACCCAGCAGTACTAATCCCTACAATCCCTCCCCATGAAGAAGTGAGGTGGTACAGAGAGTTGCTGATAAAGAGAATTGGCGTGAGACCTTACGAGAGAGCAAACTAAGACCACTAGAACAACAACTACCTGCGAGGGGCACAAACGTAAAATGACTTCCAAAACCAAAAGTCCCTACACAACTTGCTACACTTGCTAGTTGCAACACCTCACGTTCCCCTCAAACTCCCACACTTCTGGCATTTACAAAACCTGCTCCTCTTCTCTATTCTCCAGTCTGTGATTATCCTCGCATCATTTTCTTTCTTTGTAAACTAAGACCTCATTCGGCTAAATAAGTCAACTTGCTGATTTTTTTTGTCCTTATTCAAAAAAAAATTCATATTTGTTAGTTTTTCGTCAATTTTTTTGGGGATTATTGCATCGTCATGACGAGAGGAATCTAAAAAGTAAAAAATTACGATTGAAATCCAATTTTTTTTAATAATTTTTCGTCTTTATTCAAAAAAATTGGATTTCGATCGTAATTTTTTACTTTTTAGATTCCTCCTATCATGATGATGCAATAATCCCCAAAAAATTGACAAAAAAACTAACAAATACGAAAAACTTTTGAATAAGGACAAAAAAATAAGCCAATTAACTTATTTAGCCGAGCGGGGCCTAAGGCTTTGTTTGGAACTCAAGGAAAAGAAAGGAAAATTTAAAAAATTTCTCTTCAGAGAAAAGTTCTGTATATATACTTCATTCTAACCCTTAACTTTTCCTTAATTTAGGCCATGTTATTATGCCAACTATCGAGGCAAGACAAAATAGAAGGAATATATAATCACTGATTTTTTAATCCCACTAATTCAGCGTGTCATATGCATATGATCAGATTAATTTATTGTGAATTAATTGTGATCATTCACCGCTTTCGATGCGTGTGCCCCAAACGCTAATATATTAAATATATTGTTTTTTTTTCATCAGAAGCAACAAATTGCATTCAATTAAAAGTCATCCATCACTTACAAAGATTTCCCTCTGAAAATAGAGATAAGGAGCTACAATCAAACCCAAAACACTAACAATATACTATAAACACAAAGAGATAAACTAGTTCTTAAATTCTAAACGTGAGTCTCAAGCTCTCACCGCAACCGACAATCAAGATTCGGCAACAAGTGGGGTTAGAGATCTAGACACTAAGTCGCCTCAGGGTGGTGTAGCAAACCATATTGGGGCCCACAACGATAACACCAATGGAATTCCCAACCGTGGATTTGCTATCCACAAAAGTCAATCGCCTACACGCCCTTGTCAGAAGGGCACAAAACGCTGGCAAGCAAACACGATAGAAGAGTCCTCATGACTAATATGAGTAAATGGACGCAAGTCCGGCGCGTGCCCCCTCTGCCACGGCGAGTGGTTGCCTCGAGCCAACAAATTGCTGGCGTAAGGCGGCCACAGAGGGACAGGATAAACGGAGCCACCAAATTAGAACCCTAACCTAAAATTATTTACCCATCATCATCCAATTATCGGACCTGGGGAGACCAGACCGGGGGGAACAACCGGCATGGGGAAACCAGCCACGGAACCAAACAACAGAAATCTCATAGTAAGAACCGAAGAAAAAAAAGATAAAAACCTAACCTTCACTACACGAAAAAGTATATTCAATGACGAAATTTGGATTTTGTCACTAAAAGAGTATATTTGGCGACAAAAAAAAAAATTTCATCACTATTTTGACAACTTTTTTGACTAATTTATTTCGTCACTAATTATACCTATTTAGCAACTGAAAAAATATTTTTCGTCGCCGAAAACGTAAAAAAGAAGATAAAAACAAAAAGTAGAAATCCCAAATTTGCATTAGAAATAACCATCAACGACGCCCGATCAAGATCCGCCCATAGCCAAAGATCCAAAAATCTAAGAAGAACCTCATAGACAAAACACCAAGTCCGAAGGCTAAAAACTCCACGGATAAGGATCCACCATTCTCCAAGTCAGCATATTCATCAACGTCCATATCATCAAATTCACCATCCTCCAAATAAGCATAATTACCATTCTCCCTTCCAGCAATTTCTTCAAGCTCCATTTCAACAATTTTCTTCAAGTTAAAATCCTTCCCCCAACAAACCACCCACCCCCCCCCCCCCCCCCCCCCCCCCCCCCCCCCCCCCCCATATCATCAAATTCATTGCCTTACGAGCTCTCTCAAATAAGACAGTTTCTATTATGAATGTCAAGATCACAATGGATGTCATTCTTCTAATTCTCTACCACATCAAGTGAGGAAATTGTAAAAGACAACAACAATGGATTTCATTTTTCTAAATCTCCGCTACATCATTCAGCGTTTGATGTGGGTTACTCCATTGCTTATGAGCCTATTTCTAGCCATGCATGCAAGAGTTCATGAGAGCCACCAACTGCCATTGAAACAAAGTATGGTAGAATGTGTAACGGAAGGGCATGAGCCGCATGACTATGCTAGCGATAGCACCAAACAGGGAGGCACACCTAGCAAAAATTAGGCACAAGACAGACATGGTTGGTCAGGTAGGGCCACAAAGCAAGACAATCGTAGCTGGTCTGGAGGTACACAAAAGAAGGCTTTAATTCTAGAAAGCCTTTGACGAGAAAGAATCGTGTCATTTTGGGTCGTGATTTCCTACTCATTAACCAGAACTTTTAGCCATCCGTGGAAACTGATGAGCCCTTTCAAATTTTCCACCGAACTAGTAGCTAAGTTGTTGTGGTTCGAGCTAGCCAAAAGTAAGCTTTTTCAGGAACATATGAATTGTGACTTCAAAGCTCATATAATGGTTCATTTTGGCCCTAGGAGAATATTACGTGAGTAGACTAGAAACTAAGAGTCATTAGAACATGTTAAAACAAAATTATTAATATTTATAGTTTAAACAATGAGTCTAACATTTCGATACTCCAGTTGAACTTCATATGCAATGAGTCTAATATTTACATTTTATAGTCGGCTGTGCGTGCTTTTGCTGGTGTTTGGAAGAGATTTGGGCTTAGGGTTTGTTTTGGCTCTTTTTGAGCCAGGCCCATGTGGTTTCTAGGTTTATCTTTGAGGCCTGGCCCTTTGGGTGTTGGTGGGCTTTAACACATTATTTTTTTCTTTTTATCCAACTCTTGGTTGGATTCCCCTCCCCCTCTCCCCCCACTTGATGTACCATTTGTCAAGTGTTCTTAATAAAATTTGTGTTGCCTATCAAAAAAAAACTTCATATGGTAGGGACGTCATAGATAAGAATAAGTTGTCCGAATCCAAAATAACTACAAATTGTAAGTGAATCGGTGATCAATATTGGTGAATCGTCCAATTCACTTAAAAAATTTTGAATTCATTTTTAACTCTTTTTTTCTTTTTTGGTTGTTGGAAAATGGTTCAATCTATTTTTTTAAGGTCAATATTTCTCCTTGTGTAGTATTACAAAGAAAGGTATATTTATTTCAAGATTGAATAGAAAATGACAAAAATAAAATTGAATACAACCACCGTATATACCTTCTAAGGGTTTGTTCGGTGCTCATAATTCATTTTCACAAAAGGACCATAAGTAGGATTCATGATTCCTCATCTCTTGAAAATTGCAATAGAAATTAACAATTTACCTATTACTCCACATTATTATTAAATCGTCATTTAGAAGAAGCTTTTTATTGATTTAGGTCTAAAAAATTTATTTATAGTATATATTTCTGGTAACCTAATTACTATAATAAACATATGTTTTCACGCATTATAGAAATCATGACCGGATCAAAGCAATTCAAGATTGAAAAAATGACCATTCTAATTTTCAATTCAAGCTAATTAAATTAAGGCCCAAAAATGAAGATAAAGATGGAAAAATTATTTTATGTGGGAAAAAATCATTAGATGAGAATGATATGCATATTATATATATAGATGACCCATTCATGTGAAGAAAAGTTAAGAGTACATACATTACTTTCTTTGCATCATAGATCAAGTTCTTTTTTGACTTATGATCGAGCGGGTTTGAACAATTTCACGAATATGAGAAACTTTTTGGGTTTTGTTTGATTTGGAGAAATTAAAATCTGCAAATGATGATTGCGTGCGAACCTTGAAATTTTTGTAAGACATTGAGCTTTCTGATATTAATGGGAGAAACTCACTTAATTTCCAATTCGAAAGTCATGAAGGAAGTTTTACCTAAATAAACAAAAAAAGCCAACGGAAGTACTCAAATATTTGCGGATCAAATATTTGAAACTTAATGGGTACGTAATAGTTTTTCAAATGAGGCCTCATTTGACAACAATGATAGATGGATGGAATTCGTAAGGAGATGATATTAGAATTGGGATTGGTAATGAAAAGGGATTGGTAATGAAAAGGGATTGATAATGAGTATGTTTGTTTGGAATGGAATTCGATGATGGAATTATTAATATTATGTTTGTTTGAGATGATTAGATGATGGGATTGGATTGATAGAAGAGATTGGTAATGAGAAGGGATTGATAATGAGGAGAGGATGGGTTGGGATTACCAATACCATCTCCAAGAGGGTATTCCTAATGCCTCCTAATGGCCGGCTTGAACATCCCAACGGCCTAATAGTCCAGACATTTTTTTGTTACCAAACAAAGTATTAATACTCCTATGGGATTAGTAGTCTCATCCCAACCTTCAAACCCATTATCAAACTGGGCCTGAGTGTATTACTTGTCAAATGTTATTGACTATATACCAGTTACTCTAGTTATGGTTGCCTCTGGATGGAAAATAATAATTTTAAGTTAAAAGTTGAATAAATCTTATCTTAATTCGATCAACAATATCGCATGACAGTTGAATCGATTAAATATTTTATGTTATCTATTTAAGTTGATGGGGTGGATAAACTAGATTATGAGTTTACTGCTTTTGTCGCTAAAATTGCAAGAAGGTTGATATTTAAGTAATGGAATGATTATTTGATTTTTTAGTATTATGGTTTACAATACCTGAAGTATTTTAGCTTTGAATTTTTTTTTTATTTGTCTAATTTTTTCTTACAAACCGGCCACATTTAAAAATTTCGTATCGGGCTCCCGAAAATTCAGAGTCGGCCTTTCATACCAGACATATAAAAAGAAGTGCACCAATATTGAGTTTCCGCTATGTACTAAATGTACTTGTTTTTCCACTATTCAAGACAAGTCATTTCCTCTTAATAAAATGGAGTAAATGGCATTTTTCGCGGAAACGATGAGTTTCTACTAATTTTTTTGTCTTCACCCTAATGGCAAAAAGACAACTTGTTTTCAAATAAGGTTTTGTTAATTCATTTTGTAATGAAATAAAAAAGAAATTAACTTCAAAGGGCACAATTGCTTACACTGAACACATTATTGCAAATAATATAAACGCATTTTTTCCCAATAGGGGCTTTTGTTGACCTTTTTTTTTCAAATTTGAGAGTTCTCTGTTTTTTCTACGGGGTTTGGACTCTCTCATTTGATCGATGTACTTCTTTTGACTGAGTATATATAATTCACAAGCCCCACCAACTGAATAAAATAGTATAAGATTTGGAATGTCTAGCTGTGTTTGAGGACCCCGAACAAGACGCTTGTTTGTCTTTAATTAGGCCATAATTACTTGGTTAAGTAGAAATAAGAATGATCATTTTGTCTCACAGCGAGTCAAATAGTCTAGTGATATATTGTTTACTCCTAGCAGAGAGAGATGATTTATTAACTATAATAAAATCTAGAACTCTTAATACTTAAACCCTCACCACATATAAGCACTAACTAGCAGCAGAGGAGCCGTAACACGCAAAATAATTAAGTTTTAATATATACGTTCAACCATTGTTTTATTTCTTTTATTTAACAAAAAAACTTGCAGGAAACTCGTGCTATGCACTGGAATCGTAACATGCAAAATAATTAAATTTTGATGTAATCGTTCATAGTATAAAGTGGGAAGTTAGCAATTATTCTTTGGGAAAATTACAGTAAGCCCCCTTCAACTATACCTCGGTAACGAGTTGCCCCCTTCATCTTTTAACTCGGACACTTAACCCCCTTCATCTTTTATGGCGTGACACTTAACCCCCTACCGTTAGTGAGCCGTTAACGGAATTGCTGAAATTACCAATTTACCCTCTTTGGGCTATTTTTGTTTCGCTTATAACTTTTCGTAGGAAACTCCGTTTCAGCCTGTTCTTTTTTCAGAACTCTTGTTTTTTCCTCTATTTTATGGGTCTATAATAATTTTAGTATGGTTACTTTACGCTTTCTAAGATTAGTATAATTTTAGTATGGTTATTTTATCTAACCTTAGAAAGCGTAAAGTAACCATACTAAAATTATTATAGACCCATAAAATAGAAGGAAAAACAAGAGTTCTGAAAAAAGAACGGGCTGAAACGGAGTTTCCTACGAAAAGTTATAAGCGAAACAAAAATAGCCCAAAGAGGGTAAATTGGTAATTTCAGCAATTCCGTTAACGGCTCACTAACGGTAGGGGGTTAAGTGTCACGCCATAAAAGATGAGGGGGGTTAAGTGTCCGAGTTAAAAGATTGCGGAGTATTTTAATTAGTTTGAAATGATACATTTAATTACGTTTAGGTACTAGATTTGACTTTTCATTTTGTATACCTAAATTACTGCAATTGGACATATAAAATTATGGGTAGTAATTTTAGTTGTAGACAAAATATAAACAAAGCGACAATAAGATGAGGA
Source organism: Rhododendron simsii (assembly GCA_014282245.1). Lineage (NCBI taxonomy): Eukaryota > Viridiplantae > Streptophyta > Magnoliopsida > Ericales > Ericaceae > Rhododendron > Rhododendron simsii. The sequence continues at coordinate 24,918,167 of CM024955.1, forward strand.
AGTGAAAGTTAAATATATGACTACCCCTCCATTCCACAATGAATGTCCCAAATCATCATTCACATCTCTCTAAAAATAAAAATTTTGTAATTTATAGTACTACTTTTCATGATTTTAAAATCTTTATTTACTAAGCTAAGTGAGATTTATCGAACAATATCATATTGCATGTGTAAAATATTACTACTGTATATAACTTAAAAAATACATATAATCTTACGAGAGGGGCAAATAGTAGTTTTGCACATCTAATTTCAAATGGAAAGACTACTTGATGATGCATAAAACTAGGCCTGGAGGCACGGGAAACGCTATGCTAATGTATGAACTTATTTTAGAAAATCATAACCAATAGAGGGTTGCCACTTGTACTCTTGGAAAGTAGAGTAAAGAATATTGAACTACTAGCGTTTTGTTTAATATGCTAGCATCTTGCCCATGCCGAAAGACGTGTTTAAAGATGGGAATGTGAAACTTATAAATTACTACTTGATGGTGTCCAAATCTTGTCCAGGAGTCATGGAAAACGCTAAACGAATTTATGAACTAATTTTATCATTTTTTTTATTGGCAGAAAAGTAGAGTAAAGAATATTCAAGTTGTTTTAGAAAAATCATAACCATTAAAGGGTTGCCACTTGTACTCTTGTCAATACTTCTCATTAATCTAGCGTTCTGTTTAACATACTAGCTAGCGTCTTGTCCGTGCCTAAAGTCACGGTTTGACATAATCCAATCAGAACTTTAACGAACCCAGCAGTACTAATCCCTACAATCCCTCCCCATAAAGAAGTGAGGAGGTGGTACAGAGAGTTGCTGATAAAGAGAATTGGCGTAAGACCTTACGAGAGAGCAAACTAAGACCACCAGAACAACAACTACCTGCGAGGGGCACAAACGTAAAATGACTTCCAAAACCAAAAGTCCCTACACAACTTGCTACACTTGCTAGTTGCAACACCTCACGTTCCCCTCAAACTCCCACACTTCTGGCATTTACAAAACCTGCTCCTCTTCTCTATTCTCCAGTCTGTGATTATCCTCGCATCATTTTCTTTCTTTGTAAACTAAGACCTCATTCGGCTAAATAAGTCAACTTGCTGATTTTTTTTGTCCTTATTCAAAAAAAATTTCATATTTGTTAGTTTTTCGTCAATTTTTTTGGGGATTATTGCATCGTCATGACGAGAGGAATCTAAAAAGTAAAAAATTACGATCGAAATCCAATTTTTTTTAATAATTTTTCGTCTTTATTCAAAAAAATTGGATTTCGATCGTAATTTTTTACTTTTTAGATTCCTCCTGTCATGATGATGCAATAATCCCCAAAAAATTGACAAAAAAACTAACAAATACGAAAAACTTTTGAATAAGGACAAAAAAATAAGCCAATTAACTTATTTAGCCGAGCGGGGCCTAAGGCTTTGTTTGGAACTCAAGGAAAAGAAAGGAAAATTTAAAAAATTTCTCTTCAGAGAAAAGTTCTGTATATATACTTCATTCTAACCCTTAACTTTTCCTTAATTTAGGCCATGTTATTATGCCAACTATCGAGGCAAGACAAAATAGAAGGAATATATAATCACTGATTTTTTAATCCCACTAATTCAGCGTGTCATATGCATATGATCAGATTAATTTATTGTGAATTAATTGTGATCATTCGCCGCTTTCGATGCGTGTGCCCCAAACGCTAATATATAAAATATATTGTTTCTTTTTCATCAGAAGCAACAAATTGCATTCAATTAAAAGTCATCCATCACTTACAAAGATTTCCATCTGAAAATAGGGATAAGGAGCTACAATCAAACCCAAAACACTAACAATATACTATAAACACAAAGAGATAAACTAGTTCCTAAATTCTAAATGTGAGTCTCAAGCTCTCACCACAACCGACAATCAAGATTCGGCAACAAATGGGGTTAGAGATCTAGACACTAAGTCGCCTCAGGGTGGCGTAGCAAACCATATTGGGGCCCACAACGAAACACCAATGGAAATCCCAACCGTGGATTTGCTATCCACAAGAGTCAATCGCCTACACGCCCGTGTTAGAAGGGCACAAAACGCGGGCAAGCAGGCACAATAGAAGAGTCCTCATGACTAATATGAGTAAATGGACGCAATATGAGTAAATGGACGCAAGTCCGGTGCGTGCCCCCGCTTGCACGGCGAGTGGTTGCCTAGAGCCAACAAATTGCTGGTGTAAGGCGGCCACAGAGAGACAGGATAAACAGAGCCACCAAATCAAAACCCTAACCTAAAATTATTTACCCACCATCATCCAATCACCGGACCTGGAGAGACCAAACCGGGGGAAACAACCGGCATGGGGAAACCAGCCAGGGAACCAAACAACAGAAATCTCATAGTAAGAACCGAAGAAAAAAAAGATAAAAACCTAACCTTCATTACACGAAAAAGTATATTCAATGACGAAATTTTGATTTTGTCACTAAACAAGTATATTTGGCTACAAAAAAATAAATTCATCACTATTTTGACAACTTTTTTGACTAATTTATTTCATCACTAATTATACCTATTTAGCAACGGAAAAAATATTTTTCGTCGCCGAAAACGTAAAAAAGATGATAAAAAAACAAAAAGTAGAAATCCCAAATTTGCATTAGAAATAACCATCAACGACGCCCGATCAAGATCCGCCCATAGCCAAAGATCCAAAAATCTAAGAAGAACCTCATAGACAAAACACCAAGTCCGAAGGCTTAAAACTCCAAAGATAAAGGATCCACCATTCTCCAAGTCAGCATATTCATCAACCTCCATATCATCAAATTCACCATCCTCCAAATAAGCATAATTACCATTCTCCCTTCCAGCAATTTCTTCAAGCTCCATTTCAACAATTTTCTTCAAGTTAAAATCCTTCCCCCAACAAACCACCCACTCCCCAACACGCCCCCCCCCCCCCCCCCCCCCCCCCCCCCCCCATATCATCAAATTCATTGCCTTACGAGCTCTCTCAAATAAGACAGTTTCTATTATGAATGTCAAGATCACAATGGATGTCATTCTTCTAATTCTCTACCACATCAAGTGAGGAAATTGTAAAAGACAACAGCAATGGATTTCATTTTTCTAAATCTCCGCTACATCATTCAGCGTTTGACGTGGGTACGTTACTCCATTGCTTATGAGCCTATTTCTAGCCATGCATGCAAGAGTTCATGAGAGCCACCAACTGCCATTGAAACAAAGTATGGTAGAATGTGTTACGGAAGGGCATGACTATGCAAGCGATAGCACCAAACAGGGAGGCACACCTAGCAAAAATTAGGCACAAGGCAGACATGGTTGGTCAGGTAGGGCCACAAAGCAAGACAATCGTAGCTGGTCTGGAGGTACCGAGGTACACAAAGGAAGGCTTTAATTCTAGAAAGCCTTTGACGAGAAAGAATCGTGTCATTTTGGGTCGTGATTTCCTACTCATTAACCAGAACTTTTAGCCATCCTTGGAAACTGATGAGCCCTTTCAAATTTTCCATCGAACTAGTAGCTAAGTTGTTGTGGTTCGAGCTAGCCAAAAGTAAGCTTTTTCGGGAACATATGAATTGTGACTTCGAAGCTCATATAATGGTTCATTTTGGCCCTTGGAGAATATTACGTGATTAGACTAGAAACTAAGAGTCCTTAGAACATGTTAAAACAAAATCATTAATATTTATAGTTTAAACAATGAGTCTAACATTTCGATACTCCAGTTGAACTTCATATGCAATGAGTCTAATATTTACATTTTATAGTTGGCTATGCGTGCTTTTGCTGGTGTTTGGAAGAGATTTGGGCTTAGGGTTTGTTTTGGCTCTTTTTGGGCCAAACCCATGTGGTTTCTAGGTTTATCTTTGGGGCCTGGCCCTTTGGGTGTTGGTGGACTTTGACACATTATTTTTTTTCTTTTTATCCAACCCTTGGTTGGATTCCCCTCCCCCTCTCCCCCCACTTGATGTACCATTTGTCAAGTGTTCTTAATAAAATTTGTGTTGCCCATATAAAAAAAACTTCATATGGTAGGGACGTCATAGATACGAATAAGTTGTCCGAATCCAAAATAACTGCAAATTGTAAGTGAATCGGTGATCAATATTGGTGAATCGTCCAATTCACTTAAAAAATTTTGAATTCATTTTTAACTCTTTTTTTCTTTTTTGGTTGTTGGAAAATGGTTCAATCTATTTTTTTAAGGTCAATATTTCTCCTTGTGTAGTATTACAAAGAAAGGTATATTTATTTCAAGATTGAATAGAAAATGACAAAGAAAAAATGGAATACAACCACCGTATATACCTTCTAAGGGTTTGTTCGGTGCTTATAATTCATTTTCACAAAAAGGACCATAAGTAGGATTCATGATTCCTCATCTCTTGAAAATTGCAATAGAAATTAACAATTTACCTATTACTCCACATTATTATTAAATCGTCATTTAGAAGAAGCTTTTTATTGATTTAGGTCTAAAAAATTTATTTATAGTATATATTTCTGTTAACCTAATTACTATAATAAACATATGTTTTCACGCATTATAGAAATCATAACCGGATCAAAGCGATTCAAGATTGAAAAAATGACCATTCTAATTTTCAATTCAACTAATTAAATTAAGGCCCAAAAAATGAAGATAAAGATGGAAAAATTATTTTATGTGGGAAAAAAACATTAGATGAGAATGATATGCATATCATATACTATATAGATGACACATTCATGTGAAGAAAGGTTAAGAGTACATACATTACTTTCTTTGCATCATAGATCAAGTTCTTTTTTGACTTATGATCGAGCGGGTTTGAACAATTTCACGAATATGAGACCTTTTTGGGTTTTTGTTTGATTTGGAGAAATTAAAATCTGCGAATGATGAATGCGTGCGAACCTTGAAATTTTTGTAAGACATTGAGCTTTCTGATATTAATGGGAGAAACTCACTTAATTTCCAATTCGAAAGTCATGAAGGAAGTTTTACCTAAATAAACAAAAAAAGGCCAACGGAAGTACTCAAATTTTTGCGGATCAAACAAAAAAAAGTACTCAAATATTTGAAACTTAATGGGTACGTAAAAGTTTTTCAAATGAGGCCCCGTTTGATAACAGCGATAGATGGATGGGATTCGTAAAGAGATGATATTAGGATTGGGATTGGTAATGAGAAGGAATTGATAATGAGTATATTTGTTTGGGATGAGATTCGATGATGGAATTATTAATATTATGTTTGTTTGAGATGATTAGATGATGGGATTGGATTGATAGAAGAGATTGGTAATGAGAAGGGATTGATAATGAGGAGATGATGGGTTGGGATTACCAATACCATCTCCAAGAGGGTATTTCTAATGCCTCCTAATGGCCGGCTTGAACATCCCAACGGCCTAATAGTCCAGACCTTTTTTTGTTACCAAACAAAGTATTAATACTCCTATGGGATTAGTAGTCTCATCCCAACCTTCAAACCCATTATCAAATGGGGCCTAAGTGTTTTACTTGTCAAATGTTATTGACTATATACCAGTTACTCTAGTTATGGTTGCCTCTGGATGGAAAATAATAATTTGAAGTTAAAAGTTGAATAAATCTTATCTTAATTTGATCAACAATATCGCAAGAAAAGTTGAATGGATTAAATATTTTATGTTATCTATTTAAGTTGATAGGGTGGATAAGCTAGATTATGAGAGCTTGTTGCTTTTGTCACTAAAATTGTAAGAAGGTTGATATTTAAGTAATGGAATGATTTTTTGATTTTTTAGTATTATGGTTTACAATACCTGAAGTATTTTAGCTTTGAATTTTTTTTTTATTTGTCTAATTTTTTCTTACAAACCGGCCACATTTAAAAATTTCGTATCGGGCTCCCGAAAATTCAGAGTCGGCCTTTCATACCAGACATATAAAAAGAAGTGCACCATTGAGTTTCCGCTATGTACTAAATGTACTTGTTTTTCCACTATTCAAGATAAGTCATTTCCTCTAACAAAATGGAGTAAATGGCATTTTTCGCAGAAACGATGAGTTTCTACTAATTTTTTTGTCTTCACCCTAATGGCAAAAAGACAACTTGTTTTCAAATTAGGTTTTGTTAATTCATTTTGTAATGAAATAAAAAAAGAAATTAACTTCAAAGGGCACAATTGCTTACACTGAACACATTATTGCAAATAATATAAACGCATTTTTTCCCAATAGGGGCTTTTGTTGACCTTTTTTTTTCAAATTTGAGAGTTCTCTGTTTTTTCTACGGGGTTTGGACTCTCTCATTTGATCGATGTACTTCTTTTGACTGAGTATATACAATTCACAAGCCCCACCAACTGAATAAAATAGTATAAGATTTGGAATGTCTAGCTGTGTTTGAGGACCTCGAACAAGAGGCTTGTTTGTCTTTAATTAGGCCATAATTACTTGGTTAAGTAGAAATAAGAATGATCATTTTGTCTCACAGCGAGTCAAATAGTCTAGTGATAGTATTGTTTACTCCTAGCAGAGAGAGATGATTTATTAACTATAATAAAATCTTGAACTCTTAATACTTAAACCCTCACCACATATAAGCACTAACTAGCAGCAGAGGAGCCGTAACACGCAAAATAATTAAGTTTTAATATATACGTTCAACCATTGTTTTATTTCTTTTATTTAACAAAAAAAACTTGCAGGAAACTCGTGCTATGCACTGGAATCGTAACATGCAAAATAATTAAATTTTGATGTAAACGTTCATAGTATAAAGTGGGAAGTTAGCAATTATTCTTTGGGGAAATTACAATAAGCCCCCTTCAACTATACCTCTGTAACGAGTTGCCCCCTTCATCTTTTAACTCGGACACTTAACCCCCTTCATCTTTTATGGCGTGACACTTAACCCCTACCGTTAGTGAGCCGTTAACGGAATTGCTGAAATTACCAATTTACCCTCTTTGGGTTATTTTTGTTTCGCTTATAACTTTTCGTAGGAAACTCCGTTTCAGCCGTTCTTTTTTCAGAACTCTTGTTTTTTCCTCTATTTTATGGGTCTATAATAATTTTAGTATGGTTACTTTATGCTTTCTAAGGTTAGATAAAATAACCATACTAAAATTATACTAATCTTAGAAAGCGTAAAGTAACCATACTAAAATTATTATAGACCCATAAAATAGAGGAAAAAATAAGAGTTCTGAAAAAAGAACGGGCTGAAACGGAGTTTCCTACGAAAAGTTATAAGCGAAACAAAAATAGCCCAAAGAGGGTAAATTGGTAATTTCAGCAATTCCGTTAACGGCTCACTAACGGTAGGGGGTTAAGTGTCACGCCATAAAAGATGAGGGGGGTTAAGTGTCCGAGTTAAAAGATGAAGGGGGCAACTCGTTACAGAGGTATAGTTGAAGGGGGCTTATTGTAATTTCCCCTTATTCTTTTTGCCTCTTTATTTTAAAGAAATTCTTTTTTTCTTATTTAAGCTTTCTTATATAAAATTTTATTTATTCGGCTAACGGCTTGTAGGGTGGCGGCGGCGGCTTTTGGGTGTCTATCCAGGTGGTGGTGGAGCTGTCTTGGTCGTGGTGGCTGGTGGTGATGTTGGTTGGCGGCAGAAGTTGTAGTCAATAGTTAGGGTTAATTTTGAGCTTTAAGGCTTGTCCCATTGTTTGGGTTTTTAGACACTTTAAGTGTTTGGTCTTAATTTCTTTATCTGGACTTTTAAGCTATCGGGTGTGGGCTTTGTCCCAAAGGGCTTCCCGTGTTTGGTTTCTTGCCAAACTTGGGGATTGAGTCACGGATGGATATAAAATTAATCTTAGCGATGTAGATCGTTGGGTCTCGGGTTAAGGTTTTGATGTCATCATTCCTTGCTCCTATTAATCTTAGTAGTAATATTTTCAGAGATTAACGAAATTTTTTTGCCTTTCAAAAAAAAATTTTATTTATTTTTTCACCTATACGAAGGGAACTTTTGTAAATATCGAATATTTTCATGTGACTATGTGAGTTATTTTTCCAATTAGTTAGACATTACAATAGAAAAAAAAATTCTCTAGCTAGTTTCTTTTCTTCAAGCAAACCTTCCCACAACTATTTTTTTTTTTAACGGCAACATTAATTGCCACGACTTTTTTTTATCGGCAACCTTGCCACAACTATCAAACCATTTTGATAGGTAGTTCCTTGATTCTTCCTTGATGTGAAGGTATATTCACCAAGTCAATTGGCGGCAAAGGACATTTAAAAGTGGAATTGATAAGAAAAAAATGCAAACATGCAATTATATGTTGTTTTATAACTGGGATAGGAGTTATGAAATACTTATGAAATCACCGTTTGTAGACGACGACCATATATGAATGCTTATAATTTCTAGGAGCATGAGTTTAGATATGAGAATCCTACTAATGTCTTTGTCCGTGACATTAAAGTTTCACTTCAACGCCTTATTCTTCGATACTCTTTCTGCACAGAATTTTATCAGTGTTAAATTTATAACAACATAAACATCTATGAATATATGCTTGATGCAAAACTGAATAAAAAGAAGATGAAAGAGACAAATTTATAGAGAACTGCACAGCAAATGTCGACATAAATTGTGTGCGTGCTTCATTTCTTACCGAGGTTAAGCCTTTTCTTCTCTTTTTTTAAAACTCTACAGAAATGAGATAGGAGTATTTATTATATGTAAGCTCGTTTTTTTGAAATGATTCCTATTGTCTGACCAATACAGTTATCTATCTCTATCTCTATCTCTATCTCTATCTCTCTTTCTCTTTATCTCTCTTTAAAACTAAAAACGTTGAAAGCCAAATTGGGCATCCACTTTTCTAAATCGGACACATTAATTCATCCATTAGTTTTGTGAAGCAGGGTAATTTAGTCTTTTCGGCCCAAGCGAAAAAATGTGAACCATATCAGGCCACGTACGTCTTCCCTTTTCTTTTTCTTCTTCTGGTTAGAGGAAAACACACAGAGAGAGTGTGTGCGCTTTTGGGGGAGCTACACCGCAGTACTCCTTCGATTGGGGCACTTCGCCGAGCGGCGGGGCCGGAAACGGAACCCAGCAGAAATGCCATCGTCCTCACCACTTCCCCTTTTGCTACCGTGGTTTGCTAGTCGTGACGATCCACTGTAGCTCTTGCTTACTCTCCCTCTCCGCCTTCAAAGCTATTGCGTTGCCATCATATTCGTTGGCTCCAGCGAAGGTCGTCGTCGTCAAAAATCGTGGTTGCTGGGTAAGTTTTCTTGCCTCCCAACTTTGCAAAGTAATTGCTGAGCCAAAAATAAATAAACTTCGCAAGGTAATTCAAAGTTAAGTTGTTGTCTTTACTAAAGCACCTCACCATTTCCAGCTCCCCCTCCTTGGGGGTTTCCATTAGTACAAATGAATAGCAAATCCGTTGCTGTATCGAATTTGCTTTCCAAATACTTTTGCACTCCCTAGCTTGCATAAAAACTTTACTATGATAGCAAGCCTTTTGCTATTGTGCATATAGACCTATAATCTTTACTATGCATATGTAGAACATGTAATCCCTTTTGCCACTGTCATGATTAACCCTATGACCGATGACACATTTTAATGCACTCCTACCACTGTCTGCTTTCAGAAAGTTAAACTGCTGCTTCCTGTTGTTGATCAAATAAAAGTTCATCTTCTTTCCCATCTGCAAGTACTAAATTGTTTGCAATTTTCACGTATGATGCCCCCATTAATGTTTCATTTCCTTTAGCGATGGAAAGATGAAAATCAAAACAGATTTGCTTTACTTTAATTCCTCCCATTTTTGTAGGGAAACATTAGGTCGAACATGATAAGAGCTTGCCCTTGTCAACGTTGTGGTCTAAGTGAACTATTTGTGCTTGTTTAGGGTTGGTTTGCTTCCAGATGTATTTTTTGTGAGCACGTGAGATAATGTAAATAATGATGCCTTTTCTTAGGTGTTTTGGGATTTTTCAAGTGTGTATTGGGTGAGTGAAGGTGTTAGTGCCAATGGTTGGAAATGAATATATATATATATATATATAAGGCTTTTAATTGTTGTAAATATATAAAGACTCCTTGGACAACAAATTGAGCTCTTAAAACTCCACCACACCAAACACACATAAAACACCTCGTCCAAATACCAGGTATATATGAGACACCCCGTGCTGGCACGGGCCGCCCACCTAGTAAAATCTAAAAGGAAGAATTTATGGTTATGTCTACGTTTAGGTGGGAATTTATAGGGAAAAAAAATGACATAAGAAAGCTTGGATTTCAATTTCAGAATTCGAAAATGGAAGCAACGTACATCTGTTTTTTTGTATCAGCATGGAAGTTTCATCGTTAATTGGAGTATACGCTATGGAAGGAGAAATTTTTCAATGTTGGGTGGGTACCACGTGATATCCGCTCGGCACATTCGGACCGTTCATTTCGGTTTCAAACGGCTCGGATTTGGATAGAGAAAGAGGAGAGAGAGTGGTGGATGAGGGGAGAGAGTGGATTTTAATTTGGGCCGTCCAACACACTTTTGGACGGCTCAAATAGGCTGTTTGGGCACGACGTGTGCCGTCCAATAAAGGTATTCTCTAGAAACTTTTTTGGGCTAGTAGTTTTTTTTTTTTTGGTCTCTCAATGTAAATTTAAAATTTTTTCGACATTCATGTATTTTCTCGCGTTAAGAGTAATGTACCAAATATAAATGAAACAAGTTTAGACAAAATGCATGAATGTAGAAAAAAGAAGTGCGGAAATTATTTTTTATCTCCAAAATGAGGAAATCGAATTGTTTAGAGAAAAGTTCCTTTTGGATAAAAATCCAGAAGGAGTAGACAGCCTTTTTTTTAAAAAAAGAACAACCTTTAGAGTTTTTGTTTTTTTGAAAAGGAACGACCTTTAGAGTTGGAATCTCACATGGGTGGCAAAGAAAAGTCCAGTGATGGGGTCCACAACCAACAGTATCAAATCAATGAACGACTTCTCTGCAATTGTCTGTCTTGTCCATTCATTTTAACAAAATCAATAATTTTTATATTCTTACCGTCCCCAATTGTTGGTCTTATATGAATTGACGTGCAATTTTTAAAAAATTACTCTTGGGTATAATTTTTCAAGTTTTTTTGATATTGAATTAAAAAACTAATTGAGATCTCAAATTTGGTATCAAAAAATTTAAAAAATTATTCATGAAATTATTTTATTTTTTTATTCAAAAATTACACATCTTTTTAAATAGAACCAATAATTTGAGACTGGAGGAGTATTTTAAAGAGAGTATTTGCGGAAAGAATAGTCAACAAAATCTAACCATTAAAATCGCTATTGGATTACGGAGATTTTACTGCTCTCTGTGATTCAAACACAGACAGCATAAATAAAAACCATCAATAACCAAATACAAAATCTACATCGAACGGTCGAAAAGTAAGGAAAATCCCATCGAAAGGTTACAATCGTCTCACGCATAAACCAACTCCCCCCCCCGGATGACGGAAAAAAGGGAATTTGAACGGAATGTTTACGTGGCACTTGGACGGAAATAGTAGTTAACGAATGATGATGAGGCGAGTGGCGTCACTCGACCAAATGATGAGACCCCTGACGTCGTCGCTATTCCCATAAACTTCAAGGAACAAAACTCTAAGCCACCACACCACCATTCATCCCTCTCCTCTCCTCATCCTTCCCCCACCACCGCCATCGCGCCCCGCCGTGGCTCGGATCGGCCCGGCGAGTTTCACACGGTCTACTCGTACATACATACAAACATAAAGCTATTATATTGATATATATATATATATATATACACACACACGTATAGGTCTAATCATAGCTGTAAAGACAGAAGGGGCGGTGATGAGAGGGAGCTTGCTGGGGCGTCGGACGGCGACGAGACTGCTGCAGGTGGCGATCTCCGCCAGGAAATCTGCCAAGATCAAGTTGTTGCTGTGTTGCTGCGTGTTGTTCGCTTTTTTTGCAACCCGTACGGCGCCGTTTATGGGATGGACGGATCGCGCTGCTTCTCTTAATTCGTTCTCTGGTTCGAGGTGCGTTGCTTTCCGTGTAACTATATAAATAATTGTTTACTTTGTTAATTTGTATATTAGTTTTAACACTTGTGTTAATTGGGATATTGGGTCCTTCAATGGTGGAAATAAGACCTCTCTAAGGTGCTATCAACTCATTTGTCGCCAGTACATTTGGAGCTTTGCACCTGCTTTGGGATTGGGCTCATGATTAGTCGAGTTGTTGGCCCGCCACGGTGCCACCTGAGTTATCCAAAAAAATGGTGGAAATAAGGGTTTTTAAATGAATAAATAGCAGCTTGAGTTCTTTTCCCTATAATAATAATAAGGCAGATTTTTTAGTTGTTTCCTTGTTTGGCATATAGTGCAGTGGCACAAGGTTCTGCATCTTCTGGAAATGCTTTTTAGGTTAATGCAAAGAAGTTGGGACCAATTGATTCAATTTTGTTTTCTACTCCAAAATTAGAAAGGGAAATACTCAACTTAGAGTTTGAAATCAACTTAACTTTGTAATCATGCTGATTGAGGTTTAATTGGTGCAAATGGCATGTGGGAAGGGGAGAATTTGATTGCAGAGATTCTAGAAGGGTTTATATTCGGGAGTACTATGCATGATAGGATCTGTGGAAAGGGCTTATGAATGGGAAGTGGAAACTTCACTGCACTGCAGTTTGTGAGTTTTGGTTTCGTCGTTGTTTATTTGTTTTTTTAATTATTTCTTTAAGTGTTTGAAAGGGACTGGTGTTAAAGATCGACCCATGTAGATTAATCACTCGTTGCTCTGGTAGAATTGAACCTTCAAGTAGCTACATAAGGGATTTGGAGACCCAACAATCATCTCGGAGTCATTTTGTTTCCTCTAACCAGATAATAGGGAGTACTAACAACTTTGTTGATAGCCCCAACGCTGATCTAGGTTGAAAATTGAGGTTAGAAATAGAACTTGGTTGGAATTTCGAGTCGGCTCCCGATATTGCCATATTGGAAACTTTTTTGGGTGCCACCAATTGGGCAGATGTAAAATTCTCGTTCAAATGCAAGTTGTGGATGCTAGTATTGAAGAGAGTACTAAATTCTCACTTGGTAATCTTATTGTTTGGGCATTTACTCTTTTGGCACACCTCTGCCAATCGCCCTGTTTCCATTTTGTCATGGTCTCTATAGTCTACACCCCATTACCAGCACCACCGCCCTCACAACACAAATAGGTTTAAATATGTGTTTGGAGAGGTCTATTAGAATTACGGGTATTAGGTGTGAACCACTGGTATTTAGAGAGTAAAAATAAATTTTATTTTGATCATATAAAAGATATTTTTTGCCATTGTTAGCTGTTTCTATTCTTCCTTTTGTAAAAAAAAAAAAAAACTTGCTTTGCAGATTATATTACAGGAGGGGATATGCTCTTTTGATAAACACATGGAAGAGAAATGATCTATTGAAGCAATCAATTTCGCACTATACATCGTGTCGTGGGCTTGATTCAATACGCATTGTGTGGAGTGAGCCTAATCCTCCATCAGATAACCTTGTTAAATTTTTAACCCAAGCTGTTCAGTCAAATTCTAGAGATGGCCGACAGATTGAGTTGAAATTTGACATCCATGAAGAAGACAGTCTGAACAACAGGTTCAAAGAACTTAAGGATTTAAAGACAGATGCTGTCTTGTCCATCGATGATGACATCATATTCCCTTGCTCTACAGTGGAGTTTGCTTTCAGCGTTTGGCGAACTGCACCAAATGCAATGGTGGGATGGGTGCCACGTATGCATTGGATTGAAAAACGGGTATGTGTTTGTTTTATGTCCTTTTCTTCTTACTTGGGCTCCTCATCTTGTATTCTCTTTTGTTTTTTGTTTTTTTCCTGACAATTCATCACCCTGTCACTAAACTCCTGCAACAATATATGTTTGTTCTCCATTTCTGAAATCGATCAGCAATTTTTAAAGCTCTCTATGTCAAATACTTTAGCATTGGATGGTTTTAGCGGAAATTGCATTCCTGAGTCATTATGATTTGGCTGTGATGATTAGAGCTGCCTTGGTGGTCTCTCATGCAATGCCTGCTGCTTTTTCTCCTTTCAATTATACAGTTTGTAGGAGTAGTGAATTCCCATGCTCTTATGCCATTGTGTCATTGTTCAGAATCATGCTAACTAAAAGAGTAGGATTTCTTTCAGAGATGTCTTCCACTGACGTGTCTGGAATGGTTACAAGTTGCCAACGTCTATCCTTGTTCTGTCACATTATAAGGTCATTTATAATAATGAACCAAATCAATGACACAAATAGGGTTGGTTGAGAATCAATGATAACAGAGAAAAGTGTAATTGTTGTTTTGGTTTGTTTTCACTATATGAAGTATGAATGGATTGGACTTCCCGGGCAAATGCCTCTTGTTTGGTATTTATTAGTTTCTTTTAATACTTTAGGTTACGCTTTGATGCACAAGTGATGAATTTGGTACAAGAAGCCTGGTATTCAAGGGTTGTGAGCTATGCAACGATAGGGATGGTGGTGGAAGCATTATTGATTTGTTTTAGCAACCAGTTTTGTCAAGTGTACAATGCTATATAGCCTTCGCGGAGGAGATGGTTTTTAACTGATATTCGTTTTGCGATTAGTTGTTGAAAAAATATGTGCTCTGCAAGCATAAAGAAGAAATGTAGAAGATGTGATGTGTTTATTCTCTACTTTTGTATCATTACATATCTTAGTTTTTGAACATATTGTATGACACTACAGTACTCAGTATCTCGTTGTCCTTCTTTCACTCCATCCTCACAGTTATTTCTTGAACATATTGGCATTGTACTGAACCCGTATAGTTGCAAACTGTTTTTCAATGAATTTTGGCATCAGATACATCACCGTCGATATGATTTTTCCTGTTTGACACTTCTATCAACCTGTAATATGACCTTGTAACCCATTTTACATCCAAATGAATTCACTTCTGGCACTTCGGCAAAAATAATCATGGAGAACATGGTATAGAGCTTGACTTCAGAGGGTCCCAAAACAACTTAGCGTTCCAGTTTAAATTGACTTGTCTCAAGCTTAAATGGAATATGTGGTTTGGTGTAAATTTGATACCTATTCTACCATTGGCTCTGCACATCCTTCAAATTACACATTTGTGGACTAAAATTCTTAAGGGGTTACAAACCTTGGTGTTGTATGAGTAAGCTAGCTAGAGCAAAGCAGTTGATGCTGTACTTACGTTCAGTAATCATGGAATACCATTATGCAGTTGTATATGCTTGTAATAGGCATACCCTTACAATCAGACAGCCACAGACCAAGGTGGCGAAATTTAATTTTTCAAACTTGCATTATAAACCAGGATACTTTCGTGCAGAATGGCAATGCTGGTCGTTATATATATGGAGGATGGTGGTCTGTTTGGTGGACGGGTACGTACAGCATGGTACTCTCCAAGGCTGCGTTCTTCCACAAAAAGTATCTCAGTCTGTACACGAATCAGATGCCAGCATCCATTAGAGAATATGTTGCCAAGAACAGGTTCTTCTTGAGACATTCCTCTTTAAACATGTTTTCGTTGTTGGTCTCTATTTTGCTGTACCTAGCTGTATTTCTATTGACTGTGAAGTAAATCCACCAGGAACTGTGAAGATATTGCTATGTCTTTCCTTGTTGCAAACGCAACTGGTGCTCCCCCAATCTGGGTGAAAGGTAATGACATATCCTAACCATAGAATTTTTTTCGTCAATTTGATTCTTTTGTTTCATATTCTCCTACCTTTGTCCTTGCTGTTGTATGCATGCAGGACGTGGAATTAATTTTTAAGTTGTCACAGTTAAAGATGCAAACTGCAAAAAATGGAACCAAAATCTCTAGTTCAGCCTCTAGGTTTTCAGATAATAACTTTCCCTCCTTTTGATTGCGTATGATTTGTCCTTTAGAATCTCGTGAATGCAGCGCCCAATCCTATACTGTTATGTCTTTCTTCTCTTGCAATTTGCACACTGTTCACGTGGACATCCTTTTCTGTTACTTTATCATTGGGTCATCATTTCTCAACTTTTGAATATGTTGTTACAGTGAAGGATGGTTTAGTTTTACTAAAGTTGTAGAAGTTCCATTCCTTCCATATTGTTTTAGTCTTGCATAGTACCCAGCTTTTTGTTCTAGTTCATTTTCCCATTTTTCGAACATGTCCCCTTTGTTAGTCTATTGATCAGATATCTATTTAGTATTGACCTTTTTTTGTGTATGGAGAACATTGGATGAAAAGTCTATGGTGATTGAGTACTTAAGTGTCATCTCCTTTGTTTTCAACTATATACAGAAGCGCTCATATCACGTGTACTACCAATGAACCTCTTCAACACAAACGCTCATCTGAATGCTTTTCATGAATTCCTAGTTCTTACGATTCTGTTTTTGTTTCTACAATTTTTTAGTGGCAGACGCCATACGAAGGCAGATTTGAAATTGCTGTTAGATTGAACGAAAAATGAGTTTTCTCCAATTGTTAATCAAGAAGACTACAGCCTCTGATGAATAATGCTTCTGGTGGATAGCTTCATAAATTTTGAACCCTGGAAGTTGGAATACGATGACCTGAGAGAGAGGTAGAATTGGTCCTCAGACCTTTTTAGAGACTGGAGAAATACACAAACTATTTGCCTTTAAAATTGCTGATCCTTTTTGGGAATTTGCTAAAGCACAGAATTAGGAGTGTGGGGATTGATGGTTGGCTTAGGGTACTTTGGTTAGAGTACTCGTATCACCTTGGTGTTAAATTCCTTTTTTGAGACCCTAAACCAAAAGTTCAAATTCATTGCAAGGTGTTGCAATAAAATCACCAAGCCTTTATGCTCTTCAGTGTCACAAGGTGGTTCAATGAGTTGAGTTTTGGTCACCCTCCACTTAAGAGGGTGAACATTACCTTCCTTCCTGTTGGTTGAAATGGTGTGAATCTTATCACAAAGTGATGTCATACTTACCAAAAAGTGTATTGTATGGTAAGCACGACATCACTTTGTGGTGGGATTCACACTATTTCAACCAATAGGAAGGAGGGTAACGTTTACCCTCTTTTAAGGAGGGTGAACAAAATTGCACTCTGGTTCAATAGAGTTGAGCAAAAAAAAGAGGGTGGTTCAACAGCCAGTCATATTTAACCTTTTCAGTATTTATTTATCTGTCCATTTGATGATTCCTTGAGTAAGCTGTAACCATATTCACAAGTTTTTGGTAGTAAGACAAATGTGGTTTTGATATTTAAGTACCCGGTTATGTTTCCATTTTTGGCGCTTTGAATCAAATACGTTTCTTCTGGAAAACATATTTGTGAACAGTAAGACAAGCATGGTGTTGCATCAACATCCTAACTGTTTTGGCCAATCAAATGGCACAACAGGAAATTATTATTGAAGCATACTATGGTGTACTTTCTGCAAGTTGATTTTCTTTCTCTCTTTGTTCTTTATTCTGGTTTCATTATTCATGCTACAATGTGGAGTATGCTCCCACACAAGGCTGTGACTGAATATTCGTGATTATTTACGCATAGGTTTTGATCTTGTTATACCCCACATACATATCACTAAACGTTTATGTGCTAATGCAGGTAAAATATTTGAGATTGGTTCAACTGGAATTAGTAGCTTGGGAGGACATATCGAAAGAAGGTCAGAATGTGTGAATATGTTTGTGGCCGAATATGGACAAATGCCTTTGGTGTCAACTTCCTTGAAAGCAGTGGATAGCCGCAACATCTGGTTTTGGTGACTCCGAGATATCTCATACTTTTTCTAATTTTCCAATTGTTTAGAATTTTCCACTCGTTTAGTTTGCTTAGTTAACTGATTGTAATTTGTTCCCAACTTCTGTAAATAAGTTACCACGTAACTTGTATTCTTTTTGAGCAAGACCGGTGTTAGTGGTATTGCTTAGATTAGTTCCTGTATCCTTACCACGTAGCTTGTTATGTTCGGAACGGATTTATTATGTGCCCTTGTAGCAACAGTAACATGTTTTTGTTCCTATCCTCAGGCGCCTTTTTTTTGTTTGACGAACAATCCGTATAGTTTATGCTTATGCGCTACACCTGGGTTTCTATTACTAGTACTATTTTATTGTACTTAAATCTTGAATTGCCATACCAACAGAGATCTATATTTTAAAACTGAGTTTATCTGTCATAAAACTTTTAGAGGAAAATCTGTAATCTGTTGATGGAACTTAATTCTAGTTGAAGTTTGAAAGCAATTTGGAGGCCATTTAGTTGCAATGCTTTGAATGGAGAGGAGCCACGACAAGAAAATAGCTAAAAAACCAAACACCTTGAAGTCTTGAGGTGGCCTGTCCCCATTTCTTAATCCAAATTTGAATACATCCTCTGTTTATAGGCTTGAGGTGGCCGATCCTTAGATACGCCCAAGTCTGGTTCATGTACCTTTGTCCGTGCAACATAGTTTATTGGAGTACAAAAAGTTAGATCTGTAGAGTCCGTACCCAAAACCCCTCTGAGACACTCATTAATGGGTACTAACTGGATGTAATATTTGAGAAACCAAGAGTCAATTAATGCTGTCAACTAATTTTCCTTATGAATAAAATGGAATTTGGCCTTTCAAATAGATCATGAATGTTTGTGTGTGTCTTATTAGGTTGCAGATTTTAGGTTTCTAAGATACGTTTTTAATCCCAGGCAAACTGTTCTTATAGTTGTTGAGAAAATACATTGTAAAAATCTCAAGACTTTCAGCTCATGCGGTGTCTTTGCTGCATAAAGACAGACAATTGTTTTCGTAAATTTTTCACCTTTTAGTGGAGCCGATCGAGTCATTGAATACAGTATATTTTTTTCCAACTAATAAGAACGTACTATCAAGTAGGAGTATCAACGAGCAGAAAGATATTCGGAATTAATTTGTCAAAGCAAGGAAATGCAGGAATGTTCAGATCACCATTAGTTTCTGGAAGCATGTTAATGGAACTACGTACTACAGCAGCACTTGCATGCACAAATACATCCGGGCTTGTTCAATGTTTTTCTCCAGATCGGTAGAACTTTTACAGGGGTGATGTTCAAGGCCACTTGGTTTTTTTTTTTAAGTCTTTATTCAAATTTTTTTCAAGTTCTGTTTTGTTCGATTGCATATTTGGAAATAAAAAAAAAATTCAACTTCAAAAACATTCATCACCTCTATTTCCAATAATTACTCTATCCACCTATTATCCCAATCTCCAATCATTACTTTCATTTCTCTCTCTATCTCTCTCCACTCATTACCCCTATTCCCAAATTACTTTAATTTCTTTCTCCACTCATTACCTCAAAAACCTCCACTCATTACCTAAAAAACCAAACTCAAAAAATTCCCAAAAGGAAACCGAACAAGGTAGTTTTTCGGCCAAACTTTTGTAGTTTTTATGGACTTTTTCTTGGATTTAAAAAAAAAGGGTTTCAGTCATAAATTTTTACTTTTTCAATTATTCTAGTTAAGATGAAACAATAATCCATAAAAGTTAGACACAAAACCAACAAACGTTTTTTTGTCAACTCACTTTGATTAAGCTATGGTGAAGCCAAGGGTTGCTAAGTTTAAACATGCACTAATAAATGAAAAGTACATAAACGCCCCCTTAACTATCATTTTTTTCCACGGAGACCTCCTAACATTTTAAAACGCCCAAGGAGACCCCCTCAACTATTGGAAAAGAAAAAAAAAAAGCGAACTCCGTCAACGGAAACGAATGAAATGACTAAGATACCCTTTTTTATATATGGTGAGACGATTCACGCTCTGTTCATACGATCGATCAATGCTCTCTCTCTCTTCCTCTCCCATGGCGACTCTCTCTCTCTCTCTCCTTCCCCCACCCCTGACTTCGACGCTCTCTCTCTCTCTCTCTTCCTCTCCCATGAATCTCCATGGCTACCTATGGACACGGAGAAAGGGAGAGAGAGAGAGAGAGATTGGGAGGGGATCTGGAAATGGTGTGGGTCGAAGGGAGGGAGAGAGAGAGGGATCGTAATGGGAAAGAAGATGTATATAGTATGGACAAAGGGCGTTTTTGTCCAAAAAAAGACCAATCTCTGACAAGTTAGCTTCCAGCTAACAATTCTAAGACGGAAGGGTGTCACCTGGGTAACTGGAAATAGTTGAGGGGGTCTCCTTGGACGTTTTTAAAGGTTAGGGGGTCTCCGTGGAAAAAAATGATAGTTGAGAGGGTGTTTATGTACTTTTGCCATAAATGAATACCGAAAAGGTGATTTGACAATCTTTTAATTATCTAATTTTTATTACTCCCTCCGTCCCAGTTTGTTTGTCTAATTGTCGAAATACGTGTCTTTCAAAAATATACTTATATCTTACATTTTCTATTTTTTTTTATTTTGAAGATTTTGTATAATAAAACTAATTGAGATCTATCAAACAAGATTCATATTGCATATTAAAAACATTACGAATTGAAAATTATAGCCAATTCTTTGAGAAGTCAAACGCTCTCAAAAAGTCAAAAAGAGGACAAATAAACCGGAACGGAGGGAGTAGTTATTTGGATGCTTTTAGCATTTGTGTTTCTTGAACACCCCTAATTGCAATGCCCAAGTTCAAATGATTTTTGGGTGGGTGTGGAAAGAACAAGACGGTGTGTACTTAGAAGCTCCCAAAAAAACTTCTCGGGAGGACTACTTTAGCCACTATCTCTCCGGACTCTCCTGCGTCCAACAATAGAGAGCGAAAAAGGGACGCAATTGTTCAATCAAATCCACCTAAAACCCTAGCCCGTCGTCTCACGGATTCGTCACCATCATCGCTCCAATCACAAAAACCTTCCGATACTTAGAAATTGGAATAGTGCACCTGGGAAATAACAGATCATTATCTCCGCTTTGAAGCAAATCTAACCATGCCTCCGAAGCCAGCAAAAACCGATTTAGCTAAGAAGCAGAAAGTTGTAGAAGACAAGACCTTCGGGCTTAAGAACAAGAATAAGAGCAAAAATGTCCAGAAATACGTGCAGAGTCTCCAACAGTCCGTCCAACCCAAGCCCGACCCGTCTAAAGCCGCCGCCAAGGTATGTGGCTATAGCAATTTTTTAACCTCTGCGTTTTCAAGATGTTGTCATTTGATTGCTGAGTTTTGCAGAGTTTTGTGATTTTACTGCTGGGCTTTGTGGATATTGTAAATTGATTGCTGGGTTTTGTGAAAAATTGAAATTCGATTCGTCGTGGGAAATTGCAGAAGAAGAAGGATGAAGAGCAGGCTAGATTGAAGGAGTTGAATGACATTTTTAAGATTGCTGTTGTTCAACCCAAAGTGCCAGTCGGTATGTTGTTTTATTTGATCATGTTTAATGATTAATTTGAATCTTTATATTAGATGCTTGTAGCCAACCTGATTAAGTTACTTAAGTTTATTGGAGAATAATCTTGAAGGAATGGAATTGAACTCTTATGAATAGATGATATATGAAGACTAGTTTGTCTGCAATCAAGCTCACATGTCACGGTTTACTATCCAAATACCATGTCTAGTCGCATGATGCATACATCTGAGTAAGTATTTGGAAGTCATGAGAAAAAGAATGCAGGCTCTCAGCTCCGCTCCCCAATCCAAGTTGTATCTCCTTTTATTTTTTTCACCAAAGAAAAAGGAAAATACGTTTGCTTATATGTGCTATACAATTTATCTTTACGCATAGAGCATAGACTCTTCTCGCTATGGTGTGTCTCTTGTAGGCACCCATAGATTTGTGATTCATGTCTTTCAACATCATTATTGTAGCTCTTTTCACGCGTATTGGTTGGTTCGGTTATAACGTAAGTTGAGGTTTTGTTTAGGTGTTGATCCCAAGTCTATTGTATGCGAGTTTTTCAAGGTGGGGCAGTGTGCAAAGGGTTTTAAATGCAAGTTCTCGCACGATTTGAATGTGCAGAGGAAGGGTGAGAAGATTGACATTTACAGTGACAAACGTGACGAAGGTAACTAAGTAAATTTTTTGATTTATTCTTTGTTTTGTTTGTAGTTTTTTGGTTGGTGTTGATATTTTCTCATAGTCTAATTTTGTGATGGTTTCTTGTTGTCTTTGTACTCCTAAGACACCATGGAGGATTGGGATCAAGAGACACTGGAGAAGGTTGTGGAGTCTAAGAGGACAGAGTATAACCAGAACAAACCAACAGAGATAGTATGCTTTCTTATCCCATGGTCACTTTCTGTTTTGCAATTCGCAATCCAGATGTATCTCTTGGTCATGACCTATCTGGTGTGCATGGCATAGCTAGAACAAGCATATTAAAGGAACCGCATATCCTGCAGATCAAATTTTTGAAAATGTGTAAATAATAGCATTGTCTAGTTTATAGCATTGGACAAATTAATTGCCCTAGCCATGTGTAGGTTGATCTGTCACCTAATGCTGTGTTTAAGTTTAGAGGTCAGCAAGGAAAGGTTAGAGGCTGTTTTTGGCTTAATTTAAGGTTGCTGCCTTGCCGGATCAAGCCTTTGAGAAGCAGGGGAGATTCGTTAAGCCGCAAGGCTAAAATAGTTAGGTTGCGCCGTTGTGGAAACATATGATAGGTGTACTGGCTGGTACATGAATACTTGCCAAAAAAGAGGCTGGTTTGAAGCTAATCCCCAAAATCAACACATTTTAATGCATCGATGATCCATATATATTTTAAGATGTAGGCTTGTATCTACTGTTTGGTGAAAACCTTTTAGTTTTGCTTGAGGTTTTGCTACATTTTAACATGTAAGCTGTTGCTTCAACTGTTTTTTTTTCTTTCTTTTTTCTTTTTTCTGTATGATCTGTATCAATTGACGGTTTACGTACCAATGTGCAGGTTTGCAAGTACTTTCTTGATGCAGTGGAGAAGAAACAGTATGGTTGGTTTTGGGTTTGCCCTAATGGCAGCAAAGAGTGTCACTATAGGCATGCTCTTCCTCCAGGGTATGTGTTGAAGTCTCAGATGAAGACACTTTTGGAGGAAGAGGCTGAAAAGATACCTATTGAGGAAGAGATTGAAAATCAGGTGATCACATATTACCTGCTGTATTGATTATTGGCCACGGTTTAGTTGTGAAGTACGAAAATCTATGTTCAGTTGGAGATTCCCCCCACCCATGCAATATTTTCTGGTTTCCCATTCAATGATTTTCAGATCTCATAATGACTGACTCCAAAACATTGGTATTACTTTGGTTCGTGTTTTGTTGTTATTTTAAGCAAAAAACAAAAAAGAAATGTTTTTAAGTTTCTGAAGTTGAATTTTTTAAGCTGCTAACAAAAAAAGGGCCCTAAATGTTCACAAAAAAAGTTGTTTTCATCTGTGCGATTTATCCATAAATTGAAACCCATTCCCAATTTTATCTCTCTTGGAAAGAAAACAAAGACATGTTTGTTATGTAATAGAGAATGAAAATGTGAAACAGTGTTACAGTAATACAAGTAGCAACGAAGCAATTTCTTTTTTCTTTTTGGGTTTGGCCCGTCTTTGTTTTTGAATGTCTTGTAATTATGTGTTTAACTATTTCAGCGTGCAAAAGTGACAACTACAACTCCAATGACTCCTGAGTTGTTCTTTCAATGGAAGAAAAAAAAGATGGAAGAAAGAGAAGCTGGCTTGGCTGCCCAGCGAGCCGACAGGGCTAAGAATGATCGCATGAGGTAATCTTCTTCTTTATGTTAAATTCAGTTTGATATGCTTCAATGGGCATTTCATTGACCCAATTCTCCTCTCTCTCTTCAGTGGCCGCGAGTTGTTCCTTTCAGATTCTAGCTTGTTTGTGGATGATGCTGAGGCTTATGAAAAGTACAACAGAGAAGAACCTGATGCTACTGAGCAGAAGGTAGTCATGCTTTTTGTGTTCTCTTGAGAAATATATTTATAATGTTTATTGAGATTTTGTCAGTCTAATTTCTTAGTACTATTTCCTAACTACGTGCTTTACTATAACTGTCCTAACTGATCACTTTGTTTCTATTGGTTATTCAATCTCATAAAGATGGTTTGCAAAGTTCCGTTAGAAACTTCGTGGCCTGGAAATTTTGTTTTGTGGACAATATGCTCGAATAGGTCTCTGAATTGCACTCACTTTGAGACAAGGTACTACAATAAATGCCATGATTTTGCTTTAGTGTACTCTTAACTGACGATAATTTTGAGAGGTGTCTGGTTAATTGCATCATTTCGTCTCATTGGTTTGAAGGACTTGATTTGATTTGTCTGGGGTGTTGATTTGAATTCCGGCAACTAAAAGTTGGAATAGCAAGTTTGTTAATCATGACATTTGAAAGCTTGATAAAGTTATGCAACAGCGAAAAGGTGCATGCTTTCATTGTGTGGCTATTGAACGGGTAGATGCATACCTTGTTGATCTCAGAAAGCTTCTGGTGTACTTAGATGGGGCCTTTTAGGCATGTTATATCAGTGCTAAGTACCAAAGGGTGGCACCCCCTACGCTTTGCCTCCTTTGGAATTTTTTTTTTTGTTGGTAAAAGTCAATTTTATAATGCACTTGTAAGTGACATTATAGCAAGCTATAGGCCTAAAATCCTTCATGGTTTGGGGACACCCAACTTTAGGAATCACAGTCAAGGAAGTAGCATTCCATTCTCTGCGCAGGAAACCAGTAATGAAGGACTGAATGGCCTCAGTAACATCACACCCCACCACATACTGGTTGTGTTGATAAAACTTGGCATTAAACCCATCAGGTCCACGGGACTTGTCACCATTCATAGAGAACATTGCATTCCTCTCTTCTTCTACTGACACAGCCTTAACCAAGCCATCCTTGAGCTCCTGAGGAACTCTATATGAAATTTGAAAGCCTGATGACACTCTCCTTTGAGCAAACTTTGACCCTAGCTGCTTCTAATAAAACCTCAGGACTTGATTCTTTACAGCCTCAGGATCCTCTAACCTATTCCCTTCTTCATCACAAATGGATAGGATTTTTTCCTCATCCTATTGCTTGCGACCTTATTATGGAAAGTGTTATTGTCACCCAGTTCAAGACTTCTGCCAAACAAAAGCCTCCTCTGCGGCACTGAGTTCAGTGTTCTTTTCCAAGCAAACCCTCCCGTGATGATGCAAATCCAAATCCTGAGGATGGGCAGCACTCAATGCCTGAACCTGTACTAGCTCCTCCTAGGCATTAAGAACCCCTTTTTGAATGTCACTATAAAACTCAGAGTTCAAGTTCCTTAACAAAGGCTTGAGCAGCCTTAGTTTCTAAATTGTTGCACGAAGCGGGAGCGGGAGTGGGAGTGTGGGAGCGAGGGAATACAAAAGCTCCCATAGTTGGGAGCTTGAGAGGAGCGTGTACATATATTATGAAAATAATGTAGCATAGAGTATTCATTTCAAAAGTAAAATCATTTTAGGAAGTAAAAATATGGGCCAAGTCCTCTATAAGTGTAAGAAATGAGCTAGTGTTAACAATATAGTTTGATTTTCTTTTCAAGATATCATGACTTGGGCTACATATTTGAGTTTATCAAAGACCAATTAATAAAGCCAAGTGATAAATCCCTGTTTTTCTATACAAAGATCATACAAAAGCTCCCATTTTTGTAAGGAGCAACCTCCCATCTCAACAGGAGCGGGCTCCCGTCGAGCTCCTTAGTTGGGAGTGGCACCACTTAAGGAGCTCCCTGCAACTAACTATTTTCTTGTAAAGTCTGGACACAGGATAACCTGCCCCATCAGGAGCCACAGACCAGGCTTGGGAAAGAACATCAGAAAATTTTCTGAGTCTTCCAAAATTTTAAAAACTTAATAGGGTTTCTTCTTCCTTAAATAGGCAAAACAGAAATGATAATAGGGCCATGGTCAGAAATACCAGGAGCAAGCACTTCATCCTCAGACTCGGTAGCAGGCTACCATAAGACAAAAGATCTTCTTTCTAAAGAAATTTGATTCGGAACTATTATATGTCCATGGTACAATATTGAAATAATTTCAGAGGTTTTCCCTAACTTTGGATTAGGAAAGTCATTCAGTTTTAAAAAGAAAAAAAGAACTCTTATTATTTAGAGTGTAGCGGAAATGAGAATGTTGAGGTGGATGTGTGGTAAGATTAGATGAGACAGGATTAGAATGAAACAATTCGTGAGATGGTAGGTGTAGCACCTATAGAGGAGAAGTTGAGAGAAAATAGACTAAGGTGGTTTGGGATTGCTAAGGTGGTTCGGGATTGGTAAGGTGGTTTGGGATTGGTAAGGTGGTTTAGGAATACCCCTTGGGACTTGGTAATCATAGTCCAATCCCAACCCCTTCTCATTATCAATCTCTTCTCATTACCAATTTCTTCTATCAATCCAATCCCATCATCGAATCTCATTTCAAACAAACATACTCATTATCAATCCCTTCTCATTATCAATCTCAATCCTAATCCCGTCTCCTTACGAATCTCATCTATCTATCATTGTAATCAAACGAGGCCTTAGAATTCAGGTCCTCCATGCAGTATCTTCCAAACAGAGGTTAAAGTTAAACTCATCGACTGCACCCACATCAATGCCACTAGACACAGATCTTTCAGACTGCCTGCTTCCTGACAACATTAAAATCTCTGACAAGCGCCCAAGGGGTATCGCCAATAGTCCCATGAAAGACCTTGATAACCCTCAAACTCCTTATACTTATGGATTGATTAAACCACATAGACCACAGAAACAACAAAAGATTGCAGATCCTGTTCGAAAACATAAGTTGCATTTGATCAGAAACACGGATCACATTAACCTTTGGCCCTTTTTTCCCGGATCAGCTATCAACCTTTTGCCCTTTAGAGTCCCACACCAGGATAATCCTAGCCACAGAACCACTCCCAATATAATGAGCATAACTCCAACCAGAAGGTAAACAATGTTTCATAATCCCTCACTTTCGCCTCCACAATACCAAGAAGAGAAACTTTATCATCAGGAATAGCTTTCCTAACTTCTATTTGCCTCCTTTGGAGTTTGCTTACTCACTCCCTCTCTCCCTTAGGACACACCTATACAAAACCATACCCTCACCCCCAAACCCAAAAAAAAAAGGGGCAGCAGAAAATGTTTGGGAACTACAGTGAATCACTGGCTGTTCAGGATGGTGGGTCCTTTAGGAAGGAGCCGTGGTTTGGGAGATAATGAGTTTGGTACTTTAGTTCTACTCTGTATGATGTAAATTATTTTGCCGTAGAGAAGTCACCAACTTTCTATGTTTTAGAACGATCTATACACAATGGCAGAGCTTTTTTCTTATTCTTTTGGATAATGAAACTACTAAATAGCGCAAAGATTACTTCCTTCACTCACAGTGCCAATATAACTTCTGGAAATATTCAAGATCTTTAACTTGTAGAAAGACCTATATTGCATCTTGGAGTTTCACGGCATGACTGACTCCCAATCACTAGATGTTTGCCATTAATTTTGCATCGATGTGTAAAAACCATGTTTTGCATGAAATAACATGGATTATGTTATGATATTCAATTTTAGGCTCAGGAAAATCCTGGTGGTGGTCCAAGCACTTCAACAAGTGCAGTCGCCGATTCTGAAGAGGATGGAGCTGATATTGACGACGATGATGAGCTGGATATGGATGAGTTAGAAGAGCTTGAAGCTAGTCTGTCAAGGACATCTATTCAAATCAAAGAGCCCAGTATAGAGACTTCATCTTGAACGTGAGCGAGAAAGAGAGAGAACCAGCTGGGAAAATAATCCTAATTTTGACCTCTGAAGTGCACTTCCCAGTGCCTTGCAATGTGGTGGATTGCTTTTTGTAAGAAGCAGTATAAGTTATGACTCAGGTTTTTTTTTACCTGTCTTGTTAAAAGCCAAATCCTCCTATGAACATGGAAACTCAGAAGAGTACTTTGTTCTTACAACAGATGGTCCCATTTTCTTTCATCATATTTGATGGTTTGAATTTCTGATACCTCTTTCTTGGGGGGGATAGTTGTCGTCGCTTCGTCCCGCCCCTCTTTGCTTTTGTAAAACTCCTTCTACGCCTGCTCTGGGTTTAGACATCTGAGTTGCTTTTTTGTTCTTATTTCAATATTGCAGCGAATTCATAGTGCAATGTTGTTTAAGGCGCTTTATCAAGTGTATGGGTTATTGAAGCTGACCTTCCACTGTCACCACCTTCATTTTTTCCCTCTGAATTTTTTCTCATTCCCATTCCCACTCCCACTGCAGCCATCACCTTTTTTGCCTAGTCAACAAACATCTTTGCTTTGATCTGACCTCTCATTGGAGGCAATTGGACAATCAGTACTCTAGTTGTTTTTTTTTTTTGACGAACAAAGTACTCTAGTTGTTATGGTACTGAAAACTTTGGTTTAAAATACCCATTGTAATTATATGATCTTGAAACAAAAAATTATGTTTATTGAGCATTGAAAGTCATGCAATCGAATACTGGTTATTATATAAATCAAAAATATAATTGTAAGTTAAATATGTGTGATCATTTGGCTATCATTCTCTGACAATTTAGTTTTTTTTGCTCGTATCTTATGGTCTGAAAAAATCTGTCCGATCGTGTAGTTATTAATTTTCAAAAAATATTTTTTTTTTTGATTCATAGAATATGGTCTACAGATAAATATGTCCGATTACATAGTTACCAATCTTCGATTATTGTTGTAGCATTAAAATGAACAATTAGAGTGGCTAAATATGTTTGATCTGAAACTTTTACTAGTTCTCTCTTTTCACCCTTGTGGTGATTGCTTTTTAGAGGAATTCCTATGTTTTGGAAGTTGTTTTTTAACAAATGGATGCAAGGCGTGGTTCTAGCTAGTTCCGATATCCAATGAAAGAAACAAAAACTAATTCCAAAATTTTCTATTTTTTTCGTTAAATTAGATACAATATTCAATAAAAAAAAAGAGGACGAGAACTTATATGCACCGGTAGATGTTGGACTGGGAGACTACATTCACTTGAAAAATTAGTCGAGGCAAAATCCTCGATCTCCCTTGTCAGCCAATTAAAAGGCGAAAAGTCTAGGAAGACACCTTTCGGACGCAACTGTACATGCCCAGAACCATTGAATGTTGTGGACGTACATGCATCGAATAGCTCCGAATGCAGTTGTGTATAGAGTTGTGTTCGTATCATTGCTCTTAGAAGGCAAGTATGGCTTGGTCTCCCTTGGCCGACAAAATCAATCCAGGCTTATATCCACCTTTCGAGAATGATTTTGTTTACTCTCATTAAAAGAGAGAAAACATTACTCTCCCTCTTATTTAGTCGAAATGGTATATGAATCACGGAATCATCATACTTTTTGGTTTTAGACAACAAAATCTCTGTGGTCTCTACACCAAATTCTGTAGTTCCTATACTGTTTCTACCAAGGAGAGAGTGTAATGTTCACCATTCTATCGTAACCTCGGCTACCATCAAGATGTAATCAATAAAATGTGACTTGAAATTATCAAAGGCCATATTTGGCCCGTCTAACCTCGGCCCGAACTCAATTTTGGGACCTCAAACGTGTTCCAAAAAACTTAATTCAGTGGTTTAATAATTCAACTTGATCACTCTAACTTCACATAGAAATCATTTTGCTATCAAAAAAGTTCGCAACAATAAAGCTCAATTGTCTCTGAAAATTTTAGAATGCAATAAGATCTGCCATAAGAAAGTAAGGGTCCCTTCGCACTGTCTTTTTGGTATAATATTTTTGGTTGTTTTTTTGTAATACTAGTATTTATTTTGAATTAGTTTAGAATCAAATTTTTACTTCATATCGTTTGGCTAAACGAGAACCGGGAAAATAAAAAACATAGACCAAAATTAAAGAAAAATTCATATTAAAGCGACGCTTTTTATGTGATATTTAACTAGTTTAATGATTTTACCAAAATGAACCCTACCACTTACTAGAAAATACAGAATTAACTTTTATGACTAGTATAACCATTTTGTAGAAAAACTAGATATGTTGTATAAAATGAACATAAAAATAGTATTTACTTCATATTTACTATAACACTATGAAATGGCTATTTCATAGGTGAGAGCTACCATAATTTGGGCTCATCATGCTATACAGATGGGTGTACCTTCTTTTCTAGTTTTTTTTTTTTTTTTGTTTCCAACACAAATCGATCTAATCTTTTGTTTCCATTGCTGGAGCAAACATTAGGAAATCCGAGGTTATACTCTTTGTACTATGATTGGTTTCATGAGTAGGTGAATGAGAGAAGGTATGAGGAAGGGCTTGAGGCATGGCTCAAGTAACTTCCTCTTAATTTCATGTACGAAGGTCAAAGGTAGTAGGCCGAAGAACCTTTGAATGCTTCAACTTGCCACTGTAGAAGTCGAAGGCTGATTGAGGGAATGGCGGACACAGCTGTCTCCTAAGGGATAACATAGGTGTTGGCCACATCCAGGTCGTTCATGCTCGACAATTGATGATTTAGAACTTATCTTGACTGTACGATTGAGTTCTGTTCGATCGCACTACTGAGATTCAAACTCCACTACCAATCTTTCAATCTTTTTATCAGCAGGGAGACTTTGAGCCTTTCATCGAGCTTTCACCCCTTGCCATAATGTTACCGGGTGATCCCTCTCCTCTACAATAACCTCCCCTACTGAAAAGGGGCAAGCAAGTGAGAGATGAAATCTAAGTCATCTATTACCGAGCATGGATGGTCCAGAATCTGGAATGGGAGGAGTTGTAGTGCACCCATTGCACTACACCATGTAGTGCGGCCGATCTGACCGTTCATCTCGGTGCGGACGGCTTGGATTTCATTTGACCTCCTATAAATCCTACCTCCAATTATTCGGATGAAAATTCGAGCCGTTCATTGCCAAGATGGACAACTAGATTGATTGCACTACACGTGTAGTGCGGGGGTGCAGTATAGCACCCCTGGAATCCGAATGAGGCCAACAACCCTAAAGGACAATAGTATCCCCAAGTTCCTGAGCGAGAAACTAGGCCAACTTACTGATTAATTTAGGGCTAGTTACAAAACACCTTCTTAAAAATAAGTAATTATTTCACAATTTCAAACTTAAAAATAATGTAAATAAAAAATAATTTTTTAATTTTTTTTACACCATATAAAATATCACATCGAGATCTTTCAAACAAGATACATATGATATATTTTTAAATTTCAATAAATTTATTATTTTTTAGCTTAAAATTTTCTTCTTAAAAAATGAGAACTTATTTTCCGTTGTAGAACGGGATTACTTGGTTATTTAATAAAAACTTTTGACGCTTAGGCGATGAGTTGTGCGTGGATAATCTCTATAGTGAGCCGTGCATTGTCGACCAATTGTCCACTTTTAAATTTCCCTTACACTTTAGTAAATTACATATTTGCCTTTGCAATATTGAAGTTACAAATTTAACCATAAGAATCTGTAAATTATGTATCAATCCGAAAAGTTAACAGATTACCAAATTAATCCAACTAATCAACCAAATTGCCCTTGGACCCTTGAGGTAAAGAATCACATTTCATAAGAATACTCTCCATAACCAAAAAAAACCAAAATCTAATACAAGTATACGTATACAAAATTAGTACATTGAAGAAATAAATAAAATTTTCAGTCTCAAATGGAGTATTCCCCAACCGTGTCAAGACCCAGTCCAACTGAGTGGAATCTCCGAGTCCTACCTCATTTCTGTGCCTTGGTTCGTCTCTCCGGACTGTACCGACCGTGCTCGTGACTCCATTCATGTCCCAGAAACGTCTTCGCGGCATCCAAGCTCGGAAAGTACGTCGGCTCCAGAAAGATCTGAGCCAACGAATCGCTCGAATCGACAGTCACGAACGCCTGGTGCCCTTTCGCCTCCAAGCTCCCCATCAAGATCACGATCAACTGCTTGTACGCGTAGTAAAACCTCTTCAGCACCGACTCGATTGCCTGCATCGCCTGAAGCAGGTGAATCCTATCGAATCCTCCTCTCTTCCTGTACAGCTCCATCGCCGCCTCTTGGATCCTCGGCCCTCCCGTGGGGTCCACCTCGACGCCGAGTACGTGGGGCACCTTGTGCTTTAGCTCCTTAGATTGCTTTGTTATCTCGATGAGTCCTCGCGATCTGAAGCAGAACGCTTCGGACTCCGACGAGGCCTTGATCGAGAGCTGGTTTTTTAAATTTAGGAAGTCGTTTGGATCCATGAGGAGGTGCAAGTCTTCGATTTCCGTGAGGAGCTTCCATGTCCGTTCGAGGATCCAGCAGTCGCTCGAAGCCTTTTGAAATTCCTTTGAATCGATTCTTTCTATAATTCTGTTGAGAAGTTGTTGCGAGGCGAAGATCCATGACTCTAGGATCTGGTGCGTGGTGTACAGCGTTTGGTTCTCGTGGTTTTCGAGATCGAAGGGGGATTTCTTCAGAGAATTGTTGTTGAGCACGTACGGCTTGCACACGGCGTCGTAGTCGAGGTTGGGCTTGCCGCTCAGGTTCGGCTCGCCCAAGCCTAGGGTGTACGGACACCGCCTCATCTCGCACTCGATCGAGTACAGAATCTTCTGCGCGATGTCTTCGGATTTCTGCCACGTGGCCAGCCGAGGCAACAGGCTGGCTTCGCTGGTCCGGCTGACCACCGTCGTGTCCTCCGACAGCCTCCACACCTCCACCGAGCTCCCGTCGCGAGCCAACACGCCTCCTGAGGATTTCGAATCAACGATCGGCGCTGTGCCACGTGTCTCTGCGTCCTCTTCCTCGTCCTCACAAAGAAGCGCTATGATCTCAACTTGACTTGTGGATAGGGACTCAAGCTGCCGCCTCCACTCCCTCCGGTTCGCGTACGGTCTGGGATCAGATACCGTTGTCGAAACGAGCCGGAACGTGATTTCCAAAGCTTGCAAGGCCGGTTTAAAGATGGACTCGTTTTTCCAACTCGGAAAGTCGGTTGAATTCCAAAGCTTCTTCAGCTCCGGAAGACGGACGAAGTGCTCGTACGCCAAACAATCCGATTCGGACACCGCCGGAGATAAATCTCCGCCGGCGCGAATCGGTGGCGGCACCGATATTCTGAGCTTGGAAGAGAGTTTCGGTGA
The DNA here is from genome assembly GCA_014282245.1 of Rhododendron simsii. Lineage (NCBI taxonomy): Eukaryota > Viridiplantae > Streptophyta > Magnoliopsida > Ericales > Ericaceae > Rhododendron > Rhododendron simsii. The sequence goes on from CM024955.1 coordinate 24,951,204, forward strand.
TTTTTTCGGGGTTGTGGAGGTAATCATCTTTGCTTTACACTCAAAATCAACCATTTTCGGATGGTTAGAGAGAGAGAGAGAGAGAGAGAGAGAGATTTTGGAGTTTTTAATGTAGTATGGATAGAAAGTGGAAGATATATCGGGTAGAGAGGGAGAGAGGAGTATTTATAGATAGGTGGGAAAAAGGCGTGTGAAAATGAAGAAGTCGAAATTTTCAAAGCCACGGCAATGGGGGAATTTGAAATTATTTAAATTGGGAAACCGGAGAATAAAGAAAAGTGGAATTTTGAAGGGGCAGATGAAAGCTTATCCACAAAAGGATATAGTAATTAAATTTAATAAAGTCGGCCCTAAATTTCTGAATGACGAATTTGCCCCTTGTTTAAAAGCATGGACCTTGGTCAGAACAATGTTTTTTTTCTTTTCATAACCAGATGTCTATGCGAATTTGTGCGCAACTCGACTAATTTCAAAACCCTAAAATTAAGGAGCGGACAAGCTCTCCAACAATCCCAAAGTTTAGAATATTTGACTTCCGTTAAATTTGAACATCCGACTTTAAAGAAGACGAACACTTACTTGTTTTTTTATACTCCTCCCAAGTAAACTTTAAGATTGAATGTTTTTTCTTCTTTTTTCTTCCAATCAATCAAGTCCGCGTATGACGCAAATCAAAATGTGCTTCCATTACGCATGTTTGTGGAAATGGATTATCCTAGGATGCTTCCGAATTGTTCCACGGTTTCTGTAGCTCTAGTCGTTGAAAGAGCTCCACTAGTTTGAAGCTTGACTGGGGTGGAATATGTGCCTGGCCATGGAAAGAATTGCGGTTTTGCCATTGTCGACCAAGGGTGGGGGTTTACTATTGTTTCTGCTTTTTCTTTATGCCCGTGCTTTTGGGGGAAAATGACGGCGGCATACCGTAAATCATGTTTCGGCGTCCCCAGCTTCCCTTTATTGTGTGTGCTCAAACCCTTATCCATAAAATCAGGGATCGTTCCTCAGTTTATCCATCGTCAACTGTCTCACTGTAATAGATTGAAGCTTTGGAAAATGGACATTTCAAATCATCGAATGAAGTAATACCTGTTGAAATATCGAAGAAAATTATTAGGTACTTTTACTCAAGTGACATCGTCATATCATGTTCTAAAATTAAACACAATGTGAATTTTCTTTGTCGTCTTTTTATCCCTTAACGAAAGTGTGTCATCGCATTTTATACGTTACGCAACATAATTTATCTTATCAGATGCACCACGTGAACAACGCCGCCACATGATACTTGGGAGTTTGGAGTATTTAGGCCTCATTCCGGTTTCTAAAAAAAGAAACTTTTAGAAAACAAATGTAATTTCAAGCTCAAAAATCATGTGTTTACGCAAATAATTTTTCTACCAATATGAATTTTGTTTTATGGATTTCATTGAAATCTTTTAAACGATGTAAAAAAATATATTAAAAAAATATTTTTTATTTTTATTATATTTGAGCTTAAAATTATCTTCGATTTAAAAAGAAAGCAGAACGGCACCTTAGCCACGAGTGTAAATTCTATCCGCCATAGGTGGAAACCATGGAGTTTCCACCACTGCAAGTGGGCCCTATAAGACTTTTTTTTGTTACAATCTGAACCATTCATCTTGTAGAACACGTAGAATAGTATACTCATGAAAAAATCAGTTTGATTGGATATCGATAAGTATAGCAAAACTTAAATTTTGGTTTACAGAATGGAGGGTCATAGATTTTGAAGTTAAATTGTTTATGGCAGTCCATTTCCTAAACTGAAATTCAATTTTTAATATACCTATTGATGTCTGATCAAGCTCATTTTTTGCGTGCATATAATATTATGTGGGCTCTATAAGATAAACGGTTCAGATTATAACAAAAAATGTTTAATGGGATCCGTAACGGGCTGTGGTGGAAAACCAAAGGTTTCCACCTATGGTGGAAAGAATTTTAACTCCCTCGGGCACAAAAGTAAATGAAGATGCTTTGACGCGCGGGATTTACCATGTTTAATTCAAAAGGAGGTTAACCGAAAGAGTTGGGAAGGATCGATGTGATTTGTGAGGTCTCTTCAAGCTATGGGTTGTTCAGCTGCTATTGTTGGACTACCTGTAATTTGGTCATCAAGTAGAAATGCTGCAAAAATTCTTGCTTGCTCCTTTTATCTTTTACTAGTTCCTTGAGAACTAATGCCACTAATTATTTTCTTGATTAATAATTGGAGTGATAGTCTTACACTCTTCATTTGTTTTCTGTATAAATTGGCAGTACTTTTGTTTTCTTTAGAAGATTCAACCAAAATACCCTAGGTTTAGCAGATTTTTCAAACATCTTTGCCCTTTCAAACCATTTTCCCACCCTCCTAATACCTAAACGTGAAGAGTAATTATTATTCTATGATTCTAAATTCTTGTGTCTCTCTATATGGATTGTTATGGCCCGTCTCGATCCCAAGTTTGTAATGTCTTGTTTGGATGAGTTTTAAAAAATTTTGAGTTTGATTTTTAGGTAATGAGTGAAGAGAGAAAATATGATAATGATTGGATATATAAGTAATGAGTGAGGAGAGATAGATAGAGAAATGAGAATAATGATTGAAAATAAGGGTAATGAGTATTTTTAAAATTTTTTTTTTCAAGTGTGAGTACTTCAAAAAAAAAAAATTCAAATACACAGCTTTTATGTAATTCTATCACAATCTATAGAAGCAATCATATCTCGACTACATATCTTAAGCAATTAATGGTTGAAATTTGTTAAAGACTCTGCAAAAATAATAGGCTTTCACGAGTAAAATGTCTCAACAACTATTGATCATTAAAAATACATTTGAACCGTCGGAAGTAATCTCTACGAGTCAAGGTCAGACTAATCTCATGTAGCCGGCCACGAAACTAAAAATTGAGCCATGAACATGATGGCTAGTCCAGAACCACAGAGTAATTTTCCTAATGGTGCCAAATCAAGGGGTTGAATTTTCGTGCTGGAGGGGGGTATATTGGGGTTGTTGAAGTCAAACTTCGGGGACCCGGTCCGTTTGGTGTTTGGGATACTGTCGGCTATCCCAAATCTCGAGTTGCACCGGTTCCGGGTATGTTTTCACATTCAAACTTCAATAAAGTTTGGCTGCTGCGCGTATGTGGTGGGATCAACCTCAACTCAAACGGAAAGATCAACCCTATATTGTACCATAGTTATATATACATAATTTTTCAAAATGTGTGCATTTCTGTTCTCAATTCTCGTTGGACTCGTGTTCACGAATTTGAATAAGTTTGTTATATTTTTTAGAGGGTTTTAACTTAAAATCAATTGGCTATAACTAGAGTATTCTTTAAATTTTACGTATTGACTAAATTTGGGTGCCTTAAATGGACAATGTGAAAAAAATCTAACAGAGTTAAGAATGCATTTACACGCACTTTTGCTCCACTTATCCACGCGAGTGCTTGACGTGGTTTTACCTGCTTTCCAATCTTAGTACTACTATTAATAAGGTCACCACCCACGGGCCAACCCTTAAGAACAACGCGTCCGTTTTAAATTGGTTGTCTTTTTGAAGATTGGGGTGCTGCCCAACTAAGCAAGCACTCCTTTGTATTGGATTTTCCACCAGCTAATCACGCGGCCCAAACATGTGCGGTGGACTCTCTCTCTCTCTCTCTCTCTCTCTCTCTCTCTCTCTTAAAAATTGTTGGCGACACGTGGCCTGTCCCTTCAAGTGTACCAATCCCATTTGAGGAGAAAACTCCACCATGTTTGGTGGTGGTAACAGGTACCGGATTCGGATTGGGTTTGGCGGTGCCAGAACGTCTCCAATCCTTGCCTTTATTTTTATGCCGCTGATTTTGCAATTTTTTTTTAACGTCATTTTTTTGTGAAAAATACACTTACAGAAGAGTAACATTAACGAAAAAGAAAGTGGCAAAATTAGTTCCCTTTTTTTATGCACCCAAACTCAAAGTTTGAGTAAAAACTTAAAAACTCATCTCCAACGTCGTAGTACTTATTTTAAGATTTATCCTTTTTTCTTATCCAAATTTGGAGGAGACCTAAATTCAAACCCTTTTTTTTTTATCTGTTCTCAAACTTTCTTTCCACTCTCTAAAATGCAAGGGCGGAAGTACATTCAATGAGACTTGGGCTATAGCTCAGGTGTGGAGTTAAAAAAAAAATTCAATAATTTATATGTAAAAAAAATCAATAATTTCTACCCGGTCTATGTTATAAGTAGATTGAGATTTTTTCTTTAATAATAAGATGTCTGTGTCAGATAATAAGATGTTTGGGTCAGCTTGCGCGCACTTCGAAAGATTCTAAAGCCCTCAAGTAAACGATCGGACAAACCATTCGGCCTTCAGCTGGCACCAAGTTTTAACATGTCTGACTTCCATGAGATTCGAAACATGAGATCTCATGAAGAGGCCGACACTTACATGTTTTCTCATGTCCACTCATTCGACCAACTCCTTGTTATAAGTAATAAATTGAGATATATACATCACAGCGTTGATCACATCTTGCATGTTTTCCTTTTGTGAAATTCATCTTAAGGATGTTTGTAATTCATCTTTGAGGGAACCTAGCTGCTGTGCTGTGTCCAGCCTGTGTTAAGTCCCGATTCACGGATTCAGTTTTCCAACAGGTGGGTAGTAGCTAGCTAGATACCCATTTTAATTATCACACGTCCAAATATTTAATAGTGAGATGTTGGTTGGGTGAAGGAAAAAAGAAAAGGGTAGAAGATAGATAGAGAAGAGATGGGTCACAACCTTATCCAGCCTGCATGAACGAATCGGCAGTTGATTTTCAGCGGATGGGGCGCTGAATTATTAAAGTTAATTAGTAATTGGAACCGCCCAACCTTGGGTACAGATTTACACGGGAGTACTCTATATTAATGCATACTCAAAGTCGGCCTTAAGTTAAAGCAAATATTGCGGCCATTTTAGGCCACCTAAATTTTTTTAAATTGTAAGGGGTCCTCCTACTTTTCTATCTAGTACTATAGTCCAACAAAAAATGTCATATTTTTAATTTTCACTTTTTGACCCCAGAAAAATCAGGGCGACTCTGTGCATACTGTATAGATATATATCTGTTCGAAATGACAGAGTATGTATTAATGCAATGTATGACCAACCAACGTTAGATAGACAATGTCATGTTGGTTTGACTTGGAAGGCAGTCAATGCATGTGCATCATGACCGGTTTCCAAGAAAGAAAGCATGTTCTTGGAGCCATTTGTGGGCGGCTTCATCTCATACATACATTCCCCTCACCTTATCCAATCAATCTCTCTCTCTCTCTCTCTCTCTCTCTCTCTCTCTCTCTCTCTCTCTCTCTCTCTCTCTCTCTCTCTCTCTAACATAGTATCTCAATCTTTGATTAATTTGTTCTTAACTTCAATTTGAAAAGAGAATAAAGAAAAGAACATAGATATGCTAAGCTTGGAAAAGTGTCAACAAGTGCACAATCAAAACCAAAAGTGCCAATTAGCTAGGGCATAGGAATTAGGATAGCTGCAGCTGGGTCCTGACTAGCAGACCCATTAAACAATTTCTTCCACTGATCAGCAACTAATTTGGTATTTACTGGTGGCTTAAAATAGCCTGCAGTTATATTTCTATCCTATCTGTGTTTGAAATACTCCCTCCGTCCCAAATTAGATGTCAATTTTTGATATCCGTACCAATTTCAACTCCTTATATCTTTCAATATGGATCTCAAAAAATATGCAATATAGATTTTATTTTATAGTTCTCGATTAATTCTATTATACAAAGTTTTCAAACTCATAAAAAACATTATAGATTAAAAGATATAAGCGATGAAAAATGACACAGATTTCAAAAATTGTCATTCTTTTTGGGATAGAGGAAGTAATTAATGTTGAACTTGCTACCAAATTTTTCCCAATAATCTTGTAATTTACTAATTTGACATCAATTTTGCTCAAGAGTTTCATTTCAGTACCACAAAGGACATTATATAAATGAATAAATTCAGCTTCTTTCCAATTCAAGTTGTGTGAGTTCTTTTTCGACATTAAAAGTCCATCTTTGTTTTTGGCATGGATCCAATGTTGGGTTGGTGAGTATTGACTGTTGACTAATTAAACTTATACTTGTGTAAAAATGTATAGATGTGAGTGGCGGAGGCATATGAGAATAAACGGGGCACATGTCCCTTCTCAAACATTTAATTATAGTTTTGCCCAATGAATTTTATTTTTCAAAAAACTTTCATACTTGTTCTTGTTATTCACATCAACAACTTGTTGGAAAATGGAATTTAACCAAAGAGAATTTGGTGGGACCCATACCGCGTGAGGTGGGCCTAACAACAGTGAATAAATTCCATTAAGATATGAATGAGAAATTGTCTCATTATGGGAATTGAAAAAGCCAAATGACGTGCATGCGCGCCGTTACCAAACACCTAAATTAAACTAAGGCCGGGGCCAGAGCTCAGGATTCGTGGGCCCGCGACCTGTGGTTCGAGGTCTGTGGTCTATAGTTTAATCTAGATTTGTTTGGAATTGATTGTGCTTTATTGGGTCTATGCCATTCGCGTTTGGATGGTTCAGTTACAGAATCAGTTGCGCGCAACTGATTAATATTGGGTTGAATGCCCAGAATAAAAACCCACGATTTGATTATGGTATCAATTGCTGGATTAATGACTGTAGCAGTTTTTCTCCAGAAATTGAATTCCCCGTATTCAATTCCCTATATTCAATATGAATATTGAATTGGCCCTATTGAATGGGTAGGCTCCCCCTATTGAATTTTCATATTCAATGAGAAGACTCCTCATCGATTATATAAAGGAGTTCGGTTCCTTTATTTGAAAACACCAAGAAATCCAAGAGTTTCTCCTTCTTCTTGAAATCCTTCTTCTTTTAGAGAGAGAGTACAGACACAAGTTGGTTCGACGGGCAGTCTACGGCGGTGCTCCGACGGCTGAGTGGGAACCGAGTCAACCCTGGGAGACAAACACCGACATAACCTCCAGCACCGGTGAGGCGGCGAATTTGTCTTAAGGGCACCGTTGAACAGAACGGGTCTCGGTTTGCAGTATCTCTATATCTTACTCACAATTTATGTTTATGTTTCATATCCTGTAATTCCGTTTCATGTAATTTTCAGTTCGTTTGTATATTTCCAGAAATTAGTAAAATCGATTACTGTTTTCCGCACTAAATTTTCCTACACAACTGCGCTTAGTATAATGTCACCCAACTAGCAGCTTTGTCACTATTACAGGCCAATGGGGCCATGCGTACCATAATATATTGTCAATTTGCATGCTTTGTGCTATATATCATCAAATTCTATCAGGTGCAAGAAATTGTTCATCTATAGATATGATCTTTTGTCAAGGTATTTATTCTTCCTCTTTAGGTCGAATTTTTTGACTCCCCTAGTTACCAATGGAATGTCATAGAATCTTGTGCTCGGAATTGGTTATCCAAAGGGAGGAGGGAGTGAGTGTCAAGTCAACTAACTCCATTCAATTGATCCTTGTAAATTTTGTTTAATTAGAACAAGTTTATCTATCGGTGACAAAATGATTTTTTCAAAGTCATTTATATTGACTTGTTACAATTTTGAAAAGTCAAAAAATACCAAAGTTGTTGGACTGGTTTGGTTCCATTTTAGCAAATACTCAAATCGGACCATTAGATTAAATTCATCTCATTCTTCCAATACAAGTCAAATGGCTATGGGGTTGACTTGCTCTTATGATAGATGTGAAAGTTAATTTACAAGTGTGACACGCTAAAATAATTTTATTGCCCTAAAAATTCTATATAACTAATAAAATTGTCAGATCTATTTCACCAAAAATAAAGGAAATACGTTTCTTATCTGTAAAATTGTGAAGAACTCATAACGCAATTGAATGTATCATATTGTTGAAATACATAATAAAAATACGCCGTTAACGGCATCCCAAATGGTTCTAACATATAATAAAAGTCATCAGGGCCTTTACCAATTCGTATCCTATCGATGAATAATGAATATATGTAAGAGTATCCTATCGATGAATAATGAATATATGTAAGATCATGTAGCATACTTATATATAAAAATGATTATATTTGTTGTTACATGAAAAATGTCATGCATATATTATATGATTTCAGATGAGATTTTGATCATCCCATTAACTATATCTTCTAGCTCCGCTCTTGCAGATGCCTAAACTAAAGAGAAGCCAAACTCTTGGTAGATTTGGGTGGGGAAATTTCCGGATAAAGAGATTGATTACCTCACAACGCAATTAGGGAAAAATCAAACCATGTCCCTGTTTTAGAAAATGCTCAAGAACTTATACTGTGCCGTGCCAGACATGAATCCGCATCCAATTACTTATCTCATTTGTCTGCTTATTGATGGTGTCGTGGTGGACAAAAACATCAAGGAGTTAATTATTATGTTAAATTAAAACTAATAATTGATATTAGCTAAACTCTGCCCTCATTTTCAGCAGCACATGTTTTCAGCTTTCAACATGTTGTCCACCCTTCTTGTCTTCGTGACATTGACTTGTGAGTTGTGAGACAACCTCAAAATCATCTACCCTACCACCAACAAAAACTCAACTACAAAGATATATAATCAATATTTGTGCTTAATTAAAGTATCAATTAAGTTCGATCATATATAAAATGTTTGCCAAATTTAGGACAAGTTTATTGGTCTGCAGTGGTATTAATTTGGATTTGTGTCAAGAGAATAATCTAAGATCCCGTTTGTTTTGGGATTTTGAATTTGGATTTGAAGGTAATGAATTTAGACATAAGTAGAGTAATGATTGAAAATATAAGTAATGATTGGAGAGTGATAGAGAGAAAAATGAGAGTAATAATTGGAGAGAAATAGAACAATGATTAAATCCAAAATTCAAAACCCAAAAACAAACAAGGCCAAACGAAGGAATTAAGAGTAAGATTGCAATGCCATTTCACCTCAACGTCATTGTCTGTGATTGATTTAGGCCAATGAAACATGTGATGCCTGAAACATGCACGCGGATCATGTTTTCAATGGGCATAATCCCGAGATTCGATTTTGTGGACGGTATTTAGTATTTTCGTATATGGCACATTCTGCGTATTCGTTTCACAGCTATTCCATTTTTTTTTTTTTTTGAAAACAGTCAATTCATTCAACAATACCCGAAGGCAAAGATTACATCGCAACAAACAGAAATGCACCAAACTACCTATACTCGAGACACGAATTACTGCATAAAGCACACAGGCTACAGACTCCAGGACACCCTGCAAAAGCAGCCGACACAAGTCGACATAAGAATCCCGTCCAGAGCAAGGTAGAGAGATACCAAACGAAATCCCAGCACAAACCATTGAACACTAAGCACAGATGTAATCACACAACAACAGAATACAAGCGAAAAAACAGAATCTGCTCCCAAGGACAAGCCTCAAGGACCACCGGCCAGAACTGGACCGGGAGACCCAATCCAGAGCTATGGAGTCCTCGAGGGGGCTCCAAGGCAAACCTCCGGAGCCACGCGAAGCTCCGGGCGCGAAGGCCGAGGCAACGCCGAGGACGAATTCCGACAGGCCCAACGCACCCACGGCGGTCGAAGAACAAACACTCCCTCCCGCTGAAACTGCTGTTGACCATCAACCAAAACAGAGAGAAGCAGCCGACCAACATAACCGGGACAGATCTCGGAAAACCCCAACACAGCCACCACCAACCTCCGAAGCTGCAGCCGGGATAAACCCCAGAACTTGCCCACAACAGCTGCCGAACCACCGAAACCCTCTACTATGGCCAGACCACCGAAACCCTAACAAAATTTATTTACCCACCACCCAATACCCACCTGATCTAGATCACTAGACCGGTACAGACCGAACTGGGGAGACCAGCCGATAGAGCCCAAGCCAAACGGCCAAAAAAAAGAAAAAAAAAGAAAGGAAACCCTCTCCCTAACAACCGCACACCTTATTCCACGACGTCGGCTTCAAACACCACAGATCTGGAATCACAGTGCGGGCCAACGGACTGTGGGACACCACCGATCGCCGGACGAAGCCGTCGCAAGGGGGCCACGCCAGACCAACGGCAACGGACGCCCCAACTGAGAAGACGGGGCACCAGACGCGGGTGAGAGCGAGGCGAGGAGGGAAGAGGGAACAAACGGGGGGAGGAGGGAGAGGGAGGCGGAGGCCTCCTCCCCAGCGGCGGCGATGAAAGAGTTTTTAGCTTTTAGAAAGAGAGAGAGAGAAGAAGAAGATTATGTTTCACAGCTATTCACGACCTCCTTGTACCTAACTAAACTTGCCACAAAATTGGAGACCTATTGAAATAATCAGGAATCTCTCTAACGGACGTAGCATGAAATTCTGCAGCTGAATATGAAGGTGGTCAGATGTAAGCATTCTTATTCACACTTTTCATGGAGTAATTATTCAGTGGTCTTGGTGTCCCGACACCCTTCTCTATCACATATTTATTATGAGGTAATGTGTGGTGGATAAGGGTTTTTTTTTTTTTTTTTGGATCAAAACAAAAACATATCATATATATCAGAACCGACCCCAAGTGATTGGGACGTAAGGCTCAGTTTGGTTTGGTTATATATCAGAACCAACGTACAAGGAGAAAAGGATGTCCGAAATTACAACAAAAACCAAAAACTAAAAAAAAACAAACCAAAGCCGCAAAGAACCAGAACGTCGGCGTCGGACCCATCGAACACATTCGTAAAGGTGGGCGGAATGCCCAAGAGGAGAGGTTAGGTATGGGTAGAGCAATTCTGAAGATGACCCACCGCACAGACTTGAACACATGCCCGCCGCAGCTACTGTCTTGACGCCGCCACCGTCACTGTGACCTGATTCCAAAGATCCAAATCTAGAACTCTAGATCTGACCCTGAAGTTCGAAAATATTGGGGACAACTGTCTCAACCCAAAACCGCAGGAGAGAGGAAAGAGAAGCTGAGAGGAGAGAGAAAAAGGGAGGGGTGGTGGGGTAGATGGGGAGAGAAGGGAAGGGGTGGAGGGAAAGGGGGGGAGACCCCGATCTGCACTCTCTCTCTCTAGACTCTCCACCCAAGGCAGCTCCAAATAATGGCTTAGTTATTGGAGAAGGGCCGGAGAAGGGTGTTGTTGGATCAAGCGGCAGTGTTCCAAGAGCTCCCAATAATATGTATTTGGGGGGCCTGCTGTCTCATAGACGACAGGCACTGCCCAGCCCCAAAACGGCATAGTTTTGGAGCCAAAACCAGGCACTGCCCAGCCCCAAAACGGCATAGTTTTGGAGCCAAAACCAATAAAGCACACAAGGTTTTGTTTGGTTGTGGTTTATGATTGGTTAGTTTATTGATTTTTATTGGCCCATTTCGAGACCCACAAATATAATTCAAACCTCAATTCTTCTTAAAATATTGTTTTAAGTTGGTGTGGCGGATAATCCAGGAGAGTCTGCTCTGTGTTCATACCTGGCCTCTCAACTTCGGCCTCTCCAACTCCTCTTTACAAGTTTGTTCAACGGGTCCGGGTCCGGCGTCATGGTTCCAGGCGACCTTTTTTTTTTGTTTTGTTGTTTGTATTTGGTGTTTTTAGTTGTTGTTTCTGTATTTTCGGACCGATAGTATTCCCTTTTATTGTACTGTTTCCTTATATATAATATCTGCATTTTTTGACTGGTCAAAAAAATATTTTTTTATGAGTTGCTTAAAAAAATTTAAGAATAATTATAATTTGAGTTCTAAAATGGGCCCACAAAAAGTCAATAAATCAAACCACAACCAAACAAAGCCTTGGTGCTCTCGGTTTCGGCCCCAGATACGCCATTTGGGGATTTTGGGGCTGAGCAGCGCCTGAGATGAGCAGCGCCTTAGAGAGACAGCAATGGAAATAACTAAGCATCAAAAGGGAATGGAAAACGTGCAGGAAAAAAAGAAACAAGAAAAATGATGAACCCTGTAGGTTTTGCCACAAATTCCATACGGAAATTTGATTGGGATTGGTCCAATGTACAATGTAGACGTTCTTAATCCACAAAAATGACCGGCAAATTAGGTCCATTTCAGGCCACCTAAACTTTGGGCAAAATCCACGTAGAAACTCCTCCTATTCTTATAAACCTTCCAGACCCAACTAAGGATTAACATTGTTGGTGCTCTCAACCCAGGAATTCACGTCTTCAGCATGAAGTCTTGGGCTAAAACTCACTGTAATTCCAGTAAGAACAATTACGGAATCGTAATTCCAGTAAGAACAATTACGTAATCAAACAAGTTAACTCCAGGAAATGGCGGATCAAAAAAAAAAAAAAAAATCCAGGAAATGGCAGGCGCAAAAATGAAATATGCAACTTTCGGACAAGATTTAACTATTTCTATACTGTTCCCAGAATCGGTCTCAGGAAAAGAGAATAAGAATCAGGTTTTAACAGCGAGGGTCATTGAAATTTGAAACTGAAACTCAGGTTTTAACACAAGTCATTGACCACCAGCTACTGGGTGCAGCCACAGGAGAAACCAAGACTAGAGAACAAGGTTCCAATAGGGTCAGTGGAATTGCTTGTCCAAAATTTTGAGTGTCTGCTAATCAAACGTCCCGCCAAAGAAAAGTTACCACATAATTCTCTACCATCGGTGTGCCCAAACCTCAACAATGATCAACCCAAAATTGAAGATAGATCAAAGGAAGATAATAAGAGTTACTCAGGCGGAGAACATATGGTCCAAAACTAACAAATACTAAATCCATCAAACCCAACAAAATGACGTCAACAAAAAGCAATAAAGGAAGCAACTAATAAGTTTGGTAACACATCATAAATAGTAACTTAGTCGAACAGACTGAAACCCATGTCATCATCAGACTCCTCGGCAGGTTCTTCCTTCTTCTCTTCCTCCTTAGCAGCAGCAGCAGCAGGAGCGGCAGCACCGGAAGCAGCAGCTGCAACAGGGGCAGCAGCAACAGCAAACTTGCTGGGATCCTGCAGTATCCAACCCAAACAAGTTGTTCATGTATGTGAAGACAAGAAGTCAAAACAACAAAAGTTAGGCCCTCCATTCATTAACAAATATGCATCGCATACCGCAAGGTACTCCTTGACTTTATCTGCCTGGGGGAAGGAGTATTCAGTTTCCACTGCAATGGCCAGGAGATTTTTGTAGGCATTGATGAACATGTGGGGTGCAGCAGCAAGAGTTGGGTATGAAATAGCCAGTGCCAATGAGGTGACCAAGGAAACTCCGGAGGCAAACTTCCCAACAAGATCATCCTCTGTCAGATCAAGCACCTCTGGGTTGAAGACCGATCCATTGTCGTACACAGTCAGGACAACAAGACCATAAGAAAAGGGCCTAATGCCAAGTTTTGCGAGAAGGGCAGCCTCAGAAGATCCAACTTTGTCGCCCTTCTTGATAAGATCCACAGCGGTAACAATTTCGACTGTACCCTTGTTAATTTTAGTGGGAATATTGAGCACCTGGAACATTATGTGTGAGAAACAAAATAACTACTAATAGACACTAGAGAAAAGTTGGCAATAGTTAAGGCTACAGACCTGGAAGAAAGAGGTCTGGGAAGGGTCGAGTCCAGTATTTCCGGGTGGGACAACAACATCAACTGGAGCCACCAATCCAACACGAGCAGGAGCTCCTACCTGTACAGAGAGAAATGTATGTACACCATCAGCACAGAAATGAATCTATGCCAAAAGGGATATCGCAAATACTGAAACCACAAAACATGTAGGGACAGTTCAAAAGTAAACTCCCCACTTTTTTTTTATTGTACATCGGAAATTTCAGTGAACTCCCCTTGAAGTATATAAGAAAAAATGCAAAGTTCAATTCTATAACTTCATTGAGCTATTATAAATTGTTTTGTTTATAAGCGAGCTAGTCAAACTTAAACCAGTTCTGCGGAGCACAGTTCACATTGTTCTCCGCTAAAGCAAATAACGAAAGCAATCAAAGAGAACTACAAGAAATAAAACGGACCACGGTACGTTTTAGCAACAATAAGGACCACAAGATAAATAATCAAGGGAAACAGACTATAAATAGACCTCAACAAAACTAATTTCATCTCAAAGGTGTTTCAGTAACTCCACAAACATGAATGAGAGCATTCCTCAAGCAAAAGATAGTTATTCTGCAAACATCGTTATGAAAGTTTCTGTTTTGCCATGATCAAGATGTGTAATTGGTTTAATGAAAGTTGATTGTACACGATATCAGGTTCCATTAGATGGAATGAAAACAACCTACTTCTCATGTAAAATATAACAGGCGTGCAACATCACAAATATCCCTCAAGCAAAAACCATACTACAAAATATAGCACCAGCATACTTATATATGTACAGTAACGAAGAAGTATCAGGGAGAACAATTCATTACTGGAATGTAAAGAGAATACGAGCAACCGGGTGAAATTCATAATCCATTCAGAAACACGAAAAATGAGGTTACATAGATTAGGTAAAAGGTAATAAATTTTCACCTTGTACTTGGCAACCTCTTCACTGACCTCCTTCAAATCACCCTTTGTGAAAATCAAGCCAACATTACCCTATTTGCCACAAAAATAAAATAAAAATCAAAGTAAACATCTCTATATCCCAATCACTAAAAAATCCAAACTACAGTTGCAAATCACCCAAGCCCAGCTTTGACTAGCTCGAGCTTGAGCTCGTTTATTATTGAGGTGTTCACACACGGTTCATTTACTACACAAGACAAGCTCCTTCCTTTACTATACGAGCTTAAAACTCGAGCTTGAGCTCGACTAGTTTACGAAACAGACGAGCCCATAACAAGCCGAGCCTTTAGAAGCCCCAATCCAAATCCATACTGCGGCCACAATCGAGCCAAGCCGAGCTTTGAAAAGTTCTAGCTAGTCTCGTTTAAAACTAGTCTAGTTCGAGCTCAAGTCGAGCCCAAATAATCGAGCTTGAGTTTGGCTTGTTTATTATTGATGTGTTCAAGCTCGGTTCATTTACTACACGAGCCTCTGTAATGAGCCAAGCTCCTAAACTCAAGCTTGAGCCCAACTAGTTTACAAAAGAGCCGAGCACATAACGAGCCGAGCCTCTCGCAGCCGCAATCCAAACCCACAAAATAACAAAAAGAACTCAAATTCAGTTAAAGTCGAGCCCAAATAATTGAGCTTGAGCTTGGCTTTTATATTATCTAGGTGGTCAAGCTCAGTTCATTTACTACACGACCATATCTCCTTCGTGTGCTAAACGAGTTTAAAACCCGAGCTGCTTGAGCTTGACTAGCTTACGGAAAAAACTAAAATTGAGTTGAAGTCTTACAACGAGGAGGGGAATGAGATTGAGGAAGGCCTTGTTTCCGGTCTTCTCGGAGTGAATCCTGATGGACCTCTTCATCATCGTGTTCTTACCCATTAGAACCACAGAATCGCCGCGTAGACCCCTGCGGATGTTCTGGAGCTGGTTCGACCCGACGTTGTCGGCGGCGGCGATCAGGATCTGGGTGTAGTCATCGAGGAGCTGGCAAAGCTTGTGATCGTACTTGATCTTCTTCTCGGCTTTCGATGTTTTCACCGCCATTATAGATACAGGTACAGATACAACAAAAACTGTATGTATGTGTGTGCGTATAGTACAAAGGGGGGGCAAAATCGAGGGCCAAGACGAAGCTGAGAGCTTTGCCAAGGCGGACAGCGGCTGGTGCTGTCGCTTTAACCTCTCTCTACTACTACTGCTTACTTCTGGTTGGGAAGAGAGTTGAGGAGGGAGAGAAAACCCTAGTTGCAGCAAATCTGAGAACTAGGGCTACGAGTTGAATTTATAGTTGTTTCGACCTAATTTGGACGGCTTGGATTTAATACTGTTGAGTTTTGTAAACTTTAATGGGCTTTTTACATTGTTCGTCAAAATAGAAAATGGGCTTTAGATAGTGCCTTGGGTCGTGTTTACAGGCCCATTAGTGTTGTTGTTAACAAAATGTCAAAATGTAATATCGGTGGAACGTGCATGTGCCTCATTTGTCACGTAGAAGAACAAATGCTTTGATGACGCATCACATGTCACATGGTACCCTAAATCTGCTATTCAAATGTGGTTATCATACCATTGCTCTTTGCCAAAAGTTCAAGGACGGTACACTTGGGAATGCGAGATGCCTCTCTAGTTATCCATCTCGAAGCACACCTTCATGGTTGCAAACTTTTGATGTAGCTAATTGGGGATAGCGTTGCATTGATAGTTATGAATGGTAGAGCAACACTGTCTTCCAAAAAAAATTGACTGAAAAGTAAAAAAAGTGAGGCTAAAAACTAACAAACGCGAAAAAAAATTGAATAAGAACAAAATCAAAAAAAATAAAAAAGATTGAAAAAGTGTTAATGGAATGGGATCATAATAGGACCTACCCAACAGATTTAATAAGAATTAAATAAAAGCTCATCAAAACTTCCCACAGATAACCCATCGATCCAAAAGAAAAACCTGTACAGATATCCCGATTTATTATTTAAACCCTACATAAATAGTCCATTTTCTCTGTCTCCTGACTACTTGAGTTTAGCCTAGTTCCTATTAGCGAAAATTTAAAAAGAATAATTGTGGCATCTGCGACCATCACCTAGAATGGTAATCTACCGGGTCGTAACTTTGTAAGCGGTGGAAATTTAGAGGTTTTACTTTGTAAGCGGGCAAAATTAATCTACTGGACCTATATTTATTTTCATGTTGATGGTATGAACTGAATTACCAATAAGCTTTGTGAATGATTTGTTTGACAATGTTTTTGATGATATTCACTTAGTGAATGCTTTGTGATCTTAATAACAGCTTCAAAAGTTAAATTTTCTTTCAATTGACCAAATTTTTTATCTTTATTTATTTATTTATTTTATTACCAAAATCACCGCCCAAGAGCTACAAGAAAAGCAAAAGACTCTTTCGCTAAAACAGAAGAAACATAAAAAGGGGGATAAGCCACCCAACCTTCATCTGTCTAATATCCCCAACGACAGCCAAGACGTCCCAGGGAGGGACCAATTCAAATACACTAAGCTTGATTGCCAATTGATTATCCGATTCGACTAGCCCTTCCATCAAAACTATACTCTTAATCATTCCACAACCTTGGTGAATTGTGAGGAGCTCATCTTGGAGAGAGGAAGAGATCTTCACTGAACCCACCATCTCATTGATAAGAGATCCCTTCCAATCTCGAATAGTGACTACCACTTTTGCATCCGCTCCATCGCCCTTAACTGCCACATCACAATACACTTTCACTTGCCTTCTGTTCGGAGCCCGCCATTGCAAAATATTGTCCACAGTATTTGGGTTATCCGTATGGATTGGAGAAGACACCACAACCTCTGTATATTCGCAAATGGCCTCCAAGGCCCTTTTCATGGTTAATTCTGGATTAAGATATGCCAAATCAAAAACAAACTCGTTACGCATTTTCCAAATGAACCATGCTATAAAAGCTACTCTCTTTAATTACCCCCGCCAAAAAAAAAAGTTGCTCTCCCCAAAAGATCACACGCTCCCTTTATTGTAAGAGTCTCAACCACCTCAGAAGTCCATTTAAGCACAGAAGAGGGGTGGCCAAATCCCATGTTCAGGGGATATTACAACCAAACCACACTGCCCGAGCTCAGTGGCAATCAAACAGCAAGTTCTCTATATATAGTCTCATCAAAGTAAAAACAGCATGGGCAGATCTTATAATTCTTAGACTTCCCACATTTCCTTCTAACCAAATTTTCCTTTTAGCCAAGCTGTTGCTACATGCTCTCCACCAGAAATGTCTAATTTTATGAGGGATTTTCAGTTTCCAAATAGTCTTCCACAATTATCATTTGGGACCATGTTTGCTTGATTCCTTGAGAAATATTTTTGACTGAGAGTAAGCGATTTTATTGATGATCGATAGTGCAAAGTCTTACATTATCTTCTGTTAGTTAATTTGGGAAAGTACCTTCGGGCAGGCGCATTTATTAGTATTTGTACAAAAAAAAAAAAACAAGTGTGAAAACCACCCCGTAAAATATTAGTACTATTAATTTGACTTCCCAAAAGATGTTTGGATTCGCCGAGAAAAAAAAAGATGTTTGGATTTGTAAAAGTAAGTTGAGGTAATGGGGGCTTGTAAACCCATGAAGTTTGCCTCTGATTCTTTTTTGAAACAACACATAATAGGTCCTAAACAAGATTTGGGGTTTTCACGTGGTAATTGGGATAAAGCCCAACATTTGGCCAACACATGACCATGGAGGAGGGCATTTCTAAGACTTGGTTTTGTAAGGTGTTGTTCCCCCAACAATCTCATTTCTTTGCTTTTCGTGTATTGTTCTTTCCCTTTAAGCAATATTTTACTTCGAAACTTTTCAAAAACTTATAATTAGGAATTGAGGCATTGTAAGGGGATTGAGGTGCATATCTACGCTTCTTTGGTATAATGTGTTTTTCAACACCATTCCCTTCTTTTTATTTTGGTGTATCCAACTCTTTTAAGAAAAATCAAAATTCACGCAACGAGAACAACGGATGATGTAAAAAGTACAACAATATGACTCTAAAAAGTCAAAAGTGCAAAGATCAATTAACGAAAAGTACAAATAAGCTCATTCCTAACGTTAACATTTGGGCGGTTGTCATTTGCATCTCTCGCAAAGAAAAAGTATTAAAGGACATAACATCATAACTAACCACACCAAATTTACGACTCATACTCCCAAGTCCCAACCCATGCGTACACCTGCAGAATCGTTGCCGAGGGAGCAACCATTTTTGGTTTGCCCATGTTGGTACATTCATTGGATGAAAAATAACAGCTTAAGGGAACTTTTCCTTTTACATACGGAGGATATAATTATAGGATGAAATCTTAAGTTATTCTTAGAACAAAGTATGATTTATGTAAATATATATTCAAGAATCAAAATTGAAATGATTTTTATTTATCTGCTTTATTTAATAAACCCTGACAACCAACGGCCCCCCCCCCCCCCCCCCCCCCCCCCCCCCCCCCTCCCGCTCTCCACATTTTTCCTTTCTCTTTCTATCTCTCTCTCAAATTTTCTTGTAAAAAAAATCACAATTTCAAGAATTTAGGATTGGAGGTTTGGAGTTCTTTGAGCCAACTCCATTTGCTTATATATAGTACTTATATAGATAGTGCGATTGCTAATGTAAATAGGGAAATTTTAAAAAATGGTCCTCTTAGTTTCACCCGAGTCTCATTTTCGTCCTTCAAGTATCAATTACAACTCTTTTGACCTTCAAGTTTGGTTTTCGAATCAAGTTGGTCCAATTGATAATGTCTGTCAACCAAACTATATGGAAAAAATTAGAATGAGGACGTCATCAATTGGACCAACTTGGTACAAACTGCAATTCCAAACTACCATCAATCTAATTTTTTCCGTCCAGTTTAGCTGACAAAAGTTATTAATTGGACCAATTTGATACGAAAACCAAATTTGAAGGTCAAAAGAGTTATAATTAATACTTAGAAGACGAAAATAAGACTCGGATGAAACTAGAAGGACCTTTTATATAAATTTCCCATGCAAATAACAACCTATAGGAGCCTTGTTGCATTAAGCTCGTCTTATTTTTCTTTGACCAATAGTCAGCAATTTTACAGATCTACTTTGATGACTAGAAATGTTTAAGAGATCATCCAAAGGAAAAGATTGATCGATAACATGATATATTCATCAATACACATTTCTTTTCAAAGCAAACCTATTTATTGACAAATGATGTTTTCTTTCCCTCTGTTAAACAAATGTGTTACAATTGTCCAATCTAAACATTTTTTCCACATTTGTGATTTGCTCATAATCAATACTCCCACGATCCATCCTTATTTATGGACAATAAAAAACGCATATATGTTTACTTTTTATTTTCATGTCATATTGCTATGGTAACCATATTTTGAAGAGCCTATGGTGACCATATTGTATATATTCAATTTCATGTGTTAAATGAGTCTCACTTTTATAATGTGATTGGTATCGCACGTTGCACCCTATTGAATGATTCTTATACATAAAATAATTACAAGCCCTAACAATCCATTTGGACCGTGAGAAAGGATGATATACGAAAGAGGAGTGCTTTCTCACCAAATCTCACCAGACTCCCAATCGGGTTACCTTCCAAGTAGTGGTGGAGTCAGGATTTTTTACCCGAGGGGCTGGCTTAATAGGCATATATTTTTATCGGAACATATTTTTATTTTTTCAATACATTACATTTGTACAATAAAATAATTATAGTCTAATACAGTTAAAATATACCAATCATTTTATTTTTTCTTTAAGCTAATTCAAGTGTCACGAGATTATTTTTCATTTATGAAAGAAATTGAGAAATAAGAATGTAAAATAATTGTTTTATCAAATCAAATTAAAATTATTAAGATTATAAGTATCTATACACGAATAATTATCGATAATATTTAAAATCAAGTATATACAAAATAATATTTACTCGAGGGGGCTCCGCAAGCCTCAACATAGCTCTGCCCTTGCTTCCAAGGTCTCTCTGTTGAACCTTGAACCTTGAACGAGTGATGTCTGGAACAACGATAAATGTGAGAAATGAGACCTCCAAACTCCAAAGTTGTACTCTGCTTATGTAGATATTATCCTGATTTGCCTAATAGGGGTGTAGGGAATTCACAAGCTACTCCATAAGCGATTGGATAAAAAATAGTGGAACCCTAATTTCTAAAGAGTGCTCTAGAAAGAATCAAATAAAGTCCTAATGAATGTAACACCTTGCACGACACAACGATCTTTTCTTCCTTCTTTTTGAGATTAAGTGAGAAAGGGAAAAAAGTCAATAAAATTTTATGTTTGTGTTTTTTTCTTTAGATTTTTTTATCAAAACAATCAATCCAAATGAGTAATTTGACTAGAAACCCTAACTTTTCTTTTCTTTTTCTATGGAAATCCCTCCGTACATAGGGGTCCGTAGGCTATCGAGCAGACTCACCATTCACCAACAAAGACGCTGATTATTGATTAATTAACCAATAATCCCCACCCATAATCCGGTACGGGAATAATAATAGTAATACTGTAAATACAAATTGTGTAGCGCTCTCGCGCTCCTCCCTAATCTTCTACTCTCTCTCCCAAGAAAGGGGAAGGTGTCTCTCTGTCTGGTGACTCTGGTCTTTCAGTTTTCAGAGGGAGAAAGAGGGAAGGAAGACTGTGCCGTCGACTTTAGAGAGAGAGGGAGAGAGAGAGTAGCAATGGCGCCGAGAGCGAGACCCAGAAAGGTTTTCCTCGTCCTACTCTTTCTCTCTGATTCTTATGGCATTTTACTTTCTTCTTTGGCTTATCTCATATTTCGCTTTCTGTTTTGGGGAATTTTTTTTTGCAGCGTCTGACGCGAATGGACGCCGCCATTGATGCGATGACACCGCTCGGCTTCCCTCAGCAGCTGGTTCGCAGAATCGTCAAGGGTCTCCTGGAGGTTTAAATCCGTTTTCTTCTCCCTTTTCTCGTTTCTTGAATCATCACATATGAAATTTCATCGTTCAAGGCAAATGGGTGTGTGGGCACAGTTTTTTTTCTTCCCTTTTTCTGCATTTTCTTGGAAACCAAACAGACATTATGGCTGTCCAGTGTCCAATGTGTTATTCAGTTGAACTACTTTTTGGGGGATAAACTTGTGACAAGTAGGTTTTTGTTGCAGGTATACGGTGGAGATGTAGGCTGGCCGTTTATTGAGGCGGATGCGTACAAGATTCTTATAGATACCATTCTTGATCAACCAGAAGAGGGAGATGTAGGAGAGGAAAGAAATGAAAATGAAAACCTTTTGACCGTAGGAGAGGAAAGAAATGGAGATGAAGAACTTTTACCGGTAGGACAGGAAACACATGAAGATGAAAACCTTTTGCCAGTAGGAGAGGAAAGAAATGAAGTTGAAAATCTTTTGACGGTAATATTACTTACTGTTTCAGTTGGTTTGTTGGTATTGTTACTTCTCTTGGTGTTTTTATGAACTGTATATGTATGTTCATCAACCGAGATAAGTGCGCGTGCGCTAGAATCCACAGTTTTCTGGGCAGGGTTCGAAAATTGGCCTAGGCAGCCACTAGGCGGCGGTCTGCACCCTCGACTAGGGTGTTGAAATTAGGCACCGAGACGATTATTTGGCTGCTAGGCGGAGAGAATGAGAATGCCGATTCTGTACTGATAAGTGGTGCACAATGCAACCTCTTGTTACTCTTTACGGAAATACAGAGAAAGAAATTTTAGAGTTTGATAGAATGCCATCATGGTCATTCACTTGGAAGTATTAGTATATGTTATCTCGTGGTAAGTAAAGTACAAGAGGTTTAATAAAAGGTATGCTTTACCTGCATCTTATTAACTTGTATGGTAAGGGGTGTGATATGTGGCGGGATATAAGTGGAGGCTATTTTGGTTAAAGTATATTGTGTGTTGGTGATGATAGTTATTGTACGATATTTGGTATTTGTGAATACAAATGTTTGTACAGAGTTTTATTGGAAGTGTGGTATCAGGTTTGGTATTGTAAAGCAAATGTAGATATATTAGATTCACTGTGATAGTTGAAGGTGCTAGTGTTATAGTTATTAGTTAGTTACCATTGATTTGGCACAGCTTTTGGATGTGTTCTATGTATCAATGCTATAAAAATGAAAGGAAAAATGCTACATCTACCCGATCTGTAACATGTTTCGACCAGAAAATTAGTATTACTAAGTAAAGATTTGACATATATGGAGAAGCCATTACAACTTTTTGACCCAAGAATCGCGTTTTTTGCCCCAAGGCTATGACTCTAGCTAAGATACTGTGACACTGTCATTCAGTTGAGGGACGAAATAGAGAGCACTAAGAAGAATCACTATACTCATTTGTTTTAATTTGTAAGTTCAATGTCTGGTATGATTAGTGTGGAATAAAATTACAACCTGCTGCATAAGGGAAGGTATTAATTCTGATTTGGAAATTGTGGTTGGTGGACAATGGTATAAGAAGTTTTTAGCTTGGTGGGATGCTCTCTTGTTCCTATCTCTCCAGCTGACTTGAATGTCTTGTTCTGTTCAGGTTCCAATGCCGATGGGTTATCTAGTTTGTGAGGAAATTCTTAGGAGGGGTTGACTGTTAGGTTAGCTTCAGCTCTAGTGCTCATAATTGGTCTTTATAATTCATATATTGTTGAGTCATGGTGATGGCTACAATAGGATTTTGAAACTTTTGAGAAATTTTGCTACTGGCATTATGCCTAAACATACATAAGTACGCAATAATGGAGATTTTTGACTAGATCACTAAGTGAGAATTGAGATGAATATAAAAGGGTTGACCTAGATAACACAAGTTGTGCCAATTGTATTTTTGTTGGTATAAAGTGAATAGTGATATAGTCTTGGAAATCAAGGGGTCAAAGTGTGGAATGTGGAGTTGATGTTGCCTAGACGAGCATGTCAAGAGTAGTTTCCTAGAAAGGAGACACCAACGTACTTGCTCTTTAGTTTCTCTCAAGGGCAGCTTTACCATTGACATTTCGGAGGCCACCTCTTCACAATTCAAAGAAATCCAATCACAGAAAATTCCAAACGTCACGCTTTGTTTGGTTTGAGTTTTGAGGGAGGTTTTGGGGGGAATGAGTGGAGAGAGATAGATAGAGAAATAAGAGTAATAATTGGATAGAGAACTTATTGGTGACCTAGAGAGGGCTTGATTTTAGAGACCCAAAGCGAACACAGACTGGTTCCGTTATATTCCCAAAAAAAATAAAAAATAAAAAAGGTTCTTTGATCTTGGAGGAAAACCTCTTGAGTTCCAAGTTCAGCCTCACAGAAAAATGATTTTTCGTTGAGATTCCTTGGTAAGAACTCATGTTACTTTGCTTGATTTGTTTGCATTATTCACATTCATGTTCAGAAAAGGAAAAGCAATACCTATTGCATGCTTATATGAACTACTGTTGCTAGGTTTGTATATTGATAGTTTAGTCTCCTAAGTTTGGTTATTTTTAAGGGTTTTGCTAATTCTGGGTTGCTGATTATAATGGGGAATTACCCTTCAAAGCTGAAATGAAACACATGGATGCTGAAACCATGTTGATACCAATGATATGAGGTTGGAGTGAGGTGAAATTTGTCACATAGGTTGACCTTTCATTTAGATCTTAATAGTCCATCCATTTGCTATTTGGTTGGATTTCAACTACGTGCATGCACTCTGCACACCTGAATGAGGCTTCCCATCAGATAGAAGTAATCTAGGACTGAACCATTGTGTTTTCTATTGTAAGAATCAAATATAGGGTTCTTATTATCTGTTGCATAACAAAGTCTGAAGGGAACAATGAGGCAAAAACAATGTCCTTATCCAACCTCTTCTGCTGTCTTATTCTTATTAGAGCAGGAAGATATATAGGAACCACTGCAATTGCTTCAACAAGATTTGTGCAGTGTACAGCTGCAATTGAATAGTGAGAGGGAAATAAATGTGTGGTAATAATCATAATCCACTTAAGAGCTTCCTTTTGGGTTCATTATCATGATTCAAGAAGACCAGAATTTCATAAAGGTCGTTAGCATGCATAAATAAGGTTATTGTTTATACAGAATATGTTGCATGTTATGAGTCTGGAAAGACTCTTTCACAAGGTCAAAAGATTTGCTCCTCGAAGGTTTCCACTATTTCTGGTGTTTTGCTTCATCTTTCTTAATGTCTCACTTGTTACTTCTATCTAGTATTTTCCTCGTTCAATGACTTGACATTGGGCATGTGCTTTTGAATATCACATATACTGTTGTGAGCATGCTGCAAACTCACGAAATTGGGCTGCAAGATAGGATGATTTGTAAGTTATCACACGATGTTTGTTTTTTCAGCTGTGAATAAATTGACAAAGTGAAATTTGTGACAGGAGGATTTTTGTGTTTGGGGCTTTAAATGTCTTCTCATCTGATTAAACATTACAGTACTTTTATCTGTTTTAACTCCTATACAAGGAAGAGGATCTTTATTTAATGATGTGCTTAAACATTATGCAAGTCATCGCTCCTTTAGGACTACCCTATGGCATCTCGATGCACACTTTTTTAGCTATATCTTTCAGGCTGTGCAGCTCAGTACAGTTATTTAACAGTATGATGAGTACCAGATAAGATTTTAGACTTGCACAAAACACGAATCTGCTATCTTCTTCCTATGATCTACATGGACATGCTATTGGGAAGAAAAACAGTTTGATCAGAATTGTTATTCAAGCCTAAATATACAAATAAAGATTTGTTTGTTCAGATGATTGTGTGGCCTGGTGGCTAGTTTGTAGCTTTTATAAAGGTGTACATGGTGAAACTTTTATCTGTTACTTATTTTGGTGCTTACACTTGCAGAACGGGGCATTGGGGGATGAAAGACCTGGATACTCTATTGTAGCAGATGATCCTGGGCCCTCCACTCTATCTGTTCCACCTATATCCTCTGAGGTCCTTGATTTTATTCCGACCCCACCTCCTGCCAGCGGTCTCACAAGAAGGAGGCGTAGACCTTGCTATGGGTGGATTAGCAGTGATGAATCTGGTGATGAGCCAGACGATTTCATCGTGCTAACTCCAGCTCCTAGATTGAAGCGACGGAATCTGATATCAAGGTGGGATTTAAGACCCTGATGATATGCAAACGTGTCTTAAGTCTCCCCAAGATTGAGAGCCTGCATTTCTTCTTCGAACCATGTCAAATCATCATCAGAAAATAGGCTGCTGTGAGTCTTTGGGCATTTCTAATGTGATCTGATCTTTGTAGTTATGGTTTTAAGAGTATGAGTCATGATTTCTCTAAACCAAGTGCTGGCAGTTGAGTATGGTATAGCGCATTTCCGGAATTTAGTTTGTGAGGTTTGTTGTTATATTGTAGTAGTAGTAAGTTTCGTTTGGTATGTACTGATTGGTTTTACCATGCTCTAACTATGTCATCCTTGCAGCATCCTTTTATCAATTCGTAGTTTCCTTTTGAGTGAATTGCTAACTAGGTTTATCAATTTAATAGGTGCAATCCAAGCTAGAACTCATAGAGGAGACATTGTTTCCCACTGTCAATCCTATTGATAGATTCTTACAGCGCGAAACTATGGTTAGATAGAAGCTTCAATTAATTGGAGTGACAGCTTTTGCTGTTACCATTCAAGTATGAGGAGATTTCTTTACTACTCGCTGAGGACTTAATTTTCATATCATATTGGGCTCATACACATTCCTTTGATGGATACCACGTCTTTCTTCTTTGAGAAAACGATGATGTATCTATGTGCCCTTACGAGAAAGCTAAATGGTGAATGCACTCCTATTCAACAAGTCTATTCCAACCCAACAACAAGGTTAATACCTGGACTAAGAAAATCCCGGTGCTGCCTGAGAATAATCAGAAGGATTCCTTCGCTTGCGTTTAATGAAATTGATTCAAATTGGGGTTCTGGCTTTCCTCATTATTGAACTCCGCTTGGTAGAGAATGAAATGCTAAAGTTCCCACCCTCTTTGCTGCCTACAACAAGCATTTTCACAGCTCAGTGTAGTCTTTACAGGTCTAAGCAGTGGACTAAAGCCACCGAGTGGCACACCGCCTGCTCAAAAGAGGGACCAGCTTATGTCAGTTTTTTTTCTTTTCTTTCTTTCGTCATGTCCTCCTAATTTTGGAACCAACTTTCTGGTGGAGTAATAGTCTAGTAATTGGAAAGCTCAGTTAAACTAAATTTTATCTCTTAGTCTAGATTCTCTAAGTCTATACAGTTAAAGCCAAGTTTTTCCTGTCGTGAGGTTTATTCGTTACTTTGGAAATATGGGATGGTATTAAGCTTGCGAGGTTGAAGTTATTCTTTTATCTTGCTTTATTTGGTTCTTTACGATTTTGGAAGTCGAAAATAACATTAGTTTTTCCTTTTGTTTCAGGTTAGGTCGAACAATGAGGTTTGAAAGATGGAATTTTGTTGCAGATCTTTTTATTGACAATGATGAACCTATCTTAGAAGATTTAGATTCTTTCTAGATGTTTTTTCCCTCCATCTAATGCCATTTAAATGGAACTCTGTCCTTTGCAACAATCAAAGTTTATGGACAAGTTTTGTAATGGATCTAGGTTGTTCGCGTTAACAAAAAATTGCTATCTATAAGCTAAACCGATATCTGTAACAACTTCTCAGTATGATGACACTAATCTAATGATACGTTGAGTTTTGTTCACCCTCCACTTAAGTGTATACATTATTTTCTTTCTTATTGGTTGAAATAGTGTGGATTTCACTACAAAGTGATGTCATGCTTACCAAAAAAAAGATTGTAGGGGTGAAACCTATATTATTTCAACCAATAAGAGGGACAATAACGTTCACCCACTTTTAAGAAGGATGAACAATTGTTCAGAAAAAAAAAAAAAAAAAGGAGGAACAAAATTGCAATCTCTAATAACTGCGTAGTCAATGTTTAGGAACTTTTGACTTATTTGTCGGCTTAATCAATCATGACGTACAAATGTCAATTAATTGTTCTGATGGGCCTTGAATAAAAAAACAAAATATGAATTTTCATTCAAATGGGCAAGGCGCGCGAACCACTAGTTTGTACTATTAGGTAAAGAGCACAAGCTTTGGAATAGCCCTAAAGAGCAGCTTTGGAGCAAGTAGAGATTAACATATTTGATTTGGAATTATGATGGCCTCGATTATTACTCCGAAAGGGTGAATTCCGCAGTGCCAAACCTACTCTTGATTGAGTTCCATGTTTTGTTTGGAAACACATTCTAAGTTTCATAATATTTTGAAATTTATAAAGACTTTATTTCAGATTTAATCGGGTCTTCCGTTAGTAAATAGTAAGAAATTATCTTTCAGAAAGTAGTAGAGTTGCGAGTAAAATGACGGAAAACTTAGAGGGAAAATGACGGCCAAGGATGTGTTTTGATAATTAATACTCGTCAAATACATTTTGCTCATTAACAAATATTCTCAGTATATTCTTAATGGATATTAATTATCAAAACACTTGCTGGGCCGTAATTTTCACTTAGGAAACCACCGAACAAGAAGGTAAGCCCATGTCTTCTCAAGCCCAAGTGAAATAGCCCTACAGATGCAAGGTATATACTGTACACGTGTTCGATTTTTATTAGCTATGTCCAAAGGCACGCCTGTCGGTGATAATATGACAGGGAGAAGATTAGGCGGGTAATCTTACACCGATTATTCTACTCCTATTACATTTCGTTCGTTCGTTCGTTCCTTCGTCATCGTCGTCGTTCCAAGGATAAGGTTTCAGACCTCTGAATTTCTCACCTAAATTGCAGAGACTCCATTCTCGATGGCTCCAGCTTGGAATTAAACGCGTATACTACACCAAAACAATGAATTTGCCAGCGAGTTTTCGCGGGAACTTCGTTCCGTTGTCCTCAATGAGCAGTAGCACCTCTTGCCGTGACCTCCGCTTCTTTCCGTTCGCTTCTTCTTCGGTCAGTTCTTGCCGAAAATGGAGCAATTTGAGGCCAAAACAAAGGTAAATTTACTTGAGGTTTTGGTGTCGGCGACCGAGGTTTTTCATTGCATTCACTTCATATTTTTCCTTTTCTTGTTCTCGTTGTCGAATTGCGGTCTTAGGTTAGAGTTTCACGGAAAGCGAGACGTGTTTCGCAGAGTGGCTGAGACAGATACCGAACCGGAACGCAATAGTGACGAGGTACATTTATTTATTTATTTTTTGGATTTCTGATCATGTGTTTTTTTTTTTTGGTAAATGAATTTCTGATCATGTTAATGCGTTCTGATAGAGTTATCTATGTTTATGTGTATAAGTAGATACACAGGGACGTGATCAGGAAGAATCTAGATTTATTGGTATGAAATTTGAATGTAATGCCAAATTTTTATAGGAAAAGGGAGCACATGAAGATGAGGAAACAAAAGCTTCGGCTGAGCCGGTTGCGCCGGTGATTGATCAGGTAACTGGCTTATTCCATGAGAGAGAGAGAGAGAGAGAGAGAGAGAGAGAGAGAGAGAGAGAGAGAGAGAATATTAGAAGAGAAAGAGTAAATGGATATGCCATTTTGCTACTTCTCTCAGTTGTGAAATTTGGAACCGTGTAATTAGGATCTTAGCCATTTTATCATTTGAAGGCATTTTGAAATCTACATTATTGTATTGTTAATTAAGAAAATTTCAAACAACTATTTCATATTCCAAAAAACCAAATGTATTCAATTGATGTTAGTACGTAATGCATATTCAGTGACTAACCAAACAGCACCATTCGCACAATATGGTCCATTTAAAATGTTAGTATGTATTGATTGGAAGTTGGCATGCGGATTATTTTTTTATAGACTAAGGACCAAATTGGGGCCGAGATGCTTGATTCAAACAACACCATAACTGATAATGGTGCAGAAGTTAAGACTCAAGGTGGAGCTGAGGTACCTTCTGGTATTTTGGTTGCTAAATTACAGCTGTAGGATTTCTGGCGTTTTTCTATCCATATGCTGTCAGATTGCACCGTGTTAATTAGTATCTCTAAAATGATCATACTCTACTTTGAATTAGTATATCTTCGTCAGGTCAACTGATGGTAAAGTTTTGATTGACAAAACTTTCCTATGGGATTCGATATGTCAATTTCTCTCAATTGTTGATGATTAGCTCAGAAGTCTGAAAGTTCATCGTGGACCTCCCATATTTAATAAGTGAATTGGGTTTTCTGTCTAGGAGAACCTTTTTTGGGTAACAAGGGAACTGAAAAAGGGTGATTTTCAAGAAACCAATGCGGCTTTATTATTTTAGTCTAACATTTCGTACCTATTCTGTTGAAACAGGTTGGAGATAACGTAGAAGTTGCAAGCGGATCACCTCTTCCAGGTGTGAAGGTGATTATGATCACAGCTTTATTGAGTTTCTATTTTTATACATCTTTATTCATCCAACTACTAAGTTATCCTTTTCCCTGTTCTTTCTTCTTCCTTTCCCTTCTTTTCTTTTTGTTGGTTTTACTATATGCTCTCTGACTTCTCTTCAAACCTTTTCTGCAGCCACAACAATTCGACGAATCGATGAGGATACCGAAGGAAACAATAGACATTCTTAGGGACCAAGTATTTGGCTTTGACACCTTTTTTGTGACAAGTCATGAGCCATATGAGGTGAGTTTATTGCAGAAGCTTGGTCTATGTAATCTTTAAGTGGGAACAAATGAACAATACTAAAGTAAGTGATCCAGTTATGGATGAAGTTGAGGGAATGTACAAATATGGGTCTAGACTGTGTAGTTATGGATGGATTTTCCGTTTATCCAAGTTGATCAATATCAACTGCTTATCAATTAAATAATGCAACCTTCCTGTAGCAACTCATAAATGTTGGTATGCGATGGATTTTTTTTTGTAATGCTGAGGAATAGAAGAAAATGAATATTCGGTTTCCTTTTATTTCCAAATTCTGATGCTTTATTGTCTTCTGGACCTCTTTCTTTTACAACTTAACCTTTGAACGATTAGGGCCTCATTCTTACAACCATCTTTATTTACTTTGTCAGGGAGGGTTGTTGTTTAAGGGAAACCTGCGAGGAAAGGCTGCTAGAAGTTATGAAAAGATAACAAAGAGGCTGGAAGTAGGTTTACCTGTGTTTTGGATTAGACAATGTTCAAAAATCCGTCACCTTGCTTTACGTAAGATAGATGAATATTTTCTCCACAGGACAAGTTTGGGGATCTGTATAAGCTTTTCCTTTTATTCAATCCAGAGGATGACAAACCCATCGCCGTTGTGGTTCCAAGAAGGACCTTGCAACCAGAAACAGCTGGTAGTTATCAGCCACTAGACTAATTTTGTTATGCGGTGAATGATTTCATTCTCATTTTGTAATCTGTAGCACACATAGACGAAAACTATAACACATGTAGTTTAACTTCTGCAGCAGTCCCAGAATGGTTTGCTGCAGGAGCTTTTGGATTAGTTACAGTCTTCACCTTACTTTTGCGGAATGTGCCTGCACTGCAATCAAACATGCTGTATGTTACTCCTACTCATCGTCTAATCGTGTTCTCCCCGTCATTTTTTGAGAACATAGTTATTTTATTCCCTCGGAATTGTACGCTGCGCATAGGATAAAGGAAACATTTGTGATGTAGAACAAGTGGCCAAGATGTTTCTAGAACAATTGGACCATGCCAAGTCAAAGAAGAAATAATTAATTATTGAGTATTTTATTTTGAAAACTTTTATTTAGGAATAATGTTAGGAGATCTTATTTGTTCTGCCTGTTTTGCGTGTTTCTAATTTTCCTAATTTCCTTTGTGATCTTATTTTCATTTTTCTTTTACTCTTGGTTTCTAAGTAATTGTTTTGCTTGGTCTCCACTCTAAGTAGTTGCCTTACTGATAGGAATCCTAGTAGTATAATAAGGGTGTAGGCCTAAGAGTCATTCACTCAATTATCAATAAAATTTCAGAGTTACTCCCTTCTTTCCCTTGTGGATTCATAGCTTGCTTGTGGATTCGAGTGTTTATCTCGTTTGCTAGAACGCTACCTAGCCCTCGTGTTTATTCCGTTGCGCCAATTTGATAGTAGATGAGTGTTCTTTGAGAGACTATTTGGATACAGATTTTGATTTTTGGCTGTCTATTAAGTTTTAACATACTAGCAAACGGCAATAACATGTTCTGATAAGGTGCATCTGGTGCTTCTACTGCCGTGTATTGAGTACGTTATTATATTGTTATTTCCCTCATGTTTTGTTTCCTTCTGTATTTGTACTAGAATATGGACTACAAATTGCTATATTTGTCACTTAAGCTATACTCATCACCTCTTTTTTTGTCCTTTTCTTTGGGGGAGATTCTACAGAAAACTTGTCTGGAGAGAGAGGAGAAAATGATAATCTTTACGAATTTCTGTTTTATGTACAAGTAACAATCATTATTTCCATTATCTTTTTTGCTGTATATTGTTATCTTACAGTAACTTCTGACGTCATATAGTTTCCATTTTGATACTTTCCCTTGCGTGGTTATAACTTACAGACTACAGTTAACATTTATCATGTCATGTCCCAGGTCAACTTTTAACAATCTCGACTTATTGAAGGATGGCTTGCCTGGAGCCCTCGTAACTGCTCTTATTCTGGGTGTACATGAAATCAGCCAAATTTTAGTTGCAAAAGACGTCGGAGTTAAGCTTGGGGTGCCATTTTTTGTACCAAGTTGGCAGGTGAGATATACTACTCTCTTGTAGGAAATCATTACAGCTTAAAAGTTTGATCAATGCATGCCACAATACTTGACAATTAGCTCTGTAAAAAAGGTTGTGCAGACTGAAAGTGCCTTCAGAGGATAAATTCCTTAGTTCTGAATCATCTTCTTTCTCCATAGTCCTTTATTGAAATGACAATTGCAGTGGTTTCTTTTAACTCGCAATTTGTCTGGTTCCCAAAAAGTTCACTTGTCTATTTCGTGTCCCTTGGAAATACTTTGGAAAATCTAATGACCAATTTGGGAGGCAGATAGGCTGTTTTGGTGCTATCACAAGGGTTTTAAATATTGTACCCAAGCGTGAGGATCTTCTGAAGGTTGCAGCAGCAGGACCATTAGCAGGCTTCTCCCTGGGTTTTGTTCTTTTGCTTCTGGGATTCTTCTTGCCACCCAGTGATGGTCTAGGTGTTGTTGTTGATGCTTCTGTGTTTCACGAATCACTTCTTGTTGGTGGTCTAGGTAAGCAATTTTTTTCACGCCTATTTTTCTGTGAAGTATTTGTTGTATGTCCTAGGCATGTGTGCAAGTTGTCTGAAGCTGTAGGAATGTCGATATATGTTTCAGTAAGTAGTTATGTTGTTGAAATTGTCGTAGTTCACAAACTTAAATTTTATCCCCTATGCCTTCTGTTGCATATCTTTTATGTGTTTAGCAAAGCTTCTTCTGGGGGATGTTCTCAAGGAAGGAACTCCATTATCTCTCAACCCTCTTGTGATATGGGCATGGGCCGGACTTCTCATTAATGCCATCAACAGCATTCCTGCAGGAGAGCTCGACGGTGGAAGAATATCTTTTGCTATTTGGGGAAGAAAGGTATCCCATTTATGTTTTGTTTTTGTGTATATGGAAAGTTCAATGGTGGAATTCATATTCTAGAGGGATTTTCATTGCATTTTCACGTTACCACATCCATGAGATATTAGATGTTTATTGGCCTTCATCAAAATAAAAGCAAAGGTGGGAATCAAATGTGGTGTGGGGGGGACACGAGGGGAAAAAAAAAATCACTACCCGCTTATTGAAGGACTAATCGTCGTAGGGGACACCCAAGTGGCCAAGGTTGCATTCTTTGAATAAAGAGACTTAAAACTTATGCACATATCCATGCGCATGCATGCACGCACACACAAGAATGGGTACACCAAAGCAAGCCCAACCATATAACCCCATCAAAGGACTCTTGGTTTGATCAGGTTTTTTATTTGGCAGGCTTCATCGCGCTTGACAGCTGCCTCTATCGTACTGCTTGGACTATCCTCTTTGATTAATGATGTCGCCTTTTACTTTGTAGTACTAATATTCTTCTTGCAAAGAGGGCCAATAGCCCCACTGTCCGAAGAAATCACCGACCCAGACAACCGTTATGTTGCCATTGGAGTTTCAGTTTTGCTATTTGGACTCCTGGTGTACTTACCTTACCCGTTCCCCTTTTCAAGTGACGCCATTGTAAGTTTCTAGTATCATGTACCGCACATAAAATTGTACTGTAGATAGCTGACAGTCTTTAGTAATTGGGTTCCACTCGAGGATATCATTGTTTTTTAGTGAGTATATAAAAATCCTGAAAGTTGGCTCTTCGTTCTGTATATTTAGTTTAGTTCATTATTATTACGGCACATTATCAATAAACTGTATTTTTAATTTCCCCTTGCATTTTTATTCACCAAGCATAGTTTAATTCACGAACATTGATGTGACGTTGTGTATGATTGCAATTGCATTCTGTAAATAACTTCACTTACAGGAAACTGGAAAGTGCTTTCAGATCGAGCCTTCCCCAAGGAACAATGTCAAGTTTAATTAGGTTCATTCATTTACCTTTAGGTTTCACTTGGACACTTGGGGGAAAATGGGGTCATTGGGCGGAAACAAGAAGACGACTCGAAATAGATAACGGTCCCGCTAACAAATGCCCCCGGGGCATAAATTTAGGGCATTGGTTTAGTTACAATAAGTGATGTTACAATTAATACACTTCTCATTAATTGTCTTTTCATTATGTAGTGGAGCGAAATATCCGAAGCTCCAAAAGGTCCGGATGGGCCAAAAGGGGCCCCACCGTTGCTATTCTTGATCGATTCGCTGCCTCAGTTCATCTGTACCCAGTGGGGCCAAGATACGTGATTTGCCCAAAATATCCGAAGGACAAGTGAAGCTCAACTGTCTAGCCGAGCTTCGATTGATATCCGAGAGACAATATTCTTGTCTCGTTCGGATAATCCTCTTCTCTCGGACAATCGCCTCTCCCAATGTTGGTCGTTTCCTCGGCCATGCAGGTCTCGTCCGGAGATCGCCGTTCTAGAACCTTCTAGAAGCTTCCAAGAAGGCATGGGGGAGCTTCTTTGATAGGTGAGGAGACATCTCTGATTGACATGATCCCTCCACCTCAGACTGGGCGGCTCCCCAATCGCCCACAGGCGGCAGCCAATTAATGCCCCTGACTCATGATGTCATCCGAGCGTAGTCAAGCACATGGGTGTCAGGGACAGCTTGCAACACACTTACTTTCTTCATCCTTGCCTATAAATAGATGGGTACCTCCACCAAGTAAAAGGTTGAGATTTCTAAACACTCTTCTTCCTCCTAGAGCATATTTCTCACCAGACTTCTCTCCTCTTAGCTCCTCTTTCTGACTAGATCGTCGGAGCTTCTTCCCGGAGGAACACCCCCCTTCGGTTCTGCAGGTACACGACGTCCGGAGCCACGTCACTCGATTCAATCGGGTCAAGACGAAGGAGAAGAAATCAGCCCCCCACAATTGGCGACTCTACTGGGGACACCATCAACCTAGCACCGTGGACCTGATTTCTGTCCCCATCTCGACTCTCAACTCTACTACTCTCTTCTTCCTTCACCTCCTCTCCTTCCTATGGCTCACCGTCTTCCTCCTCCTGGCCCGAAAAACTTCACCTTGGGGTTGTTTGGTTACGGGTCCATAAACCATGAACAAGAACACACGATACAACCACATCCGTCCGTCTCTCGACAGCTCACCTTTCCTCAAACCGAGCTGGATATTGCCTTGGCGGAGCAGAAACGCCAAGCAGCGGTGATAGCCATGCTTCAACAATGCCTGGAAGAGCGGGATGGTAATCAACTTGTAACACCTGTTAACAACCACCCAGCCGGGCCTAGCCAACCGGCAAAACACCGCAAGCGAACCAGGAGGTCCCACCATGCAGGAACTACAGACTTGGCTTCGTCCGAGAGACGAACTGTTTTCGAACGTCTTAAACAAGATACTCGGCTGCAGCAAACAGGCCCCCTTCCACGGCTGGCGAGCCTTGTCCGAACAGAAAGCACTCGGTCTTCGGCAACCCATTCCACGGCCGGAACGCGTCAAGTGGCAGCATCGGGCCAAGGACGACGCTCATCCAGACATTACTCGGATTCAAGAAGGGAGAAGCAACCCATGGATCTAAATAATTCACCTCGGCGAAGCTACCACGGAGAATACCCTGCGCAATCAACTCCATCAAACCGAGATTCCGAGCGTCATGGAGATAGATGGCATACCGAAGGAGCGCGCGGCCACCGTAAGCTTTCCAGTCAAGATAGACGCTCGGAGAGGGCGAACACCATTACCCTCTATGATCAGTTTACAGGGCTTCCAACTGTGTATCAACCGGTGGCTGGTCCAAGAGAACTTCGGACAGCTCGGCCAGAAGGTTCCAAACATGCCCTGGAGTTAGTAAAGGAACACGCGGAGCGGGGATACCAGACCGAACGTCCTAGACAACACCATCGCGAACGTCGGAGGAGTCCTGAGCCTCGACGAACCGTGCCACTCAAAGTGACCAAGCCGAGTCCTATTCCGGAGGATAATTCGAAGCTCGGGAAGGCGAAGGCTTCCCCCTTCGTGGAGGCGATACAGCAAGAACGACCTTCGGATAGATTCATTATGCCGAAGCTCAAACGCTACGAAGCTAAGGAAGACGCAGTCACGTTCGTCTGCCGCTTTCGCCAAATGATGAGTCTTCATAATTTCTCGGATGCACTTATGTGCAAAATCTTCCCCTTCTCCTTGAGTGAACCAATTATGCTCTGGTACAATCAGTTGAAACCAAAGTCTATCACATGTTTCAACGAACTGGAGTTGGAATTCACAAAGAGGTTTGTTACCAGCAACATTCAACCGAAGACGCTATCCATGCTGGTGAATATGCGAAGGGCCGCTGGGGAAACTCTTCGGTTATATACAGAGCGATACTGGGAGGTGTACAATCTCATTCCTGATTGCGATCAGGGCGTCGCCGCCGAGTCATTTATGAACGGCCTAGATCCAAATTCGGCGATGTTTTGTGATCTCTCGAGAAATCCACCGAAGAGCATGGGGGAACTCATGACCATTATCGAGAAAGACTGCGTCCATGAAGAAGCGATGGCCGAGCGTCACGTTCCGAAGGTCGCTGAACCTGTCAAAACCCATGCTGCGCCTCGGAAGCAGGTGGCCAACGTCGGCCAGGCTTCTAAGGCTAACCCGCCGAATAACAGCAATCGACCCTCGCAGCATCAACCGCAACAAGTGATGCAGCAATAGAAGCGCGAACCAAGGCCCGACGAGTATGTGCCGAACAAACTACATTTACTGAGCCCATCTACAAGCTTCTCTCCATCATTGGAACGCTCCCATTCTTCTCTT
The DNA here is from genome assembly GCA_014282245.1 of Rhododendron simsii. NCBI lineage: Eukaryota > Viridiplantae > Streptophyta > Magnoliopsida > Ericales > Ericaceae > Rhododendron > Rhododendron simsii. The sequence continues at coordinate 24,988,164 of CM024955.1, forward strand.
GGCCCACTGGGTTCCTCGGGACGGCTAGCAAGGGACCTGGAATGTGTTCATATCATAAGGAGCGAGGGCATTATACGACCAAGTGTCAACCTTACAAGCAATACCTGGAGGAGCTTGCTGCAGCTAGGCATCTCAATCCTTGGATCGACACTCGAAAGAGTCCACTCCCACCTCCACCTCCACTTCTCGATGGACACGTCACTGTGATCCAGGGGATCGCTTCCGAGGGACGCATATCCGAGCTACAAATGGAGATCAGCAAGGCTGTCGCTGCTCTATCGGTTTGCAACATCAGCTCTTCGGCTAAAAGGAAATTCGAAGATCCGAACTACGACGTCCACATTGCTTTTGCATCTGAGGAGTTGGCAGGAATTCAGGTGCCACATACGGATGCCCTCGTCGTCACGGTTATCATTGACAAATCTACCGTCCAGAGGGTGTTAATTGATCAAGGGAGCTCGGCGGATGTTATGTTTTATTCAACTTTCAAGAGTCTCGGTATGTCCCCAAATCAGTTTCGGGCGGCAATAGCAGCGCCCCTAGTAGGGTTCACGGGCGCACTGGTTTGGCCACTCGGAGTGATCAACCTCCTTGTGAGAGCCGGTTCCCGAGTAATTGACGTCGAATTCATAGTGGTTAGCTCCCCTAGCCCTTATAACGTAATCCTCGGTCGAGCCTGGCTACACGGGATGCAAGCTGTGGCCTCTACCTATCACCAAGTTGTGAACTTCATCGGCTGGAACGGAAGACAAGAAAGCCTCCGAGGTGATCAGGTGCAATCCAAGAAATGCTATATCAGTACGGTCACGATGAAACAGAGTTGTTTGGAGGTGCAATGTGTGGAAAGTGGAGAAGTTGAAGTGCTAGAAGACGTGGGGTTACCAGCCGAGCAAAGGTCAGCCGAGGAGCTTGTTCGCATGCCTATCGCGGCGGACGGCACCCGATACTTTCTCATCGGCAGTTCTTTGTCCGAAGACGAGCAAAAGGAGATGTTCGATTTCCTCATGCGACATATCAAGGTATTTGCTTGGACTCCCAAAGAAATGCATGGCGTCGATCCTTCTTTCGCCACCCACTCGTTGAACGTGGATTCGAATAGAAAGCCAATGGTGTAGAAGCTTCGGCTTTCCTACGCACTTCATGTTGAGGCGGTGATGGCTGAGGTTGACCAGTTGCTAGAAGCTGGGGCTATACGGGAGATCCTTTACCCTACGTGGCTGGCTAACCCTGTCGTGGTCCCCAAGAAGAATGGAAAGTTGAGCGTTTGTGTAGACTACACGAATCTCAATGATGCTTGCCCGATGGATCGGTTCCCTCTCCCTCGGATCGAACAGATGGTGGATGCAACTGCAGGGTGTGAGCGGTTGAGTTTCATGGATGCATACCGAGGGTACCACCAAATCGCCCTTGCTGAAGGTGATCAGGAAAAAACAGCGTTCATTTCCCTTGGGATGTTTACTGCTATAAAGTCGTTCCGTTCAGATTGAAGAACGCTGGGGCTACATTCCAACGAACGATAACATCAATGTTTCCTGGAATGCTCGGAAGAATTCTGGAAGCTTATATTGATGACTTAGTGTGCAAGAGCAAGTTTGCCCGGGATCATCTTCGGGATCTCGGAGAAGTCTTTGCAATCGTGAAGAAACGAAAGCTGCGACTTAATGCGGGGAAATGTGCGTTCGGCGTCAGCTCCGGGAAATTCCTTGGGTATATGGTCAGTCGCCGGGGCATAGAAGCAGATCCAACGCAGCTTACGGCCGTACAAAACCTTCGAGCTCCCACAACTATCAGGGAAGTACAACGTCTTACCGGAATGATTGCGGCGCTGAGTCGGTTCATCCGACGTTCAGGTGATCTTTGTCACCCGTTCTTCCGAGCCATCAAGACGAGCCGCCGAAGATTTGCATGGACCGAAGAGTGTGAGCAGGCTTTGCAATCCTTGAAAGGCTACTTGTCGCATGCTCCTCTCCTCGTTAAGCCTCAGCCCGACGAAGATCTGTACCTTTACCTCGCAGTCTCGGATCATGCCACCAGTTCAGTGCGTTCGGAAAGAAGGCATGGAGCACCAACCAATCTTTTACTCGAGCAAGACGATGACGGATTCTCAGACTAGGTATCTGCCTATGGAGAAGTTAGCTTTGGCTCTCGTTTCATCCAAAACGAGCCTTTTGCCTTACTTCCAATGCCATAGGATCGTGGTCCTTACTGAGTTTCCTCTCAAAGCGGTGCTTTGGAAGACGGATTCCTCAAGCCGGATTCTCAAGTTCTCTCAAGACTTGGCCAACTACGACATCCAATTCGAACCACGGACGGCTATCAAGGGGCAAGCGCTGGCTGACTTTTTCGCCGAACTTACCCCAGGCCTGCAGGATGAAGCCAACGCCTTGATTCTTGCGGAGACAGAAGCACGGACCGCTGCGACCGAGGCCCATATGGAGTGGATTCAACAGCCAACTGATGCTCGTCGTTCGAGATTTACGCTCGGCACAAAACGACCTATTCATACATGGAACTTATTCTCTGGAGATGCTTGGCGAATGACTGTTGATGGAGCCTCAAACGTCCACGGGGCCGGGGCTGGAATTGTTCTTGTATCGCCCGAAGGAACCGTGCATGAGAGTGTGGTCTCAATCGGATACCGAGCGACAAACAACGAAGCTGAATACGAAGCCTTGATCGCCGGATTGCAAATTGCCCTCTGACTTGGTGCAGATTCTGTTCACGTGTTTTGCGACTCTCGGTTGATTGTGGGACACCCCAATGATGATTACCAAGCCAAAGATGAACGTATGAACGCCTACGTCAGCCACGTCTTGGCTCTTGTCAAGCAATTTGGACGTGTGGAGATTGAGTGGATCGCTCGGGAGCATAACGCTCATGCTGACGCCCTTGCAGGTCTCGCTTCTGTGTATCGAGCCTCGGGCAGTCGCACAATCATATTTGATGAAATAGATTCTCCGAGCTTTGAACCTTTGCCTACTATTTCTGCCATATCGTTCGGATCAAGCCAGCTAGAACCCGTCGTGCTGTATCTTCAGAATCAAACGCTACCCGCAGACAAGAAGGAAGCTCACAAGGTACGTTGTCGAGCTGCCAACTACTTTTTGGATCCTAATGGGCACCTATACCGAAGGACGTTCACCGGACCGGATTTGAGAGTGGTGTTTGAGACTCAGGTGGAAGGCGTCTTGGATGAGCTTCACTCGGGCAGCTGTGGGGCTCATTCCGGAGGCCGAAGCATGGCCCATCGAGCTTTAACTCAAGGGTACTGGTGGCCGAAGATGGTGAAACAATCCGAAGAATTCGTGAAACGCTGTGTTCGGTGCCAGAAGCAAGCATCCCTTATCCACCAACCAGCTTTCCCACTCAAGATGATCACAAGTCCTTGGCCTTTTGCAGTATGGGCTTTCGACATAGTGGGAAAACTGCCCAAGGCACCTGGAGGTTTCGAATATTTGCTAACAGCCACGGACCTATTCACTAAGTGGGTCGAGGCCAAGCCGATGGTCAAGACGACTGCAGGTGATGTGGAACGGTTTATTTGGAAGCATATCATCTCACGATTCGGCGTTCCTTACGCTATATAGTCGGATAACGGATCCCAATTTGTGGCCGCAGCTCGTAAGGCGTTCTATATGCAACGGAAGATCACGATACAGAATTCTTCGGTGGCGTACCCTCAAGGCAATGGTCAGGCCGAAGCATCAAACAAGACCATCACTCGGGGGCTTAAGCGTCGTTTGGAAAGGAAGCTCGGTCTCTGGGTTGAAGAGCTCCCTCATGTTTTGTGGGCCTACCGTACTACGCCTCGGCGTTCCACTGGACGTACCCCGTTTGCAATGGCCTACGGCATGGAGGCCGTTCTCCCTCTCTCCACGTTGATTCCGACAGCTCGAATGGAGAATTTCAATCCTGTGGCTAACGATGCACTCGTGGGTGCTGAGCTGGATTTCGCAGAAGAACTACGTGATAATGCCAACCTTCGGCATACTGCGTATCAGCAAGAAGTGGCTAGGGGCTACAATAAGAATGTTCGAGCTCGGCCATTTCAGGTTGGCGATCTTGTTCTTCGGATGGTTGTGGAAGCAAGCAAGTTGACGAAACTCAAGGATCCCTACGAAGGTCCATACCGAGTGGTTGAGAAGATTGGCCATGGTGTTTATAAGCTCTCAGAGATGGATGGCACCCACATACCTAACCCTTGGAATGCTCAGAAGCTTCGGAAGTTTCATGGCTAGCTGTTGTTTCGTGTTTTAGTTTTTCTGTAATTTTTAGTTTCATTATATCTTGTAAGCCTTTGGGCCCTGTTAATAGATGTCTTCTTCCTTTTTCTACTCATTTTTATTTCCCCTTGGGTATTCCACCTAACCCGTCTTAAGCCGTTGGGCTAGCGCTCTTACTCGATTAACCCTCGGAATTCTCCTCGTTTGGGCGGAATCCTCGTAGCCCTCGAAGTTATTCTCGTTCGGGCATCAAACTGGTCTCCCTCGTAATTTTCTTCGTTCGTTCCCCTCGGTTTCCTGTTCGCATACTCTCTGTTCGGATTTCCGTTTCTGTCCCTCGGAAATCCTAACAGACAGGGGGCTCCTATACGAGGGAACATAACAAAATATAAACATAAAGCATGCAACTGGTGGATTCACGGTCGCGACTTATCCAAACAGCACAATCGATTCACAAAGGATTAATAGAATAACACGAACAACAATACTTAAACACTTTCGACAATCCACTACTTCATTGGCAAAACATGCAACACATGTTCAAAAAAAAAAAAAAAACAAAAACAAAGGAAAACAAAAAACAACACCACCACAAATACAACCAAAACGCCCAGAACTTCAAGGGGCGGCGAAGAGAGACAAGGTGGGGTCTGCCGAAGAAGGAGTAGGAGCGGTGACGGCCTCGGTAGTAGCAGCGGTGAGTTCTTCACTAGGACCGAGCTGCTGCTGTTCATCCACGGCAGGTTGAGCCTCGGCCACAGTCCGAGGAGGAACCTCAACGAGCGATCTTCGCTCGTCGTCAGCTTCTACCCCGACGTCATCCAAACCTGTGTTGTAGCCCAGCATAAAGCTTGCTTTATGCTGTTCCTCCATCATTTCCACCTGAGCCTCAGCAAGCTCGTCAGCAGCAGCTTCTTGGGCTTCGAAATACCCACGGTCATATTCTTTTTGCAGCTCCCCCTCCATCTCCTTCTTCATCTCCTCCCGACCTTGAGATCTTCCTTCGGCCAGGCCCTCGTCCTTCCCCTCAGACCTGGTCTTCCCGGCAGCTTCTTGCATGCCTTTGACCAGCTCGTTGAGGTTACACACTTGAGTCTCAAGCACTTGGCGCGCGGCCTCAGACTCCTCCTAGCTTTTTTTGTATTCCTTGGCTGCGTCCTTATTGACTTGAAGGGACTGCAGCATCAGCTTCCTCTTCTTCTCATGCTCGGTGAGGTGAAAGTTCACGCTCATTATTGATTGAGAGGCCTGAAAAAGATTTAAGTGTGGTGTATAAGCAAATAAGTAAATCAGAAATGACAACCAATAAACCAAAAGGACTTACCCTTGCATCATGATAGTAATACTCGGTTAGGGCAGCCTTGAGCAAAGGAGGCGATTGGATGTCCCTCGGTAGCCCCACCCCGGACAGAAGTGTCAAGGCGAGGGAAGGATCTTCCCGAAGGCTGTCGGATTTCAACACCTGCTTCTTGTCAGGCGTGATAAAGCTCGGAGCCCAGGGGATGCTTTCTTCGCCCGGGCCCTTTTCCCTCTCAGCTATACTTGCCGAGCCTCCAGCTTCGGTTCGTACAGATGTCTTCTGTTTCTTACCAGCAGGAGCTTCCTTCGGCGACTGAGAGGCTGGGGGAGGACGTTTCTGGGATGGTGGGGCTGAAAGCTTTTTGCCCGGACCAGAGCCGGAGGCCACGGCAACCCCAGTCTTCTTTTGTAACACAGCAGCCTTTTCTTTTTCCTCCAGCTTTTTCTGGAGCACGTCTTTCATGCTTCGTGTAGGCAAGTCTTCTGGCTCTTCGGATATAGTTTCTTCGGCCGGTGCGTGGATGAGACCTCGCAGAGGCCTATCTTCGCTCAGAAGTAGATCTTCGGTTAAGTCTGTCTGAACCCCGGACTTGAGTTCTTTGTCGGCAGCTTTCTTCCGAATCCTACCCCCGTACGCAGCTTTGTGACCAAGGATCGTCGGAGCGTCTCTCTCTTCCGAGGGAATCGTGAGCAAAGAAGTAGCAAGCTTGCAATTCCTCGCCGCTCTCAGCAATTGCTTGCTAATCTTTGTTGTAGCTGTCGAATAAGGAAACGAATCGTCAATTAGAAAAAATGAAACATAAACATGTCGGCCGAGCAAATAAAAATTAATAATACAGTAATAACAAAAAGCGAAACAAGACACCACAGTTGCTTACGAGGATCGCCCCTGCGCGTGGCAACTTCGAAATGGCCATATTCGTCCGGCGGATACTGATAATTCCCCCGAACCTCGACGTAATCCGAGGCCCATTTCTCGGAATCATACATCCCCTCAGGAATGATTTTTGCCATATTCCTTCGGGAACATAAATAATACCTGGAGTATCTGATGTTCCTTGACATCGTGTAATTTTCAAATATGTGGTGAGCCTCGAGTGGGAACATCTTAAGCTCAGCGAGCTTTATGATCGAGTGGATGATGCGGAAAGAATTGACGCTTAGTTGGCACGGCGTCAAAGTGAATATATACAGGATTTCCCTAAGGATTCTGTGCATTGGGAATCGAAGTCCTCCCTCGGTAATGGCCATAAGGGGAACTGTGATGTGCTCATTGCTATACCTAATTCGATGGCCAGGGACCAGTGTAATCATGACGTCATCCGGGATTTTATAATCCCGTTGGAATGATCGCATTCCTTCCTCGGTTTCAAAGGAGTTCCAGTAAGGGCACGGGTCCCTCCCCGTTCGGTCGGGAATAACGTCGGGGTCCAGGGGTACAATCTTCCTCTTCTTCTTTTGTGGTTGGGAGGAAGATCCGGCGGCTCCATGTCCACCCTCGGCCAGGCTCGAGGAAGCCGTGGCTGTTTCTCTCTCAGCGATATCTCTCTCGGAAATAGTTTCTTCGGCCTCATCGTCACCCTCGGCCGTCGGATCGCCAAACTCTTTTTCCGAAGGATGCTCTTCTATATCAACAATCTCACTGTCTGGGGACATCGTTCGGAGAGGAGCGACCTGTGCTGGGATGTCAACCTCTGGGGAACCTTCGGAACCCATCTCTTCATCCCGAACGCGGTAGCTCCGAGCGAGGTTCGAAATGGCGTCGGCGATCGCCAGGTTTACACCTCCAGCGCCTAACGACGCAATGTCTACCGAGCGATACGATTCACCGGAAGAAACGGAAGGAGAATTCTCCATACCTAAAAACAAGAGTGCGAGGGGTTAGACCGTCAGCGAGTTGCATGGTCGAAGCCTAGAGTGCCTACGTTCGATGAAGAGGATGTACCGAGCGTTTTGGTACTTCCGAAAGACGATTTGTCATGAGGGAAATATGAGCACGGGATCCAAACATGGGGAATGAAAAATACTCTTCTTTGTGTTCGGAAGAACACATGTTGAAGATGTACATATGCTCGGAAGAACATATGAACATCTTCAACCCTCTACAGTGCACAGGCGAAAAACTAGGCGAAAGGAAGGAAAAATGGCCCTGGAAAAACGTGTAACGACAACTGAAATACAGGAAAAGTGCAAGAAATCAGAAATATACCTTGAAAATCAAAGAAAATTCTGGGTTAAATGCTTCAAACTCTTCGAAATCTGCAGATTGCTTGAGTTTCAGAAAATGGGAATGGCGTCGTACTCTCGAAACGTCTGAGAGAGGGAGAAAAAGTGATTTTCTCTATCCTCTCTCCGTCTCTTATACCTAGGGCGAAACTCGAAGCGTCGCAGAGCCCCCAGCCGTAGGATTTGGGCGGGAGATTGATGTGACCGTCGATGCTCGACACGTGGAGATTAATGGAGTGCGCCGTATCGACGTCCAATAGCAGAGTGACACGTGGTGACATTTGAAGCTGGCGGTTGCAGAAGCATTAAATGGAAGGGACACGCCTGACGATTCGATGTCTTTCTGACGATTGCCCTGGAGTTTTCGTTCGGTTAAGTCTGTCAGTGATCTTTCTTCGGCTGCCATGCATTCTTCGGCCACTACTTGTGATCAACTCCTCCTTCCATTCCGAAGCTTTGCAGATGTGGAAACATGAGTTGAGGGGCTATTGTAGTGGAGCGAAATATCCGAAGCTCCAAAAGGTCCGGATGGGCCAAAGGGGCCCCACCGTTGCTATTCTTGATCGATTCGCTGCCTCAGTTCATTTGTACCCAGTGGGGCCAAGATACGTGATTTGCCCAAAATATTCGACGGACAAGTGAAGCTCAGCTGTCTAGCCGAGCTTCGATTGATATCCAAGAGACAATATTCTTGTCTCGTTCGGATAATCCTCTTCTCTCGGACAATCGCCTCTCCCAATGTTGGTCGTTTCCTCGGCCATGCAGGTCTCGCCGGAGATCGCCGTTTCAGAACCTTCTAGAAGCTTCCAAGAAGGCGTGGGGGAGCTTCTTTGATAGGTGAGGAGACATCTCTGATTGACATGACCCCTCCACCTCAGACTGGGCGGCTCCCCAATCGCCCACAGGCGGCAGCCAATTAATGCCCCTAACTCATGACGTCATCTGAGCGTAGTCAAGCACATGGGTGTCAGGGACAGCTTGCAACACACTTACTTTCTTCATCTTTGCCTATAAATAGATGGGTACCTCCACCAAGTAAAAGGTTGAGATTTCTAAACACTCTTCTTCCTCCTAGAGCATATTTCTCACCAGACTTCTCTCCTCTTAGCTCCTCTTTCTGACTAGATCGTCGGAGCTTCTTCCCGGAGGAACACTCCCCTCCGGTTCTGCAGGTACATGACGTCCGGAGCCACGTCACTCGGTTCAAACGGGTCAAGACGAAGGAGAAGAAATCAGCCCCCCACACATTATAGTGCTAATCAATTTTCACCACTATTTTCTATTCTAGTTATAAACGTTTCTTGTATTTTTATCTAATGACAATATTAACCTCCTTTCCCTCTAGAAATTACTCCAAGTTTGGTGAGATCCAATTATAATAAATTTAATATCAATCACCTAATTCCTAGTTGTATAATTTCTGGGAGGTTTTTTTTTATATATATATGTTTTCCAATAAACACAAATGATATGACTACTATTTGCAGTGGTATAATTTCTGGGCAAATGAACAATTTTGGTGTATCATGGAAAAAAATGAGAAACAGAACAATATTTTTAATAGTGCTCCCGCTAACATGTGTGTCTGGGGCATAAGTTTAAGTGTTTGAATTCACACTAGATTATTCAACCAGAAAAAAATTACACTAGATTATTCAAAGTCCAAAGTTGAAAATCTAACAATTCGATTACTAGCGGGAAAATGTTGAAAGAATATTCTTGGGCACACTGGATTCATACCTTTATTTTCCTAGTGACTTTCTTGGTTAAGAATAATCTTGTGTAATTTTTTTTCCTGGGTGTTTCCTTTCTTATATGTTTTTTTGTACTAGGTTACATTTGGGAAAATGTTTGCACCTTTTGTCAGTTTCTCTCCCTTTTTTTCTTTTTGTCATTCTAAAAGATAGAAGAAAATGAAGAGTCAAGGATATTATTGTCATTGAAAATACTCTTAAACTTCCTTTAATGAAACTGTTTTGCATTCAATGTCATCATTAAAACATGTTATTAATACATCTTGGAATGGGTATAAAACATGTAATTAAATATGTCATAACGGTCCCGCGAATAAATGCTCTCGTTTTGCTTGACCTACTAAGTAGGCAAAACACATCACGAATTAAATGTGACAGCTATGTTGGGTCATAATACTTCTTGTTTTGGTGATGCTTAACGGTGTCAACATTCAATTAGGGCTAGAAAAAACATGTCATAGTTGTTGGGGGTCTCACTGGGTGGGTGGAAGTTGGGATATAAATGTAATTGACATCAAAACATTATCTGTTAAAATAAAAAAAACACACATTATCTATTGATCACTAACTTCCCTCCTTAGACACTCATGAATAGGTACTAAGAGCATCCACAATGTAATAATCAAAATTAAAAGATTGTTAAAGTTAGCGATGTGGGCTTAAAAAAGTGCTCACATTATACTAATCAAAGTTAGCAATCTCATAACCAATAATCAAATTTGAGCATTTGAATAATCAAAAGTAACAATGTGAGACTTCACATTGCTAACTTTAGCAACCCTCTAAATAAATACTCAAAAACTGACGTGACAAGTTTTGATTATTCATTTTTATTATTACATTACAGATGCTCTAACTGGGCATACTTTTTGGTTATTTTATACGTTGCCTATTGTCTTTTTAATACCTTTAACTCGGTCTTACAGCTGAGATTTGGAATAGTTTCTGCTTCGTTTTTTCAGAACTTTGATGTTCTTATCAGTTGGCTAAGTTGGAATTGTCCTCCAATTTTCACAATACTTTATCTATATCAGCGTCCAATCAGAAAAAAAAAAAAAAAAAACCCCATATCAGAGTTTAATGATTAATTGGTAATGCTGCACGTTTGTAAATCATGGGGATCGCATAAGCTCGAATGGCATGTCCCAAGAACTCTTGGTAGCTGTGCATTTGTGCGCTGCATACCGAGTGTATAGATGCCACACAAATACGCACCGCATATTGAATGTATAGATGCCATACAAATGCATGGTTATTTAGGATTGTAACATGCTCCAAATCCGTAAGGCAAGGTCAAATTGTCCAACTATCTTTTCATACTCTTTATGGCTGAGTGATCTGACCCCTTCAGTGAGAGATGGTTGAATTGTGTAAATATGCTACAGAATTGTGTCCATAAGCAAGTATTAAGCAAACATAACACTGGTTAGATATTACTGTTAGGATAGGTCACTCTGCATTAAGTCAATGAGCGCTTTTACCATAGGCCCAAACCCAATAGACCCAGATAAGATTAGTAACTAAGTAGTAATTAGTTGTGTTTTCGTATAGCTCTTGGCTTTAATCTACTGTCAAGTTGATTCTTGATCTAAGGGTTATTTTATGAGATCTCTTTTTTTTCCTCTATCGATAAGAATGATCAAGTTATATCATGCATGAATTACAAAGAACAAACCCGATACACCAAATCAGTTGTAGAGTTCACGAGATAACTAAAAACAACAACTTAACTAATACAAGAAATAAGTATATATTATATGGAAGAAACAAAGGAAAGCCCCTCTAAAGGAAGAGCAACCACACCTAGGTGGGAAGAATTGAACTCTTGACCTCCTCATGAGATGCAAGAGTCCCGGTGCCCCAATTTTATGCTTGTTGAGACTCTCATTTCAAAACTCCGACAGTTGGGCAACGTTCTTGTATGTACACCTCGTACTGCCTCCCAAAGAGCTGGTGATTGCTAACACTCTCACCTAAATCCATTAACTCCATATATATGGGCCTCCATACGTGGTCTTCCCTCTTAATGCACCCCCACCCACCACGTGTTAGTTCCCTTTCTCTGCTGACTTTGCATTCTAAAGGAGGCACTGATGCAACAATCCCTTTTAATGGACCCATCCCCGTTCGTTTTCAGTTTTCTGGTGTAATAAAGTATGCTTTTTTCTCTTATCAAAAAAAAAAAAAAAGTATGCTTTTTTCTGATTATTGGATTTGGAAATACTCACGGTCCTGTTTTTGCATTTTAAAGTTTTTCATTTTTAGTGTTTGGGAGCCAATTTTAGAATTCCTTCTATGCAAGTAAAGTGAAGTGTAATTGGTGCCTCTCTTATACTCCCATGCACATGGGTAGGGTTCGATTTCCGTAAATACTCATTGAAAAACCGATGGGGGAGAATCAAAATAAAAACGCAGCCGAAAAATTACTTACCTTCTGCCATGGTATTTAAGTCTTGAGAAATCCAGAAATCGTTTTGTTCTTGAACCAATATGTTTCACTCAACAAAACTCCCACTAATTGATTTCGGAGGGCAATGGGTAGGATTTCCAATCTAATCTATATAAATATTTTCCATACATGTAATTTGATAGTATCACATGTCTTTATATAGATAGATCGGGACCCTTTTCTAATGGACGCAACACTTTATATTTTCTTCTATCATAGAAGTTATAAGACACCTATTCGTTATTGGTTGTATAACCTTATACATGAATGGTCACTAAGCCCATTCATGGATAGTCACTATATCTATTCATGAATAGTTACCGATTTTTTTCATGAATAGTTAATTACCAATTATTTAGGCAATACATTATTTATATCCAATACCCACTTTTTTAGTTATAAACATAAATATTATAAAATATAAATAAGATTGATGTGGCATGTGAGCCACATAAATTCTAACACACATCCCATTTCCAAGTCCCTTAGGATAGAGTAGTAGATTATGATTAATGAATGGCAAAAAAAAAAAAAAAACGTTATGGAAAATGAACTAGAGAATTCAGAATTTAATGATCACCTCTTGTCCGGCTCTCGGTGATGTTTTTTGGATTCTAATTATACTTTTACTCAAAATCTTTCTGCCAAGTCTATTATGCACTTATCATTATTTTTTTTTTTTTGAGGGATTTTTATTTGAATCCAAAGATCTATAATTTACAATTTACAATCGAGAATCTAAAACATAATTAGCTGGTAATACCCCCACACTCGTTAGTCTCTTGCTGTGCGGATTTTTCGGTGAATTGGAAACATTTCTTTTAGAAACGAGAATTCCATTGCAAAACTGAAACCCAGCTGAAAAATAAGTAATACAAAGTACAGAGGGAACGCCCTAAATAGGGAGGGGAAAGGGATCTATAAACCTGAAAAAATACAAATAGTTAAGCACTAATCCGCAGTCTGCTAGGGTCGAATCCGCACTAAACTACACGATAGTGTAACCATAAGCAGGAGAGCAATGACGACAAATCTACTTGATGGAGCTTGAGTATCATCCTAGTTGATTCAAGGGCAAAGTCCACTTTCACCCCCTTATGGTTGGGGTTATGTACGGATACACCTCTGTAGTTTAAAAGTATGCATATAACTCTATGTGGTTTGTGAAAATGTGCGGATAGACCTCATGCCGTCATATTTTCATCCATATTAAGAGGTGTATCTCACACGCCTCTACAATCTAATCTAAGCCATTAATAATGTATTAAATAAAGAATAGAGCATCTCTGTAAAAAAAAAAAAAAAAAACATCTCGATCATGAATCAATAACCCAGTGATGTAATTTTTGGTAAATTCAAATTTGAAATTTTAATTTCATAACAAATTCGATTTGACCATGAGATTTTTATTTTTTGATCGACTTGAATTTTGACAAGGATGTAGTAGTCGTAAAACTCTACAATATCAACAGTTCGAATCTAATTTTTGTTATAGGGGATGGATTAGTTAGATTTAAGGAAGAAGAAGCATATCAAGGGAGAGGATAAGCATATCAGTTTTTTTAATATTGTGTCCGTTAATATGGATGGAATACATGACGGCAAAGGATTTATCCGCACATTTTCACAAATCTCACATGAAATTATGTGCACATTGTTAGTTATTTGTTAAAAGACTTGTAATTTTGCTTGTTACAATGTGAGATATTTTTTGAACATTGTTGTTAAATTTGTTTATCCACACCCATTTTCTTATAATTTAAAGAAAACAAATGTTTATACCGGCATTGTAAAAAATTTAATCCCTTTACTTATTAAATGAATAGTATATTAATTTCAAGTGTGCCTTTCAAACATAAGACTAGACTGACAAGAAAAGTTGAGGAAATGAAGACTATTTCTTGCGCCTCAACCCTTTCTCTTTCCCTTTCCCTTTCCCATTCCCAATGAAAGACTACACTAAATGTTGAAGTACATCATGTAAATGCGATAAGTACAGCATGCCATTAACTACTGTTTCACGTTTTAGTCATGTTTCTCAAGTAGTATTCGGGGTTTCAAGGAAATTAAAAGACGTCAGCTGCTTAATTTGTGTTGTGACAGCTGGGAAAACGAACAAGGAATTGAACAAGAGTTTTTAGTCGATGAGAAGTAGTATCTGTTTTGACAGGAACGATAATGCATCATATGCATGCATGCAATGTGAAAATTGCGTGCATTAATAGAATAGTACTCATGCATCCAACCAAAACACATATCATTTTAATTAATTAATTAAGTGGTGTTTTAGTTTCTCTGTTTCAACTTGTTTCTCTCCTATTAATTTATGGACCTCACACATTTAATAAAGTATTGAATGAGAATGCCATACTCTCATTCTTAGATGACGGACCATGCTTCCGCTATCTCCACTAGCTATTACTCAACTTCCCTATCGCATTGGTTATTTTCGGCCCTTTCAAATTCCATTTTCTTAATTGAGATCAAGATGAGTGGGACCATAGATCGACACCATCAATAACATCCAATATATTCTTGTCTAGTCATAGGGAGACAATTGTGATTTGCTGGTCGTGGCTCTCGTAGTTTTCTAAATCGCAAAAGTTCTAGATTATATATGCGATGAGAGGTGGCGTTGATGGATTCGTGAAACATTTGAAATGAATTCTCTTGATAAATAGGGCAAAATTCATAATAATTGGGTCATTTCAAGAGAGTTTAGTAGGAAAAATTGCAATCCTTGGTGGATTTTATCCGGAAAATATTAGCATTTTATTTGGAAATATGTAAATCCATACATCAATATCAATACTGTCTTCTACATTATAAAATAGAAAATCGTGTGGGTTCTGTAAAAAAAAGTCTAGGTATATAAACGAGAGCAACTTCTACAACTGCTAGATCACTTGCAGTTAACTTTGTAGCCATCGGATCATTTCGTTTTTAAAAGATACAAAGAATATTCTTCTAATAAATCCATACCTCTCAATCCTCGCTTTTTACGCAATATATCTTTATATAAATGTTGCATTTTATGGTCAAACAGAGAAATAAGTCTCAAAATGGTAACTAATGCTTTGTGGTGATTACAACTACTGCGAAGAACAGTTGATAGAACGGATAAAATTTATTTAAATTGAGACTATATTCCATTCTAACGTGGCATTTCCTAATTCTATTACAGGTTAGATTGCCTTCTATCTAACCTTCTAATGAGATTCATACTTTTCCTACCAATAGCAGGCTGGCTATTGGAGTATATTTTACTTGCTAGACTAGATTGCCACAATAAATCGAGAATGGACACTGTTCTTTGACTTCTATGGAAAACTACTCTAACAATTTTTAGTATTTATTGTATTTGTCACAATCAATTCAAAGTAGTGACCAAATAGGAAAACAAACCCCATATCAATTGGAAAACCAGCTACTCCGCTAGTCTACATCTGCAACAATATGCATGTTAGGGGCACATCAGATGTGGCATCTCAATCACATCTCTCTCATATACGGGAGGTCCACTGAACATGTTAGGGGCCCAATAGACCTCATGTATATGAGAGAGGTGTGGATGAGATGTGCCACGCTGACGTGCCTTTGACATTTTTGACAACTAAAATGGGTTTAGCGATTTAAACGGCCTCATTTAAAGCTCCCTCCTCTTCTTTAAGTACCCAATAAAAAACGCAGAGATAGAGTCCTCCTCTCTATTAACAGCCCAGTGAAACGCTCCTGTCGCCTCTCTCTGAATGCTCTGAATATGAGAGCCCTAGCGATGTCTAACAGTTTAGTTCCGTCGAGCCACCGGCTGTTTCCGACGCCGGTCACGGGCATTTTCGGCAAACGTTCCGGCTCCCTTCGATGCATCCGTGCTCCACAATGCTGTTCTCTCCAGTGTGCATCTCTAGGTCTCTTACCCTCTATCGCTATCTGTGTGTACGTATGTGCTTCTATTTGTAGGTGCCTAAAGAGCTTGGGGTTTACCTCTTTTGAATTTCCCTGAAAATGCTGGAAAGGATAACAAGAGTTTGAAGTTTCAATCTTGAATTCCCTTTCCATTGAAAAGAAAAATTACTCATTGGAAGCCTAATTGTTGAGTCAAGAATCGAAACTTTTTTTTTTTTATTTAGTACTGTAGGTGTCAGGTCGAGCTTGCGCGAACCTCGGACTAATCCCTACATAGCTACTCCACAGCTGTTTCACATGTTTACGCAGGGTTGAGGTGGCCCCAAGATTTGCTGGTAAGGAGAATCGAACTGAGACCTTAGGAATGAGCAAATTCTCAAGTCCCAGGCAAAGACCACTTGGCCAGCCCCTCGGGGTTTAGAAAGAATTGGAATTTTGTTAGGACGAAATACGAAAACGAGAACATGAAAAACTATCGGAATGACACAAGACAACCATGGTTTATGTAGACTATGTAGTTTGGCTTAAAGATTGGAAAACCCGGGTAAAGATGAAGATCAAGAGATATTAGAATGAAATAGGAGAATTCAGTAAGCTAAACTCTCTCAAACAAAGAAATTCTAGAGCTTCAAAACTACTTATATATATTAGGAAAAATACTTGGTAATTGTTCGATACCTTAATATATGTTGTTGGACCCATTTCCTAATAGATTTTGGAGAATTGGTGACTTGGTATGGCATCAGAGTTTTGGCCTCTGTGTTGTGTTTTGCATTTTGTATGGATGTTTAATATCTCCACGTGAAGGAAGTGATGGGTTCCTTGGCAATATAGTTTGGTTAAGCGTTTGGGATAAGTGGTGAGCTAACGGTAAATTCGGTAATAACAAATCAACCTAGCGCCGCCCGCGAAGTCAGGGTTAAATTCAAGACACCTCACCCCAAAAATTTTATCTTGTGTTTTCTGTTATCCTCTTTGCAACCGAAGAGAGCTAACCATTTGTGGTTGATCTGGTTTTCTTCAGTGACAGATGAGACCAAGTTTTTGGAGGCGTCAAGAAAAGGGAACTTAATCCCTCTTCACAAATGCATCTTCTCTGACCACTTAACTCCGGTGCTCGCATATAGATGTTTAATTAAGGAAGATGATCAAGAGGCTCCTAGCTTTCTATTTGAGTCAGTGGAGCCTGGTTTCCGTGCTTCAAGTGTTGTAAGAGTCTCTTTTGCAGATTTATTATTTTGGAAGTGAGTGCATTTGTTTTTGCTGGTGTTGTTTAGCCTTCAATTTAATGTTTAGGGTCGTTATAGCGTGGTTGGAGCGCAGCCGGCGATGGAAGTTGTTGCAAAAGAAAAAAAGGTTACAATTTTGGACCACGAGAAAGGGTGCGTGACTGAGAAAGTAGTTGACGATCCAATGGCGATCCCAAGGAGTATTTCTGAGAGTTGGAGACCACAATTAGTCGATGATCTTCCAGATGCATTTTGTGGTAATATAAGAATGTTAAATTATTATAGCTTACTTACAGGTCCACATTTACACTGTTTAGATTTCCATTGTTTTTCTTTTGGAAATAAATATGAAGTGGTTTAGGTAAAATTGAATTGTTAGAAAAGGGTTTCTTGAGCTGACTCTCAAGCAGTATTACTGTATGACGGGTGTTTTGTTCTGTTGACTTCTCATATTTGTAAAATTCAAGCTATCCCTATGTTACTCGATGCTTCTCTTATTAATGCACATGAAAATATCATTTGTTGAACATTGAAAGCAGTACTTAGACATATTCTTCTATCTTGAACAGGTGGGTGGGTTGGTTATTTCTCATATGACACGGTTCGTTACATAGAGAAGAAGAAGCTGCCATTCCCAAGGGCACCACCAGATGACAGGAATCTTGTGGATATTCATCTAGGTCTCTATGATGACGTGATTGTGTTTGATCATGTAGAGAAGGTACCTTTCACCCTGAAAATTCTTCCTAGATTGTGTTTGATCATAGAAAAGGTACATTCCCCTACAAATCTTAGCTCTCATGTATAGTTTAGAATTGATGCCTCCACATGTGTCCTACTATTTCTAACTCCCAATCCAATCATCTTGAAGTCAATATTCATCCAACCCCCTTTGTGGCAGCATTGGGGAACATCGCCTATGACTTCTTACTACTTAGAGCGCCTTTTGATGTCAAGAGTATTCAGATAGAAGTATGTAGGCAAATGGGAGATGCCTATGTTTTCTATGTTTGTATATCCTTCTCTGCTTTTTTATTTTTCCCATATACGCAGATGTTTTTGCTGCTAGCTGAAGTACCTTCTATAATTCATACCATTTCATTTTTGTAGCTACAGCGTACATAGTTATTGCGTCATCTATTCTTCACTTTATCCAGTAATATAATCTCTTCAACATTTTAGTTGAGGGATGTTGCGGACCCGTTGAATACTAAATAGGTGCTCTAGCACCATAAATCAACTGCAAGTAAGGTCTTTGAGGAAACCAGTAACCAAAAGACCTGCCTCCATCTTGATTGAGGCTGCAGAGAATTTTTCAAAATGCTGATGAAGGGTTTTTGTCTTTTCTCTGTATCCTCAGAAAGCATACGTGATTCATTGGGTTCAGTTGGATCAATACTCCTCCATTGAGAAGGCTTATGACGATGGAGTGAAACGCTTGGAGAAGTTGGCATCCAGAGTACTAGATATTGATCCGTGAGTAACTGTTGTACTCTTTCTTATATGAAAATAAGAGGATACACAAAGTCACTCATCTTCATTTGTATGTGTGTTTTTTTTTTAAATTCTCTTTTGCTAGCCCAAGGCTGTCTCCTGGTTCTGTGGATATAAATGCTCACCAATCTGGTGCTTGTTTCAAGAAGTCAAACATGACAAGTGAAGAATACAAGAGCACAGTAGTGCAGGCAAAAGAGCATATTTTTGCAGGGGATATTTTCCAAATCGTGTTAAGTCAGCGCTTTGAACGGCGAACATTTGCTGACCCTTTTGAAGTCTATAGAGCGTTGAGAGTTGTGAATCCAAGTCCATATATGACTTACTTGCAAGTATGGTCTTCTGTGGAACTATCTAATGTATTCCCAATATTACTTTTATCATCATTTCTAGCAGCAAAGTTTTTATTATATTCCTTGTTATCAAGTATGGTCTTCTGTGGAACTATCTAATGTATTCCCAATATTACTTTTATCATCATTTCTAGCAGCAAAGTTTTTATTATATTCCTTGTTATCAGGCTAGAGGGTGTATTCTTGTTGCTTCAAGCCCAGAAATTCTCACCCGTGTAAAAAAGGTAAATTACCACGCAATTTTCTTTTTACTACTTTCACATACATTCTTAGAAAAATGTTCGAACATGCATTGCCAGTGTCGAGTATTAGGAACTTCTAGATGTTTGTGAAGTTCTTATCTGTAATGTGTATTGTTGCTACTTGCTATTCTTGTAAATATTTATTGAGAAATATACTTGTTGATCCATTCTTATGTGTAGAAGAATATTGTTAATCGACCATTGGCTGGGACGAGTAGAAGGGGAAAGACATCTGATGAAGACGAGATGCTAGAAACGCAGCTTCTGAATGATGAAAAGCAATGTGCAGAACACATCATGCTGGTTGATTTGGGACGGAATGATGTTGGAAAGGTTTTTCCTTAACTTTCGACTTGGTTTCTCTTCCTGTATACTTTCTTTGGCACTTGTTTATGGGGTGATGAGTAATAAAACTTGACTTCCTTGGTGTGATTGATCGTTTATATCACTGATGGAAACTTGGTATGTTCTTTTACAGTAGTTGTTGTGAATTCTCTGCTAAAATTTACTGTTGTCTCCTCATTAAATTTGCATATCAACTCTCAGTTAACTCAAATTGATGATATAGGTATCTGAAGGCGGTTCTGTGAATGTGGAAAAGCTCATGACTGTTGAACGGTACTCACATGTGATGCATATCAGCTCCACGGTCAGTTTTTCCTTTTGCTTAAATGTGGTTTGAGTTTCTGATTTGAGAATTGTACCTTCAAAGTCGCATGGTCCTCTCCTCTTCGGTGCCTCTCAGTCTATTTTCTTATGTGTCTGCGAGAAAAACAGTTTGTTATTTCATTCCAAGAAGTTTCCTGATGCACTAATCGAAATACCAAAAATTAGAAGTTTCCAGATGCCCTAAATAAAACAACTGAAAGCCTGAAAATCTATTAAAAGCAACCTGAAACTTTTAATTTACAAAACCAATCTCGAATTTTCCTTCACAGGTTACAGGGGAATTAAAGGATAATTTGACTTGTTGGGATGCCCTGTCTGCTGCATTGCCTGTTGGAACAGTTAGTGGAGCACCAAAGGTACTCATTTGTATACATTGTTCGGTACTCAGTTCCTCTTTAGTTTCTCAATCTTGTCTGTCTTGTTTTGGGCTCTTCACTGGTTATGAAATTTCCTTGAGCAAATCTAGAACTTGCCCAACTAAAATGGCAACTTTATATCCTGATCTAACTTAAGTATTCTGCATTGTCATTTCCACCTTTTGGAGTTGTGGATCTCACAAGCTCCACTAAAACGGAAGGCATACAAATGTCTACACCTCCTTTCACATCAACTAGTAATGTTAAATTATCTCTCCGTTGTATGCCTTTTTTCTCGCTTTACTTTATTGGTTCCCATAGTTCTTTTTCTTACTTGGAAATGGAAACTTTGACCATCAATTTTCGATATTACTCTTCAATGTTTAAATGCAATCTTAATTTCCAAATGGGCTATTTAAGAAGCCAGATATTTCTGTAAATTAATCGTGAAAATTTTCTCCGTAAACTTTGTATATGGAGTTATAGACTAATATGTATAAAATCAGATTGAGGGAGCATGTCAAGTGTTGGAAAGAAATGAAGGTTTCAGATGGGTGGAGTGTACCCTTGTTAAGAGTCGTATGAGATTGGCTATTTGGAACATGTCAAATTTTTTTGGCTCCATCTTTCTTCACTAGTGGCCTGTTTTGCATTGGAAGGGGGAGAGAGATTCTTGCCTTCAGCTTTGACATCAAAATGGTACTTTTGGCCATATCGTGCTCTGCTTGGGAGTCTTTCTAAAGACTCTTGACATCTTCCTCACTTCACTTTACCCACATTTTTTCTTTCTTTCCCCCTTTATTCTTGCTCTTTTTTTCGCTGTAAATATGCTTTTCCAACAATGTATTGATCACCTGCTGTGACTTTTCACAGGTGAAGGCGATGGAGTTGATCGATGAACTAGAAGTAACAAGACGAGGGCCTTATGGTGGTGGCTTTGGAGGTATTTCCTTCACCGGCGACATGGACATTGCTTTAGCTCTCAGGACCATTATATTCCCAACTGGGACCCGATATGACACCATGTACTCTTACAAGGACTCAGACAAACGTCGAGAATGGGTCGCTTACCTTCAGACGGGTGCTGGAATCGTAGCAGACAGCGATCCGGATGATGAGCAAAGAGAGTGTGAGTACAAAGCTGCCGGTCTTGCTCGTGCCATTGACTTGGCTGAGTCAGCATTTGTTGACAGAAGATAGGCGCATTTTTGTTGCCCCGAAATTTTTAGCTTGGCAACTTCCATTTTGAGGCTGTCAAGTAGTTATCTGTGTTGTATAGTCAGGGGAATTCATCCAGTGTAAAAGGGGAGGCTTTATGAGATTGGTAAACAAATTCATAGTTCTTATTTTCACAGGATCACAGCTTAAGTATAACAAATTTATGTCTCTTTGGGGAAAACAAATTGTGAAATGAGAAACTCTGTAGACTTGCGATTTTTGGAAGTTTAATCTTTGATTCTTGAAATTTGCTGGATAGATGTTTGCCTCTTTCTTGAAAGGGATTCCCTTGAGAATTCCAGAAGGCAGTTTCCGTAAAGACAATAGCGTACACTGCCATCGGAAATGCACTCACCAGAAGCGCCTTATCCAATTAATTTTAACACTCCGTTTTTATTCATAGGCACTCCGTTTGTTTTTGTCTTATTTACGTAAAAATATAAAATTGCTTTTCGTATGAAAAAGGTGACGAAAGAGGTAATGGTAATTTAGTAATTTCACTTAAATAGAAGACAAAAAGAAGTGCTAATAGATAAAAGTAGAGTGCATAAATCATTTCCCAAACAATTTCCTGAGGCGCCGTGCAGTTGCACTGAAAAGATATCAAAGTACGGAAAAATCAACTTTCTTATAATTTTTTTGTGAATTCAGTTATCAGGAAAGTTGTAGGATCCATAGTTTCAACTTCCCCACTAGAAAATATTTTCTTGCAAAATAGATCTTGCCAAAATGAATGAATTCTTGTTTTTTTACAAGATTTGTTGTCAAGAGAACGCATCACGTAAAATAAATTTCAGTTTATTTTACTTTACGTTACTTCACTTTTCTTAAGAACTAATTTTTCACCTAACATTTCTGATAACTGAACGGAGCCTAAATTGTTTTTGGTAGCTCCAAACGCTGCGTTTTGAGGACGCTTTAATACCCACCACAAAATGAAACCGGCCACGAATTTTATCCTTGTGTGGAGTGGATCTGGTATTATCTTCTTCTTCTTCTTCTTCTTCTTCTCTGTTCTTTCCTCTCTATGGCCTCACTGTTAGTCGGAGCACCACCAATGGCCTCCAAATCCCTCTCTCTCTCCTCCACACTTCGCTTCTCTCCCTCCAAATCTCTCGTCTCCGTCTCACTCCCAACTCGTTCCGTCTCCCTCGCCTCTCCTGCGCCACGGCTATTAAGTACGCGAAATCTGTGCCTGTATATACACACACACGCACAGATATGTACACGTCGTATATGTAGGTTTGTTTTCTCCAATTCTGACTTAAATTGTTGTTTTGTAATCAGTTACCTGTGGCAGAGGGGACAAGAAGACTGCCAGAGGGAAGCGATTCAACCACTCCTTTGGAAACGTGAGTTCTTCAATTCCCTTCCAGGAAATTTTCAATGCAATGGTTATTTGTCATCTCTCACCTGGGGTGTGACTGCACATTCAAATAGCCATTGCATTGAAACTTTTTTCCCTTGGTGGGTTCTCCATATTGGGGAAAAACTTTAGGGCTTTTTTGAACTAATATTGTTCACAACTAGGATTTGAAGGACCAAAACTTGGAGAACGTATTTTGTGGGACAATTTGCAAAAAAAAATGATTTGTTGTGTTCTTGTTTATTGTGGGATTATTTTTAGAATTGAACCTTTAGAGAGAATCCAAGGGCGTCATCAATGAAACGCGATATGGCTAGTAAGTTGTAAATTGAATTATTCACTGGCAAAGACATAATTTATGGGTATTTTTCTGCACATACGTAGGAATTTTAAGGTTTTTTTTTTTTTTTTTTTCACCCAAGGGACTTATAGGGGCCAATCTCATTGAACCTCTTCAAATTAACCTGAAAAACTGGCATAATTTTTTTTGACCGGCCTGAAAAACCAGTATATACTTGGTGGTAATATTTACAGTTGTGCAAGGGCCCGGGCACCCCCTTGCGTCCGCGCCCATCACCATGTATGCATAGTGTACTTCACTATGCAGATTTGGTAATTGTCACCTTTGTTGAGTGTGGTGGTTACATTTGAATTTGGTTTTATTATTGCATAGTGCTACCACATGCGGTTGTAATGAGTTTTTACTTGAGTTTCAGATTCGTTAAGATGACAAAATTATCCAAAAATTTTCATAAAGAGAATATGATATGAATTTCAGATTCAGTCTACTTTGATGGATGAAATTCTGTTCTGAGTAATAGTTCCTTCCATGACTATGGTTGTGCTGTTTATGTATATGTAATTCTGTATGTATAGGCGAGACCTCGGAACAAGAAGAAGGGGAGAGGACCACAAAGGGTTCCAGCTCCTCCTGCGCCGCCTAGGAAGGACCCTTTCGACGATGACGAGAAGATTGAAATCGAACTCGATGATTCCCCGTTTGAATGAGAATTGAGTTTGTTTTTGCTTCCATGTTCTGATCTTGTGTTTGTTGTCCGAACATTCATCTTTAGTAAGTAATTCTTAATCGCACCACTTTCTCTTAAAGTTCCAACTTTGCTAATTCTTATTTGCCGAATTTTATATGAACTTAATTGCTATATATTCCTTGTTGAGAACCATAGAAACTTATGTGCGGTCGCTGCAGATTATACAAGAGTAGTGTGGGTGTACCTCCAATGTTCTAGTTGATTGGTTGTATTGTAATGCCAGAGATCGTGCAATTTGATTGTTATCTGTGTAAAAACAATACAGTTATTTCTAACTGAAGCTGAAGTAGTAATGGGTTAACCTGAAGTGAAGGAATATTAGTATGCCTCAATGGAGATACTGAAAAGAAAGAGAAGGTTGGAAGGAGGAGGAGGAGGAGGTTGAAAGGAACTGGACAGGGAGAATGGTGATATTGACGGGACATTGGATGAGCAATAAACAAACATCAAACATTTCTAGCAAGGAGCGTTCGGTCATTTTTGCAATGGTCCAAGAATGTGATACATTAGAACCGTTATGTTCTTTACCAGTCCTGCAATTGCGAAACTCCTTTTTCCTGCGTACATGTTGAATTGTGGAAGGAAAAGAGTGTGCTGTAGTAGCCAAATCTAGGCTCCGATGGCATACTCAACTCATGGAACGATCATTTTCGTTACTGTGCTATCAAGGAGACTAGGCAATAGCGAGTACTCCCCAGTGGATTCCGGGTGCCTGCAGTGAGTTTTTCTCGCTGCAGCTTCCAGCCACACAAAGTTATTCTCGTTGCAGCTTCCAGCCACACAAAACGCCGTCGTGTCGGGGGCCATGCAGGCTTCAACCCTTTTTCTCCTCCCCATCTGGTACAATGGTTGTGTGGATCCCACTTTTGAGGTCCCACACATATAATCCAAGTCGTCCAATAATTTTAAAACAATTATCCGAGTGATTTGGTAAAAGAATCATCTCAATTAGATAATTAGAAGGCTTATCTACTTATTTGGTCTTTATAAAATAATTTCCGTTTCAAGTTCGTCCTTGCAAAATTTTTTGTTCCCTTTCCGTCAACAAGTGGACAGAAATATGTTACGTGGCTAACGGAAGACTGATGTGGAACGTTTTTTTGACAATGCGGCACCAATACAAGGCACTTACAACAATCCCACTACGCCACGTCACCACTTCCTTCACAAATCTCACCCAACTAAATTTCAGGGTTTCTTTTAGTTCGGCCTACAAACAAACGACATTAACATCTAAACAAAGCAAGCTAACTACAGAAAAAGGGGATTAGACTTCTAGTTTTGAGCAAGCTTTCCTCTTCCTGCCAAAGAAGCCACATGGTGGGCTACCTTGTAAGGCTATCTTTCTGACCCATTACGCACCACCCAAGTTCTTCACGTGATTTTGGAGGGAATGATTGGAGCTCGTCTTTGGTTCGTTTTTCATCAGATTCAAGAACAAGTTTGGGTCAAAGCTCTACTAAGAGTGGTTATAAAAATAAAAATAAAGGAGCTTGATTTGAGAGGATCAAGTCCAATGGAGGTTTTGTTTTCGTTTTATTAAGCTTGAACCCACTTGATAATACCAGATCTGGAGGTTTGAAACTTTTTGATGGGGGTGTGGTATCGGTGCAGCTTAGGGCCAAGTTGAGGAGGTTTTGGTGGAGATCAAAAAAGGGCCAGATTTTGGTGGTTTCAGTGGTGATTTTGACGGGGTCAAGGTATGGTGGCACGGATGCAGTGCGGCGGTTGGAAAAAGGTTTTCGCATGTTCGGATATGGGTTCAGTTTTTGTGAAGTTTCTTGGGGTGATTATAGGGATTGGGGGTTATTTGGAGTTTTAAATTTGGGGATTTGTTTTGGGTGTTGTTTTTTGGAGTTACCAGGAATTCATTTTGGATTTTCACTGGTACGCTATCGCCGCAGAGGTTGATTTGGGGGTTTTGATATGGGCTTGATTTTGGGGGTGATTATTGAGGTTAACAGGTTTCGGAGAATTTTTTGTTTTGACCGGTTCCTGGAGATTTTGAAGAGGAAGAGGAAGAGGAGAAGATGGTGTTGGGTGATCAGTGGTGAGATGCAAGAAGGGTTGTGTCTAATAAGAGTTGGGCCCACTAGTTGACGTCGCATAGTGGGATTGTCGTAACTCAGTAACTATCCTACATTGGTGCCACCTTGTCAAAAAAGATTCCACGTCAGCCTTCCGTTAGCCACATCAACTATTTCAGCCCACTTGTTGACAGGAAGGGTAACATAGAAGTGGCCCAAGTGGGTCATAAACTATAAGGGTAAAATTGAAACAAAAAATTTTACAATGACGAAATTGAAACAGAGAATATTTTATAAGGACCAAATAAGTAGATAAACCTAATTAGAATTAGTTCATCCAATTGTTCATTCAGAATTTAGGACTTCAAATACTGAATGAAGCTGAAAAAAAAGTTAAACAATTACGTGTCTGGTAGACCCTTGATTTGAACCATAGATTTTGGAGGGCTTATTGAGAAGAGGATTTAACAAAATCATTATCTTGATCAGATATCTCTACGTATCAAAACATTTCATAGTCTTTCTGTTTTGACACCTATCGATGTACATACTTTTTTTATTGAATGTTATTCAAGAGTCTACCAAGCACATAACTGTATAACTTTTTTTAAACTTTGTTCAATTTTTAGGATCCTGAATTCTAAATGAACAAGTGGATGATTGAATTAATTAATTAATTATAATTCGTAAAATTTCTATTTTGGCATGAGGAAGAACATCGAAAGACAATTTGATTTGTTGGCCAGTACATTGAACCAGTGTAATCTGCACCTTGAATTGAATAATGTTGCACTTTATATTGCATTTTTATTGCACTTTGTATGGAACGAATTGTCGACACCCAATGAGGACGAGTTGAGTGCCATTGCGATGTCTAAGTCAAACTTTACGCATTGAGAAATGGAACTAGTGCCTTGTAAGGTTAACATTCATGCACCTTTGCTCAATAATACTGCACTCTTCATCGAACTAAAATACACCTGATTCAAGACAAGTGTACAGCGTGATATCAAATCGTACTTTATTTTCTGGAAATGTATACTTTGCTCTTTAAATCAAAGAAAGTTGCACCTTGCATGACATTGTACTACACTTTATACGAAACTGATTGCCTCCAATGAGGACGTTGGGTGGCATTGTGATGTCTAATTCAAACTCTACGTATGAGAAAAATGAACTATTGCCTTGTGAGGTTAACATTCTTGCGCCTTTGGTCAATAATATTGCACTTTTCATCGAACTAAAATGCGCCTGATTAAAGACAAGTGAGCAGGATGATGTCAACTTGCACTTTATTTTTTGGGAATCGTATACTTTGCTTCTTTCATCGAAAAAAGTTGCACTTTGTATGACATTGTATTGCACTTTCTATAAAACGTATTGCACCCAATCGAAGAAAGTTGCACCTTGTATGACATTTTAATGAAGATGTTCATTTGCAGAGATGTTCATCACAATTAATTTAAAGGAAATGATTTACAGAGATGTTCATTTCGTCAGATTTTTCTTTGGAATGCAGCAGAGAGAGAAAGGAGCTTTGTCTGCGACTCGCAGATCCATCATTTGCAGTCAATTGGAGGATGAGAGCGAAGGGGACGATTAACAGAGAAGAGGGACGACGGAGGATGAGAGCCATGTTCATTTTCTGGTTTTACTCTGGAATGCAGCATGTGGGTGGGTGGGTTGAGGGGATGTCTCATCCCTGAGAGAGAGAGAGAACCGGTAGCCAGTCAAATGGAAATTAAGGGCAATTAAATATTGAAGGGTTAGGACGGGTTTTGTTCAATCTAATGGTGATGAACAAAGGTGCAAATTATACAACACCCTATTTATTGGGTGCGTATAGTAGACGGTCTCTTGTAATACTCAAAAACAGGAAAATATACTCTCCTAGTCTCTTTGTTACAAAAAGTTAGTCCATTACAAAAAGACATGCAATGGATCAAAACATAACTAACTTTGAAAGTTTAGTTTAATTTAATTTGTAATTGCGTTTACAAAGAGACTAAGAGAAAGTACTCTCTTAGTCTCTTTGAAAATACATTACAAAAAGTTACTTATGTTTTGATCCATTGCGTTTTCAAACAGGAAAGTATATTCTGTCTCTTTGTTACAAAAAGTTAGTCCATTACAAATTTAATTTGGGAAAATTTTATAAATGGTCCATCTAGTTTGCATGAGTTCTCATTTTCGTCCCTCTAATATTAATTGTATCAATTTTAACCCTATAATTTTCATTCCATCTCAACTTCGTCCCTCTCCTTGATGCCGTCAATGAAACAAACGGAATTGAAGGGCAAAATTGTCATTTTCTCTCATAGAGAGACTAAATTGAGATTTTATGTAAACCAGATGGACTATTTTTAAAATTTTACATTTTACTTTTGTTTTTTTGCAAATAAAATAAAAAGACCATAAGTAATGTATTTGACAACTGAATTATTTTTTATTTGGTAATCAAACTATATTGAAAAATTTATATTTCATTACACATTACAAAAATATTAGAAAATGAACAAATCAACCCCTTAGCTAATATCTTTGTATCATGTTCTTATAATCTCCTTATTTTTTCACCCGATAAAAAAAATGTTCAAAATCCATGTTTATTTATTATATGAGTGATCTTATGAGCAAGTCCCAAAATAAATACACTTATACCCATATTTTAATGTATTTGATCTCTTAATATTCAATAGTGTTTCATTGCTTAATTAAACACAATTACAAGATTTTTAAATACTACTGAACAATTTTTTCTTTTTAATCATGGGACAAAGAAAATAACGAGTGAAAATTCAATTGAAAAAAAAATACCAAGACATTTAACATAGGGGTTACTTTTTGAATTTTCTCATATTTTTTTGTGATATATATAATAAAAACTTTAAAAATTTTCAACATATTTTGATTATTCAATATAAAATGCGATGAGAAATATATTACATATGATGTATTTTAAATTTATTAACAAAAACAAAAGTAAAAAATAAAACTGTAGAAATAGTCCTTCTAGTTTGCATAAAATCTCAATTTAGTCCCTTTGTGAGGAGAAATGGCAATTTTGTCCTCCAATTCCGTTTGTTTCATTAACGCCATAAGCGAGAGGGACGAAATTGAGACAAAATGAAAATTATAGGGCTAAAAGTAACACAATTGATACTAGAGGGACGAAAATGAAAATTCATGCAAACTAGAGGGACCATTTGTAAAATTTACCCTTTAATTTGTAATTGCGCTTACAAGTTTTTGAATTTTTCGTGCCAAATTAAATTCGTTTTGGAATGAGAAAATTTCAACAATTATGCATGAAAGTACTATGTTTTTTTATCAAAAAAATTGCACATATATTGCACGTATTTAGTTTACTAACTTTTTGCAACAAATGAGTATATTACAATTTTCCTCAATGCAATCTTGTATTTTGAAACAGTTGCGTAATACTCTCATTATCAACAATCAAATACAACTCTCAATGTAAGTAACTTAGCAATTATTCATTCATTGGTCTCTCATCGATTGGTGATTGCGCAGATTGTAGCTTTCTACATTGGATTGATTTGTTGGCTAGGTGTTCAAATGTTTTTGGGTTATGTGTTCTAATAATTATTTAGGGTTGTGGGTTTTAAGAAAGGAATAAACTAAAATTAGACAAAAAATATTGTTGGTCGGCCCTTCCCACCCTTTTTGACCACCTTAGTCACCATGTTGAGCCGCTTCTGTTATGTAGGACAGGATTCCCAAATTAGTAGGCAACACCAAAGGTAAATAGCGAGGGCTGTTTGGGATGCTAGTGAATTCTCTACGGCTTCACTAACTATTACGAGTGACTTTGCCTTCAAGGATTGGTTCATAGACAGGATTTTCTGTCTTTCTACTTATGCTAATGAAAAAGAGCATTTCTACAACTACGTAGCCATTCTTTGGGCAATTTAGAAGCACAAAAATCAGAAAGTCTTTCCCGACACCCAATTTGAATCTGATGTTGTTCTCGCAATGGCAAAAGATAATGCTTTTTGGTACAAAAGGGCTCTCTCATGCATGCATGGACTTTTTGCAATACATATGGAAATCAAGGAGAAGCTCTTTGAGACAAAAAAAAATTCCCTTCTTTGTCAAGCATTTTCATCCCGCTTCTATTGTACCCGATTGCGGTTGATAAAGGTAAGGAAAGGGTTTTGGCAGAGAGAGATATGAAGAGGTAGCCATGGGGCTTTGAAACTCTGATACCCTATAATGATATTGCCAAAGGCTTGAAGGCTCTCAATACACAACCATGTACAGCCGTGCTTTCTTAGATCTATCTAACAAGTACATTTCTTCATCTTCTTTTGCAGTACTTCTTCCTGCACGAACTACGCATTCTCAGAAACCTGGTTGTTTGATGTGGTTTTGCATCTGCATTTTGAGTGCTATGGATGTTTTACCCCGTTATTAGCTCCGGAAAAGGTAAAGAATTCTCAAAATAGAAGAGTTGTAAAGAACCTGTTAGAGAGTTACCGAGGATGAAAAAAGTTGTGCCGTCAAAGAATATGAAAAGATCAAGGTAACACCTGTTTTATAATCTATCCTAATTGCCAGGATGACAGATGGTGCATGCGTTTTGGATTTTGTGAAATTGCAAAGTTCCATTTGCAATATATAGAAGTAGAATACCACTGGACCAGTAAACATTTTAGTTATCTGTGCCTCTGTGGTACTTACCCTGGCTTGCATAGTACATCTCTAAGGGATGCGGTAGAATCATACATCAAAATCAGTTTTTTTGACACGTGTGACAAGTTGAAGTGCCACTTGCAGAAAGTGCATTCCCAGGGACTCTTCAAACTTCTAGTCTTCTAGCATTCTTTGACTCTAAGAAAACCACTTTGTCAAAGTTATTAATTAATCATGAATTGTAAAAACTAGGTTTTGTGAGTTGGTAATTTGAAGAGTCATTTCACTCATTTCTCGCTCTTCAAATTTATTTTGGTTCCTGCTGCCTCCTTGGAGATGCTCTAAGATTGCAAAATTGAGAAATTTAGCTTGTCTTTTTATTTTTTAATGCTTACTTTGAGTTAAACATAACTATTATCAATAAATAGCTTTTTAGTTTTTACTCATTTCCAATCATGATCGTTTCTTCTTGGAATTGGCTGCCATTGTACCAGCTTGTTCTTATGCAATATGTAGGTGCCATAATATAGTGACTGCGCATTCTGGCTTTGACTAGAGAATGCGAGACTTTTAAATGGCTTTGAGAGATATAGTTGGTGGTCAGCATCTGTTTACCATCGAATTCTGTTTACCATTGGAAGTTATATCAACAAGGGAACTGTTTTTTGAGAAGATAGTGGAAACTATCTCTAATACAAACCATGAAGAGGCTTCCTTGGGCTTATTTGCATGCCCATCTGCCAACTTGTCAATAAAAGTTTGCCCAATTTTTTTCCCCTTTTTGTTGAGTGTCTATGGTAAGTAAGTATTGTATCAGAAGGTAGGTCCAAATCAGTCAGCTATGTGATGAATTAAGTTAATTAACTAAGTCAACAATTTGATCCAAACTAGATGAGACCGTCATCAAATCCCAAACTACAGGGACTGGACAATGATGAACTCTTGAGCGGTTGAGCCCATGAACCGGCTCCTCTGTACAATCTACCTTGACCGTGCAACAATGATATCTCGTGAGAAGTCCAGCCACTCCAAGAAGACCCATATGTTACTGCCTTTCTTCACTACATACAGTATCCTGTATCCCATTTCCCAATCCACAAGATGGGACTTGAATTCATCTCCTACACCCCTTCCTTCCTCCCATAGAGAAACATGTTGCCGCTTTTCAGAGGAGATTGGATGTCTGGGAGAGGCAAGATCAATCTAAGGGTCTTCCTTAGTGTTAATTTAAGTACTCCGCCTTTTCTGAAAACTTTGCCTTTAATGAAAAAGAAAACTTGTTCTTTGATAGTTAATTATTAGCTTCTCGATGTTTGAACCAGTCCCGTGGGACTACTAGATTCTTGTTCTACATTTTAGTTTCTCCCTCTTCTTCTTTCTTCTCTATATTATATCCTTTTTTTTCTTTCTTTGTTCTACTTACCTGCTGATTGGAAGAGCGCCAAAATGTGGACGTATTGGATGACTCGTGTGTAGGAAAACATTAAGAATGAGCTTGAAAGGCTAGACAAAAAAAGGCACTACGATTTTATGAGCATGTTGAAAGGCTTTGTAGTTAATCAAGTATTTTTCTCATTATTGCTATAAGATTGTTTTTTAAACTCTTGGAGCATATGTTTTCTGCAGTCTTGTTTTTCCTGTTTAGGATATAGAATTTGAAGGCTTAACTTCATGAGCTTGGGATAATTTATTGGGTCTGTTTGGCTTTAAAATACTCCAAAGTCAGTCCACTCTCTTTTACTATTTGGTTTTGAAAAACAACCATTGGTTTGTGGAAACTGTTCTTTTGTCCTTGTATTTCTCATACAAATCGAATGATTGTGTTACACTGGTGGTTTTACCAAGTATGTACAGCTAGTAGCCCTATTAGGAACAGCTTCTCTGACATGGCTGTGAGGTTTTTTGAATGGTCCTTGTGCATGCTGCAGGAATAATGAATTTTCAAATTGGCAAAAAACTTGCTTATTTCTTCCGAGTACTACGCGACAATTGTGGTAGTACAACTTTGATGAAAATTGTTCGGTTGGAAAACATCAATCTTTAAAATTTTCAAGTCAAAAGAGCAAATGGTAGCTAGACAATAGAGGCATGTGACAATTTTCATTCTCATAAACTGCTTTTGCTGGAAAAACTGTTATTTTCTGATCTTTCACACACACCCCCCCCCCCCCCCCCCCCCCCCCCCCCCCCCAAGAACAGCTCTGTTGGTTCAAAAAAGAAAGTTATGTCTTAGGAGGATTTTAATACCCTTTTTCGGGACTTCCTTTGTTCAAGAGCAGAACACAGTTTTCAGAACTTACATCTAGTTGTTGCCTCGATGGATTACTGTAAATGGTTAGAATTGCTCTCTTTTGATCAATAGCTTCTTTATGAGTGGAAACTACTTTGGGCAATGTCATACACTTTCTCAAGTATTAATATTAGTTTCTCAAGTTGTTTCCTCTGTCAAATAGAGTTCTGAAGAGAAACACTTACATTGCCACTTTGTTACCATCTAGGATGTATTTTCCATTGAATATAATGTCATTTCTTGTCTTCCAAATGGATCATGTGGTAGCAAAGAAAAAGGAGATCCTAGAAGCCACTTTGACAGAGTTAGACTTACCATGCACCCGCCATGAGATTGAGCCAAGGGATGCCCAGACCAAACTCCTATTTTGTATCTGATTTCAAGTGGAACCTTCAAGGTATCATTTCTCTAAATTAAGGTCCCTAAAAGATTGGCTCATTATATTTTTCAACGCGGAGATTTCACGTAGGATGCCAAGGGTTATCAAAGTTCATAAGTCATCTACCTTCTGCTACATGTATTTGGATTAGTGTGCTAATGTTAAAACTTGCTCTGTCGTTATGGAAATGAGCTTGTGAAACCAGAGTTGTGATGGGAATTCAGTGTTTCTGAAGCATTTTATCTTCTTCCAAGCTAGTGTAACACGCGCGAAGTTAAAGCTTGATGCAGACAATTGTCTTCGAGTCGTGTATTGGTTTTTACTTCAATACATGTGTTGTAAATAACTGGGAATAAGTAGAAATTGTAAGTTCATACTTTTATATATGGATTGATTTCCTGTAATTTTGGCATGAGAAAGATCAGACCAGCAGTTGTGTAATTGCAGATCTGTAATCGTAGAGAACATTGGTAACGGTGAAATGTTGTTGGGTTGATTGTTTATGTAGCTTACAATTCCACGAATATTCATTATCGTTCTCCTCAACGGGCATGACAGACATGCCTTGCACGTCGTGCCTCACCTAGTCCTAAAAACAAAAGGGGGTCGTTCTATCTGTTTTTATTATCTCAATTCATTCAAAATTCAGTCCAAAATTTGTAAGGAGTGTTTACACAGATTTTGAAGCTTAGATATGTAGTGATTTTGGCTCAGAGTACAGAGTAATTCCCCGTTTCAATATATGTACACCCATTTGCTTCAACTTCCAATAATTGAGCACGCAATTCAGAACAAAATCTATATTATTATTTAGTAAAATTTGACAAAGCTTGTCTCAATTGATTAGCATTAATCATGAGAAAAGACAAATATGAAAGAATAAAAAATAAGACAAAAAGCAAATATTATGAGAAGAGACAAACTATGCCAGCGTTACGAAAAGAAAAAACAATAA
Source organism: Rhododendron simsii (assembly GCA_014282245.1). Lineage (NCBI taxonomy): Eukaryota > Viridiplantae > Streptophyta > Magnoliopsida > Ericales > Ericaceae > Rhododendron > Rhododendron simsii. The sequence continues at coordinate 25,022,304 of CM024955.1, forward strand.
GCATAAATAATAATAAAAAAATACAATAGCTGCTATATAACCCAGGACCACAGCCAAGATCTGTCCTGCATGTTGCATTTCCTTCAGATAATTATTTTAAAAAAATGATGAAGAAAAAACTAGTACGTCAATAGCCACATGCAATTAAAAACTCAATACTAAATGAATGCTTGTAGATCCTAGATCTCTATATACTCCCAGATACTAAAAATACGAACAACTTGCAATCTGAACTAACTAGTTAGTTGGTTATTTGGCTAAGTACGTTCATCTAATTAGGCTAATTAAGGGTTTAACGTTTGCCCAACTCTAACTTAACTTAGCAACTTAATTTCTATATATACCATCCATGTATATTACGAATCACTTGCATTTCTCGTAACTGTAGGAGTAGTCGATTTAATTAGTACACACACCCCACACCCGGCCCTTCGTTACACATACCAAATGCACCCCTATTTTTACCCATAGGGTGCTAATCATTAATTTAATCTAAACCCCTCAATTTTTAGAGGGGTAGTACGTACCACCTGAATAGCGCCGATCTTAAAAACAGAGATAGAGAGAGAGAGAGAGAGAGAGAGAGAGAGTAATTTGTACTTTTATCCCCTTAACTACTTGTATCTGTATAATTCGTCTTTAATCTATCAATCAAACCTATTGAATTTTAAACCATCAAAATTGATGTCTAATCAGTCTCATTTTAGATTCTCAGTGAATCAAGTAGACAACAACTACAGGTGTCCGGCATGGTCCATTTGGTTCTGTGCTTCATATCGTGTGCCGGTCCGTTTACTTTATCGTATCGTGCAATGTCATTTTTTAATCGTATCGGCTTGTTTACTTAATCGTATCTTGCCGTGCCGTGCCATTTTTTATTCTTGTCGTGCCGGCCCGTTTACTTAATCATGTCATGACGTGCCATTTTTAAATCATGTTATGCCTATGTCGGCACATCTCCAACCGAGTGTCGTCGCAAAGAAAAAAAACTCAAAAAGTGTAAAATATTATGTTACAGAAATTAATATTTTTTTATTATTAAAATCAGTATTTGGTATGCCATGCCGTCTAGAACCATGTCGTGCAATACCATGTCTGTCTAAGACCGTGTCGTATCGTGTCGTGCCGTGCCCGTGTCTTGCCATATTTAAACGTGCCGTCTCCTTCTAAAATCGTCCTCGTGCCGTGCTGTGCTACATTTAAACGTGTTGTGCTCATCTAAAAACGTGCCCTTGCCATGCCATGCCAGCCCGGCCCGTTTGACACAACTAACAACTTCTTTTATATTTCTATGCTTTAGCCCCCGGTGAGGTTATCAAGTACAACTCTGTAATAATTCTTACACTTATTAACGACCAATTTTCCGAAGCAGGAAGGAAAGTAAAAATTGTATTTATGTAGATTATCCTTTTCTGTGATCAAACAGTATATGCTATACTGACAGTCAAATACAATTACATGAAAGGGCCATTAGTTGACCTTCCAGCAAGCATGTGCAAGTATATCTTACACAAATGCACAAACATATGCCTAATTGCCTTTTTTAATCCTTGTTGATCTGTCAGTGACACAATCGTCTTCAAGTAACGTTTGTACTAATAATGAAGTGTTCATCTGGTACTTGTTTCCAATCATTGTTCCGGAGAGAGAGAGAGAGAGAGAGAGAGAGAGATGCTGAATGGGGAAAGGATGGATCAGTTGGACAACTTAGACTATGTACTGGTGCCAGTGGGAATTGGGTTGTTGGGCATATACCACGTTTGGCTTATACTTACCATAAGACGCAATCCCACAAGAACTGTTATTGGTTTGAATGCCGAGAGCCGTCGCCAGTGGGTCTTCTCCATAATGGATGTTAGTCTTCTCTCTCTCTCTCTCTCTCTCTCTCTCTCTCTCTCTCAATACATGCATTTTGTATGGCATTATGTATACTGGTTATCACTATAAGTATGCACGTACTGATCAGATTTAAGTCGCTATCGGCGTGGATTATTGAAACCGCCCTATTGATTACCATATTTTTGTTGAAGAGCAAATCCTATTGAATTCCGTCATTCCTGTTTTAGATGTGGCGATGTGTGTTTGAGTCCAGTATTGTTGGGCCATCGCATTATTACTTCAAAAAAACACGAACGAGGCTTTTGATGGACCAATCTTTACGCAAATGTTTCTTGGTGCTTTTATGTTGTTTGATGAAATGTCAATAGGAGTTGCCAATGGATGAAGGGACTATTGGAGTTGTGAAGAGTGGTTAGTTCATAGCAATGGCACCTCATGTGAAGCTGAGTGGTCAATTCCCCATCTTATTAGGTTGTCCATCGCTTGGATGTTTTTTTAAAGTTGCAAAGGTATTAGGAGTATGAGAATTGATATCAACCACAGAGACGCAAATGTTTCTTATAGAAGGATCACTCAGAAGTTGAAGATGATCTAATGACCTGTCGTTGTTTGCCAATAAATTTAAACCTCTGAAGTGATAAATTTATAATCAAAAATTTAGGTGCTCAATTTGTCAAATCTGGTTCTTGACAAGCCGTGATAGTTTGTTAACTTTGTTTAGTTAATCGACTGTGAAGGCCACTGAAATAGTGTGTTACCAACCAGTGACGGATCCAAGTGGGCACGTAGGCGGCAACTGCAATTCTTTATCTTTCTAAGCTATCATATTTACTAAGAACTTGTAAGAAACTTGCAGAACTTTAAGGGTTTGCACCTGGAAAAGTAGAATGCTGGATCTGTCCTTGTTACTAACTCTCATTAGTTGCTATACGCGTACGCTTATGCTTATGATACAGATTTCCTTATAATCCTGAAAACAAAAAATCATACCTAGAGCATAAGGGTCATGCTCTCACTTAGAAGTTATAACATTGATTTCAGTTGAAATGAGCAACCAGCTAACAGTTTTTTGGTTATAGCAAGGATAAATACATTTCTTTCGATTTCACATTTTGTGGACCTTTTGAAACAGAATCATTGCTATCCAATAATGGGTACGGATTGTAATCTTGAGGAGTAACCCAATTGTGCTACTTTCCAGGATCCGCTAAAGAATGGAGTTTTGGCAGTTCAGACAATACGCAACAACATAATGGCATCTTCACTTCTTGCGACAACAACCATCACCCTCTGTTCCCTAATAAGTGTCTATGTAAGCAACACTTCAGCTGGAGTCAACTCATCGTCATCAGATTCAGTTTCCCTTCATGGAACTACAAGTACATCTTTTGTCAAGTACTTTGCTATCCTGGTCTGCTTTCTCCTTGGCTTTCTGTGCAATGTGCAGTGCCTTAGGTACTATGCCCACGTTAGCTTCTTGGCTACCTTGCCCACTTCCAAAGATAGAAAGGAATCCATCGAGTATGTTGTGGTGAACTTGAATCGGGGAAGTTTCTTTTGGTCACTTGGATTACGTGCATTCTATTTGTCGTTTCCTCTTTTCCTTTGGGTCTTTGGACCCATATCCATGTTTCTGTGTTGTTGTGTGATGTCAGTTCTGCTTTATTTCTTGGACACAACTTCCAGTTTTACACGGATCCTTCATAGTCACTCTATCAACGTAGAAACAAAACCCAGTGATGTTGAATCAGTTTGCCAACCCTTGTAAGTACTCCTAATAAGACTCAAGGTCTCTGTTGCTATTATTTCTGTATTTGACTTTAAATGAACTTTGGTTTGCAAATAGCAAAAATGAGTTTGTGTGTTAAAATATTTATCCTTGATTCTCTAGAAGTGAGTTCATTCATAACCATATTGGGATGTTCATGCATTCTGTTGCATCATTTAAAGGTGGAAGTTTTAGGTAAGTTGATTGATGCTTTTATGGGTTTTTTTTTTTTTTGAAGCGTATGTATCAGATATTTTATGAATGAAAATAGAGGTTGGATGATTTTTGGTTGAGGATAATTTTGCAGAACAAAATCTTATTATTGCATGAGCTAATAATCTTGTGGATGTTGGGTGTTAACTATTTTTCAAAAATCTTCTTGTAATTTCAACTTAACTACTCTTGTTTTTGCACTGAGTGCAATTTAATATTTTTGTTAAAGAGACGTTTCATTTTCAGGGAAAGTGCCCGGTTTGAGGATTCTAATCTCCGATGGCCATTACTAACAAGTCATGACCCAGTCTCAACCTCTGCAGTTGCTCAATGAACTACACTCATGTCTGCTTCTTTGGAGCTTGGACCTGAGTAGGATGTTGCCTGTATGGTTGTTGGGCAGTTGCATAATGGGTCTGGTGAGCCCCAGAAGGATTGGGGGTTTTTCATCTCTGTCTCCTCCCCCAAATTTCAATGCAGTTGAAACTATGCATATGAGTGGGATACAGGCTTGGATTCAACTGTCATAAATGATTAAACAGTAAAGGAGAGAAAAGCACAACAGAATCTTTGATTGTGGGTGGTGTATTGGTCTTGCACCAAGTGATGAATTAGATGACTATCCCCGTGTTGTTGGGTAATTCACAATCTGTAACCAATGTGAATGGTAATACTGGTTTTTTTTTTTTAATGATATTATTGGATCTTCTATTACAGGGATTGTTTACTGCTAGTTCTGAAAGGATGGACATATTTTCATAATCCGTTTTCTTTATTCTCTATCTCCCTAGATTCCCTAGGCATTCGTTAAACCAGTCCTCATTAGTATCTGTATAGTCGTCATGTTCACCCGGGTGTCCCATTGGATGATTGCAAACTACAGCATTGGGATACTATTGATTCGGTGTAGATTCTTATTACAAGAGACGTTGGTTTTTTTTGTTTTTTTTATCAGAGACGTTGGTTATAATCAATTTCGCCTGAACGTTTCAAGGACAAAACCTGGCCTTCTGGATTCAAACACCATTTGCAGGCAACGAGTGATACGTTGAATGATCTTGGATTTGCCAATGGAAACAATTTTTTTCATGGTACAAACGAACTTAATGTCTTTTACTTGTCGGATGGAGGTGGGCGGTCTGTCAAATCCAATGGTGTGAGATCTACTCCAGGAAACTTCATTATGTAAAGCAATGGCGTTGTATCAGGTTTAGAAGACCCGCATTTTTTCCCTTGCTGATTCTATGAAGTTGAGTACTCTGTTTTTTGGTTCCCTCTCCTGCTAAAATATGCTCTTCCTAATTGTTAGTAACAATTTTGACATATCACACAAATGCCCGAGTAAGATGATGTTCTTTGGGTTTGTAGCTCCTACTTATAAATATCTACCATTTCACTCCAAGTATCAATATCGGACCAATCTCTTTCATTCCAACAAAATCACGATTAGGGCCAGAACTGTGTAGGGGCCGGACGCAACCATTGCTAGCCCGATCTTAGGAACCATGGCTAGCCCCAATATTCTTTTAACCCTTCTGCAGAATATAAACCATATTATTGAGACTCTTCCCACAATTTCTCAAGTCTGTTTGATACCTAAAAATTACTCCGTATTGCTTTGACTAGTCAATATATTCAGACACAAACCATGTTGAAAAGTCAAAATAATATACTAGCGTCCATGTATGTGTTCAAATAAAAAAGTATAGAAATGATGTCTACAGTACAGAGGCTGTTAAGGGATAAAATACAAAATTCATTGATAATGAAAATTTTACTACATTTTTTTTTTGCTAAGTAAGCAAACAACCGATCTAGTTGGCTGGTAGGAGGGAACCAAGCCCGCCAAAGAACGAACTGAGAAGACACGGGTAGAAAAAGACCATGAAAAAGGCCACAAAATAATCAAATCTCAGTAGCTACTATTTTCAGATATCGACAAAATAGTGCAGGAGAGGAGCTTAAACGATGGAATTCAATTCAGGATATAGAGAGAGATTTGAGAATAAAGGAATTGAACATGGGTCAGGACTAACGATCTAGGGAACTGAGCAGTGAGAATTGCAATAGAAGACAACATGTTCATTTCGGAAAATAACTTACGGAAGATTTAAGAGTAAGTCATTTTCATCCAATTAATGAAAAATATTTTATATGTAAAATGTTTTCCTTATTTTTTAAACAACCAAACACTGAAAAATAGTAAAATAGTTTACCGAAAAATATTTTACGCCCAACCAAACAAAGCCTAAATCTTCAAATTAACTAAAAATAATAACACGTTATATTCGACCCGACCTCTTTCAACCCGCCCATTTTCAACCCAAATCAAATTAAATTTCCAAGTAAATTGATTAATATGATACGCTTGATATATCAATTATGATTTTTAAAAGCAACAAGTGCACACCAGTAAATATGAAAAAGTTGTGAACGGATCAAAAAAAAAAAGGTTGTGAAGAACCTTGGTTATAGAAACTCAGAAGAGAGCGTAAGTTCCTTTTGAACGGGCCTGACCTACTAGCCCATAATAGAAGGATATATATATATATATATATATATAGAGAGAGAGAGAGAGAGAGAGAGAGAGAGAGAGAGAGAGAGAAGAAACATAAGCAAACAATTGGGAACAGCTTTACAAAATCATTTTTTCCCCGATCTACACTCCACGATCGAGTGTATCGTAGTTATTATTTTTATAGTAGTGTCTCAATCTTAAATTATAAAAAATATATATTCAATTGTTAAAAAGGAAAACAGAAGGAAGCTAATTAGATCATCTTAATTTTTGGCCAATTAAAAATATTAGAAAAAAGCATCTCTCTATCTAGTTATCAATATTTGTGTGCTCTACATATTAGGCACACGCCTGACTCGGCTAGCTCTCCTTTTTAAAAGAAGGCAAATGCTAAGGGGAGCCTCGTGGTGCCTCTTATGTTGGTCTCAAGAGACAACTTTAAGATTAGAGAAATGTTAAGTGCAAAGAAAATAGGCAAAGAAACGGCCCTTAAATTGTACATGAACGGCCCAGATGCACTGCACAGTGAATCTGAGCCGTTCATGTACACTTTAAGGATTTTTTCTCTACCTATTTTCTTTGTACCTAGCAATCCTCTTAAGATTATTCCCAGCAAACTACTAAACGATAACTTTCACACAAAGTACTTTTGGGGTATTTTACAATGGGAATGACTTCGGTGTCCCCGGTCATTTTGGGGACACCGTAACTTTTGGCATAACAAAACCATTATAACCATAACCAAATTCATTAATAGCATAATCAAAACCATTACAAGCATAACCAAAACCATAACAAGGCATAACTTAGTTGGTTATGCCTTGGTTGATTTTTGGTTATGCCTTGATTGGTTTTTGGTTATACCTTGGTTATGCCATGTTATGGTTCTATTATACTTGTAATGATTTTTGTTATGCTTGTAAAGGTTTTGTTATGCCAAAAATTACGGTGTCCCCAAAATGACCGGGGACACCATAGCATCATCCCTTTACAATTTTGTTGTTAGTTTTGTAAGTAATAACAAAAGTACCATTAAACAATTGGTGTGCACTTATTTTTCTGCTGTTAATACTCTAGCACGGTGGTGTTGAGCAGATACAAATGTACAATACTAAACTAACACTCCATCCGTCCCTTATTTAGAGTTCAGTATTCCATTTTAAGCTGTTCCTTAATAAGTATCAATTTTGTAAAGTTAGTGGATAAAAGTTGGTGCATTGTCTATTTTGTCCCTAAAAGTAGATTCCATTTTGTAAAGTTAGTGAGTAAAAGTGTAATGATGATGGGTAAGTAGGGAAAGTGGAGGAAAAAGTTGATGTGAAATGTGTAATGATGATACTTTTTTAATAAGTTGGAGTTACGAAGCGGGATACTTAAAAAGGGACGGAGGGAGTAATATAGTAATAACAACAATAACGATAACACTAATAATAATAATAATCACTGTCACGTTCACCTTGTTTTTTTTTTTTTTGTTTTTTCACCTCAAAGACATTACTATGATAGCAATTAACAATTTGAGTCTGAACACACACAGAAAAAACGCCAAAACAAAAAAGTACCATTTGAGTGAGCTAGAGTCAGCACATCCACAGTACTGCAGAGGCATGGTAGTTCCCTTGTTTTATTTTATAAGAAAAAGATAGATCATCCTCACTTCAGTTAATAACCAACATTTCAAATAGTCGATGTGCTTAATTCAATGCATTGCCACCAGTTCCAACAAGCACTTTCCTGATCACCAGCAACTCAGCTACAACATCACCAATGTCAGGTCGTTCACCCGGCGATTCTGCAGAACAGATAATTCCAATTCGAAAAATGGAAGCCAGGGTCTCGGAAATCTTGCCACTTCCCACTTGGCTTGGCTTTTGACGTTCTGATGCGGTGCTCATGCTTGTCTTCCCATCTCCTCCTTGCTGAAGAAGAAGAACTCGATCGGCAATCCCCTCCACTCCTTCGGACAAAGCAATCTCGGCAAACTTATGAAGGTTCATGTTGTCATTAAACGTTTCATCGGTGGGTCTCTTTCCTGTAAGCATCTCCAACAAGAGGATGCCATAACTGTAGACGTCACCATATGTCGACACCTTGCTTCCCACACCGTACTCTACATTTCACACAACACACGGTAAGAAAACAACCGAAAGGGGTCTGTATAGAGAGGCCTAGGACCCTTTTGATTGGTTGGACAACACTGAAAGGTAATACAATCCCATAGAATAAGGAATTCCACTGAACTAATAGAAAAAGGAGTACTTAAGTTAATTCCATTTTCTATGATTTGTTGGGTTGGTTGTCCATTGTATTTGTAACATTCAAATGTCATAAATGCAGTTCCAGGGGATTTCTTTCGATCACGCGTCTAATTTTGCCAACATGCAGTCCCTAAAGGAATACTGTAACGACCCGTTATTTTTATCAATTATAATATCAATTAAAGAATGTTATTAGTAATAATAAAATTATTTTAATCATAATTATCTAATAGATATTTACAAATAAAATTAATTTAGCCTTAATTATTCCACTTTTATTTTTTTTTTATTTGCATGCATGCAAACCCTACGGTCTCTCCCTCTCCTAACCAGTCTCTAACTCCACTCGGAGCACGAAAACCGTCCATACTTCGTCCATTCCAAAGTCCGAAGAATTTGAGTCCTTATTGAACTCAAATTTATTAACCTCTTTAAAATTTTCCTATATATACCCCATTAATCCGACCCTAGGGTTTATTAGAATATTTACCACACCCCACCAGTCCAGAAAAGAGAGAAAAACAGGAGGAATCGAGACTCCAATCCACGGAGTTTTAGAGAGAGAAAGAAAGAGAGAAAAAAGTGGGTTTGTGATCTAGAATCGACCGAAACCCGAATTGATCATTCCAGACGCTTCCTACAACTCCTAGCATCGCCAAACATCATCCAATTCGGCCCCAAAGTTCCCCGATCGAAGAACCCGAAACCTTCTTCCCAAATTTTCAAGTTTTGATTAAAAATCAATTCGTTCCGATTCGAGGTAGTGTAATCTCTCCCAACCACTTCTCTAAGTATATTTAGTATTTTTATGCTTAACCCAATAGCCTAAATGGACCCATGCATCGAAACCATCGCGAAACAACAAAAAAAAAAAATCCGAAACTGCCTTCAACCTTGCGGCCGCAAGGTTCGGGCCGCAAGAACCAGGTTCAACCTTGCGGCAGAGGGTCTAGCCGCAAGGTCAACTCGGTCCAACCTCGCGGTTTTGACTGTTTTGCTTCGAATCGACTTTGCGACCTTCTAAACTTGATTTTCGACCCCCGAACTATTTTTCCTAGACTTTTCACACCTCAAAGATCATAACTTGTTAAGGTCATATTTTTTTTATTTAATTATCTATTTATTAAATTATTTATTAGTTATCGTTCAACGTTTACAAACGAAAATTAATTACGATCTTCCAACCAACGTTTTAACACTCAACTAATTTTTTGTTAGACTTCTTGAATCTCAATTACAGTAACTTGTTAAATTAAATTTTTTTATTTAATTCACTATTTATTATTATTTTTAAAGTAATTCCAATCAAAATTACTTTTACTTTACGATCTTATAAACTTTATTATTAATGCCCGGATAATTTTAGTTAGACTCCTTACTGTCCAAAGATGAAATTAGGTCAGTCTCAACATTTATTTTTATAATTAATTATTTATTGTCTATTTACTTCACTTTCGGTCACTTTAATTAACGTTTTCATGTAAATTAATTCTTCGACCCTCCGAACCCAACTTTTGACACTCAACTGATTATATAGGACCTTTAGGACTCTTATTAGGTCATGATTAATTATTCTAATATTTTTATCTAATTAATGTATTTAATTAGCTTTTAATTAATCTAATTATTTAGAAATAATTAATAAGAGCCTAAAAAATATTTTATTAAATTTTTTATAAAAGTTCTACTTCATTACTGACATTGTGGCCATACGAGAATAAGGGCAACGGCCTATCCATAAAAAGTTGTGTGATTGCATTGCTCATTAATTGTTTTAATTATTATTTGATTTAATTTTATATTGCACCAATTCTTAATTTATATGTTAGATTGGACCCTAGAGACATGGGGTGGTATGCGAATAGAGTTCATATTAGACGATGCTAGGTAATGGATGAAATGGAAAGTTTTTATTTTTAGAATGCCTGCAGGCGAGATTTTGAATGTGATGAGTTGGATGTGATGGTTTGAAACTGGCAAAGTAAGCCCAGTAGTGATTGATGAATTGATACTGGCGAGAGTCCAGTGATGAGTTGAAACTGGCAAAGTAAGCCCAGTGATGATTGTGATGTGGTGCATAAGATAGGCGAACCCCAGTTATGATTCGGGCATGATAAGTTTTCTTTTGTTGTAATGAGAAGGATACATACTGGGTACATAACTTAGGTGCAATCCGCGACAACAAAAGAAAGTGAGCTCATGGGACAGGGCATAGCTAGCGGTTGGGGAGGAAAGACTCCGCGGAGGAGATCTTAGACTACACGATAGGTTAATAGATAGTAATAAATTGATTTATGTGAATAATCTCTCTTTTACTGTCTTGTATCATTTTATCATATTATCCTGCTGTCTGCTAGTTGGAACGTAAGAGGGGTAGTTGGGTTGGATTATACTTCGGGGTAAACTCTTTCACTCAGGTACGGATTGCCTGACTTCCGTGCCAGATTTTGCAGAAAATCAAGAAGAAACACAGAATCCCGAAGGTGAACAGTTTTATGCGGAAGAAAATCCAGAGGTGGGAGTCGAGCCTGATTACACTTGGGATCCGTATCAATCTTAGAAGACGGGTCTGCTATTTTGTTTAATTTATTATCACAAAGAGTATTTTTAGTATTTCAATAATGGTTTGTAATAGACGAATCTTTAGGGAGAATTATCCGGTTTGGATTTTGAATTTAAATCAATAAATTTTTAGAAATCAATATTTAATGCCTCCGATTTTATTTCCGAAAATCGGGGCGTTACAAATACCCTAGTTTATCAGCTAATAAAACATTGTGAAAAAAACCAAAATGGTCCCTATAGTTTAGTGTTTGTATCAACTTGGTTTCTGCAGTTTGCATTGGCTCGATTTACACTTTGTAGTTTCCATTTTGTTCCAACTTGGTCCAATTACTTACTGCCGTTAGCCTCCATTAACCCTAGACACAAATGAGTCACTTTTCTAGTGAATTACTGAATCATTTCTTCTCTAACCTCGCAGACCTAAAGCTTTTTCCTAAAAAATAAAACTGACTCACTTTTTTTTTTCTTTCTGAAATCGGGTTCTCTGGTCCATGTTCTTTTTTCTAAAATACTTGAATTATTCTTCTGATCTTCAAGAGGTGACCAGGCACATCTAAACTCTATGTTTGGTGGAGACTATAAGTTTTTTTCTAAACCCCTTTTATGGCCCGAACTATGGCCAGACCTGATTCTCCTTTACCCAGAGATATGTAGGCAGCTTGATGATAGTTCGGTTCCTTCTCAAAATAAAACCCACTCCATTTTCTAAAATTCAAACATTTTTCAAAAATATCCGAACCCCTTTTATAGAATACAAAACTCCTCATTTTTCCTCTCTTTTCAAAAATCACATCGCAATCCACAGGAATCGGATCACTTGTTTAGGCCCTAATCCCTCTCACTCCTTCCCCTGAAGGCGAATGAGACACGTTTCGGTCGAAGGTAAAATCCTGGGAGAGACAAATGGAGAATGGAAGCCATGAAAAAAAATGGAGAAGGGAACAATGAAGCTCTGTGTTTTGGTTCAGATGTATATTAGGGTAAGAGGAGAATGGCAGATTACGGTTTTAACCCTAGAAAAGGGGCCCATTCATGTTTGGAGTTAACGGAGTCTAACGACAGTTAGTAATTGGACCAAGTTGGAACAAAATGAAAACTACAGAGTGTAAATCGAGCCAATTCAAACTGCAGGGACCAAGTTGACACAAATACTAAACTATAAGGACCATTTCAGTTTTTTTCCCTAAAACATTTCTCCATCTGAGAACAACATAAAATAGATAACCAGGAACCACTGTTCATACTCAATACTAAAGAAACAATTACAAGTTTGTGCCTCCCTTTTTTTCACTGGGACCTTTGATCCGAATACTGGACCATGCAAAAATGTGTCATAAACTGAACGAAACATACATGCAAATTAAGAAACTTAACTTCAGATACCCAACTTAAGAATGAACATTTAAGAAACTTAACTTCAGATCCCCAACTTTGCAAATTAATCTCCACATTGAAGTTAAAAACAAACATTTAAAATCTCGAATAAAGAAAAATTAAGATTAACCAAACCAACTTTGTGCATGAAATTAGGATTATTTCTGGTGTTTAAACAAATAAACATTAATGAAAGCATGTTTACCTGGTGGAGCATAACCAACAGATCCCCGTATGCCAACAGAACTTGATTGATTTCCTGAAGAGCAGTGGTTCTCCTCAAGGAGAAACTTTGCTAACCCGAAGTCACTAACATGCGCTGTCATTTCATTGTCTAGAAGAACATTGCTAGGCTTCAAATCACAACGAACTACAGGTTTTTGGCAGTGATGGTGAAGATAATCCAATGCAGAAGCAACATCAATGGCAATAATTAATCTCTGAAAAAGATTCAAATTACCATGGGTATGCAGCCACTCATCTAAGCTCCCATTGGCCATGAACTCATAAACCAATGCCTTAAACTCATTACCCTGATAATCGATACCTGAACATGCAGTTAGTACCTTGACAAGATTCCGATGCCTAATGTTCCTCAACATCTCACACTCAGCAATGAAGCTACTGGAAGCTCCCCGATGTAATAGGTTAAGTACTTTAACTGCAACAATCATTCCATCATTCAAAACTCCTTTATACACAGAGCCAAAACCACCTGTACCAACCAAATTGGCCGACGAGAACCCATCAGTAGCTTTAAGGAGACCTTGGTAAGAAACATTCAAGAGTGAAGGTGCTAAAAAAACTGAAGAAGGCTCAGTTTTCCTCCTCTTAAACCCGAAGAAAAACACACAGCATATCATCAGAATTGCTCCCACAAGCCCACATGAGAGATAGATAATGTTCTTTAAGCTGAAAGCGGACCTCTTGGAGCCTTTGGATTTACATCTGGGTAGCAGAAATTCAGGTACACCCCCACAGAGCTTACTGTTTCCTATGATTGAAGTTGCACTTGCATTGTTAAAGATGCCTTTAGTAGGTACCTCACCCTCCAAATTGTTATACGATATGTTTAGATTCAGCAAGAAATCAAAATCCCCTAAAAAGTCTGGAATTTCACCCGACAGATTGTTGTGAGAAAGATCTAAATCTTGAATACCTCTCAAAGAACTCAGGGACAAAGGAATTGTCCCCTGAAGGAAATTTGCCTGCAAGTAAAGAGCTTCCAACCTTACACAACTACCAAGAGTAATGGGAATTACACCGGTTAACTTGTTTTCAGAAATACCCAAGTAACCAAGATTTTTTAGATTACCAACGTTCATGGGAAGTGAACCACTCAGATGGTTCTGAGATAGCTCCAGAGCCACTGACAATGATGAGAGATCAAACAATTCCTTTGGTATTGCACCAGTAAGGTTGTTACTACTAAGATCCAATAACACCAAGTTCTGCCATCTCCCTAAACTTGAAGGGATGCTGCCGTGAAGTTTGTTTTCTGCTAAAGTGATTTTAGATAACAGAGTTAAGTTCCCAATGGAGTAGGGAATGATCCCTGAGAATTCGTTTTCTTCAAAAGCCAACTGTTGTAGCTTTTGAAGCCTCCCAATTTCAGGTGGAATGATACCCGAGAATTGGTTGCCTACCAAATAGAGGGCTTCCAAGTTGACAAGATTCCATATCCCTTCTGGGAGATTTCCATATATTTGATTGTATGATATAGAAAATTCTGCCAGCTTAGAAGAGAGATTGCTGATGGATGCTGGCAATACCCCTCCAAAATAGTTTTGATTCAGCTGCAGGAGCTCTAAATCAGTGGCATTGGTCAAAGAGGAAAGAAAGCTTAAGTCATCGGATTCCCCACTGCCAAGACTGTTAATAGCAATGAGAAATCTCTGGAGCTTTTGCAGCTTTTCCACGGTTGGGACTTTTCCCACAAGTCCATTTATACCCATTACGAGGAACGCCAGATTTGTCGCGTTTGAAATTGATTGAGGGATGGAACCAGTGAATTTATTTCTGTGAATGCTGAGGAATTCTAGATTCGGAAGAGTGTTGCCCAAGTGGGAGGGAAGACTCCCTTCGATTTGGTTTGTTCCAACATCAATAACCGTAATGGAAGAATGGTTGAAAAGGGAAGGAGGGACTGTTCCGGACAAGCTATTCTCATTCAACCCAACAGATGTTAGATTTTCCAATTGGCATAAAGTTTCCGGAATGCTCCCAACCAAATTGTTTTTGCTTCCAAAAAGAAACTGAAGAAATGATAAGTTTCCAAAAGTAGAAGGGATACTTCCAATCAGATTGTTAGAACCGAAGATGATTAATTCGAGCTTTGACAATCCACCAAACTCCATAGGAATTTTCCCCACCAATCTATTGTTAAAAACATTGAAATTAATTAGATTAGAACAATGGGATAAATTTGCAGGAATGTCACCGCTGATGGAATTATTGTGCAGACGTAAAACTTGCAATCTTCTCAAACGCCCTAATTCGGGAGGGATTTCACCGCTGAAGCTATTGTTCTGTAGCTGTAGAACTCTTAGAAAGCTCAGGTTTCCTATGAGAGGAGAAATTGTTCCAACCAGTTTTTGGGATCGCAAGTCTAAGACAGTGACCCTTTGGTGGCGGCGGCCACATGTTACACCAGGCCACTTGCAGAAGTGGGTGGTTGCATTCCATACGCTCATAATTTGGAGAGGATCTTCCGTTATGCTGGCCTTGAATGCACACAGTGCAATTTGATCTGTATCGTTTCCTCCTGGCCTAGAGGTGGCCATAATGCCCGACTCTGGCAAGCTCACGCAACATAGAAGTATGTGTAGGATGAGAATAAAAATTGCAAAGAATGTATTAAAGATCGAACCTGAAGTCCTCATTGGAGTTGAGAACACAGTTACTTCGTGAATCCCAAATCCGAACTGAAGAGAGCCTCGTGCAGTGGGCTGCCTACAACTTGTACTGTAAATGGGTCATAGAAAGAAACAACCTTTCTTCATTCCCTTGGGAAATAACGCAAGGACTTCGTTATTAGAGAATTCTTAGGAAACACACAGTAGCCTGTATATGGGAATGTTATTCACCATGGCTGATATCCTCCTACGTGAATCTTACAAAATAACAACCCTTTGATGCACATGAGCACAACTAATAACCCAACTACAAAAGATGGTGAAAATTCAGAGATATACAGAAAGACGCAAGGTTATATACAAGGTATATAATATAGAGCTGCAAAGTGCAAACGAACATAGCCGCTCGAGACTCGGCTCGGTAAAAGCTCGTTCGAGCTCGACTTGAGACATATATAAACAAGCTCAAGCTCAAATTCTAGACTCGTTTCGTTATCAAGCCGAGCACAAGCCAGTAGAGGCTCGGCTCGAGTTGGCTTGCAAGCCAAGACTTAGTAGACTTTTTAAGTTAATTACCACAATTGGCATTAGCATTTTGATACCTTGATGCACAATCCTTACAAAAACATATTACATATTATTATTCTAAAATTGAGGTTATTTTCTTGTAGAGTATAGGAAAATGAAAGATATATACCTTCACAATTAAAACATTTTTTTGTTGTATTAGACCTATGCGAGAATATATATGCGTTTTTCGTTGGCCTGTTAAGGCTCATGAACAAGCTCGAGCTTGAGTCAAACCAAGGGCCCAAGGCCCACTCGGCTTGAGATTGGCTCGTTAACTTTTCTCTAAGCTTGAGCTCGGGTTCGTTAAAATTTTAATAAACAAGCTTGAGCACGGCAAAACTCGGTTTGGCTCGGCTCGTTTGCAGCCCTAGTTATATTTAATATATGTGCACCTTTTACCCGAACAAAGTTAAGAAGAACCAATCATGTGAATTCACAGTCGCTAGATTCTCTTAAAAATTGGGGTGCCATAATTGCGCATTTGACTAGACTTTGGTGTCTAAAAAATATCATACCCAATGCATGGGGCTCTTGGTCACAGCAGAACATGAGAGGCAGTTGGTAGGCACCTAATGCTCAACATCAAATGAAAAGGCTGAATTAGAGCATCCCTAAAGGAGAAAAATTACTCCTTTTTTCTTAATTCTATCTTCTTCTCTGCCTCATTTTGGTTGGTCCAGTTCAATGTGAGGGCATTGGGTACACAAATTTTTGCAGGACCGAAAGCACCAAGTCCGAAAGAACCACATGGTGTGTGATAAAAACTCTTGCAGATTAATAAATTGAGTAAAATTCTTTCCACCAGTAACATTTTCTTCCCATCCAAACCCCTTGATCTAGATTCTAAACATAGTGTGAAGGTTTTTTAGTGTTTTTGTCAATATTTATTCACATGATTGCCCATCTTTTCAGGGTGGAAAGAAGATTGCTGATTAGAGCTCTAAAATCAAACCATCAACAATTGCCGGTGGACCTGTCTAACTCAAAATCAGTGGTACAGCCCTCTAAGCCTGTAATGCTTTATCAGTAAAGTAAGGTATAATTAGTAGTACTGGACAAATAACAAAGGCAAAGTTGAAATGAAGAAGCACCATTCAAGGTGAGGGTTACCTGTCATTAAAGGAGACAGCATTTAGAAAGTCGAACATAGAAAACATGTTTTGACTTTGTTTTGCATCCCTTTTGTGGAGGGAAACTAGAAGTAAAATGAGAGGAAAATGTCTTTTACGTGTCCACTATTTTCCTTTCCTCACCCAGTTGTTTAGTACGGGAAAGAAGAAAACCACAAAATCCGTTATGAATCACATTCTAGTGAGACTGGACCAAGATGTGACCAATGAGCTGATGCTATTAAGGTGCATCCCCCAGAGGGAAAAAGATAACCTTAACTAGAAAAGAATTGACTTTTGAGGCCCAACGCTATTATGAGCCAAGGCATTATCATCATTTACCTAAGATGAAGATATTACCTTAGTCAGAGTCAGTTTCAACTCATTAGCTGCTTCTTGTTTCCAATGTGAACTTTGGACAATGCAAAAGAAAAGCACTTAACTTTCTTTTTCACATGCTAAGCCTCAAAATACGTCTAGACTTTGATATGCCATAGCTACTACTATGTCGGATGCTGGAATAATTCAACTGTATGATAGAGGAGGGCAAAGAAGACAATACTGGAAAACAAAGCACATACGCAACATTACAAAGCAAGTGCCGTGTTAAAGGTGCTTTGTTAAAAGGAGGTATTAACTTGGAAGTGCATTTACTAATTGTGTAAAATAAAAAAATAAGAGTGTTTAGTGATCTAGTTTTACAGATGATCATTTGTTTGTCAAAAACAAAAAAGGCACAATTACTTACCATAATCAAGGGCACTTTAATCTCCCGAACTTCAAGTTTAAAATGATCTCATAAGCTTTTGAACACCAATACACTATTATTAGTCTGGTATTCGGACTCAATCTGATTATGATAGCTCACGAATGATATAGCATGAATAAGCTAACTTGAAATTTACTGTGTTGATGTGCTAAAAATCAAGAAATCATTAGGATAGAGAACTGCTGGAAAATAAGTTCATTTTTCCTTAAGACCGGCTGAAATCCAACAACTCTCCAAATGTATGACCAACCTTTCCTCCAGTGAAAGGATGGGAGATTATTTATCTGCGGCATATCAATGGGAGTCTTGAGAGCCTGTTCCAGAATCAATAATAAGTATTTATTTTTTAACAAGGCAATTTCAAGTTCAAAAAATAATGTATTTACGCAAATAATTTTTCTACTAATATAGATCTTATTTGATCGATCTCATTGAGATCTTTAGAACGGTGCAAAAAAAAAAAAATCAAAATACTATTTTTCATTTACATTATTTTTTAGTTTGAAAATGTGAAATAAGTACTTATTTTTTAAGAAGGTGTTCTAGAACGGAGCCTGAGGATCCAGTAGTATGGATCCCAAAGGACGGATGAGAAATTGCATCCATCCTAGCCAAAGTCTATTCCAGAATCTGGATTTGGAAGAGAAAATAGTGGTTTCCCTCACTTTATTGGCTCAGCAGCACCGTGCTAGAGTATAACAGGACTTATTGGACTCATTTTTGCTGACATGTCCATTTTGTATGTAAAACCGTAAAAGGTTGAGTACCTTCGCAAATTGTGCCATCATGTTCATGATCAAGAATTCCTTTATACACAGAACCAAAGTTACTGTTTTACCAATCTGAAAAGAACCCAATATATGCTTGTAGAAAGTTCTCGTCAGATACTTGCAAAACTAACCCTAAAATTGATGATTCTGATGCATGTTGCTTCCTCTTTCTTTCCATCAATAAAAAGTTGCGAAGGATCGACCACATCAAAATCTGTACCAGTTGAGGAAGTATCATATTAAGCAAATGCGAACCTCTTTGCTTGTTTGATCCTTTTGATGGAACATGTGGACACATTAGTTATGGTATGCCACCACCCAGTTCATCATTTTGACATTTTCATCCAAAGAAGTTGCACTACATCCTTGAAGAGTCTTGCCCCAGATGAGCCAAGTTTGAGTTAGCTCTTGCTCGCAAGTCCCAATACACGAACAATTGGTTTTTTTTTTTTTCCTTTAGTATTGGTATCCCTTTCCAAAGATTAATAAATTTCTTCTTTTGTTGAGCCAAAAAAGAACAGTACCACCGATACACAAAAGAGATGAATTTTTAGGAAGGAAAAACAAATGCCACATTACATATATTTATAGCAATTTAGAATGCAAAGGCATGTAAGTCTAAAAAGTTTGGTCATAATCGATTACAATTTGTTGGGCATTAATGAATTTCATCCATAAATGGTCATGGACTCATGGCAGTTGGCACCCTACTAGTCTTGCTCATGAATGCATGCCCAGGCTAACTATGGCGTAACGTAAATGCAGTGTTTTTCAAAAGTCACAGCTTCAAAGAAGCTTTGGCAAATGTGGGTCTTTTGATTGGAAAACCAAATATGGTGTTTCGGCCCAGTGGCGGAGCCACATGGAGACGAGTGGGGGCACGCGCCCCCACCGCAATTTTTAATAATTTCACTTTTATCCCAAATTATAAATACCATCATAATTTGTGTTCAAAACTTATACACATTTTTCTCTTATAACACTTAATCCTAAGTATCTTTGTCAAGTTTTTAAAAAAGTACTCTTTTACGTATTTGTTTTTCATAAAGACTCATTATATATATGTGTATTGTAGCAATTTTATATCTTAAGTTCATTTTTTCATGTTATGGTTGTTTATTACAAGTAGAAGATAGAAAATTTTAAGATCATGCTCAATAGTGCCCCCACCAACTTAAATTCCTGGCTACGCCACTGTTTCGGCCTGTAGTGTTCCACAAAATTTGGTAACCACATACATACATGCTTCTTCTTTTTTTCAATAGATAGAAGAGATCATTTACATCATATAAGAAGTACAAACTCGGGACACTACATCAACTGTGTCCACGAGACAACCAAGAGACCTGGTGGGATTATTGGAACTGACCTTCTAATAAGATGCTGACAACTGAATTAGTTCTGGTTGGTTATACATATCAAGCCTTCTTCAGTACAATTCAGGACAAGTTTTATTTATTTATTTTTTTTTTTTTTTTGGGGGGGGAGGGAGGGAATTCAGGGAGAAACTCTTCAGTGCCGAGCGGGCACAGACAGCTGGTGCCGAGTACCGATCTCAGCCATCCAAACGTGTTTTGGACGGCCCAGATTTATTTGGGCTTGAAGGGATGTTTTAATAATTTTACACTTAAAAATTACCTAAACAGATCTGGACCGTCCAAAATACATTTGGACGGCAGAGATTGGTGCTCGGCACCAGCTGTCCGGTGCCGACTTGGCACTGAAAAATTTTCCGAATTCAGGACAAGTTGATTTAGACCTTGACAAGTCCAAACAAAACGGGCAGGCACTACTTTCGAAGTACTCCGCAAGTGGTGTGGTATTTAGCCCCTGGTTTTCTAGGTCTAATTTGGCGACCACATCATACTGTACAAGACAAGATACTCCATAAGCGTAGGCCTTGGGGTTTTTTCCCGCACGTATACAGATGTACGTATATATCTACAAGGTACAGACACAGAGGGGGGGGGGGGGGGGGGTACCAGAATTCGGGCTTTTGGAGCCTGATCGGTGGGTTGACACGACGGGGGCGATCGACGAAGCCTCTTCGCTCGTGCCCTGTTGTGAGAAGGGGTAAGAAAGTATGAAATGCTAATCGTCATGAAAGCTTAGTCGCACAAGCGGTTCATAAAGAACGCTGCTACTCACACCACATATATACCCAGATTGCATGCACAGATCCGAGGTGGGGCCTATTACGGATATCACGCAAACAATTTGAGCTGTTTATTAAATGTAGTAATACATTTTTTCAAAACTTCTCGCAAAAAATCAGCTAATTTCGATACTTATAGATACTCGATCTAATCATCTAAATTTTTATTCAAATTTTAAGACAATAAAAAGTTAAATAATTAGATCGAATATTTATAGGTATTAAATTGTGCTAATTTTTTTTTTAGGAATCCTTAAAAATGTGAAACCCAAAAACTCTTAATGAAACCTTATACAATGATCTGTACACGATCTGTGTATCAGTGTACTTGGAAAAACCGCTGACAAGGACAATGACGCAAAAATGCTAAGGACACATACATTTGTACACATATTTTGCACATACACTTTTATGGGGCTCACCTCGGGCTCCACCAATATGATCCGAACCGCTCATTATTTTTAAAATAATGTTTTAAGAGTTTCTGTAAAAAAAATCAATTCGATAGGATATCGGTAGAGGCTTTTTTAGAAATCGCAGTGCGAATTAGACTGTTTCACCCTATGATTTCTGAAAAAGCCCTCAACGATATCCTATCGAGTTGATTTTTTACAGGAACTCTTCAAAAATTATTTTAAAAATAATGAGCGATTCGGATCGTATTGGTGGGCCTCGAGATGGGTCCCATAAAAATACATGTGCAAGATATGTGTAAAAGTATACATGCAAGTAGCATAACTGACAATGACGCCTCTTCCCTCAATACTAATTCCGGCCCGTCGTTTTGTGGCCTTTCTGAATTACCCATGTTGTCACGTGAATCCCAAGTTTAATTTTGTTCACCGTTTACCTAAGGTGAATATTATCTTTCTTTCTATTGATCGAAATGATATGAATTTCACCGCAAAATGATATCATACTTATTAAAAAATGTAGGGGAACTTAATTAGCCATCCTTTTTACCCTACTTATTTAGGTACTCATCCTAATGTGTTTAAATACTTATCTTTTCATCCTCAAATTCAATTAAATCCTAAACTACCCTTTATTTCTCCTAATTTTTCAAATCTTTCTCTTTTTTTTTTAATCTTTTCTAATTATCTCAATTCTCTCTCCTCTTTCAAATATTTCTCTCACCTGATCTTTTGAATTTTCTCTCTCCTAATCTTCTCTCCCATATTTTCGTTCACCTAAAATCTAAAAAGAAAATGCGACTCTTATAAAAATGGATGTGTAAACCGAAAAATATAGCAAAACATGATCAATTCATAAAATATAGTAAAACCTGATCGAGGAAGATGAACAAAACAAGATCAATTAAAAAACATGACAAAATTGAAAAACATGACAAGTTTCGAGAAGTGTAGATTTAGATCGAGATAGATGAGCAAAACATGATCAAATAAAAAACATGACAAAAATTAGAAAATATGACAAGTTTTGAGAAGTGTAGATTTAGATCGAGATAGATGAGCAAAACATGATCAAATAAAAAACATGACAAAAATTAGAAAATATGACAAGTTTTGAGAAGTGTAGATTTCAATCAAGATAGATGAACAAAAATCATCAATTCACAAACATGACAAAAATCGAAAAACATAATGCCTAGGCGACCAACTTAACCGCCGTTTAGAACACAGCCTTATCACAATTATGCCCCCATACATATGTGTATGAGGTTTATACGAGATTCCTGGACGACGACCCGCGGACGGGAGAAACAAACGAATCGGTGGAGAAGAACTGTATGGCTAACCCCATAGTGCTTGACCCATAAAATATTGACGTAAGGAGAAGAACCGGCGATGACTCGGTAGACAAACTCACCGACGACTTGGCACTTATCGCAGTAAATGGATCTAGATCTGGCCATGTCCTCCTCGACAATATCGAGGCACACAAGCGCTAGTGAAGCATTAGGGGCCTTCCGCCGTCAAATCGCCGACGCAAAAAAGGATCTGCCACGTTGGCAAGTGAGGGGCGGATGTCGACGTCGACGGGGCGGCGATGCTTGAGGGGAGGGAGAGTGGGTTTGGGATCCACAGCAGAGATGGGGTGGGTTTGAATTGGGCTCGGGATCAACAGAAGGGGATGAGTTTGAAATTGGATTGTGCCTAATCCCGAAAATTATGGGGATGGAAACCGTATATATCTGTGTTATTAATACATATATATATATATATAGATATATATATATATATATAAGGGTACAATAGGACAAGAATACATTTTAAGGATGGGAACTTAAGTATTCAAACCTATATGGATGGGCACCTAAATAAGTCTCCTATATAGGATGCCTATTTAATTTCTTCAAAAATGTATTACAGAAATAGAACCCAATAAAAATGAAAGATAATATTCACCCTATTTAAAAAAGAGTAAACAAAATTACACTCTCGACCAAGCTCTCTCTTTCTGATCTTCTCCAAGTGCTCTCTGTTTTCTTCTCCAAATGCTAAAGTACAGTGCTGCAGTGGCCCATACTCAAAATCTGCTCCCCTCAATCCCCCATCTACTATGGTCATCAAGGAATTCAGAAAAATCGAATCCATAATAGTCGAATCAAATATCAAGAACTCATATAAATCTATGCTTGACCAATCAATTAGTAAACTAGAGTGAATCTCAAGAACCCATATAAAACCAATCAAATATCAATTCCAACACCAGAAGAGAGAACAAGTTTTTAATTTGCTTACATTCAACACGGGATTCCCAAAAAGACAGATCAAATTCTTGTCATTTTTTTTCTTTTACCGTAATTCGTCTCATATTTTTTCCCTTTAATTGCTTTGGTCCCTCTTTGATTATTGTTGCAGATCGTGTCTTCTTGTGAGTTGAGGGGTGAGTTGGAGGAAGGAAGAGAAGAAAACGAAAACGAAGAAGACAGAGGGGTGAGAGAGAGAGAGAGTCAGTGGGGGGGAATTCCCGTGAATACACATGAGCAATTTTAAATACGCCCCAAAACGGTGTTTTTACGTTTTAGGGGCTGCAATTTGCAGCGAGTTCTCCTCACTGCAGGATGCGGGATCCCTCAAACTCAGAATCCATATCCCTAGTTTTCCAAAACGAAGTTTTTTTCGTTCTGCCCTTGCTCAATTTTTTTCACATTTGTTAGTTTTACGTTAAAATTTTGTAAATTGTAGGTTTGTCTTGATAGGAGGAATAAAAAAGTAAAAAATTAGTATAACTTTTGTCCAATTTTTTTTTAAAATATCCAACTTTCAGCAGTTTTAGCCAAAAAAATTGAGTTAAAATCGCTAAAACTTAAACCAACAATTCTAACAAAAACACTGACGTAAAACTAACAAATGAAAAAAAAAATTGAATAAAGACAAAATAAAAAATAAAACAGGCTTATTTTGGGAAACTAGACCTGTATACGATAAGATGTAGTTACCTAAAATAAAACAATACTCTTTCCTTAACTCTCTCTCTCCTCTATGTGGAATTTTCTCATTTTTTTCATCTTTTTATTCATTATTCTACACTTTTATAAAATATAAAATATATACTTTATTTTGCTTAAAACGGATTCTAAGTTCAATCAATAATATTGGAAATACTCTTTGAAACCTATCTCTTCTCTTTATTTCTTTGTTTTTTTCTTGTTGTGAAATTTTCTTAACTATTTTGCAAGAAAATGGAATAAATTCCAATGGTAATTCGCGCTGATTCATTGATGTCAAGGATAAAAGTTCTCACTGATTTTGTTTTCCGGTCCCTATGCATTGAACGAGCAAGATGCTAGTAGATTCTAGCATGAAAATGCATTATTTCATGTGAAAGGCAATTTGGTACTTTCAATGACTAAAAGGGAAGTGTTGAAATCATTTCCCATTGTTTAAACACTTTAATAATTTGTGATGATAATTTAAAAATTCATAATGAAAAACGAAAAATAATTGGCTCCCGGGTGTTAAGGATTTTAACGCTTGGTCGGAGGATGGTCAGATTGGGCTTCCGCTATTCTAGCCACTGATGTAACCTTTTCCTTGTGAATGAATCTGTTTTCTCATTAATAAATATTTTTTAAAAAAATGCTTTGAAAAAGTATTATTACTGGACATGCTATTGGGAAAAATTAAAAGGAGTGTAAGTATTTTCCACTTAATTACGTGTTTGCTCAATACGAGTTCAATTAGTTTGAGAATAAAGTTAAAAAGGACGCGATTTAATTAATTAGAACCCTGGACAAAGTCGGCATTAGAAAATTATTCGGCACAAATTTTTGGAGTTATATCAACAAATATACGGAGTAATTAACTGCGTTCATTAATCAAGTTTTCAGAGTATTTATCTGTTGAGTTAAATTTATTAGGCACTTCCCATGAAGGGGCAAAAAATTGAGTACTAAATGTGAAGTTTGATATGGGTTTTTCACTGGCCTCAAGATGATACGGTAGGTCTGTAGTGAATCCATGCCATCACCTTACTTCGCACGTTCATGTAAAAAATTAAATTGATTAGATATGTTAAAGTCAAATGCTTCAACAAGTTTCTTTCTACAAAAAATAATTCTACATTCTCGACCGGTCAACACTCACCTATTTTTTAAACGAATACAATTTGGTTTTGTCAATACCAATATCTAATCAACTTATTTTTGCATAATTTGCCGGCCAACCTCGGCCCACACCTAGCCTAAGGTCTTGAAAATTAACCCCTTCTTTTTGTCTCCAATTTTGGTAGTAGATTCAATCACATTCATCCACTTCTTATCTGAGCTCCAAAATTAAAAATTCTTTGGATGTTAAGGGATACTGCCACGCGATGTCCGTTACCTTTTACGACAACACATTCATGCAAGTTTCAAGACCAAAAATATAGACCTTACCCAAATGTGTAGCAATGATAAATTACTTCAAATTTATTTTGTCCAACATGACTTTAGACCTTACCGTAATGTTTAGCAATGAAAAATTATTCCAAATTTATTTTGTCCAACATGACTTTAGTGGTCTTTTGCTTCGGGTGTTTTTGTCTGCGCTGTTGACTGGTTGGTTGGTGAGAGAAACAATCGGAAAACAGAAACAGTGGCCCAAGCATTTGGGGCACCGAATTGCTTCGGTTCAATCATCCGACCAATTGCTTCAGAATTTGACTCGAATTATTCGGAAGATGTCTTAAATGTCTCAAAAGAATAGTAATAACTGGACATGAAATTCGTGCTGAAATCAGTAACAGGCTAAACCATTCGTCCTCGCCCTTCGAATCCACAAATGGAGTATAGCACCTAACAAAGAGGAAAAACCCTGTCCCAGTTAACCGATCAAAATGTCATCTCATTCCATTGCAGGAAGTTAGAAGAAGCCTAAAACAATTGTGCAGAATTAGTTTTGTTTGTGAAGAACATTCTAGACTAAGTTCAGAAACATCACCTTGCACCATCAAAATCCGCATTCTAATAGTACAACGTTAAATCGTATTCACTTAGATAATCAATCCATTCAACTTTACATAATCGTAGGAACCGGGTCACCCTCAGTTCTCCTCAAGCCATTGTCTTTCAACTGTCATACTGATAGAGATCCAAAATCAAATGACGAGCGTAACAGAGAAGCAGGTATATCATAGAGGGTCACATTGGTAACACTGACAGAGCCCCAACCATCACCTACCCCGTACATTGGAAGGGGATCGAGGGCCCTTATCGCTGCTTACATCATCATCGAATTCCCTTCCATCTACTACACAGAAGCCATTGTTGTTGACACTCGGTTCAGAACTGGCATTACTGCTTGTTGCAAGAGGGGAGTCCAAGACACTAATTGTCCTGCTTCGTGTAGGCCCCGGTCTCACACTATACATAGACGATGCTGGTATATTCGTCATCAATGGCCTCAAATTACCTGGAATGTGCCGCCTTATATCCTGCTCAACAGAATACACAATGGGAAATTGGAAAGGATGTCAGATTTGGTACACAAAATGAAATCCTGTACTTGTTAAATAATCTACTGCTAGAAGTACGCAAATACATACAACCTATCCATTTCTTTTTGTCCATATTTCCAATTTAAGATGTCTCCAAATATATGTCCTTTTTGAAAAGTCAGAGTATGAAACTTGTTAGTTTCCTAATTCACCTTATTACAGACAGTTATCAATACAATTTAAAGTAGGGATAAAATTAATAGATTTCTCAAATTAAATTTTGGGTGCATTAACTGCATGACTTAAAAATTAAGAACCCCCAAAGGGAAAAACCAAAACGGGACAATGGTAGTACAAGAGAACCACGTCAACAAATATCAACATCAACAAGGACTAGTTACATAGAGTGGGCATTCTTGTTAGATGTAAAACAATGCTGGGATACAGTGTATAGTAGTACCCATGTAAAAAAGGAAGCACATACCATATGCCTAATGGCCATATCCAGAGATTTCTTCGAGAGTGTCCTTCCAAACCCCACGCTGTCAGGGGATGAAGACTTCCCAGATAAGTTACTAAGAGGGGAATGTTTGTCATCTTGCTTTGGTGGCACCAGTTTCCGCATATTCGTCACTCTGTCAACCATCTTGGTTCCAATCAAAACAGGGCTCACATTGTCATTTGCTTTAGCATGCAACCGACTAGCTGCAGGAACAGAACCTCCACTGCTATGAACAACACCATTGGGGGGTCGTCCTCTTGAGGGGGAGCACGACTGCCGTCTAACCCTTCCATTAGAAACAGGCTCAACAGAAGAAGAACGGGCACTAGGTGCTCCAGGCCTCCCCCTAGTTGCTGAAAGTGGCCTATCAGGAAGTGAGGTCCTTAAATTAGGCGGGGCATCAAGAGAGAAACCAGGCATCTCCGAAGGCTTCCACGGTCTGGATTTCACAGTCGGAGAACTAGCACGCGGCAGCGGATTTCTAGCCGTGGCTGTGGGACCCGGCTTGGTAACAGGAGGAGGAGACTTAACAGGAGGAGCGGATGTATTTGATATAGCAGAGAGAGTGGTTGGTCTACGAGTTGGTGTTGGTGCCCTAGATGTAGGTTTAGATGATGCTGGTAAGGTGGGTCTAGAAGTGGGTGTTGAGGATCTTGCAGTAGTCCTGGCCAAAGGCGTTGTGGATCTTGGTGGAGCAGTGGGCTTACTTGAAGTTAATGTAGACCTAGAAGTGGGAGTAGAAGACCTTGAAGGTCTAGGCGCAGAAGCAGATGTGGGTTTAGAAGTTGTAGTTGATGTGGATTTGGGTGCTGCGTTTAGTGTGGGTTTAGCTGATGAGGACAACGTGGGCCGTCCAGTTGGTGTTGCCGGTCTTGATCCAGGACCCCCAGACGATGAGGGCCTTCGAATTCCGGCACTTGAACTATTCAACCCTGGGGATGGAGCTGACTGTCTAGATGATAAGTTGCTCCGGGAAGCAGGTTCTGGCTGGGGGTTTGCAAGCTATAATCACATTAAACAAATGATAGAACGTGAAATCAACGGATTGAGCAGATACAAACAACTTACAACAAAGTTAAGAATGTTAAATCAACAGATTGAGCAGATACAAACAAATTACAACAAAGTTAACCTACTGAATTGGATGCAACATCTGATCAGTTCAAGAAATTATGGTCTCTGAGCACAACCACTACCATTAGTGGATCAATAATTGTAGCCGAAAGACTTTCAATGTTTCAAAACCTCTCAAAGGCTTCTCAAAGTTAGATGCTCTTTCCAGAAACCATATGCTACTCAAGTTATCAACTTACCATCTTCTTTGATACATAGACAAAAACTTGGGGAGTGGGGGAGCGCTATGGGATAAAAGGAAACAAACTCTGGCCTTCATAATCCGATATGGACAATTCAAACCTTGTAGTAAAACTTGCATGCAAGACCAAAAAGTTAAACCATCAAACTATGGATTGAGAATTTGAGATGGATCTAATGTTTGAAAGTATGTGATACAAGTTATCAACCACATGTCCAGAACTAGATGTATATCTGTACAGAGTACAGAATACTAGCTAGAGTTTCAAATTGCACACATGGATTTACCAATGTGGAAAAGGGGTTTTTGCGGCTGCAAACTTGAACAATATTTTTAAAACTTGAGACAAACTTCAAGTCAGAATGGTCTGTTGTAGTTTTAAGTAGTTTTTTAGTGGTGGTTGGCATTGGTGGTTTTTGCAGAAACCATTACAATTTCATATTATGAATGTTATGGTAGAAGCAATTCATGAGTCAACTTTCCATGTGCAAAGACTAACAAATCAAAAGTCTACCAACCATTTACTAATGGTTGAAAATTTTAAATTACCAAACCAGCAAAAATCTACTATGCATCTGATCTGATAGCCGATAGGTATAAAAAACCACAAAACTCCACCAACTATTAAGTATTGCAAAGATAAACTAAGACTGCAACGTCAAGTTTAAATAACACCCTTACTCTAGATTTTAGCGCAGTCGGTAGAGCTTTTGGAGTTCCAATTTGACTCATAACAGTTCTCTGTGATTCCATCTCCAATGAAGGGAAAAGAGGAGTACCAGGAGGGGTTAGAAGCCTGAAACAGACAAATAAAATTAATAAATTACCACCGGTCAAAAGCATAGGTCCTTGGTCTTGCACTTTATTAAATCAATATGCAACTTGAACCTATTAATCAGAGAAACCAGGAAATCTAAGGCAGTTAAGACACATGAAAACAATTAGGACCGCAAATTTAACTGAAGGGGGGACAGAATGAAATTCCAGCTGATCAATATAAAGTACAGAAAAAGAAACAGATTTTCACCACGAGTCCATATCGTCACCACCTGCAAGATTTAATGTGACTGTGTGTCCGCGCATGTGTGGCTAACTCCCTCTCTCTCTTTCTCCCATAAAAACAAAAAATAGTGACTTGAAAGTATATCAATCAGAAACAAACAAGGATCTAAAGACATGTTATTCAATAAATGAGGAACAATGCAGATGGACTTAGCAAACTAATATAACAAAGACGAGTATTTATATGCTTAGTATAATAGATTGTGGAGTAGCCGAACTGCTGGAGTGTAACCACTGGCATTTATTAGAAAGCTTTCCAGCAAAAGGCTTACTACTTGCTAGCAGGGCAACAATAGCCCATTCACAATCAAAATACTTGTTAAACTCCAAGCATTTATTCATGTCTTATCAAATTAGGCTCAAGGGAAATGGGCTTAACGTATAAAACCATAGTTATATAATCACAGAGATGAGTTTGCTGTGTAAGAATTCTGGAGGAGATATGCCTACTGAAACTACGACTTAGCTTGAGATGTATACTCCTTTAGTAAGCGGCGGCCCAAGCATTAGGCCATTAAGGCCATTGCCTACGGCCTCCAATTTTGAGAGGGCTCAGATTTTTACTTCTCAAGACTACTTATAATGGTTTTAAAAAGCCCATTTAGGTATTAAAAAAAGGCCTTCAGGAAGTATCCTCCATATTCAGACTGCTTTTCTTAAAGTGTTGATCTTTTCATAGCATTGATTATTGTTTCATATTTCACATTGTGACAAAGAATATAGTATTGCAGACGCTAGGGATTAGGTACTAACAAACTTCACTACTAACAAACTTTCATCTAAAAAAGCAAGTTATATAATTTTCAAATGTAATAAATATATAATAGATTAAATTTTTTATATTAATACTTAAATTCTTAAAGGCCTCCCACAAAGGTTTTGCCTTAGGCATTCAATGAGGTCATGCTGTGCTTGCCTTACAAGTAGAAAAGTTCTTAAAAGTAAACACTTAATACAAATCGATAGTTAAACGTATCAAGAGAATGCCGCCATATTACCAGTCATAATCATTTTTATCATTGTCGGAATTCAGAAAATCATCCGCGCCAGTCTTCCTTGCTGGTGTAGAAGATGTAATGTTGAATATCGGAGAAGTGCCTGGCTTCAGTCCTGCCATCCCCAAAACAATAACGCAAAAAACACAGCCTCAATTTTCAAAGCAACAAAATCAACCCGGAATCAAAGTAGTCCAATAAGTAAAGCCACCGTTCCAACTATTTCACAAATACTAGCTCCAGATATAATATAAAACTACGTCAACAAAATCCAGACAAAATCCTTGCTCACCTAATTAACAATCAAGGGGGCTTTTCTGCAAAACTAAAGGAACTAAATGGGCTAAAACCTGAGTTTTCACGGATTTCTAGGCGGCTCATTCCCCTCACACGTATCAACTAAAATATCATGTAGCATAAACAAATTGACTAGTCCAATAATATAACAGAGACGCACCCTAAACCAAAAACACACGAAATCCTCAATACTAAAAAAAATTGAGAACAGTGATTAACCTAACGGAGCATCGAACTCTTCGGAGTTGTGAAGGAGAAGATTGTTCCGTTCCTTCTCGCGTTTTCGCATCTCCAGGAACAACGCCAGCTCGTCTTCCTTCTCCTTCATCGTCGACGCCCTCACGCTCCCTACCTGCTGCTGCCTCTGCTTCGAGGGCGCCTGCATTTGCGACTCCTGAGCCCTAAAACTCCGATTCATCGCTCGAATCCAAACAATACAAGCACGCTAACAAGCAAAACCACAGACCCGCGGGTTAAAACCCTAGTTTCTCGTCCACTGCTCCGAAAACAACCGTTCGCACACCAAATGCGCCGTCAGCTCTCCGAAAACGGAATCAGCATCTCCAGATCTGAAATGAAGCTCGAATAATGCGTTCAAACCCAAGGCAGAAATCAGAAGGAAAAACAAGCGGCATTTCACGCGAATTAGTCACTCTTCACTCTCCCCAACCAGCGTGTGACGTAACGAGCGATAAAGATATGCAACCATAAATATCTACGTGTAGGGTACAACAATATGCGTGTATGAAAGGGTATATCAAGACGGAGTGAAAAGGAAAGCGTTCAGCTTGGAGAGACGGGCATTGTCGAGTAGAGAGAGAGAGAGAATACAGGGGGAAGATGGGGAGTCACCGGAGAAAGTTTTGGGTTGAGGGGGGGAAGGTGAGGGAGGAGTGGCAGTCGATGTTAATAAATAGGATTTGGGGGGATGAAACGGGGAGAGAGAGAGAGAGAGAGAGAGAGAGAGAGAGAGAAACTTTTTCAAGTTTCGATCGATTTTGATCTGAGAGATGAGATGGGGACGATCCGTGATAATGATAATTATGCCAAGTCGTCCAACTAACAGCACTCGAGTCTCGACGGTGTCTCTCACGTAAAGGCTACGGTTTTTGAGATGGTGACCCTTTTCGTTTTTGGGGAATTTCAAAATTACGAAAGTGCCCTCCTTACCCTTTCTTTTTATTGCGAGTATTTCCTCGTATAATTTTTACGATTACTCACTCATCTTGATTAGAGAAATCGGAAAAATATAAAAATATCACTGATATTAAAAAAAATTCATATTAAACGACACTTTAGACCAAAAAAGACATCTGTTTGAAATATTTTTCCCCTTCGGTGAATTTGTTTTTTTGCGTTGATCGTAAATTTTTATTTTTTAAACTTTTTTTTATTAAGACGAATGATTAATTCAAAAAATATAAAGCAAACATAATAAAAATTCAAAACAGGTGAGCAAAACACACAACCCAAAAAGGACCAAAAAAAAAGTTGAGAAGAATGAGCCTGAGGATTCAGGTCTTGCTTTTGCTCTAGTGTCCCTCAACTTACGGCTATTTCGTAGTTATTGATTTTTTACTTCTGCATTTCAAATTGGATATCGCTAGGGTGCCCCTAGGGTAAAAAAGTAGTATTTATTTTTTAGTGCAAAAAATTCAAATGGGGTTTGTTTTGGTGCCCCCTTGAATAAAGTGTATTTTTTACTACAGTCTTCGTAATTTATTGACAGATGACTATATCGCCCTTGCAACAGTAATGTGTACTTCGAGTGTATGGCTAAGTTTTGGCCTAAATTATGTTTTGGTGAAGAAAATATATTATTGATATTTAGTAATGTATTGTTTAGCTTATTGTAAAAAAAATTAGATTAATCATTCATTTCAACAAGAAAAATGAAAAGAGTATAAATAAAGGACCACAAGTAAAAGAATTAAGATAATACGAACAAAAAGACAATTCCAATTTGTTTTGTGATTTTTTTTATTTTACTTTTAGCCTAAAATACTAAAAAAAAATTACCCATGACTTGGCCCTTATATCTCATTCTCGTGATCTGAAACATCCTTCCAAGAAATTATCCAATATTTCATATTATTTCATTAATGAGATCATAAATTTAGTCTCATTTCCTTGAAAAAGTCTTCCACAAGTCTATGATCTCATTTTGTGTGCGAGAGAAAGCTGCATTTGATTAGTTTAAACCTTATTACTTAAACCGTTGGGTTTGTTTACTTGCTAGTACGTATTACTTGAGGCTTTCAACTTTGGATATCAATTATTAGAGAATAACACAAATCTAGAATTAGTTTAAGTCCATTGATTGGGGCGAAATTGACTGCAAACATTTATTTAAGTGCCAACAAACTAGTGATTGATGAAATATATGCGCGGTGTCCAACCAAACAAGGGAAACTTCTCTCACCATCCAAAGACCGGAAGAGAATAATTTGCTTTGTTCATTTCCCTTTTTAGTTTTAGTTTTAATTTTATTTTCAATCATTATCCTACTTCTTTCTCCAATCATTACTCTATTTTTTCAATTCTTATTTCTCATCTCTCTCTATCTCTCTCCAATCATTATCCCTATTTTCAATCATTACTCTATTTCTCTCTCCACCCACTACCAAAACTAAACTAAACTAAACTTCCAACCAAACACTACCTTCATAATTTGGGTTAGAGATTTGGGAGGGGCTATTTTGATGCAATGAGGTGTTTCAGTTTCCCTTCTTTTCGAAAAAGTTTTTTTTTTTTTTCAAATTTCAAATTCAAATATAATGAAAATGAAAAATAATTTTATGATTTTTTTTGCACCGTTTAAAAGATCTCAATGAGATCTATCAAACAAGATTCATATTAGTAGGAAAATTATTTACGTAAACACATGATTTTTGAACTTGAAATTACCTTCCTTTTTTAAAAGTTACTTTTTCTAAAAAGCGGAACACCTCATTTACACAATGCTTTCATGTTTTTTTTTCCCCAAAATGATAGGAATTCCATTAATAGAAAAATAACGTTACAAATAAGGAGAGACTGCCATCCTTGTCTAAAGAAATGAATAGCCAATCAGACGGATAGGCTTCCAAAAGGACCTCCTACAACTCCAAAACACTTACAAGCCACGCAGTGAAGCCACACAGTGCACTACATCATTAACTCAACGTTACTCAGAACTAAACTCGCACATAAGAAAACAGGATAACCCACTAACATTCCAAGGAAAATAGGAAAACCCACCAACATTCAAAGGAGAACGGAAACACCCAACATCAGAAGAAAAAGGAAACACCCAACATTCTAAACGGAAACAAAAAGAAAAAATCAGTTGTTGAGTCACCCTGTGATGTAGCCTCACCACTGAGTCATATCGATATCATTGTAAGAACCCCACATCGTCACAAGCCATCCCTAGGCCAGATCTCCATCCTTACAAGACCACCAGCAAACTCGATCGCAAAAACACACACCTTTGGCGACCACGAGCCGCCAACACACGGGTGACTAGAGGCTAGTGGAATAGGGGAGGAAGATATGAGGTCTAGAGAGGGAGGAAAACTCTCAAATCGAGAGAGGAAGATGCCGACCACTAGTGGCAACACACTGGTGCTAAGGAGGATGGGGGGAAATGGAGGAGAAAGAGAGGAAAAAAACTCTCAAATCTAGAATCAGGAGATGATAAACACCCCTAAGCGGGAGAAATCCCTCCCCTCCTACCGCTCTATTAGGAGGGGGTCTACAGTTAGTGTTAGAGGGAGAGAGAGTTGTTTTCATGCTTGGGTCATTGACATTCTTGCACAACGTATAATTTCTTTCTTAAAAAATGTAGGGAAAATTTTACAAATGGTCCCTCTAGTTTGTACGAGTTCTCATTTTCGTCCCTCTAGTATTAATTGTATCAATTTAACCCTATAGTTTTCATTCCGTCTCAATTTCATCCCTCTCCCTGACGCCGTCAATGAAACAAATGGAATTGGAGGGCAAAATTGTCATTTTCTTTCATAGAGGGACTAAATTGAGATTTCATGCAAACTAGAGGGACTATTTCTATAATTTTATTTTCTGCTTTTTGCTTCGTTTACTCCGATATAGAGAGATAACGCCCCAAGCGTAGGGCTTAATACGTCATTTGAAGCATAATAATCCGGAAGACCGGGATCGTACCCAAGGGAATTATATTATGACTAGGCTCGGATTTGTAGAGTAAGCAAGGATTTCGGCTATTAGGTAGCCAACCGAGTTTTACTTTGAACAGTGGAAATTTAAAAGGCTAAATTGAAAACGAATAAACTAAGAAAAGGATAGGCTAGGTCTAGGAATCACTAGCCCTCATGACTAGGGCTAAATCACATTTCTCACAAATTCACGCGATTTAAAGTACACAATTGTAGGTACCTAAACCGAGAAATAGAGATGGTTTGAAAATCAAGCTAGCTCTAGAACTCATTTGGTAAATACCTTGAGCGACAGAGCTCTAAGCATCACGTGTGGTGAGTAGTCGAAGCTCCCACCTACACGTGATCAAAGAGGTTAACACCTCGGTAATTTACCAAACAAATCCGAACCCCACATCAATTTTCAAATCCAAAGATTAAAACTTTATTGGTGAAAAATACAATTTTTGCCCAAGCCATGGGATGCTAATCATCCCATGACCTAACCCTTAAAACTACTCACACATATCTAGAGAGATAAGAGCAAGCAAAAATCTACTTAGCATAATTGAAATGCAAGACTAGAAGAAAATTAGCTTAAACAATAGAACGGGAACTAAGCAACAACTTTAATTCAAGTAAGAGTAGCAACAGACAACTAATAAAGGCAGGAAATTAAGAAATAAGTGCTGAAAATTGAAGAACAAAGCAAGAACAACTCAAAAAGGTTGAAAAGTAATCTAAGCTAGATCTAGAAATGTACTACCAAAAACGTTCCCTCCTAATTCCATTACATCATTCCTTTTATTCCCCGCTCGGAATATGCTCTGAAGATGCTTCAAAGATGCTCCGCTAATGCCCTCGGTACCGATTGCCAAGCCTTACATTATGAGTTAAAGGCTCGGTACCGATTGGAAATAAAAGCTTCCATCGATCGCGAGACAGTTAGGAGGGGGCCGGTACTAAGCAGCTCAGTACCGATTGGAAGGATTAGCTTCGATCGATCGCGAGCCCTTATCAGTTCTGAACCTTTGTTTCTTTTCCTACCTTGGCCACACCTTGGCCACACCTTGGCCGCACCTTGGTCATTGGTCTTCTGCCCAGGCTGCTCACTGATCTGCTCGGGCGTCGCCTGGTCTTGCCTTGGCAATTCTGATTCTGCCTTGGCGCTGCTCAAGCTGGGAAGTCCCTGCCTTGGCTGCTCACTAGCCGTCGAGCAACCTCTGCCTTAGCTGCGCCTTGGCTGGGCTGCTTCATTCTCAGGTCATGCCATGTCATAGGCCTTAAAACTCCTTTATTAAGCGATTCGCCTTCAAAAACAAAACAGACAAACTCTACGAGCAAACATATTAAAAATAACTAATTAGCAACTAAATTAACCTACAACTAGACACTAGCGCACCCTCTCATTACATTTCTGCGTGCTTATCACTTTTGTTTTTGCAAATAAATTCAAAATACATCATATGTTAAAATAATCTCATATTGCTCATCTCATTTTATATTGAGTAATCAAAATATGTTGAAATTTTTTAATGTTTTTATTATATATATCACAAAAAATATGAGAAAATTTGAAAAACAACCTCTATATTAAATGTCTTAGTATTGTATTTTTTTTCAATTAAATTTTCAATCTCGTTATTTTCTTTGTCACATGATTAAAAAGAAAAAGTTGTTCAGTAATATTTAGAAATATTGTAATTGTGTTTAATTTAACAATAAAATACTATTGAATACTAAGAGATTGAATACATTAAAGCATGGGTATAAGTGTATTTATTTTGGGATTTGCTCTTAAGATCACTTATATAACAAATAAACACGGATTTTGAATATTTTTTTTATCGGGTGAAAAAAATAAGGAGATTATAAGAACATGATATAAAGACATTAGCTAAGGGGTTGATTTGTTCATTTTCTAATATTTTTGTAATGTGTAATGAAATATAAATATAAATATAAATATAAATTTTTTCAATACAGTTTGATTACCTAATAAAAAATAATTCAATTGTCAAATACATTACTTATGGTCTTTTTTATTTTATTTGCAAAAAACGAAAGTAAAATTTTAAAAATAGTCCCTCTTGTTTACATAAAATCTCAATTTAGTCCCTCTATGAAAGAAAATGACAATTTTGCCCTTCAATTCCGTTTGTTTCACTGACGGCGTCAGGGAGAGGGATGAGATTGAGACGGAATGAAAACTATAGAGTTAAAATTGATACAATTAATCCTAGAGGGACGAAATTGAAAACTCGTACAAACTAGAGGGAACATTTGTAAAATTTTCCCAAAAATGTAAGGTAGTTACAAAAAGATCTAAAATGTTTCCTAATAATCCAAAATACATGTGTACATGTCAAAAATGGCAAGAATATATCAGGACTTAACACCAAATTCCTTTGGTGAAAGTCACGTTCTATCTTGAAAGAGTGATACCTCCACCTCGATGAGATATCCAAATCCCAAATTTATAGATGTTCTCATAAAACAAAATTCGAATAAAAATAGGAGAACAAGATTATTGACAGGATAACAAATACTCTCATCAGTTGATTGCTGATCGAACAAGCTCATTCCAAAGATCGCAACAGACTTCAAATAGAAGCTTTTTTCGGAGTATCGAGCAAACTCTAGAACATGCACCGAGTGGGCAATAACGAGTTCCGATTAAACTGGCAAACACTAAGATGTGTCCAAATCTCCAAGGCTTTTCGGACATATGTCAGCAGTACCAAATTCAGATAAGACTCAGCTGAGCCTCCAGAAGATTGAGCTTCACCAAATGCAGACACACGTGCAAAATCAGGTTGCAAAAGGAATAGATCTGAAACCAGATAGAGAACGCGAAACAGAGCTTTTTCAAATAGAATATAGGAATATAGGTCGTCAGATGCAGACAGACATAAGAGCCAGACTCAAAAGTTCCAAGCTAACTTTCAGAAACGAATTCCAAAAAGAGTATATCTTCCTATCAACCATTGAAAAATTCATAGGACAGAATGAATGTGTCATAACGGTCCCTCTTAAAACACAATTTCCTTCAAACTGTTTTTTTGACAGAATTTTCAATGTTGCATGTATAGATTACCACACTCTTCGTTCTTTGGTGTTATGGCATACCCTAGCTCTGATACAAATTTCATACAAATGTTACTGGTTGTGGTTTGGACTTGGTTTTGGACCATGAAAACCAAGTGAAACCTGATCGGGCCCAAAAGCAATAGAACCGGACTAAAATGGAATTGAAATAGAGCAAGTGAGGTCCGGTCCGGGTTGAAATATAATAAAATAATGCTAGGTGACAATTTCGCAAAAATAAATGCCTTGTTCTCTTCCATTTTCAAAAGAATTTTTCAAAAAATTCCCCCTACTTCCAACATTTCTCTCTATATCTCTCTTTATTTATTACCCTTACTATTTTTCAAAATTTTTTTCAAAACACAAACCAAACAAAACAAAATTACTAACTTATTACTATGTGAAATTCAAGGTTTGTAGAAAATAAAATTGGAGTCCCATTATAGGTACCAAAAATTTACAACGGCATTTGAAGCCCACTTATGCGTTTGACACGAATAATTCAAATCGTTCATTAGTTTTGAAATAATTCTTTGAGTGGCCTTAAAAAAAATCAATTCAATTAAATGTGTAAGTTATTGATCCTATCTTTAAATTTTGCATTTAGAATCCAAAATTCTGAATGAAACTTGGAAGATTGGATCAACGATTTACACATATTCAATTGAGCAGATTTTTCACAAAGGCATTCAAAAATTTATTTAAAAATAATGAACGATTTGAATCAAATGTGTGAGATCCAAAAGTAGGCCTTACATGCAGTTTGTATAGTTTCTGTACCCCTAGCATTTTCGATAATTATTCGTATCACAACTATTTACAGAATATCCGACGTAATTTGGGTGGTGTTCCATTTTTAAAAAAGTAATTTTTTTTCAAACGAAGGTAATTTCAAACTCAAATATAATAAAAATAAAAAATATTTTTTCAAATTTTTTTTGCACCATTTAAAAGATCTTAATGAGATCTATCAAACAAGATCCATATTGGTAGAAAAATTATTTGTATAAATACATAATTTTTAAACTTGAAATTGCCTTTTTTTCAAAGTTCTATTCCAATGAGAGTGGAAGACAACTTGCTTTGTTTGGATTGTTTTTTCAAAAATAATTACCAAACTCAAAAACATTCAACACTCATATATTCAAATATTATTCTTATTTCTTTATCTATCTCTCTCCAATTATTACATTTAATTTTAATTACTATTCTCATTCCTCCCTCTCACTCATAATTTTACAAAAAATTCTTAAAAACTCATCCAAACACAATATTATAATGAGAAATGCTACATACATTACACACTTTCACTGCACCATTCACTACATGCTTTATGGGACTGTCCAACAAAAAATACAGAAAAATATCCATAAATTTTAAAATAATATTTTAGGGGCCCCTGTAAAAAATAGCTCTAACGGATATCGGTAAGTATTATTTATAAATTTATAATAGTGAAAATGTTCAACTGCGCAGTTTCGAACATACGAACCCAGAAATAATCCCGTTAGAGTTGATTTTTTACGGGGCCCCCTAAAATATTATTTTAAAATTTATGAATAATTTTCTGTATTTTTTGTTGGACCCGGAATGAGTCTAATAAAGAATGTAGTAGATGGTGCAGTGTAGTGTAGGTAGCATTCCTGTGTCATAATTTTAAATTCCGACTACTCGCCCTGTCGCCCACTAAACGCAATTAATATTCGCAACTTGCGATCTTCATTGCTCTGGAAGCCTTGCGAGTTGTGACCTTCGTTCTTCGGAGAGAAACAGCCATATTTCTAGAGAGAGACAGGCCCTTCGATCTGTTCTTGCGCGAGTACTTGGTGTGATTGTATCCCAGATGGGTTCTCCTTTAGCTAGTTGAAGGAGAGAGGTCAATAATGGCGGAGAAGAAGAGGAGGAACGACGCAAGTAGTAGCAGCGGCGGCGGCGGAAGCAACAGAGGCGAAAGCGTCGTCGGCGATGTTGGCCGCCGTAGAAGCTCTTGCGGATATTGCAGATCCGGTGGAAACACCAGTATTTCTCACGGTAAGTGCCTCAATTGTGTTCGTAACTCGCATGTATACGCGCGTGTTTAGATATTCTCTTATTCCTTGATTGGTTGACTGCTGGAGATAGTTTTGATATGTTGAACGAGGTTTGTTCGATGGATTATAGGAATTTCGCAATTCTCTACTCTTAATTTGTTTCTCTCCAGAAGTTTAACGATTCTGCCACCTATTAATTGTAGAAAACCTACTTGTGTGACATGTAGAAGGAGGTAAATTTAGATGGGTTTTTATATTTGTTGAAGTGAAGCACACCAGAAAGTTATGAACTTGGACTGGGAAATGGCGTACATAAAATCAATAGAGAGCTGATAGTTCAGCGTGCAAACATGGTCGAAGGATACCTATAAAATTGAAAGGAATTTTTTTACAGAACTGCTATACGACTGGCAAAATTATACGGGACGGAGTGTTTTCCGATCAAGAAGTAACAAGTGAGTAAGATGAGTGTAATTGAAATGAGGATGTTGAGATGGATATGTGGTAAGACTAGGAGTGATAGAATTAGACGTATAGACGTAGTATTCAAGAAGAGTGTCATGATAGTAGTGTATAGTAGGGCTAGGGGAAGAGGAATACCTAAACTTACTTTGGATGCCGTGATACGGAAGGATTTGGGCTTACTAGACTACTAAACTGAAGTGAACAGGTAGCCGTGGACCTGCAGACACATAAACACATTCAAGATCTCTTTTCTTCTTTCCGTTAATGTCACCATTCTCCTTTTGGTATTGAATTCGTTACGAGGCTTTTAGGTTGCATAGGATGCTTTTGAAAGTTTGGACATGTGATCGACAAGTTTTGGTTACGAAATAGTAACAAATGTTGCAGTAGTGTCTTCAGGCAAACATTACTTGATTTAATTTATACCCATTCCCTATCATACTGACCCCACCTTAGGAGTGTGCAAGGGTCGGACGGGTCGGTTTTGGCCCAAAATCTGAACCCGACCCGACCATGTTGGGTAAGAATATTTAGGCCCACAAACCGAACTGCACAAGTGGTAAGAACCGTCCGTGAGCCCGATTATTTACTTCGGGTCGGGTTGCACCAAAAACTGAATTGTGCTTTATGGATTGGTCTAGACGGGTCGGGTCCGAATAGACGGGTAAGGAATGCACTAACCCAAACCCCCGTATCGAAATCTGATTTTTAACAGAAAGTAAACCCGCACCAGTCCAAGCCACATGTTCGACCCCGCCCGAGACCCTTCGGGTCAGGTCGGGTTCATGGGTACACGGGTTTTTTCAAACCCCTACCCTACCTTGATGCTATATAGTAGGTTACACTGTCAGTGGCATTTTGGGAAGTCTCCCGGATTGAATTCAACTTTTGCATAATTTTCCCGTGCCGCTTTCCAGTTTCGAAATAGATGCATCATTTGATTCATTTGTTATCTATCTGAAAAAAGTTCCTATTTTTATCCACTGTTTTCCACTTTTCCTGATTCTTGATTCCATATTTTATACTCATGCGAAGGAACTTTTGAATTACACTGAAGTGGATAAGGTTTACATGTGGTTTACTTATATTTAAATGTGTACATCTTGATTTTGCAGGTCTATGGGCACAGAGTTTGACAGTTGATCACTATCAAGGTAGTTAACTCTTGCTTCTTGTCATGTTTTGTTAAGCATATGAATAAAGGAGCCTTACTTGGGAGTCGATATGGTTGCTTTTTGTCTTGCTTTGTACCCGTTGGTGGAGTACATCGAATAATGGCATCACTAGAATCAACTGATGTGTCATTAAATTGTCATCCCAACAGTTGGACTTATGTATTGTGTCATGGTTTGTTATCTCTCTGTCTCTCTCTCTCACACACGCACACACACACACACTCACACACACACATGTGTGCAGGCAAAACTCTGCAGAGTGCACTCTCCTGCACGGGCAATAGACTTGTTGTTTTGTCTCAGGTTTGAGTTGCAGAAGTAATGCTTTTTTGTTCTCTACTAATTTGGTAATTCTTTTTTCCTCCTTGGGTTGGGGAGCTGGCTCTGTTGTCTGCATATTCAATGGTTCCATGATATGTTTGCCTGTTGTTACTTGTAGCCCTTCTCGACAGAGGTTGGAGAAGATCTGGCTGTTTCCTTTACAAACCTGAGATGGAAAGGACATGCTGCCCTGCTTATACTATCCGTCTAAAGGCAAGTGATTTTTGCCCTTCAAAAGAGCAACTCAGAGTCTCTAAACGGATGCAAAGGTACTTTTTATATTCCCTCTCTAACATTCAGGTCCTTTCATTCTTATGCATGCAATTGTGTCTGGATGCATCTAGTCATAGGTTAGAATTCTGAAGAAACTTCACGAGTTTTTTGTTTGAAGGCATTTCATTCTTTAGGGATGATTGTTTTTGGACT
Source organism: Rhododendron simsii (assembly GCA_014282245.1). Lineage (NCBI taxonomy): Eukaryota > Viridiplantae > Streptophyta > Magnoliopsida > Ericales > Ericaceae > Rhododendron > Rhododendron simsii. Next base: position 25,064,779 of record CM024955.1, read on the forward strand.
CTTGTTTACCTGATGAGTAGGCATTGATTTACTTTAATAGTGATGGTTTTCTTCACCCAATGTGCTAATCCTCGTTCATTATCAAGTTAACCGTAATATGGAGCTTTCTGATACAGGGAAAAAGTTACATAGGTACATGTATATGTGTTAGCGTCTTTGAAGAGCGATGTTGCATAAAATGTACTGACAGCAGTAATTACTAACTGATAGGTTTCTAGATGGCACGTTGAATGTGAAAAAGAGGGAGGAGTTCATAGATGAGCCAAACACTTCTGAGGCTTCATGCAGCGGTGCCCCTGCTGAAATTGCAGGCTCCGCAGCGAGGGAATCATTGGCAGGTAAAAATGAAGAGAAGAATGTAGAGTTTCTGCATTATTTGTCAGACAAGATTAATAATGCAGTACATGCGTTTGTTGGAAGTGAAAACTTTCCCCATGATATTCAATTGCCAAAAGCTTCTGTTAAAGAGGTTGCACCATCCAAAAGAAAGTTGCTTGTGGAAGGATCCGAGGATCTGTTGTTCTCCTCCAATATTTCCTTCCAGATTGCAGCTGCTGTAAGTCGAGCAGCAAAGGAAGCACTCAAAGAGAAGTTATCCAGAGATAGCACCAAACATAGTGGCCAGTCTGATGAGCTCTCGCCAAACATAATTGCAGAAAAATTGTCAAGTTCACTAAATCAGTTGTCAGAGATATCTGGTCTTACAATCAGAGCTTGCAATGGGCACATTAACTTCTTTTCTGCTAATAAAGTTGTTTGGTTGGATGAAGTAGTAGAAAAAGTTTCCAAGTCCAAAGAGTCTTATTCAGGAATTGGAGTTAAAGGGAGTTGTTCAAAGAAGGTCTCTAAATGTCCTAGGGGAAAAAGTCAGAAGCTTGAGCTCCGTTTGAAAAGGTCAAGTTTTGATCCAGAAGAATTTGCCTTGTATCGGAGATACCAGATTAAAGTGCATAATGATAGGCCAGATCATGTCACAGAGAGCTCGTATAAGAGATTTTTAGTTGACTCTCCGTTGGTGGATGTTCCATCTCTTGGTAATGGTACAGTTCCTCCATGTGGCTTCGGTTCATTCCATCAGCAATATTTGATTGATGGCCAGCTAGTTGCAGTTGGAGTGATTGATATCCTTCCGAAATGTTTGTCAAGTAAATATCTATTTTGGGACCCCGACTTTGCGTCTCTATCACTTGGCAAATACTCAGCCTTGCAAGAAATAGCTTGGGTGAAAGAGAACCAACTCAAGTGTCCTAGCCTAGAGTATTATTATCTTGGCTATTACATTCACTCCTGCAACAAGATGAGATATAAAGCAGCTTATCACCCATCTGAGCTTCTCTGCCCTCTTCGTTACCAGTAAGTTCTTCATTTGCATTAACAACCGACCGACTAAATTTTTTGGAGTGTAAGTTTGTAAGATATTTATCTATGTATAATCTACGTTTTTTCCGATCATATTTGTGGTTTTTTGGTGGTAAGACATGGTATATTGCTTCTGGGTTTGGAAGTACCCCACTTTTCAGTCTGCAAGGTGCTTCCAATGTTCCACTGAGGATGCTTAACTTTTGTTGTGTGGGATGCTTTGATTAAACCTTTTGCATGTCCCCATCATGTGTCCGTGTTATAATGGAATTAAAGTTTTAGTTGGTGGTGGGCATCATGGGCTTCATGCTTTCTTGGCGTTCTTTTCTGACAAGGGCATAGTTTTTCTGCAGGTGGGTGCCATTTGAGATTGCAAGGCCATTGCTTGATAAGAAACCCTATGCCATCTTGTCTGATTTTGCCGCACTACCATATGGAGAATACTCAGAACCTAAAGCGCTTGAAGATAATATGGAAATGCAACATGATGACCCTGTCCAAGTAGATATGAATGATATTCCTGTTGACGAAGATGAAGAATTGACTGAACTTGATTTTGAGGATTCTGATGATGAATCAGTCTCAGTATCCGGTGGATTGACTGCTGTGCTAGTAGAAGACGGAAATGTTGGTGATACTTTGATTGGGTTGAAGGGATCTCGCCTAAGATATCAGGTACGAGTACTCTATGGTCTTTTGCATACAATTACTTTGGTGATGCACAATCTCATGTTCCCATTGTGTTTGAAGGATTTTGAAATGTGATATGGAGGAGGAGAAAATACCATTTTATTTTTATTTGTTACCAAATAAGATAAATGAAGTGAAGGAGGGGAAGATATTTTCCTGTTTCTTTACTGGAGTATTTGGTCCATTATGTGAATCTGTTGAGTGGATATGGTTTCCCTTTTACCTCTTGTTGGAAGGAAAACATGAGGTGTGAATCTTCCATTCGTCGCTCATGGGGTGTGACGCCTTGATTGAGAAGTTTTATAAGGTCCTATACCTCTCTAAAGTTAGATTACTCCTGGACTGTGCGTTGCTTTTGACCCTTGCACTCACTGCTGACATATTCCCCCAATGTGTGAATTAGAAAACCCGGAGTTTGAAGAAGAAAGGAAGTGATACTTGGTGCAACTTTTCTTGTTCTATTATGTTTTTCCCTTTCTTGTTTTTCTTTTTCATCTCATGTTTTGATGTAATTGGCACAATGTTCCTTTTTGTTGAAGGATATACAACATGCCTTCGGTCCCCCTGAACGGCGTTACTTGGAAACCCAGTTGCACAGATACATGAGAGCTGTGGGCACAGAGCTTTCTAAGCAAATAGTTTATTCGCTTGGGTGATTCGGCAAATAGTGCACTGATTAATCAGATCTCAATCTGAAATAACAGGTTTCTATTACCAATGGCAACATTCTGCCCAAATGATGTTTGGTTGCCGAATTCGAGGAGACCAAAATGTAGCTGTTAACGGAGTTGTTTCTTCACGACGCTTATTTGGATTCTTGAGCAGTTGCAGTTTCAGATTGCATGATCAAACTATGGTTTGTCTACACGTGTGCAGGTTAAGTAATGTATTTGCTTCTGCTGATGATTGAAATGAACTTGGTTGGGACAAGTTGGTTATCTGGAGTTGAGGAAAATGAGTGTGTCTTGGATGTGGATAGGTTTAATTTCAATCTCCATAAACCATCCGTACCGGTAAATTGGGATTGGCTGCATACACAATTATCTGGACCTTTCGGAAATACTCTCTCTCTCTCTCTCTCTCTCTCTCTCTCTCTCCGCACATTTGTTTGATCCACGTTATTGCATGATGTAGAATTACAAGTTTCATGGGGCACATATTTCGGCATTTGAATGTGTTATCTTTCAGCAAAACTATGTATTTGTTGGACAACTGCGCCCACAAAATATGGAATATGTCAATATGAAGTACTGTTAATGGTCTGGCTGTGAACTTAATTTCAGCTGCCATGTGTCAACTTAGGCCCCCACAGTATGTAAATTCCCACAGGCAAATACTCTTATGAACCAAGGGGAAAGAGTAAAAGGTCCATGGAACCAGAATTTTACCATGAAAGTCGTGCAGGGTGTAAATTTCAATTTTGCTGCACTGTGGGCTATAGCATAGTGAATCTTGATCCCTGAAAGTCAACAATGTCAATTTTTTTTTGAACAGTGCATTGTTAGTTGTAGTTAATAAAGTTTGTCACTCACTTTAAATTTGTAGTCACTTTTTCTCGAACAGTCTTGAGTATCTGCCGATGCTTGATGCTTCGGGACTTTGGGAGAAATTGGTTTTTTTTGGTTAGCTTGGGGTGCCTTTACTGTCATCTCTCAAACTGACAATTACAATCTCCATACCTTGGCCAGCTTGTGATAGCTAATTAAGTACTCCACAACTCAACAACTACAATTTGACTTTTAAACGACGACTAGGTATGTTCAATAACAAACAAAACAAAAACAAAAAGACAGACAAGATGGTGCCTGGCACCTGTTCTTTTCTGGACCAGTTCTCCTTTGATCTGATTTCTCCTCAAGCTGTTGAGTGGTTCATGGGAGTCCTCACACTCGTATAATATTTTAGAGCACAATTGATTGGGTGGTCTGCCTGAAAATTAGCCAGTTATGGTGGACCATATGCAAATTGCTTGTCTTCGTCTGTTGTGAATAAACAGCAAGGGGGAAGAAGATGGAGCAAGCTTTGTGCATTGGACTCAAACTTGGCCATCACGGGAAGGCAGAGTCTTAACCGCCAGGACAACTCAAAGTCTCTCGCATGCACAAATTTCATCAAAGCGTTAGTAGAGTGCTATATACCACGTCGACGACGTGAGGTAGCAGTTTCATGAAATACATTCTCCTAATTTGCAACAGATTTGGGGAGTAATCGTACTAAATCATTCAAATATTATGAACAATCTTAATAAAAATAAGTGATCTGTAAGAAAATTCTATTTTCTACTTATCTTTGAAAGAAAATGAGAATTATCTTGCGATATAGCGTGAGATTCCTGAAAAATTTTCAATGACTACTGGAAGGAGAAATACAAGATAGCAAGAGAAAATGTTTAAATAGAACGCAGATGTCTTGTGGATCATATGAACAATGGAGTCTTTGGTACATGTTATTTGGGGCAACTTGGTGAAGCTACCCAATTGAGATTACGAATTCAAGAATTCACAAGTTCAATCAAGAACAATTAGGGATCAATAATCTACAGTTGCAATGAAAGGCGATAGTAATCAAACATCGTCGGCATCACTGCTGCCAATAGGTGTCTCATGACCTACCCAGTACCTGCTTTCATCTGGGCCTGAAATCTTAAACCTGCCCAATGCAACAAAAACAGAAATCATCTCAATCGGTGCATCCTTTTCCTCCTTCGGGATGCGGAATAACCGTACAAATTACTCCTCATTTGAATTCTTAAAAGTATTTTCAACTGTTTGAAATAGTTCAACTACTAACCGCTCGAGGACAGATTTTCCTTCCTTGTACTTTTGGCTCTTTTCATGGGCAGTCTCCTGAAAAATAAAAGCCTATGTAAGTAACTACACGAAGTAAAACTGATCTCCCTTAAGTAACACATAAACAGAAGGCTTAATATCTCTTCCAGGCTCTTACGTATTTCCATCCCAAAATTGACCCGCACCCAACGCAGAAAATGTCACAAACAGCATGCATTCCTGTCATCATCATCCTTTCTTCTATCTCTCCAACAGTGACATTCACTCTGGAAGATTAGAAACATAACAACATCAAAATGTCACAGCATTGGAATGTAAATGCACAACATCAATCATACCAATCAAAAGCACTCAATACTCGATTCTTCTTTTTGTTTATGGAATTTTCAGTAACGCAGTTCCCTAGTCATATTCTATTCTCTTGTTCTGCTTGCAGTTGAACATACAAATTATGAAGGATGAAGTGACAGTGCTTAAGACCCTGAAAATCTCATCTTTGGTAGGAAGCATATAATGTGAGCAAAGGAATCACCTCTTACTGGAGCGCAAGAGAATAAAATTCCTCGACATTTTCAGGGGAATGCTAAGTTTTTTCTAATTTATTTTTTATAGAGTAACTTAACAGCAAATGAAACAGATGAAGGAGCGCTCATACTCATTCCCAGTACAGTTTAACCGGATGCTACACAATAAAATTAAGCAAGTAATGGAGTCAAATTTATGTATCCACCATGCATTTAAGAAAGCAAGGAACTACCATTGCCAATCCTTTTCCCTTCCACCGACTACAACCCGTTTTTCTGTCAAAACCTCTTGTAAGAATCCATATGAAGTTGTATTACGATGAGTTTTGTGATTAGATATATTCATGATTGCCCAAAATCAAGAATAACTTACACCTTACTGAAGAGATAAGCCTTCCCATGCCTGCAGTGGAAAGACTGGGTGGAAGAAGAGAAGGTAAAACACTCAGTCAGAAATTTTGTTTATCAAGAAAACTCCTAATAAGCATGAACTTGAGATCAGAGCCAAAATCCCCCCAAAAATAACCCAATAGGAAACACAGTAAGGCCTTGTATGTAGTAAATCTTTAAAACATTCTCAACATTCAAGCGCTAGTTGAATTATTTGTTGTTTGTTCAAACTAGAGCTATTTTCCTTCTCACACGTACTTATGTAGTACGTGAGCTGTAAAGCAGACTCGACAGAAACATCATTATCTGGGAGTTTTGCAAATCCAACATCATCATCTGGGAGTTTTGCATATGCACCAGTGGCTATTAGACAATGTGCATTTTTCAAGGTGTTCTTCCATTAGACATACTATTTAAGAGGATTGTCATCCCTATGATCCAATGTTCCTCCAAAAAAGATCTATAAAATTTGTTCACGAAAGGCAACAACAGGATCATATCACCTTTAGCCACATAATGCTCAACTTCAAATTCAGCAAGAAATTGAGGACCTTTTCATTTGACATCATGGCACCGCTTGGCCCTATTCATCTTAGGGCTTTTGCCCTCCAATGGAATGATTCAAGGACCGAAGATTTCTCCATTTAAAATAATAAAAACCAGAAACCACACCAACACAAAAACGAAAATAGTGTGCAACAAGGAGCTTTCCTTTCCCAAGCTCTAAGCAAACTATAATTTTTCATTTAGTCTACAATGTCACGAAAACTCAGACCACTGATGTAGCATTGCTCAACAAACTAGAATTACCCAATTAAGATCTATTGTAAATTCTGAGAAAATTGCCTAATAACAAGGCCTACAAAGAGCTTCCATGTCAAGAACATATCACATCTAACATTGACCATTTAACTATTTTTGGGTCGTTACATCCGTCCTTCGGTCACCATGCTCCGTGTTAAGGCCAAATTGGTCATCACCGAGTTCCACTGGGTAAGCTTAATCTTGAGCCTAGCTTAGGAGAACTAGCGATAGCAAATTCAGAGTCAAAGGACAAAGGGCCTAAAAGGGTCTTTCCTCGTTTTCTGGTTGGGAGGAGTTGAAATCCTCCAAAAAAAAAAAAAGAAAGAGCATGTCAATATACAATACCGGCTAAATGAAAAAATCAGGAGCAGACCACAAAAAATCAAGCTGTAATTTGCACATCTGTATCTATTCAACAAGACTTCGTTTCCAAAAACAGATTCTATGGCGATTTTCATGTACAAAAATCTTGAGTTTGGGCAATCACCTGGATGATTCATCATTTGACGAATTTCAAGGGCCTTCAACAGGAATCATGCATACTATTAATCAATTTGGATTTGATATTACTAGTAACTAGGAAAACATAGTTTTGGAAGTTTATATTTTTGATCCTGCACATGGATTTCTAGTTTGAGTACTTTATGAAGATGAATTTAGAGTAACTACTCAATAAGGAGCGAATTGAGTTGGGATACACAGCAATCCAATCATCAATCAGAAACCATACACAACTTTGACAAACAAAGAGCCAATAAATAAAAACAGACCGATCACGAGTAGAAAAAAGAGAAGGAAAAACCTTGGAAACGATATCTTCAGAGAGAGATATATGCGTTCGGCAGTGCTTGCAGCTGTAGATCTTCCCCTCAAGAGTCACCACAAACAGCCTCCCCATTTCTCCCCCACCTCTTCCCTTTTCTCTCTCTAGACTAGAAGAAGTCCTCCCACTCTTTCTCTCTCTAAAAACCTGATTTCACCTAACACCCTTCAACGCCAAAGCCCAGAGTCTGTCAAAATCGAGAGAATTCGAAAGCAAATGAAAAAAAAAAGATGAACAAGGTTTTACTAATAAAGAATACCAATCATTTATAATTATGAGCCTGAATTGAGTTTAATAAGAAATGAAGAAAAGATCGATGATGGTGTGAAAGGACATTGTACTTGGAGTTGAAGAAATCAAACGGAAGTGTACAAAAGGGAGAAGGCACCGAAGGGGAATCTTTGAGGACAGAAATTTCAAGAAATGGGAAATGTGGGGAAAGGAAGCTATCTGAAGTACCACCTATGCATATATTACCTGTAAATATACATATACATATAGATATATAAAATGAAATAGTGAATATGTGTATATATACATCAGACGCTTTTTTCCATGTTGAATGAAGAAGGGAACTTCGGCAGACGTGTAAACCACGGGACCCTCTCTCTCTCTCTCTCTCTCTCTCTCTACAGTGTCATACAGATGGAAAAATCTATTCACACCCCCTCTTTTTCTCAGTACCCACACCTGACTATCCAATTTACCATTTTATCCTTTTCTTTGTCGTGTACAACCCCTTACCTCCTTCACCACTATCCTCCCAATTAAAAATTCATTAATTTATTAGGTATTCCGCATAGGAACATACGAGTCAAGTAAACTGTTGAGCTTTGTAATTTTTGAACTCGTCTTGTTTATTAAAAGAGTCCAGCTTTAAACAAATCAAATTCAATTCATTTAGTATACAAGATTTCTATAACTAGACGAGCCGAGTCGATCTGAACTTCAAATTGCTCGTGAGCAACTCAATTAGTTCGAAGCCATAGGTGTTCCAGGACTACATGGCAGGCACCAGATCAAACTCTGAATCAATATATCATCATCCCATTTGTTTAAGCGGAATTAACTCTGCATAAAGAAGCTACTCCATTAAAGTACAGTAATAACCATTAGTGGGGAAAAAAGTTCGTTTACCAAGTTTTAGGTATAATATAATTGGAGTTTGAGTCCTTCCGAGGTAAATATTTGTGTCTAAAATTAAATGGAAACTACTTTTTATTTATTTATTATTTTTGGAGTCTTGAACCTTAGAAATCACTTGGAAATTTTGATGATTACACGTTATTGAGTTGGAAAGTGGTATTTTAAGACACGATACAGACCCTACAGAATATCTTTGGTTGATTTTCAGATGTTCTATAAAATTTGTGCTCTACCAATGGACTAATTATTGAGTGTGCTCTTAGAGCATGGGTGAGTGGCATTCCGAAATCCTTAATCACCCCACAATTATGTTCGGTCCATACATTTAACTGTGAAATTTGGGTGTGTATGTGGTTAGGGCAGTGGAGCGCCATTTGGCCATGCTCCAGGAGCAGTACCATCAATTTTTCCTACTAAGAGCATCTCTAATCCAATACTCTATTTGAGAGTATCAACATACTCTATTTTATTCATAAAGTGATTTTAGAAGAAATTACTATTCCTATTTACTCCAACCACAAACTCTCTATTTTTCCCTCTAAAATTTTCTTCCAAAATTAACCTCTACCAATTCCCTTCAAAATCACCCTCCAAAAATTCCCTCCAAAATTAACCTTTGCCACAGCTTCCCCTCCTGTTTTTTTACTCCAATTTTGTTTCCCCCTCCCTCCAAAAATTCCCTCCAAAATTAACATTTGCCGTGCAAGGTCATGATAGTTTTTTTGTGCAGAAAAGGAATGGTCTTGGTAAACAGAGTGAAGTTAATGAAGGTGGTAGTTCATCTACCAATTGCTTGCTGTGGAATTAGACGTGAATAGTGTTATAGAGTGATCCTCCATATTTTTTCTCATCCTCTAAATATGGAGGATCAAAATCCCATCCTCTCAAATAGAGGAGGCTTGAGAGGATGGGTTGGAGAAGTTTTATACTCTTAAATGAAGGAATAGAGCATAGATTGGAGATACTCTAATGCGCCACTGTTCTTGCTAATAACCCAAAATCGTAGAGATTTATCTCAGCGTTATTGGTGGATGTGCCCCTCTACTCTACCCTCTTTATTGATTTTTTTTAACTTCGTGAACTTTTTAAAATCTGGTTTATATTTTACTGTACTTGTTTTGGATTCCTCCACTCAAGACCAACTGCAAAAGTAAATACTCCCTTCGGCCCAAAAAGAATGACAATTTTTAAAATTTATGTCATTTTTTATTGCTTATATCTTTCAATCTATAATATTTTTCATGAATTTGGAAATTTTGTACAATAGAACTAATCGAAAACTATCAAACAAGATCCATATTGTGTATTTTTTAAGATCCATATTGAAAGATATAAAGAATTAAAATTGGCACGAATATCAAAAATTGATATCCAATTTGGGACGGAGGGAATATTTGATCATTGCACAATATTTTTTTTTACTAGAGATTAAAAAGTTAGAAAAATATAAAACTTTAAGACATTCAAATAGCATTTTCTTTTGATCCAATTTTTATTTTCTCCTCATCATGCAGACAAGACCAAAAAAAATTAAAAAAAAATAGTTCAGGATAGTATACATATATTCTCTAGAATTTCTCTTAAACATAAACCAATCGTGGATAACAGAACTAGATATATGTATATATACATATTGTATTCCTAGTTACATGAGCCCATATCCTTGTTTTGCTATCAATATCTAATTTTAATCGTCCTACCGAATTTCATATTATGGTGCCGGTCTATATTGAGATTCCGTTACCGTCCAATTCTGACCAAACATTGCTAAAATATTGGTAACTGAGAGGCACATCTACAGTGTATCTTTTTCCACTCCTCAATGAAAACTGATTGGTGCAATATATTGCTTTTCATTGATATTGACCCACCCATTAAAAAACGCCCAAATTTGTATAGTTGAAAAACACTTTTGAACGATCGAGATTGACCTCCGTAAACTTTATTTACAGAACCTCCATATATAAAGATTTCCCAAATGTAAATTTTCTTATTTAGAGCTGTCATTGTACGTAAGAGTACTCTACCTTGTGTCTGTTACCTAAATTTCTGATTTCAGTTCAATCGATGGAGAGACTGTATTGTGAGTTGCTGGAATGTGGGGTGTGAAAGTGAAGTTTGGTTCTTTGCCGTTTTCAGGACTTCTTTAGAAACAAACAATGAAGTGGATGAAATATGGGAGAAAATTAACAAATGGACTTTATTAATCCTCAAAGTAGAAGAACAATCGATCAAGATAATCGAGTGAACAATTACAGGTTATAACTACTCCTAGAAAAGAAAAGATAAAGGCCTGTTGGCGTTGTTTGTGTGTCTCAAACTATCTCGATCTTGATCATAAATAGAGACCGTCTTAAATTTGAATTTGAACATTCTTAGCAGCTGAACCTCTTTTCAAATCCTTGCAAATAATTTCCCCGAACAGTGAATGAATTCGGGTCTGGAAAAACTGTCTCTTTAGTTGTGGTTAATTGATCCCTTGATCGTGGGGTAGTTGGACATACTTCCTTCTATCACCTGTCATTTGATCGATGGAAGAAACAATCCATGTAATATTCAATAAATAAAGGAATCATGCCATTTATTGGCCACTCGACGGGTAAATGATCAATAAAACTTTCCCATAGTTTTGTTGACAGCAACCAGTCTATTTAATTCAAACTTACTTATTTACGGTGAATCAATATCACCCTTCATCTTTCCAATTCTACATTTGCCACGTGTCATCCAATTGACGGGTAAAGAAGGAAATCACAGTTATGGAGCAAACAATGTCTGAATATTAGATAAGTACTTATGACCTATATAACATGCCTTTAAAATCTGTCCTTACTAAGAATTGTTTGGGTGCTAAAAATATAAAGAACTTTTCTATGAGAAAAACATATTTGAACTTTTTTTCTTCTTCTTAAACGCTAGCAAAATTTAGAGATTTTGCCAAAAGTAATTTTTATACATATTTTATTTTATTGTATTATATATCCAGTAAAACAAAAGAACTAATAACAAATACAAAGGAAGTGCTACAATACACACCTCTTATTTGGGTGTGTATCATATACACCCTTATTGTAACATACCAAAATGTTATGAATCTATTGCTAAAAAGTTACGAATTATATTGATGAAAATTACGAATTTTTAGTATAAAAGTTACGATATGAAATAAAATGTTATCAATGACCGTTCTACAAGTAATTTTTTATGAAGTGACATAATATAAATTACACAATAGGTGCATATAGTACACACCTTAAAGAAGTGTGTATTGAAGACTTTTCCCAAATGGAAACCTAAATAGCACGAGTTAACTAGTAGTATAATATATGGGGCCGGTTCCGCTCACAAAATATTTGATACAACATTTGATGCAATACTAATTGGAGCCATACGCGAATATCGAAGCCGTCCAATTTGTTTAAAACATATTTTGAAGGGGTCTTAAAAAAAATAAACTCATTTGGATATCGGTAAGGGCTTGATCAACTTATTCTATTTTATGTTGTCAAATTTGATAGGAACCAACTGAATGAACTGATCAAGCACTTATCGATATCTGAATGAGTTGATTTTTTACGAAAACCCTTATAAATACATTTTAAACAAATTAAATGGCTCCGATCATTTGCGTGAGACTCCAAAATTGGTCAAATCAAAAATCTTGTGTCAAATATATGCATTCAGTTTTGCGTAACATGAGTTCACTATTAGTTCAATTAGATTAGAGAAAGGAGGAAAGGGTTCAATTTCCAGCCAAAAAGAGTTTGCAATGCATTTAATTGCGCCGCTCTTACAAGATCAGATTCTAGTTCAATAAAAAACAGAAAAAAAAGGTATCTATTGATGTTTATTTTCAAATGATATGCATATTTAGTGTTTAGCATATAGCTGAGGCAGAATTTGGTCGAGGGGGCCCGACTTTAAGAGAAGTATTTTTTATGCTTGCATTCAATATATCGTGTTGCTTTTGTAATACACTAATGTGATCATTTTATTTTAATATGGACAATTGCAATGCTTTATATAGCTCCGCAGTGCTATCAAAGTTTGTATTTTCTATTAGTTAGAAGGTTGTGATTAACCTTTACACTTGCAAAAAGATACAATGGGTTGAAAATCTACGTAAATCATATCATGTCTTTTTTAACAACGGTTATAAAATTATTCAAAAACTTAAATAGAACGGTTATTAATTTTGAGTAAAAAAAGAAAAAGTCGGATATTGTTGCACTCTCATTTTCTCATATGAAATCTACCTCTCCAATTAATGGGAGTCAAAAAGAATTAATGGGGAGTCAAATCGCAGCTTCACCGCCACAAAGATTCTACCCAAATTCTCTGCAACGGTAACAATTTCAACTCTTTATTACTCCTCTCTCTCTCTCGAAACCCTTGTACGAACGACCACAAAATTGCCATTCGTCTTCTTCGTTGCCGTCCGTTCCATAAACCCACCCCCCCCCGCCCGCCCCGCTCTCTCTCTCTCTCTCTCTCTCTCTCTCACACACACACACACACACAGAGACAGGCCTTCTCTCTCTCGAAACCCTAGTACCGTTCATCTTCTCCGTTGCCGTCCGTCTTCCCCGTCGCCGTTCGTCTTCTCCGTCTTCCATAACCATCTTCTCCTGTATATCCCTCTCTCTCTCTCTCTCTCTCTCTCTGGTAGGTTCGCGACAAACCCCCTCCATCTCAGGACCTCCGTCTCTGGCGGTGGTCCTCATCGCTGAACCCTTCTCCGGCGAGCAACCCAGTACTCTCTCTCTCTCTCAACACCCACCCACCAATGTCACCTTTTGTTTCTCCTATCTAACCCACCGAAGTTGGACACGACGAACCAATCGCCGCGACTGCTCGGCAGGTAATCGGATTCTTGATTTCCATCTCATCTAATCTTTGATTTTCTTGCCCTGTGTATGATTTCGAACCCATCTAATTTGCGTATGATTTTATTTTGTATGTATATTGTGTATCATAACAGAAAACTAGAAGGGATTTTATTTCCTCTGGTATTTTGTGCAGTCGGTTTTCGTTCTACATCAATTTTTCTTGAGTAAATAATTTTGTTCATTGTTTGGCAACCCTTAACCAGTACAACAAAAGGCCATGAATGGCCAAAAAATCTCTACAGCTTACAGAAGGGCAACAAAACAACAAAAGAAAAGGGCAGAAACATATTATCCTATCTAAGAATCATCGAGTCCCATTGCCATATAGCAAGTTTGGTTCTCAGTAGGCAAAGGCATATTCCTCCAAGAATTCACATAGCTACCCACAAAATGAAGGACCCCAATCTGTTTTGTTCATTATTGGGCAAACCATGTAGATTGCTTGATCGGTGTGAGAGAAAATCGTCGGTGCAAGCCATCTATTGCAGCAAAACCTCTTTTTCAGTTGTATTCTTCCCCCAAAACCTTGATTATTCTTGGTCTAGGCTTATTGGTATTTTTACTTCTTTATGTAGATGGGCAACTTGAATTGTGTTTTTTAATCCAAACGTGAGATTGGGTCCTGTTCGATCAAAGAATTTTAGAGATTCTCATCAGATTCATCGATATGAGAGTTACCCAATCTGAAGTGTCTTATTCAATTGATATGAGTTTGTATCCTTTTGACCTGACTGATTGTGACCAATAGCTTCATAGTTTTCTTTTTCTTTTTCTCGGAGTAATAAGGTTTCCAATTTTGTAATTTGCGGTTAGATTAACCTGTCTAAGCACTGCCAAATCAATGTAGTCCCCTATGGCAATGGATTATACAGCTAATATTTATGTGCTTTGATAGATCAACAACGCAAATACTAGCTACATGGAGTTGCAGTATGACTGCATATTTAATGCTAACTGCTAAGGTCAATTCAATTATGAGCATTGTTTGAGCAAATTTGCGATCTTTGAATGTTAGTCACTCTTCAAGTGGTGTTTTTTTTTCCTTTCCCATTGTCTGTTTTTCAAATGAAAGTTACTGTTCATGAGGATGCTGAATTTAGCCTCTGTTAAGACTATATGCATAATTGCTTGCTACTTGGTTGTCTTTTGTTGTGCTGAAACTTCATTGGTCATAGATGATTTCTAGTTCCCCAAACAAATGGTTTATGAGACTGGCTCTAATGCTATTTTTATAAGAAATTGGGGCTATTATGGTAGTTTGTGTTATGTGAAAAAGGGTGTTTGTGGCTAAGCGGTATAATGGGTTCAATCGCCTACAATTGGTCTCAACCCACCATGAAAACCAGTGTCAAACGCATCCATGCTAGGTATACCTCTTAACTTTTTTGTCAGTTCTACAAAATGATGGTTTTGCATATAATTCCTTTTGGTATTCAATTAGTGTTGTTTCATTGATGTTTTGGTGTCAATTTTCAGTTTTTATTTTTACTTTCTCAAGGAAACTGAATTGGGTAAACTACTTGCTCTCTCTCTGCTGATGTTTTTTTCTAAGCATTCCAAGTGTTCGATTAAATGTATGTACCATTTTGTAGCCAATTTTTGAAACCCGTTTTCACCGTGACTAATTTGGAAGACCGTTTATAGAAAAAAATGTCATTCAAAGGCTTTCATGGAATTATGAGTCCCCTGCTGAAGTATTTACCAATTAGGCTTCATTCAATGGCATATGGGTTTGTAGAGACAAATTCAACAAATTGACTGAAAAATTGATGCTCTCCTCACTTCAATTTAAGCCTTCTCAAGTTCAACGGGGAATAATGGGCGGATTTTCCTTACGGTAATTTCTTTTATATGTAGAAGTGTCACATATGCGTTCATTAATTGTTTTACAGTCATAAATTTGGGATCCAATGCGCTGCTCAAAGATGTTCATTTAGGAGAGCCGTGATTTTTGATGAACTCAAGTTCTTACACATTTTTTTGGGAGTTAATGAGGCCTTGTGTCTTTCCTTTAGTTCCTCATTGCCGGTGGATATTACCTGCTGTAATGGCCCCAACATGTTGGTTACATTCAGCTCATTTATGAGTCTTCTAAGTGTCTGCATTCATTTTGCAGCTGTAAGAATTTGGAAATTGGAAGAGAGTCGGTTCTCAAATCTCTCTCCCGGCTCCATCACGCTATGCGAGACTCTCCGTTCCACAACCAATAGGTATGTTTTTTACTCTTGCACTAAAAAAAAACTGAATGACCGAATATATATTTTTTGTCCAAAGGTTTGTGAGAGAGTATCTGGATGTGGAATTATCCGTAAGAGGACTGTGATGTAGCTTTCCATTTGCTAAATCTGAATTGATTTTTTTGTTTAAACCAAAAGGATTATGAATTAGTTGGATATATCAGTCACATGCTTCTTTGCTAAATAATTGCCATTTGCTAAAGGATGTCTCTTGATTGGTTCAATAAGATTTCTAGGTTGTCGTGCATTCTCCTCGAGAGAAGCTTTCCTGGCTTAGTTAATTAGATTTGAAAGTTGAGAATAAGGGGCTGAATCCTAGGTTTGATTAGGAAGTTGGGTACTAGGGGATGAATCCTAGGTTTGATTTGGAAGTTGAGAATAAGATACGAGACATTTTGGCCAAAAATAATATATTAGTTCTTAATCCAGTGCCTTTGTTTGGAAGAGAGGACCACAGATGATGTTTGTGTAACTAAACCTCTTTTTTATTTGTCATTAAGTAAACTGGCTTAGGTGATTACTAATTGGTATACAAATGATAAATTCTTGCCAAGAGACACCGGATTAGTTCAAAGAAGAACAACTTATGTGTATTAGCTTTTACGGTTCCTATTCATAATGATCACGGGGTCTGTCAACATTTGACAGACATGGTAAGTAAGATAGAAGAACCATTACATCCCCTTTTCCCTTTTCTTTTCCAGGTTGCCACTGTATTTATGCTAAGAATATAGATATCATGGTGGGATTCTATTTTGCAAGTCAAGGATACAATAAATGTAACTTCAGCAACAAGACCTTTTGCTATTGTTATTATAATTACATATAATCTACAACATAACTTAATGCACTCGTACAATTGTCAACTTCCAAAAATATCCATTAAGGTTTCCACATACAATGCCCCCATTAACGTCTTTTCTTACCCATTCCACCAACCTTGCAGGTTATAACCAACCAAAACAACGAGCATGTTGTACATGCTGTGCACGTCACCCTCCACCTGGTATATATATATATATATATATATCTATAAACACGATGAATACAGTTTATTCAATTATAATAACTATAAACTATTGAATTATACAAACATAATAGGAATCGACTATTTTAATAAACTCAAACACCTCTCTCACCTCCGATCCCCATAGGAATCCCAGGCTCCCTACACCTCTACATCCTATCCCGCCGTCATAGTCCAAACCCAAACACTACTACCAGCGGTATTGCCACCTGTGCCGCCACTTGTCATCGTGCCTCCAGTGACTACCAACCCCAATGCCACCACAACCTACTGATCCCGACTCCACCACTAAATGACCACAGAGCCATCGTGAATGAACTCAACGCCACTGTGAGCAAATCAACTCTTTTTCTGCTTTGGATATATATTACCCAAACAAATGACTTCCCCTTTTCTTTCGGCTCTGGAATATATACTAATTTGTTTTTGTATGTATGTTGCAGTGTATACAGTTATAGGCGGCGCTTTGTTGGGGCTTTCAATTTTAAGTAAAGATTATTAAAATTAATGTGATAATTTAGCTCTAGTGTAAAGAGATTGATTTTGAGACCTTGTACCCTACTTTTGCTTGCACAAAGGCCACTACTAAATATAACCACGTATAAGAAATATTTGGGCAAAAGTAACCTAATGTAGAAAGACAAAAATGCCCTAATGTATTAAAATTTCTTCATCTTTATCTTTATCTTCATCTTTCTCCTCCACCGTCACCCGCTGTCGAGAATTTTTAACATCAAACAGAGATCGGCCAAGGAGAGTGGGAGATGGTATACAACACCACATTTGTTGAGACCATGTGCATAATCTGCTATGACGAATCATTAGAAAAAAACACTCCTATGAGGATCTCAACCCCATCACCGAAGAAAACCCCATCACCGAAGACCTCTAATCCATCTCCATTTGCAGTGATTGTGGTAACGTCTTTCACGAGCTTCAGTCCCCTCTTTTATCCCAATACGAGAGAAAGAGAGAGGATACCTGTTCGATTTCAGATTTAGGGTGGGTTCGGATTCTACTCTTGTTGCCTAGAAAATTTTGGATATTAATTTCCAAAAAACACCCACTAATTTGGAAGTTAACTCCCAAGTTCAACCTTACAATTCGGAACTTAACATCCAAACAAGATTCGGAACTCTAACTTCCGAATTCTTTGAATAATTTCGGAAGTTAACTTCCGATTTTGGTAGATTTTTTTGGGACCGGATATCCGATTGGAGGTTCCAAAGAAAAATCATCGACCTCTGTGCCACGACCCGAGTTTTCGTCAATTCATGTAATTTCTCTTTCCTCTTTCAATTTGCACAACAAAAGACTCAACACCACCATCGTTACCATCTCCATGACAGCGCACAACCCAATCCACTGATCTTTCTTTGAAACTTTCCAGATTGAAGCCCGTCAAAATTGTACATAGCTTTCAAAATCAGGAATGAGATGCATTTTTTGTTTTGATTGGGCTAAAGGTGGGTCGGAGGGGTTAATTCAAATTTTATTTGCGTTTTTTGGGGGTGTGGTGGTTGGGTGGTGTGCTGTGCTGTGGTGGTGGGTGTTGAACGGGGAGAGAAGAGAGAGAACAGAAGATAGAAGGGAGAAGAGACTAGAGAGAGAAGGAGAGGTCAAAATGGGAAGTTCAGGGTTTTTTTTTGGATTGTATGTACTATGTAGAAAATCATTATAAGGACCGTGGATTTTATTTAGCAAGGGTTGTATGCAGTAAATATGTGATTGCATTTACAAAATTCCTTTCACAAATCCTGATGTGGCACCTAGCCACTTGACCGAGCTCACTGAGCCATGGGTCATGTAGTCACCCCTTGGCTTGACTCATCTAACCAAGACCCATGTAAACTTGAACCATTGTGTGGTCCGAACTCCTAACCATGGCTACATTTTGACTAGTCATATATACATACACATCTATCTGTATCTTTATTTATTATACAAGGTGTATTGTGAAAACTGTATTAATACCCGTGAGATATGTATTGATTTTCCAATGTTTGGAATTACTTTTGTAGCAAAACCATTTTTCAGAATACCCCCTCACAAACTTACTTTTTGAGGATTTCTATGGCTGGGATGTAGTTTGGGATTAGATCCAAGGGTCATGATTGATTCTCATTTTTCACACTACAGCTAAAAAATGTACTCTCTATGATAAAAAAAAAAAACCCTTGACAAATCTGAACCGTTAATAGACAAATGGTTCCAAATTGTCAGCCGTAAGATAACAGCTGCGGGGGATGAAATCTTCTCTGTTCAAAATCTTTTGTGTTCCGGTATTTGCACCGACAGAAAGGGTTTTCAGAGAGAGAGAGTTATGCAACTCCATCTGCGAATGGGGAAGAGGGCTTCCCTGTAGCTTTTCCTATGGCGGTGATCAGGTCTCTCTCCTTGCCTCTTTCAATACCCGAAGCATCTCCCTCCTCTTCCCCCGTTATGCCCTGCATCTCCATCTCATACAGATATATCTCATCTTTTCCATCTCACAGAACAATCTCTGTTGTTTGGGCCCTTTGAGAGCCATGGTTCGACTTTAAGATTATCAAAACTTCAAAGAGATTGGATTAATTTAACAAATCCTACACTAAATCACTTCAGAAATTTTAACTTTTGTTCTTTTTCTTTTTATGTTATGCAGTTTTATTCAACAGATTCTTACTTGAGCATGTGCTGTTTTTGTGACATGCTCATATTAGTTGTTTGACCTCTTATGGGAATATACATCAGTGATGCAGCAGTTCTTTAGGCACCGCCAATTTCGAGCGAGTTTGCATCCTTAATTAACCTCCTTTTTGTTTTGACAAATTTGCGTCGGCTAATCCTCCTTTTACCGTCTATGTTTCATGTGTTTGAATCTTAGTACCAGACAGGTGCTTTGCATGTGGTAGTGTGGGATTGGTAAGAAATCCCATTTAACTTTAAGTCTCGTTTGGTAAGAAATCCCATAGAACCAACTGGTTTTTGGTTTTCTTTGCTTTCTTTTTCAGGTAGGATTTGGTGATTATGTGGAGATCTAATTAAAAATCTTGTTGGGAGGTATTGTTCTGTTTTCTGCCCCTTTTAACTTCTGCCTTTCCTTTTCTCTTTCTTCCTTTTTAAAACCCTAATCTTCTTCTTTCTGGCAAAATCCCCTCTCTCTTCCACACAAACACCACCTATAGAACCTCCATCGCCTCCGCCGCGCAAACACTTCTCCCCTCTATTGATGATTGATGAGTTAGTTTCCTGCATTTCATCTTGGGTTATTTTGAGAAAATTTATTGTCGGAAAAGGAAATTCTGATGAATCCCTTCCTTTTGGTTATTGGGTCTGTGTCATTTATCAGGCATGATGAGGTGCCGCCATGATGTATGGTGCCTTCTCAATTTGGGATTTGCATTTTTCAGAAAGAACTGGTGTTATTTTTTTTTGGGTTGAACGGAAAACTCAACCATCTTGTTTCATGATGTAAGCGTGGGTTTTGGTTTATCTACATTTTGTGAGGCCGCTGGGGTTTGTGTATTTTGGTCGATTGGTCTTCCTTTTTTTTGTTTTGGTGAACAAATGGGTGTTTTAATGAATTTCTATATGGTCTACTTTTTATGTGTCCTGTTCTCTACTTTGTTTTTTCATTGTGGATTTTGATTTTCAGCCCTAACCTTCATTGACTCTCAAGTCTCAAGCACCCATTTTGATTTTCAATAAAGCTCCGTTGTGAATCATTGTAGACCCATTCAAAAGTGTTTTTCCCAATTGCTGAAGGTACCCTTTCTCTCTCTAATCTTCCTTTTATGAAATCACACTTGATTTAGTTAGCCACAATTGGAATATGTTTAAGTTATTTTGTATTACTCTTCACTGTTTGATGTAATGAAATTCCCCTAGTCGACCTTAATTCTTTATTTACCCAAGAAGCTCTACAATTTTTTGTAGAGTGGCACAGATTTTCTTGATTACATCGATATTCAAGTGGTATTTGTTTTGTATCTAAATGATTCGCAACAACCTTAGCTAAGCCTTATTGATTTCACAAAAGACATACAAGCCCATGTATAAAAAGTTGGGTTTCAATCTTTGTTCTTCTCTGTTTATGTAGTTGAATGCAAAGGATTCAAAATGGTTGAAACTGTGGGATTTGATGATATCTGCTAACTGTTTTTTCAGATGTCCTCTATGTTTCTGTAATGATGCCTGAAGCTGCAAGTTGAACGGGCAACCTTTTGAGGTGGTATGTTACCTGCAATAATACACTATGTAGTTATGTATTAAGGCTTGATCTAGTAAGGCTTCAATGATCTTGGAGGAGGTTCAAAATGCCATTTGAAAATGATGATTCCTGAATTAGCCGGTTCATGGGTACTATTACTTCTTTTCAGGTTGCAACCCCCTTGCTGGCCTCATTCACCTTGGAAGCTGCTCCGGGTATGGTAAAACTAGCTGCAAGGCATCACATATCTTGAAATTAGGCAGGTTAACTCCTTTTCCTCAAAGATCTTATATGGCATTTAGCTTATCTAAGGTAGTATTATGGTTTTGATAGTTATTTCTGTTGTTGATTTCCTCCGTTCTACTCGTCAAATATTGTTCATTTATCACTACAGTTTCTTTCATTAAAAAACATGTCTCTCTTTGATGATTGGATGGGAGCAAAAATCTCATATGCTTGCCACTTAACATTAGGTCTCTTTCTTCTTCTTCTTCTTCTTCTTCTTTTTTTTTCCTGTCGGAGCCAAGCACACTATCTTTTGAGCATATATGCTAACGGATAGGGTATTTCTCACTATTGGGATGGATGATGGGCAAAACGATTTTGTGTCGTTTATTCACTTAGTCTTTTTTCCCCCCAAAAAAATTTGATGAATTTTGCATGATGGTTATCTTTCTATTACAGAAGTATTGATTAAACTATGACCAGGATACGTATGCTAGCCTCTCTGTTTTAGAAATGTTGGTTTCTAATCCTTCAGGTTTGGCACATCAAGGTTCCAAACACAATTCATAGTATGTGTAGCCATTAGAAAGTAATATTGAATCTTAAATTGTGTGTGTAACTAGATTGAAGTTTTATATATCTTGTGCTACTCAACTTTTTGTTGCAAGTTATTGAGACTAATGTGCGATTGTCTAATTAATACTTTTAGGTTCATATTTACTGATTTGACTATTGGGATCTTGGTTTAGAAGCTTCTTTCATTGTGTGTCTTAGGTGGAGTGATCTCATCAAGTTACTAGGTTTGGGTATGAATATGATGATGCATGGGCAACCAACAGTGTGGGGCTCCGGTTAGTACACCTCTCGAGTGATTCGGGTGTGATGGTTAGAGCCTAGCATCTTCACTAACCTGCACAAGCAAGCACGGCTAAAGAACCACACCGAAAGGACTCCGGGATGGTCCTCCGGCGTGTGGATGAGAAAAGTGTAGAGCAAGTAGGAAAGGGCTAGGATTTTTAGTGTAGGAGACGATGTACCTTCTAGAGTTAGGCTTGCTTTCCTTTTATAGAGGATCCTTGCTTGCTCTCCAAGTGCATGCGCATGCCTTGCACACACAGTAACCACTTCGGGTGATGTCACAAATGATGCACCCGATAAGATTGCGTCTGGATAGGAACGTGAGCTGTCACACTCGTGCACATGAGCTTAGCACAAGCCTTAACCGCCCTGGCTGATGTCACGATAGTTCGAACAGGATAAGGCGGTTGAGGCCACGTGGATGAGCTAGCACAATGATCACTGCCGAGCCTAGTATCTGCGCAGTAGCTTGTCTTGATGTGGACCGGCATTCGCCTCTGACGGACTAGCAACCCTCAGCTGCCGGACCAAGCGCTATAGCGGCCGACCCAAGGTGCCGAGCCTAAAAGCTCACTCATGGGTTCAGTCATTCTGAATCAGGAGGAAGGACTTGGCGGGTGTCCAAACCCTGAATGTTCGGCCCACTGCAAACATTGACTTATTCAAAGAATTTATTGATGTCAGCCGGGTAATTGTGATTTCTTACAGTGATATCTTGCTTTTTGTGCCTATCAATACACTTGTAATAAAAGAGCCAACACTGCCTGCCAAGCCACGTGGGAAAATTATGGAATTGCCCTTTTAAATTTTGTCTTCCATTTTATTCTTGCATGTGTTCAGCTATGGGTATTTTAGGTATTGTCTCTTTTCCTTCACGCAAGAACATGTACTTCGTTAGGCGATCAATCAAGAGTGAGGAAATAATTGTACTGATTCTTGATTTTTTGGCGTATTTTCCGGCCATCGTACCTCGTCTTTACCCCTGTTTTTTGTTGCTTTGTCGACAAGGCAAAAGTACCGATCGGCTGTTGTATATGGCGGAAAGAAGATGATGAATGGAGCCCGAGAAGCTGAAGTTGGAGACCCAGATTGATTCATCGTCCATGGTCTCTCTCTCTCTGATGATACATCTGATTTGGTTTATACTTATTTATTGTATATGTTTTTCCCCGGACCATTTGAGATTATGTTTGTTTTGTGGCTTTAGGGTTTCTTCTTCCATGTGATCACAAAAATTGAATGTTTGGTTCTAGCTTTTAGTGAAGAAATCAAATCCCAACGATTTGATGAATATCGTTTGGAAGAAATCAATTTCAACTCGACAAACATCAACATCGACGGCCCGTGAATCAAATGGAAGCTAGGTTTCTCCTCAGGTTTAGGTTCTTCAAGCTTCCTTACTTTTCGTGTTTCAATTTTTGTAGTTTCTCTTTTATTTTCTCCAGCCCTATGCCCGAGTTGATGTTTCATATAGTATTTGATATTTGTAGATAGTGACCATCGCAGGGTTTTTGGTTCAGTTTTTGTAAATTCCGGTATCCCATCTTTCAATTGATTTGCTTTGGTTCCATTTTGATTTCAGTTGTGAAAGTTCCTCCCTGTCATGAAGGAAAGCGTTGGGAGTCGAATGGTTCGTCAATGCGTGATTCTCAAGGTAAATATGCACACCCTTCTCTCTCTCGCCCTCATCCTTGTACTTAATTTTTTAGACACAATAGAAGTTTGCTTTTTAGCATTGGTGTCTAAGAGGCTTTTTATGAGAGTAATCCAATGAAATTTCAGAAGATTTTTATTTTATTAATTGGAAGGCCATACTTAGCTGTTGTATTGTTATTCGCTGTTGTATTGTTATTCACTGTTATGTATGTCTGTATTTCTCAATTAGTGTATTGCACACGGGACTTGTATCATATTGCTGGATGGTGTTGTCTTGGTAGGTCATATGCATAATTTCTCCCAAATTGGGGTGACCACCCATTTGTGTGTTCATGTGTGTTGATTCAAATTTTAACAGTTCTGTATCCCCATCTCTTCTTCGTAGTTATAGTTGAAGTAGAAAATCTGCTGCAAATTTGCAATAAACACAAGTCTTCAATTCAGATCCCCTTGTTTGGTCAAATTAGTCTTTCTATAAAACCAAAATATTAGTGGTGTGTTTGTGTTGGATTTCTAGCAATAATGTAGTGGTTTAAAGGGCTCTTTTGTACCCTTGGATTTTGAAGACTTAGGTCAGTCACAAGAGGAGGAATAGAGCCGGGACACCTGAGTTATCAAAAAAGCACAAGAGCGGGAAATAGGGAAGCTCTTGAGGCTTTGAATAAGATCAACAACACAACTTCGGTATGATTTTTAGAGAGATAGGGGCCTTGTGGACGTCAACGCCTTTTTCCTTTCGCTTTTGTTAATTATTTGGGCTTTTCCTGCGGGGATATTCTGGGTTTTTTACATTGCTGGACGGAGACTCTTGCGTTTGCTTTTTGTCGATTACTTTTAATGCATCTTTTCATGCCGGTCATTTGCTTTCTGTTTCTTAGGGTGGTTTTTTCCCCTATGCATTCCCGTTGGGTTTTTTTCAAAATGGGAAATTAATGCACCCACATTCTTATTACTGCTTGTCAAGAGGCTTGGGCATTGTGAATGTCAATATTACTGGCCATGTTGAGTTTGTGATTTCAGCATCTCCGAAATTCCAAGCGTACAGACTATTGGATTACAAACCCTTTCTGGATCGAGTGTGCGGTGTGGTTTGTTTATGTTGTTTGTGTGTTTGTTTATATATGCTACATAACTTGAAGTTTTGTTGATGCCCTGTTTTTACGATTAACTTGGTGCCCTGGCTTTAAATATGCTGCAGGTTGATGGATCTGCGGAGCCCTTTCGTTTCCTGCGTGTTCGAACAGTATCCTCATTCCTTATGCTTCTTCGGTTGGTTTTAATTATTGAAAACTGCTGATAATCATATCGAAATCGCTACCCTACACTGCAGATCGTGGGTCAGGACTTGGGTTTCCTGATATACAAGGCATCATCTGTGTTTTTGGATCGTTATTCAGATTTTTACCTACTGGGGGCATGCATGAGTGGTATCTTAAGAAAGATTTGGCAGTATGGTTGGAGGGTGTATACTTTTGGTCTTTTCTACACTGTAGTTTTGAACGTATGTGATTCTTAGGCGTAAATATAATTGTTTGTTTTGTTTTATGACTTGCTGATTGCATGTCATTTTCCTGGTTGTTGAATAGGTGTTTTGCGTTGTTGGTTTGTGAAACACGTAACCATAGGGAATACCAATGTATTCATGGTATGGTATGCTCGATTTGTACTGTGTTAGAGACTACAGTTCAAGAGCTTCCATACATTTTCCTTCTAATAGTAAAACGTATTTGCAGGTTGTGCCTGTTGG
Organism: Rhododendron simsii; assembly: GCA_014282245.1. Classification (NCBI taxonomy): domain Eukaryota; kingdom Viridiplantae; phylum Streptophyta; class Magnoliopsida; order Ericales; family Ericaceae; genus Rhododendron; species Rhododendron simsii. Next base: position 25,090,135 of record CM024955.1, read on the forward strand.
TTACCAGCAATGTGTTTGCTGCCTCTCTTGGCTCTGCTCGCGTTTACTGCCCCGTCTCAGCCAGTAATGCCTAATCTCTCTCTCTCTCTCCAGATATAGGTACGTGTGCATATGCATAAACATATACAGGTGTTGAAATTCTCAATTTAATCCAAAGGGCCAATTGGGTTTGGGTCTTTACATGATATGAATCAAAATATAAAGGAACATGTGACTGATGTGGAAGAATTTTTTTGCCCCATCCTCCTAATTTTGAGATGTTTGGTGGTTTGTTTTTCTGACTTTTGTAATTGATGGTGTGACTTTTCGTGAGCCTAAAGTGAAAAAAAAAAAGGCTCTTTATGAGAAAACTATGACTGAATGATACATGAAATCTACTATTGGTCTATCGCTTCCCATTGGTTCGGCTTAATTTTATTAGGAATATGTGTTTTTTTGAAAGGCATTTATTTATGTTTTTTTTTTGAACGGCATTTATTAGGAATATGTAATTGTTGGGAAATAAGAATTTCTATTCACCTGAATTTTCAATGTCAGCTTCAGAGTATGTGTATTATGTCCAAGAACAAAACAAGGTGGTTTCAATGGGGATCTTGGAGAAAGCCAAGGGCATCTGTACGACTCATGGGGTATGACCATTTTTTGATCTTTATGTGACAGAGTATTTGCTTAGTCTATTTTATCTTATGTTATTTTATTTTTTGAGGAGCTTAGTCGGTTTTATTAGTCACGGTACACGCAATTTCATCCATATATTTAAAGCATTTACATATTTTTTTTGGCGTTATAGATGCATTATATTTATGGATGCCCATGTTCCCATTAAAATTTAGTCAAGAGAAATCCCAATAGGTCTAGCCTTAAGAGTCTCAAGATCTCGTTGATCTTTTTTTGTTTTACAATTACAAGCGGTAGAAAATACAAGTATCTAAATTACATCAAAGCCCACAATCAAAGTAAGCCGTACTAATAGCCCCGTTAAGGGGACAAGTAAGCAAAGAACCCCCTTTAGGAGAAGAAATAATCAATATCTGCTTTCGGCAAGGTTGATCCTTGACCTCCCATTTGGAATTGTGCAAGGGTGGCCAACCAAGCTGCTTTCTTGAGTTGCTTATTGAGTGGAATCCACGTTTCTTGCAGTTAGTATGCTTTTAGATCTATTCATAACTACCTTTTGATTAACTTCCAATTTCACTAGTGCCATATCTACATTTTAATCGTACTTTCTGTATTATTCCATAGGCTGATAGGCAACAGAAACCATGAGCCTCAACTCACTTCGTTGCCACCTAAACAACTTTATCTGTTAGATTTTTTCCGGTTTATGACCGTGTCTCATTGGCATCTGTTATAAATTGCAGTGGACGTGGTAGACTGGACTAAGTGAGTGAGAGCATTTGTGGTTTTATGATCTACTTGCAATTCCTAATGCATGTATAAAACTGGTTTTACTTTTCGTGAGGTTCAACCATTACATAAACAACACTTGTAAGCTTTCTTGAGTACTCTAGAGTTGGTTTTTCTTTCTGTTCAAGGAGTTAAACTTCTTTTCAATCCAGGAACAAATGTTCGGGAGCTTTGTTTAATAAGCGTTGTAACTTTTTGTTTAAAACCCCACATGATTGTATCATCCCCCAAAAATGGTCATTTGAAAAGGGAGTTGTTGAAGAATGGAGAACGAGGCAACTAGCTTTGCGGTGTGATTCTACTAAAGGAGGTTAACATCTTCAGAGCCACCTGGGGGTGGATGTCAAACTTGGCGGCATGTGAATAAGGATTTCAGTTTATGGTATACTGGACAAGGGTTGTTATTTCTCGTGTCTTTAGTTTTGCAAATTTTGATTCATCAGTAGATCTCTTTGGGCTGTTGGGATCATGTTTTTTTTGCCCTTGGGGAGGTTTCTCCTTGATTCTTTAGAATTCCCATTTACATGAACTGTCTGTTCTTATATCATCATTGATATGTCAAATTAAACTTAATAACCCATGGGCGATTTAAAATAGGTATTTGGTTTTGAGTTTTGCCTATATACGCCCTAAGGTGCAAACGATCACGGCTCAGCGATTGCTTGCTCTCTCTCACTTTCAATTACTGATTTGTTTTTCGTCAGAATACCTAATGCCACAGCAATAGATGAATTTCATTGTCTTCTTTTCGACAGGTAAATGCAGAGACAATTGCACAACTTGGAGATCCTAAACAGGCCATATGCGATGCAGTTCAAAAGCACATTATCGACCTCCTGGTTTTAGGTGATACCGAGCTTGGAAAGATCCGAAGGTTCATTTCTGTTCTACTTCTTAGGAAAAAAAGTGAGATGTATATACCTCCTGCCGCTTGCACCTATCAAAGTTGTCAATACCGTACCGGCCAGCTTACCGTTTTCACTACTGGAATGGTACGTACCGGTACCAGACTGTATCTCGGTACCGTTCCGGATTTACCGCAATTAATATTATATATAAAATATCTACTATGTTGCAAAATTTTAGGTATAAACATAAACAAAATGTAAAAAAAAAAAAAAAAAAGAGGGTAATTTTGTACCGGCCGGAACACCGGAAAATGTCTGGAACAGACTGGTATTGTCCGGTACATCCGGTATTGGCTGGAATAGGCCGGTATTTCAACCGGAATGGATCTTGACTCTGCGCGTTCCGTTTAAGCACCGGTACGGAACGGATTTGACAACTTTGGCACCTACAGTCTATTGCATTATCAATAATTTACAGAGTGGTCATGCGAAGTTTGTTTGAGGAAGTTGTGATATGATAAACGAGTTCAGTAGATTGGACAGCCCAGTTTGTCTTCGTGGGCCCGTTACAGGCTCCAGTTTGACTTTTTAATCCCCGCGCATACATCACCCTCTAATAACTATACTGAGAAATTAAGATGTGGATGCTTGGTATGGCCTCACCTTTATGTGGACTAAGGGGGTCACAAGTGACATTGGCTAGTCTTTGTGGTACTCTGATACATAGGCATATGTATACAATATTCTTTCCAAGAGTCTTCATACATAAGATTAGAATCACCATTGGTTTTCATTAAGTCCTTTACGGTTGTAGTATTTTCAGACGTATTACTTATGTATTCATCTATGCTCTTTTTATCCATTGAGTACAGAAAAGTTGCTGAGCTGACAATGATTTTACAGACGTAGGATATTGGAGGTAAAAATTCTCAAATGAATTAAATTCATACAACAACTTGCCTTGTGGATTTGTGTACACTAGCTTCGGCAGATAGATAAACTTAAATGATCTAACAGTTGGAAGTTGGAATTCAGCAATAGTTGTGTGATTGAGAAAACTACCGAGGCTCAACTGTCTCTGAAAAATTTGCTTGCTTATATATTCCTATATGTTCCGCAATATATTCGTCACTCTTCCTGTTAGCTGTCTGAACTCGTATGTGAATACTAAGGAGGTTAGCATTCAAATGCACTCTTTTATACGTGTTTCCAAGATGAACGTTTTGCGCATGGCGTGCTATTTATTGTTGTAGTATGAATGTCTGATAACAACAATCCCAGAAATTCCTAAACCAAATCTCTTGATGCTGGTTTTTTTTAGGGAGTTTGAGCAACTATTGTGTTCATAATGCCAAGTGCCCTGTTCTTGTTGTGAAGAAACCAGAGTGAAAGTAAAACATTACAACTACTACCAAGTATTATTGGCGTATGTGACAGGTTTGGTTCAGACAATTAGCTGTTGTTTGACAAAGTTCAAATTGTAAATTGTGTTGGAAAAAAGATGTTTGCATGATCAATAGATGTATACATATGCAAGGTGTTTTATGTAATACTGAATTTGGCTTGCTTTTATTGTCACAAAGCCAGGTCTTTTTGTAAATTGTGAGGGAACTGCTTATATTGCAGTTTTCCTTGGTAAGTCATATCATCTGTTTATCTGTAGAAATTCTATGTGACTATTAAGGTAAAAAAAATTTGGAGCGAATGAAAGTTTCCTTGCGTCGGTACATTTTTCTAGAGATTTAGGGTTGCCAGAAGAGCAAAAATTTCTTTGTTAGAAAGTAATTCGAAAACTTTAAATGTAGATCACAGTAATGCTTACAATCCAATGAATCCTAGTTTAATGATGTTTGCAGTCTCAGGATTTCTCGAGTTTTCCCTTGAGACAAGAAGTGAAATGGTATTCACCCGAATATGAGGTTAAGAGTTTCTGCCAGCCGAACTCCTCCTTGAGCTAAATGCCATGTGACGATTGGCATATGAGAGTCAAAGTAGTCATTTGTGAAGCAAATTTGAGGTTACTAATCTTGTAAAAGAGATTTGAAATTTCTTGCATGACTGTCAACACAAGAAAAGTGAATTTATTACTTGCCTTGTAGTGCTGAATCTTCACTAACACCCTTGTATGCCCAATCACAGGCTGCTTTAATACCCTCAGATGCATACATGCAAGGATTTGAAAGGGATAATCCTATTTGGTTTATATCACAACTGCAAGGATTGGTGTGGCTGATCGTAAGCGTGTATTCCCTAATTCCTTCTGAGAATTTGGAGTGGGAGAGGTTTGCTTTTGACTGGTTTTATGAATTTTTTTTTGGTATGTATGTTTTGGTTGAATTTGAATTCTTATAATGTGATTGGTGACGGGTTTTTCCTTGCAAAGATGGTTTTTTTTGTACTGCATTGTCAATTTTGGATTGTATCTCTGTTGATGTATCTTAAGCTTTAAAACTAAGAGAACAAAAGCCAATTGAACGTCTGCCATATTTTGTCCAATTTTTCCAATTGTGCCCCTCGATTGGGGAGCCACTGGTTTTGGCACCGAGGGTATTTTCGTCTATTCGCTTCATGTGAAGAACATGGGCTAGATGAAGCCATGTCTCCACTTTTGCCTTTACCTTTCCTTCGTCTGGTTTGGAGCAGATAGAAGCGAGAGAGAGAGAGAGAGAGAGAGAGAGAGAGAGAGAGAGAGAGAGAGAGGAGACAGTGTTGGACGGAAGAAGGAGTAGCCTTGGCGATGGACGGTGAGGAGACAGTGCTTAGATCGACGGCTCCTGCACGTGCTTCTAAGGCTTGGCTTGATTTTTGTGATTTTTTCAATTTATTTTCTTCACTGTGATTTGGGGGTTTTTTCGTTTCACCATTGCAGTTGCCAAATGGTGTTTCCTGCGGTTTATTGGTGAACAATCAAAGGTTTCGGTGGTTATGGGTTAATTATTTGAGTCATGAGCATATCTTTTTGGGTGGTTGTTTATGTGTTTGAGGAAAGTTATGGTGTGCTAGCTTCTTTTTATTGGTTACGTCAGTGTGACTGGACTTGCGATGCGTGTGTAATTTATTTTTTTTTTGACAGAATTTGCCAAATTCTACCCACATATTGTGTGATCGAATTTTTACAGATTTTGTCAAAATTCGACTTGTGCGCGCAACACAAACAGTTTAGCCTAAATCTCAACCTACTTTTTCTAATCTTTGCTATGAGAAAAAAGTGAAAAAAATCTTTGAGAGTGACTTTACGAGTACATGAAATTTTTTACCTTAAATGCACTGTTTTCATACATTGCTCGGCTTCTCTAAGATTAGTTAGACTATTTATTTCTTCACTTTCCACAACATGTCCGTGTTTTCTCACCAAATGTTCTTTTTTCAATTCCTGCTTTATAGCTTATGAATTATGGTGGAGTATTGCTTGTCTTAAAACATATGTGTCCTATTTAAGGCAAGTGTATATGAAACAGGCTCGGGATTGTGTGCTGCTTTTCTGGCCAATATTGGTACCAAATCAGATGCAACTGTGAATTTCAATGACAATTCTTATCAGTTACCCCCATGGTCTGTGAGCATCTTACTTGACTGCAAAAATGTAGTGCTTAACACCGCAAAGGTTAGCCTCGTCTTCTTTGATTTAGGGCTCATACTTACCGCGCAAGAACTCCGTTACAACTACATTTTGCGAGTGGGGCTCCTTCATACCTTTTGAAGCAGTCCAATTAAGTATTTTTGCTCCATTTCATCTGAGATCACCTCAATTTGGATGTTATTGTGTCTCATGAAGGCGGGGCCCCAAAGTATGAAGAACTTTTTTTTCCAATATCAATGCAAGCCATTTTTGATATTTTTCCATGACAGATTAATTCTGGAACTACAATTCCAAAATTTGTGCATCAATCTTCGAGCGATGCAGCTGATGCTTTAGGAGGATTTCTGTCTGGCTGGAGTTGGTTTAACGAACCAGTTGGTGTCTCGAGTAGCAATGTAGTCATGAAACCAGGGTTATTAGAGCAAAGAAATACTACAGCTGACGAAAATGACTTTCTATGGTATTTGTTAAGGTAACAGTACAATCTTAGTTGTGATCTGAAGCCATTGGCTGTGGTATGTTTGTTTTTTCAAAAATGCTTCTTGGATACTTTTGCAGCACTAACGTTCAAGTTGATGAGCCTTTTCTTAAATATGGATCTCAAACTGTTATTCATGTGGAATCTCTTGGCCATGCCCTTCATGCTTATATTAATGGGAAACTTCCAGGTGATGTGAACTAAAAGATTGCAAGTACATGTATTTCTTGGGAGGAGATTTTTTCTTCATATGTTTGTTTATTTGCTGTTTGTACCTCTTTTAGAGGTCGATGCGCTCTTTCTTCCTTCTAATCTGTCAGTCATGGATACATATCACATCAAATGCAATTCACTACCTGCAAAAGATACTAATGTATTTGCATCTTATCTTGATTAATCATTATGTAGTTGCAATGGGATTTTAGTGCTTTTGAGTAACGCTTGTGTGTGGATCATTAATTTGCGATGGATTCTATGGAAGAAAAGAAAAGAAAAGGAGAAGAAGATAATGAAATGGAAGAAGCTAAATTTATTCTTGGTTTCCTAATTGCTATCCCTTCGCTTGGTGAATCCCTCCGCAAATTCCTGATCTAAACAATGCCTTTAGGTATTCTGGCGTTGTCCAAAACTGTATCCTTTGCTTCATCAAGGATGCCCTTTCTTGTGACCACTTAACATGCCTAAATAATTTCGTAAGGCCGCCAAATGGATAGAAGTTTGGGTAAAACCTTATAGTCTTGGTTGCTTTTTCCATAGTGCGTTAGTCATTTAAGGAAATTGAACTTAAAGAAAGAGAAACTGTCATATGGTTCATTGTAGGGAGCGGGAAAGGAAACAGTAACAATGCTAAGGTTTCTATTGACGTTCCCATCACTCTCATACCCGGAAAGAATAAGATTGATCTCTTGAGTTTGATAGTTGGACTTCAGGTTTGACCTTTTTGATTAAACTATCTGTCTTTTATCAAGTGCAGACGGTCAAAATGTTACTCATGAGTCATGACCATGATATAATGGAACCATATCAACACTGGTCTGGAACTATGGAGCATTCTTTGATGAAAAGGGTGCAGGGATTACTGGTCCGGTGAAGCTGGTAGGTGTAAATAATGGATCTACCGTTGATCTCTCATTACAGCAATGCACATATCAAGTGTGTAAGTTCGCTTTGATTTCAGAATTTCGGCTATAGTTATTTGCTTAAAGATTCTCATTCAATAGGAACTGGGCATTGAACTGGCACACAAATCTCGTATTATTGTCTAAGTTTGATTTACTAGTATCAAACAAAGGAATTGTCAGATTTACACTTACTTTTGTCACATTTGGTGCAGACTGGACTAAAAGGTGAAGAGTTAGGCCTCTCCAATGGAGGTTCTTCAGCTTGGGTATCAGGAGCTACCTTACCCAAGGACCAACCCTTGATTTGGTACAAGGTAACATCGCATAATTCTTTTCCGCTCGCATATCAGGCAAATTAAGGGATCGAAGGCCCAAAGAGAAAACTTGTAAGACCGACTTCATGAGGAGGCATATTATAGCATGGTTCACTAAATCTTACTCCATTTGTGAAGAAAATTACCTGGCAACAGCTAAATGTTTGACAAGATTATTGTTTCGGAATTTGGCTCAATCCTTAAGATGCTAATACGGTGAATAATACTTGTGGATTCAGACAACTTTTGATGCCCCTTCCGGCACCATCCCAATTGCACTGGACTTCACGTGGATGGAAAAAGGCGAGGCGTTTGTGAATGGGCAGAGCATAGGGCGTTATTGGCCAACTTATATCGCTCCATCTAGCGGTTGTACAAACTGCAATTACAAAGGCTCTTATTCTTCTAACAAATGCCTCAAGAATTGTGGGAAACCCTCTCAGCAACTGTAAGCATTCAACTTTTCGCTTAAATGCTTGCCTCCAACATATTCCCCTAAACGTTGTCTATTTTTGAGAGTAGTATAGTTGCTCTCAAACTATAGGGAGCAACTATGGACACCCAAGAATGTTCTTCCAGTTGGTTGATTTTATATAATTGAGACAGAACAGAGAGCATTGTTGGGCTGCTTGGGCAGGCCAGTGCAAAATGCATATCTACAGAATCAAAAATTTAGTATTCCAGCCAAAACTTGGAGAAAAAGCAACCATGTTATTGGATTTGCTCTAACTCTTGTTTCTGATCTCACAGCAGGTACCATATGCCTTGATCGTGGCTGCAACCGAGTGGGAACACCCTGGTGTTGTTCGAGGAAAAAGGCGGGGATTCAATGCAACTGTATTTTGCCACAAGAGAGATAGGCAGCTTGTGCTCTCACATCTCGGAATCTCACCCCCAGCATGTGGAGACGGGGAGATCAAGCCGGAAGAAAGGGAGCGGACCAGGGCCTGTACTATCATTGGAATGTCCTTTAACTAATTAGGTCATTTCCTCGATAGAATTCGCAAGCTTCGGAACTCCCTAGCGGGAGTAGTGGAAGTTTCGGCCACGGCAGTTCCAGCAGCACCCAGGCTCTTTACATTGTACAGAAGGTGATCTCTCTTTTGGACAATTGCTTATGAAGTTTCGTTCATCTTTCTGCATCATTTCCTATTTGATTTAACAGTAGTTAGGTAGACTTCCACTAAGCTTTTCTTTTCTTTTCTTTTTATTTTTTACTTTTTTGGGTTTTTTTGAGTTTTGTCCTTGTTCAAATTTTAATGGCACTTTTTTTTTTTTATTTAAAAGTGCATATTTTCTAAAATATTTGGGTAAAAGTAATTTTTTTTTTTACTTTTCTGAGACGAATCAATATAATACAAAAGTTTGGCACAAAATTAACGAACGCGAAAAAATTTGAGTAGAGTCCTTATTCAAATTTTTTTTTGCATTTATTAGTTTTGTGCCTCACTTTTTTGATTTTTTGATTCGTGTCGTTAAGATGAATAAAAAAAGTAAAAATTATGACTTTTACCTGAATATTTATGAAAATATTCAAGATAAAGCCTCAAAAACCCAAAAGCTGGCTTTATCTTAGATATTTCAAAAAATATTCGGGTAAAAGTCATAATTTTTTAGACTAATTGGAAAACCAAAAAAGTGAAGCGCAAAACTAACAATGTGAATAAAAATTTGAATAAGGACAAAACAAGAAAAAAAATAAAAAATTTGAATAAGAACAAAACAAGAAAAAACTCCAAAAAATTGGAGGTTGTTTGCATTTCCAAATACATAATCATATTGGTTGTCAAGATTCTCTTTATATTATCAGTGGTGAAGGTTTGCATTCCCAAATACATAGTCTCATATTGGCCACCAAGATTTTCTTTATATCACTCGTGAAGGTTGTTTGCATTCCAAAATACATAAGTCTCTTTATATCACTTGCGCCGTTTCCCCCTGTCCAGTTTGTGTTCTCCTTTTGTGTTGTGCAAATGGTGTAGGTAGATTTCGGTGCCGGCAAGGAGTTGAGGAGGGAGGTCAGGGAGAGGGAGGAGATGCTCAATTTCGTGACGAGGCAGCTGGATTTTGAGGAGGGAGGGCTTGGTTTTGTAGGTGGCGGTGGACGCGGTGGGTGCAGGGTTTGGGGACTTTAGGGTTTCGGAGGGGGTGGGAGGGATTTTTGGAGAGAGAGGGGTATGGTGGTGCGGAGGAAATGAGGGCTGCTGTGTATGGAGATAATGAAGGGTTTAGTTCTGAGTTGAGGAATTCTGCTTCCAAGTTTTGGGCTGAAAGAGCGAGTATTTGGCAGGATTGATGATCATTTGTTTGTCTTTTATTCTTGTTCTTCGATTCTTGTTCTTCGATTTCTTTAGTTATTGGTTGAATCTACATGTGGATGCATATTAGATACAAAGGGTCAAACTCTGCTTCCTAACTGTATCCAGCTCCTCCCTGATAACCCCCCTTTTTTGCTCCTTTTCTCATACCCATGTAAGTTATTATCGCAAGTTTGAAAGGTTTTTGCTATAGTAGATGATGACCTTTGTGTACCTTACGTGAAAAAAATATAATCATGGACTAGCCACAATTACCAGTTGCAGAAATTGGAAAGCTCTTTGTAACCTGTCCATTTTATTTCTGCTCTATTGTTGATACTTAAGTGAAAAAAAACTTATTGATGAATGACTGGACTAAACTAACGCTTTACCGACACCTTGACCACTACAAGAACAACCATCGCTGCTGCCAACATCTATACATGCTATTCAATTCATGCTCATGTTCAGAGTTTTAGCGCAAACAACCTCTCATTAAATGTAAACTATCTACAGGCTCAAATTCAATGTGGAGATAGCACATCAAACTAGATCCATCCCTGCCACTGTATTTGCAGAAAAGGCAGAACAGCTTTACAACATCACGGCAGCAGAAATGGTCAACAATACAACCAATGTACGTTATATAACACTTTCTCCTCGTACATTAAGCTGCCTACATTAAACACAGCACAACCGACATAAAACACTACACAGGGTAATCTGTCAGTTGAAATGATTCTGAAGCTATCCACTCCCGAAAAATGGGTCCTTATCCTAAATGCATCCATGTCCACGTATGAAGCAATTACCCAATGTGTCTTCAATCTCCACTCTGTCTATGACACAATTCCTGATTAGCAAGCACCTGAGCAAGCATCAAGCCAGAATCTAGGCCCAAACACCCTGAGGAAGCGTGGAACGAAAGCACTCTCAACACTAGAATCACCAACAAATGAGGATGCCATGGAACAAGATAGCCCTGTGGAGCCTTTCAAGAACAAGCAAAGAAAGGAATAGCCCTATGAAGCAAACCGTTTGTTCTACCTCTTAAAATAGTAGACATTGCAGCAAATCTTTTGGTCTCCATAATTTGTAGCCATGTCTACTATTCTAGCTAGAAGCCTTTCTAAAAACTCAAGACAAATCGTTTGGTTCATGTTGTTTGTCATCAATGTATGAAACTCCCTTTTGTGTAATTAGCTTTGCCATGACTTCGAAGTATTGCATATGAAGTTAATCAGCCGGAAGCTTTATCAATTTCTTCGAACGCCTTGCATATTAGCTTGTGAATTTCATTTGGTACTTTGATACAATCAAATTGAGTTTGGAGATTTGTGATGCCTTTGATCGGTTTGGGGTTGCTTTGTGAGAAATGTAAAACTACATACCTATTACATGTCTTTACAAAGTAATGTGTGTATTTGACTATTATTTGTGGCATTTTCTTTTTCTGTTGTATACTTGTATCCAAAATTTTGGATGTAAGATAGAATTCTATTGTATGAATATTATACGCAAATCACTGAATATTTACTTGCTCTTATTTGTGCAGGCATGAGACACCTCCTACAAATAACAGGCATGAGACACCTCGTGCTAGCACGAGCCGCTCGCCTAGTCTGTTTATTAAGGAAGTGTGAAGCCAATGATGGCCAATTTGTGGGGACCCATTGATATAACAACTTCCAATGGGCCTTTTTTTTATAAAGTTTTACTGATTGGTTGCTAATCTTTCTCATGTCTATTTCTTTCTTTTTCTTTGAATATACGTCCATTGTGCAGTGATCAATAGGATTTATCTCTTTCTTTGAAAGACCTATTCATTGTGTAGCGGTCAATAGGATTTTTCTTTTTCTTTGAAAGATACGTTCATTGTGCAATGATCAATAGGATTAGTGGTAAGATTGAACTGCGAAATTGAAACTCCATTCTTGAATGAGAAGATCTGTGCAACGGAGATGATAGTGCTTGGATATGGAATGAATGCTATTTCCTACCTTGCAGGTACCTGTAGTGTTGTCAACCATGCACGTGTGAATGGCATTGTAAGTTCTGTTTACTTAACGAATTTAAATTGCTTATCGTAATGATCAGTTTTATGGGGAAGATTACTCATAGTTCTGTGGGTGTTTTGGGTTTCTTGGGTACTTTGGCCTTATTAAAGAGAGAGGGAGCTGAATGGAACTCGAGTTTAAGACGTGTCGAATTTGTTGAGAGAGGGAGCGAGTTTGATGGGGACTTCTTATTTTGTGCGTTGAATTTCTTGAGAGAGAGAAAGATAGTTTGATGGAGACCTATTGTTTTGTTCGTGGTTATAGACTTTGGTGGATGCATGGACAGGCAGAGGGTGGTATGTCGGAAAAGGGGTGGTGTCATCGCATAATTTGAGTTCCCAGTGTTGTTATTCGGTTCAGAGTCTTGGAGTTTCATTGTTTGGTGGTGGGTAATCCATTTTTGCTTCGTTCTGTATGTGTTGTTCTTTAGTGTACGTTCGCAAATGCCAGATATCCCCTTGAACTTGATACTCATGTAAGAGTGAGGGAGGGACTCCGTGACCAAAACAGAAAAATGAGCAATGCCACATTGAGGTGCACTGAGGCTAATAGAAATCGACCCAAATTCACTATGCCTCCTTCTCTTAATCTCATAGAATTTCAAGACAATCTATCCACCCACTTCAGGTCGTTGCAACGGAACTCTCAGTTCTGGGTCCGAGACAACTTTATTTGGGCATTTTCTTTTATGTTCTATGAGCTCTTTTATCAAGTGCTTGAAATGGGCCTATAAACATATTTTTAATATCCGAGTATTGACTTTGGAAATTCTGTTATTAGAAAAGTCTCTTGCCAGCAGGTGTAGGTAATAATTGAGACTTCCAAGCACACGAGAGTGTTTGGTTGAATGTCCCAATGAAGATGTATTTTTTAGACTCAGGGGTAGAGTGTCATATTTGTATGTCATCTATTGATCAATTATGAGGCTGTATGATGGTAGATAGGAGATATTAGATATCCAGAATTTTAGGAGAATAGTATCTTATGCCGGTTTTTTTTTTTTTTTCCTTCAGTGAGTTCAATGCTTTCCTAGAGCTGTTATATATCTCCTAATGACTCCGATTTTGTATCATTATTTTATTTTTTTGTGTATGAGGAAATATATGAGTGAGCTGAATTCTTTGTTCACATATTTTGAAATCACGCGCATCCAACAAAGCGGTGATCTCAAATTAATAATAAATCACAACATATATATAGCATTTCTCATAGTTAGTTTTAGCATCCGTCTGACTTGTAGAGTGATAAGTGAAAGCGAAATCAAGTATGAAATCTAACTCCTTAGTGGGGAAAAAACAATGGTAACGGTAATCTGTGATGCAATTCATGGGAATCATGCTATTACTTCGCATGAGTTCGAGAAACCTCTTTCTTTGTTGTTACAGTACTCATTTGTGGCATTTTATTATCATCTTTGGAGGGCTTAAGCGGATAAATTTATTTATGGCAAACAGGTATGAGAAGCACATCAGGTATGAATCACGGAATGTTCAAGCGGAAAGTAGGACAGGGACATCAGATCGTGGCGGAAAGTAGAAGGATGTCAGTTCGTGGCGGTATGAGAAGCACATGATCAGGTCGTGGGGGTATGTGTTCTTTATTTGGTTTCTTCTTTTGTCAATCATGGTTACTGTAAGACTGGTTAATCGTGTTATTGGAGATCTAGCAAGAAGTATGGAATTTCTTCTTTCGTATATGAAGTTTGTGCTAGCAAAGATGTTTTGTGAAATATGTAATGATAAACAATAACAGCACAAACATGCTCTTGAAGTATGCATGTGATCCAAAACACGCTCTAGCAAACATGTACGTAAATGCAAAATAATAAAGTTCCAAATGCGCTCCAAGTTTAGATACTGGTAGGGTATATTTAGTATGAGCACTTCCTAGAAGTAGAACCATTATATATGCGAAAGAGCTTTAAGATCGTTTTCCCCCGTTGCTAGGGGTTGGCTTTGAGTGTTAGGCAAGCTTGTGTTATGAAGGTCAGGAGTAAAGGATTTACAGTGTAGAGGTGCTGAACTAGGTGATTGACTTCAAATTTTCAGAAGCTAGGCCCTGGAACGTTCGAACTAAAATCAAATAAGATGTTTGAACCCACAGAGGTGGGGGAAAGTTTTCTGAGGAATTGGATGTGCTAGCAGAGGAAAGTTTCTGAGGAATCTATGATCAGTAACTTGGCTTGTTCACTCTAGCATAGGTAAGAAATTTCAAAGCATTAAATCTTATAAAGACGGTTGTTGTCTCAAGTATGCCTTTGGTCTCCTTGTTTGTAGAGGTGCTGAACGAGGTGATTGACTTCAAATTTTCAGAAGCTAGGCCTTGGAACGTTCGAACTAAAATCAAATAAGATGTTTGAACCCGCAGAGGTGGGGGAAAGTTTTCTGAGGAATTTGATGTGCTAGCAGAGAAAAGTTTTCTGAGGAATCTATGATCAGTAACTTGGCTTATTCACTCGAGCAGAGGTAAGAAATTTCAGAGCATTAAATCTTATAAAGACGGTTGTTGTCTCAAGTATGCCTTTGGTCTCCTTGTTTGTCTTCGTTACATTTCCTTGTGCGACTTTGGAGGCTTCATGAGAGAGAGAGAGAGAGAGAGAGAGAGAGAGAGAGAGAGAGAGAGAGAGAGAGAGAGTATGCCTTTGGTCTCCTTGTTTGTCTTCGTTACATTTCCTTGTGCGACTTTGGAGGCTTCATGAGAGAGAGAGAGAGAGAGAGAGAGAGAGAGAGAGAGAGAGAGAGAGAGTATGCCTTTGGTCTCCTTGTTTGTCTTCGTTACATTTCCTTGTGCGACTTTGGAGGCTTCATGAGAGAGAGAGTCTTGTCTTCGTTATAGTTCCTTGTGCTACTTTGGAGGCTTCATGAGAGAGAGAGAGAGGGGGGGGGAGAGAGAGAGAGAGGGAGGGAGGGAGGGAGAGTCTTTTGGATAATATTCATTTTGTTTTTTATTTTTGGTGTATACATTGGTAGCATATACTAGCAATGAGAAAGAGAGAGACAGATAAAGCGAAAGGCTGATGGGCTCAACCGCCATAACTATTGCAAATGAGGGAGAGAATACTCTTGATTAGATAAAGGGAATCTCAATTTTCTCTTCTATTGTTTCTCCTCTAATAGAAAAGCAAAATTCAAAGTACCAAAGTTGGATTAGCCATGATGGTGTTGTAGGAGGAGTTGTAATAGTAGTTGGAGGAGGAAATTTAAGGAGGAAGAGGAGGAGGGGAAAGAGGCGGAAGAGGAAGTTGAGGGGAAGGAGGAGTTGTTGGAGTAGTAGAAGGAGTTGTTTTTGAACAAGCAGGATGAAGAGGAAGAGTAGAAGGAGGAGGAGAAAAAGAATATGAGTTGTATGAGGAGGAGGATATTTGATTTTGTTGCTTGATCTGCGAGTACTTCTGATATTTAAATTGTATATATGGGAGCTTATACTTGTATGCTGTGCTATAGTTTTTTTGAGCCAGAATTACATGGTTCCATCTGTTTTCCATAGTTTTGGTTTTATTGGTTAAAAAGTGTGGTATATGCTGATTTTAATTTTTGTTTAGTGTTCTTGGATATACAGTTTCGTCGTTCAGAAAGCTTGGTTGAGAGCACTCTCACCCCGGCCTCGTCCTCCAATTGATAGGATAGCCAAGGGAAAACAAGCTTTTCTGAAATAATAAGCCATGAATAAATTTTGAATATTTTAATATTAAATTTAAGTATCACCTTGATGTTCTCTTGTATCTCTATCTTTTTTTCTTCCTTCTAGAATCTGGATCACGAAACTCTTTACAAGATTATAACTAGCCCTTCCTTTGTATCGTCATAGTTCCATGTTGGGTGAGAAAAATTCTTGCTGGGGAATCATATGTGTGACTATCTAAATGGTTTAAGTCTAAGCTAGAGCTTAAATGATGGTCTGCTAATTCAAAATCCCTGCCCTTATTTTGAAAAAAAGTAGTCCAGTGTGTCATGTGCGAGGGCACTCAAAGGGAATGATGCATAATAGCAATATTTATACGCTTATGGGTTTCAAAATACAATTTGAAGATTGTTCTAATTGAATTCATACCAGACTACTTTTGTTACCTACTCACTACTCTGTAAATCTATAATGCCAAAACGCAAGGCATGTTACATTGGACTTCCTTTGCAATTCTCTTGTTGTACTCGATGCGTTGGACTCTTGGTTGTAACAAGCATGTAAGGTGCATTTTATTGACAATCTTTTCCATAACTCAATGAAGTATTAAGATGTGATCGTTAAACATGGTCTTAATGTTGGGAATTGTGGGTTGCTCAAACTCAACACAAACACCATTGTTCTATCCTACTGAAGAAGGCATGCCCATGTATTATTTAACGATTCCGTGTTCCTTCTCTCCTCTCTCTCTCTCTAGATTGCTTGCAATAGCTATGGTTTGAGCCATGCTAATGGTCAGATTGATTTTCTTCTTTTGCTATCCCCTAGAAGTTCAAGTGCCGCCAATCTTCAACGTCCCTAAGACAATGCTTCAGGTTTATGGGCAGTCTGTTTATTGCGTTAGTAAAGATCTGTTGGGTCAGTGTGCCAATGGGAGGAGTCCTGTTGACAGGTTTATATCTGTTGTTGCATGGAACATATCCACGCTACGGCCTCTAATGTTTGGGGTTGCTCCGCGAAATCCCATTCTTGGAGAAACTCACTATGTCTCTAAAGGCACTCTGGACGTACTGTTTGAACAGGTATTTGCTGTAGCCCTATAATTCTCACTTCTATTTTCTTATTTAACTACTCCACTGACATGGGGAGGGTGAAACTTGAGGTTCTAAAGATCTTTATTGCACTCGTTTGTAACTACTCTGCTGGCATGCAAAGACTACTACGAAGAACGAATAACTCTAAAAGGATCGTGTCTGTATCACACCTTTATTGGATGCTATATTGTGGGACACTCGTGCATATGTACTGATACTTGCCATACTTGTCCATAGTTTAAATCAATTTTGTTTCAGTTTATGTTGCACGATAATTTCTCTGAAAGAATTGCATGCTTTTGGATACTCTGTGTTGTGTATCCCAATTTGATGAAGTTGAGATTGTTACTTTTCTCAGACTACAATTGGTTGGTAGGACAAATAAAACTTTTACTAATATTTTGGTCATTGCTTATAGAACAAGAAGTAGTGATATAATAGATGAGAGGATGATGATTGTAAAAATCCTTAAATAATACTTTTCGTGACTGGCTACTTGCTCTTTAACTCGTGCCTAATTCAGAAGTCGGTCTTACCATCTTAAACTTAGCCTTGTGCAATTTCAGACGCTATAGAAAACAAAATTCACGAAGGTATGTGGATCGTATCCGTGTCATAATTATTTTTAAGTTTTCCATTAACTGTGTGTCCCTGCAGTCTCGTAGCCCCATCTCATATTTGTATCTATTCCTCGTATGTTGGTTGAGTTTGGATTGGCTTAACTCAACTCTCTAGTTATTGTTTAATTTTGTGATTTAATGATTTTTTTTTTTTAGTTTTTGGTCAATGTTTGTTTTATCTCAAATGAGAGGAATCCAAAGTAGAACTATATGGACCAATTTTGGAAAAAGTTTGTATAAGAAAAAAGCTGACTTTTGTCTCATTGTCATCTACAGTTTTTAGCTTTTGACGAAAATTGTAACTTTTGGGATTCCTTTCATGAACTGGACATATAAATTATAATAGGCATTATCATCCCTGATTTTCCTAAAATGTCTGAACTTCTGTGTCTTGTGCTTATAGGTTTCTCATCACCAACCGGTATCTTGACTTCATGCAAACTGATGACAAAAATGGAATTAAAATGATTGGTGCCATCATATTGTCCCGAAATTCAATGGTATTCAAATTTCTATCTTTGCTCTCCATGATAAATTCTATAATTTGTGTTCAGATGTGTACTCATTTTCTGCAACGCTAGACCCTTTTTTCAACTATTTTGGCATAGGAAATCATTACAAGGGACCTGAATTTGTAGTTTTCGTGGGTTTATGCTCACTTACACAAGATTAAACATGCTTAGAGGCTCTTTGACATAACTACTAAGAAGCACAAAAACTTCCAAGAATGTGGGATGTTCGACAGATGCTGACACTCGCTACGCTTCATGTCAGACACAAATCCCCAAACGTGTCCTCATCTCTTCCAAGAATTTATATATCTAGGCCCTTTGGACACTCAATAGGGACATTTCCATCACTTAAAGACACGTTAAATATGTTGGATATTGGAAGAAACTCTTGGTTTCAATACTACAATTGAATTAACTTGCATTTGTTTCTATCAAACTCCCGTTCCGAAACTATGAATATTTGGATTCCTTATCTAAAAATTGCCAACTTTCTTTATGGAAATTGAGAAAGCTATCTAAAACAGATGCTTGGTTTGTTAGCTTATTCTTCTTTCTAAATATGTCAAGCGCGAAAAATGATTTCCCACTATTTTGAAGCTTCAATATACAAATGCATAAGCATATTTGGAATGTTCAAAGATGAAATATTGGTGTAAAGTTAGCTGTTGTCTTGTTGAAAATTAATGCGGTGGCATGTCCTGATTTTTAAGGCGGAAAATTCAATTTTTGTCCATTAATCTTTAGTATGTTAGTTTTAGCTTTATTCTATGTTAGTTCTTTCGATTGTTTTTTGACCTACTTCCACTTAAAATCAGCCCCTTTCCACACGACTCCTTTTTCAGTGGACTAGAATATGCATTTTATTCAAGATCCACTGAAATCATACAGATTCTGGAGTTGATGGTACCATTGTTGTTGATTCGCTTTCATTGCATTGAAACATATGAACATTTTGGTTTCATGCATATGTACATGTCAAACTATTTTGATGTTTGCTAAGATCATTGGTTAACAAAGGGAATTAGGATTTAATATGTGCGTCTTTTGCATGGCCGTCCAAACATGTAGGCCGATCATTACAAGTTATGTTTGGTACACAAATATATTTGCGAATGCAGTTGCTGGCACTTCATCGTTCTGTTAGAACACGATTCTATAGATTTGAGTAGATCACTACAATCAGGAACATGTGAATGGTCTTGAATGACGGTGAACGATAGAAGTTATGTTTGGTACACAGATATATTTCAATTGTTTTGTTCACCCTTACCAAACGAGGGTGAGTATTACCCTCACTCCTATTGGTTGTTTCTAACTTGTAGACCTTACCAAGTTTAACCACAATTAACATTAAAAAGCCACAATTTATGAAAGTATAACTGATTTGGTATCTTTCTATTGGGAAAATTATCCCATGCATTGCAAGAGAAAAACTCTTGGAAAATCAATACACTTGTAATAAAAGAACCAAGGATGGCAAGCCAAGCCATGTGTTGAAATTACATTATTGCCCTCTGAAGTTTTCCTTGCTTGGTCCTTGCATGTGTGGAGCTGGGGTTAGTTTTGGTATTTGCCTTTTGCTTGGGAACGATCGAGAGCAAGAGAGATGACAGTCGGATCTCCAGATTTCACTCACCAAATTGGTACTCTCTTTCCGAATTTCACTCAATTTTGGTACTTTTTCTGCCGATTGAGCTGTACTATGTCATCATCACATCACTGTTCGTACGGCTGTTGCCATCTTTAAAGGAGAGTCGCGATTTGTTATTGCTTCACCTCAATCCTTACGTGGTTAGGGCTACAATCAAAGAAAACGCGAGAGCAGAGGTAAATTCCCGTTCATTTTCAGGTTTCGATTCGATTCAAAGATGTAGGGAATACAGATTTGAACTTGTTAGAATCCCTTTGTCATCTTCTATGTGTGCACCATTCGAACAAGAACCCTAGCTCTGGTATAGATGTTGGTTGTGCCTTATCGAAGAGAATAAGCCATAGTTATTCTTTTTCATTGGTAAATCAGTCCACAAATTCACGATTGAAACACAGCCTTAATGTTGCTTTCTTTTCTTGACGACAATTTCATCAATACGAGAGCTAATGTTTGTGCTGAATTAATCTTTATGCTATTTGATGCCTTTCTAATTTATTTGTTTATAAGCAGCTTGCATATTAGTTAATTCGAGTTTGATCCCAATGCAAAAATCCCTTGACCCTCTTCTCTATTTTAACTTTCAGAAATTTGCAACTACAAGTTATTGGTCCATATTTGTGGAATTGAAGACCTTGAAACCAATATGAGGAGAAATTCAGAATATTCAGTTTCTTTACTCTTTTCATCAGTCCATGTAACCCATAAGCCCTATTATTTGATCTCTTCAATTATGATAGAACCTTAGATGCTACAAGTTGTGTGGATAGATGTTAGCAACTGTTATATATGGTTAGTCAAAAGAATTGACGAAATATGCAAGTCTGAGGAAATAAGAATTCACAGATTGAACAATATACTTTTCTCTTTGGTGGACCACAAAGTAAAAAATGTTACCTGTAAATCATGACTACTGGCTACTATGAAATACTTACTCATGACCCATGGGTGGGGCAAGCTTATCTAATCTATTGTGGTTGATGGTTTCTCTTGGCTATAGGGGTGTAAGCCAATTATTCAGGGCGGAACATAGCCATAGAGCATTACTCTTCCAATTTTTAGCTAAAACTCCACACACTCTATGGTCCAGTTACTTAAGTTCTTTTTGGATTTTGTGTTTTTTACGTTGGAAAGAGTTGAAGATGATAGTTTATTGCGAACAGTTTGTATGCATAATGATGCTCATATTGATGTAGTTACGAACTCATGACATGCCTTTGTAGAGTTCTCTCTCTCTCTCTTTCACACACACATGCGCATAATTTTAAGCTTTGATTCCAGTTGGATACTACCTCGTCTTGTGGACCAGTGGTTTTCTACGTCTTCTTTTGTTGATTGAGCTAAACTCCCTTACTCCCTTCTTTTTGTATCTTATATCTTTGGAGATTCTGAGTCTTGATTTATCTAGATTTCAGTTTCATTTCCATGTGGCTGCATGCAGGATCTATTCAAGGTTATTACTTCTATCAAACACAAAGGGAGGATTTCTTTCAGCAAGCCAAGCCTTAAAAGGGCCACCCCACAATTCTAAGGTAGATAACTAAGGTTGTGGTTGGCTATAAACTGTGGGTCAGCTGATTGAAAAATTTATGCTGTTGAGGCCCTTGCCATGCCATACAATAAGACAACACTTCCATCTGGCATGCTATGTAGGATGCAAAAACTTGCAAAAGAGTTGGGGGTGGTTATGCCATTTAGCTTTTTTGAAGAGGCAAACAATGCTCATTAGAGCATGTAGATCAGTTATTAGCTAAAATGGCTATGAACAGTATTTATTTTATCTTTTACCTACCCAAATCTTTTTCAATACTACACCAATACTCTCTATTTTACCTACCCAATATTATTATAATATTAGTTTCATACCTACCCTCTATTATTTTACCTTTGTCCCTAATTTAAAATAAAGTAATGTCAGAGAGTGAAGGCAGAAGAGAGAGGAGAAAGTGAATGAGGTGGGAAAAAAATAATAAAGTATGGGATACCTGATGAATAGTGCCTCGGGGTATATACCAATGTAGACTGGCCGGATGTAAAATAGAGAGGGTTTACCGAAACTGCTGTCAGTAGGTTTTCTTAGTTTTCACTAGGTAGAATACCTTAATATCCCCTTTTTGCTATTCTTGTGTACATGCTCTTACAATTCAATAGCCATAATTGATGCTGATGGGGCAGTTCTTGGACTCTATAGGAAGTCCCATATTCTAGACGGACCAGGTTTGTGGACCAACTAACCTTGAAGCTGCTACGTTGGTGTTTTCATTTTTTTGCTGAAATGAATGGTTCCTCTTGTCAGGTTACCAGGAAAAGTTCTACTTTAATCCAGGAGACACTGGCTTTAAGGTGGGTGTTTAATATGGTTGAAATGTAGTGGTGTTTACAAAGTTTGATTATGGCTTGTGTCTTAATGGAACTTCTTTTTGCTGTTATGGTTTCTGTACACAGGTTTTCCATATTAAATTGCAAAAGTTGGAGTTGGTAAGAAAATTTACCTTTTCCATTCATTGTTTTGGCTCTCAGTTTGTTCAATAATTTGTGGTGATTTATACTTGCTTGTAAACTTGTTTAGATATGGCTTTTGGGTATGTTGTTCTCAAATATGAGAAGCTAAAAAATTAGTAGATCTCTAATCGAACTTTTGCATAGTGTTTGTCAGCAATTTGCTGGGATCAGTGGTTTCCAGACGCAGTTCGAGCTATGGTTCTCCAAGGTGCAGAAACCTCAAGACACTGGACTTGATTCTCGTGATCACTGGAAGCAAGTCATGCAAGGGCATGCCGGAGCCAATTTCGTTAGTTCCATACTTTGGCAAGTCAATACTTATTAGGCTTGGATATGCATCTTCATCCTGTCAGCTTTTCTACTTCAATAACACCTCAATATTTCCCTACTATCATCACTACAAGAACCCAAAACATTTCCACATACCAAATCATCCAATGAGCATGCGAAACTTGCGAAGCACACGCATTACACTAGTAGTTGGAGAAGAAGATTAATTAGGTAACGGATTACCCGATGGTAGTTTCTGACAAACCCAAATTAAGAACAGATTTCCATTACATGCTTTTGTTCACGAGTATAAATCAGTTGAGATTGGGGCTTCTTTGAAGTGGATAGATCCATTGAGGACAAAGGGAGAAATCATTGTAATGTAGGAATCTGTGACTTGGGTTTGGATAATATCCAGCAAATTTGTCAAAGAGGAGGAATCCAACGAGAACTTGAAGCCAAACTCTACCAAAGTAAATGATTTCAGGTTTTGTTTTACTTTTCTTTTTCTTTTCTGGATCAGCTAATAAGATGATTTAATTCTCTTCTTCATCTATTGAAAATTACATGATTCTGTTTCTTACCAACTTAGCACTAAGGTTTTTAAGTCTATGGTGTGTGAACTTATCGCTAATCTTACGATCATATACACAGAATTTATGGAACTTGAAGATACCATGAATCCGGAGTCGAGTTATAATGAGAAAATTGGTGAAATTTGGTATAATGGGTGTGATGAACTAGAAAGATGATCTTAAAGTTTCATTTTCTCAGCCTAGTGTTTTGACCGGAATAGTTGTTTGTCATTTTGTTGGTACAAGGGGATAATCAACTTTCATTCTAAGGATCCAATTGCAGCATGGATTTTAAACCCTTAATGAAGATTTTTGATGAAATTTTATGCTCAATGAAAAGTTGCAAGGTGATTATGATTATGATTAGATGATATTTAGGTGTGTCATTGACCAATGCTTATGTAAGGATGCAGTATCTAACAGTTTGTATCTTAGCTCCGAACATTGTGAGGAATACTTCATGTGCTATATCATTATGTACCATACTCCATTTTCATACATTTTCTACTTATCATCATTAGAAGAACAAATACATTACCAAAAACAGATACCAACATTATTAGACCGAACACTATATGCATATTAAGTATTAACTTCCTAACTACCAATCACACCAGTAAATGCCTTATATTTCAAGAACTGAAACTGATTTGTGCTTCAATAACCTCTTGCTATTTCTCTACTATCATTACTACGAAAACCAAAAATACTTCCCGATGCCAATTCATCAAGTGAGCACGCGGAAACGTGCGAAGCACGGGAATTACACTAGTATATACATAGGACTATAGGAGCAACATGTCTTAGATTTTGTTTTATATAATGTATCGGAGGGTAGTTTATGGAATATTCTCTCTCCCTGTATCTCTCCCCCTTTTTCGCCTTTATATTTAGGGAGTAGGAAGGCTAGGTGCTGCAGCAGTGGATATGAGCCATTTAGCTCTTCGAATTGTTCAAGCATATTGGGAATATTGTCTACAACCATGGGATATGGCTGTTGGTGTTTTGGTAATACCACTTTCTGAAGAGATCTTTGCAGATTATTCTTCTGGATAACAATGGCAGAATGATATGAAAGACAATGATTCTAGAAAAAGATATATATGCTTCCAGTACAATTGGAGAGATTATGGCGCATGTGGGGTCACTTGACCCCACGGCCGTTGAAATTGCCCGATACTTCTCTTAAGGTTTTGGATAGTCTTGAGTCTCTTGACCCACAAAATGCACAGTTTACACACAATTTGCTAAGTTTCTATAGGGCAAACAATGAGAAGATTTTCTCGCACTCTTTCTATCTCTCAAATCCCTTTTCATGGGTATGAACGAATTGGCCATGAACTATGATCTTAGCGTTATCTCACACCAAATCTCAAATGACTACGAACTACTATTTAGCTATGACACATGTTTACCGTGGTTTGACACTTTTAAGTTTCAAAATAAAAGTTCTTTTGATGTTCTTTAATTTATTTTTTTGCGGAAGTAGATGTTCCAGTGGTTGTGATCTTCAAGATGCATGTTTTTACTATTGGAGGCTTATGGTGGTAGCAAAGTTGATGCACATCTCTGGTTGATTTTTGACCCCACTAATAAAAATTTCTTGACTTTGTCCCCGAGAACAAATCAATCATGCTTGTTAATTTGTCATTCAAAATTTTGTAAATTCTACCTAGTTTTCGTAGACTGCGGTATTGTATGATAATTTGTCATTCAAAATTTTGTAAATTTTTCCTAGTTTATGAATAGACTGCGGCATTGTATGACACAGTTGCAAGAACATTAGATAAGTGCTCTTGCCCTTTGCTAGGATTCAAAACAAAAAACACGATAAGATGAAATGGCATTCCCTTGTGATGCTACAACTGCAAAAGGACATTCAAACTTTCTTTTACTACCTTAATGGTAGACTACATTTCTTACGGCGGGAAAAATATAATCGTTTTTGTTAGTTTAACTACTGGGCCTGGCTGTTTAGGTGAGAAATTATTTGAGATCAACTTTTAGTATGAGGGGTATTCTTGAATAGCAAAATTTAATTAACAGATAAATCGATTCACTCTATCTGAAACTTACAGTATTAGAATATGTTTGACAATCTCATTTTGCCTATGAGAGATCTACATTGAATATTGTTATGATCAACATAATTTAATCATCTACTACTCGCCGTTTAAAATTTTTGCTTTTTATGCTATATTTATATATATATATATATATATATATTTTGCATCTGTCTGATTTACACTTCAAGCACATAGTTGAAGAAGCTGGAGGGGTAGTTTATTGCATGGATGGTGAAATTTTTGTGTATTTGATAGATCTGTCTTGGTATCCAATATTCCAATGGCGTGCTGCATGCCCAGGGTAGTCTCTGTTTCTTTTGTACGAAATTTGACTTTGTTATAAATTTGCATCGCTTTTGTGTGACAGTGCAAGTCTTAGGCTTGCCATTGGCGAATGGAATTGCATAATTGTTACTCGAATGAATTGCAGCTTTTGGAGTGAATTGGTCCTGATACAGAGAAATTGGAGAAGAAGGGTATTGATTTTCGTTGTGGTTTAAGCCAGAAAACTATCAGGTGCCTTCTACATTCATTCTGCTGTAACTGAATTTGAAAGAGGAAAGTAGTGGAAAATTGGCTTCATTTGTTGCTACAATTCATCCACGATTTAATTTTTTTATCACATGATCGTAAGTAGCTAGATAGGTTCATAGTTCTGAACTGAGTGAAGGGCATGTCTCCTTAATCTATGGTCTGGCCAGATTTAATATATTGATTGGTTTCACTTTACTTTCTTTGGCGGTCTTTTGAGTTGAAAACATGTGCGGGACTTCGTCTCGGATACTGCAATTTGGTATTTCCATCACTTGTCAATTTGTTAAATTTCAAATATGAAACCAAATGAATGCATCAGAAAACATTTATCCATGCCATGTAGTTCTTCAGTCTATTGAACTTCCCCTTAACATATATGTATTTATATTTTTATGTATACATACACAGTGATTGTCCGGGAAACTAGGGAAAGTTGCTACTGTTGTTGTGGGGCAGACAAGAACAAGATAAAAGGGTAACAAATACCATTTTAGATAAGGCTACAAACAAATTGAGCAGCTTGAGGGTTGCGTC
Source organism: Rhododendron simsii (assembly GCA_014282245.1). NCBI lineage: Eukaryota > Viridiplantae > Streptophyta > Magnoliopsida > Ericales > Ericaceae > Rhododendron > Rhododendron simsii. The sequence continues at coordinate 25,116,213 of CM024955.1, forward strand.
ATCAAGGGCTCGGCTTAGGTCAACTAGTTTAGCAATCAGTCCAAGCTCGAGTTTTAGGCTCGTCTTCATTCGTATAGGCTCGACTCGACTGTAGAGGCTTGTTTAGTAAATGAACTGGGCTCGGCTCAATAAGAGCTCGTTTTTCAGTTCGAGTTCGAGTTTTAGGCTCGTTAGTAAAGGAGCCGAGCTCGAACACTACACTCATTTGCACCCCTAATTTCAGAGCGTGACCCACCTCGGTTGATTATCACTTCCAACCCTCGAATATGAGTCTAGGGGACATCGCAATTGATTGTCAATCAAAATAAGGCTTTTAAGAAAGACTCTCTAGATTAATTTTCCTTTGCTTTTTCTTTCATTGAGACCCATAATCCTTTGTTTACCTCTCATAGTATGATTCCAGGGTCGCACATAGGAGTGTTAAGGCTGTCCGACATCGGTTAATTATTACTTATAGTAAGCCTGAGTGGTCTCTGCACTCCTTGCCAGTGGATATTGAGTTGGATACTTTTAACCAATCTTAAAAAGATGGGAAAATTTAAAAGGCTAGATGACTACTTGATTAGTAAGTTTGGATGGAAATGAAAAAGATAGTGAAGCATTTGTCTGGGAGTGGAGCTTTATGAATGTCCAGCCTCAAGTTATTATGATTATATTTATTACATGTCTTGTGCCTAGTTTGCAAGGCTTCCATTACGAACCCGGGTTACAGAACTAGCATTATATAGCACTTGCTACCACGCTAGGTCACAACGTCTAAATAAAAAGCTGAATAAGAAAGTGTATTGTTCTTCTTGGTAGTTCTAAAGCTTCAGGCTTTTAGCCGAATGGCAATGCCTTTGATGACCAAACCTCTCTTCCACATCCCAACTTTGCATTCATAGACGGAGAATTGAATGTCTCCAATTTTTTCAGGAGATGTCCTATACTCTCCTGCTAGAATTTCTATCTATCGTCCCCTTGGATTTTCCATCAAATTTTCTTCATGATGTTGGGTTGTTTCATTCGGGAGAATGAGCCTAACATTCACTGGAACTTTCCAACAAAAAGCGGGATCTTTCAACATGACCAAAACAAACAAAACATTCTTGAATTGGTTGGAGGATTTCTAGAGCAAGTAAGGGTTGGACAGAACGACTTTGATGGTTATCAAAAATTAGATTTTACATCGTCAACTCTTTGGTGTATAGGTTGGGAGGAATCCTTCCCAAGGATTGGAATTTGGTTCTTGAGGGCAAATAAATAGTAGGTTTCAGGCTAGATCATAAGCGTACATATCCTCTTAAAAGTTTTATCCCAAGTTTTGAAATATTGAAGTTTAACCCCCAAAAGAGCTTTCACTTTGTTCACTTACTAGTTTTGAATTTTTTTTAATTCTCTGCACAATTCTTAATAAATTTCTCTCTCTCTCTCTCTCTCTCTCTCTCTCTCTCTCTCCACTCATTACCACTCATTACATCAAATTTTTTTTTCTCAAAACTCATAACCAAACAAAGTTTTTATTAAATTGTAAACTTTACCATGTAGTTTCCCATACAGGTCTTGCCATCTAGGTAGATCACCTCGTGTGAATCAAAGAAAACTAATTAAAATAAATGGACACACTACGTGGCGTTCCCCGCTGTGTACCCGATATATCCGTGTCTTTAGCGTGTTTGACACTCATACAATGACAAACTTAGGTGTGTCAGTGCTTCATAGCCAGAGGTTGTATTTTGATATTAGAACGCTAGGAAAGAAACTCAATCTTCCTCTTCCGATCTTTTTTCCCTTCACAAATCAATATTTTGGATCATGGGTTGGAATTTGATTGGAAGTTCTAAGGGACCTGTCATAGTCATGGATGATGGATCTGTGAAGCAAGTCCCACATCACTTGGGTACCAAAGTAAGCGTGAGAGCACCCTTACTTCAATAGTTAGCTTTTGGAGTTGAGTTCTACCCAAGACGGTGTAACATGGTTCCAGAGTCGGGTATGCCAATGATGGGTAGGGTGTGTGTCCCTGGCCTGCATGTGGCAGGTCCTGCCGAGTGAGCACGTTGGGCATGAAGGAGGGTGTGAAGCGAAGTCCCACATCGTTTGGGTTCCAAAGTAATATGAAGAATATAAGCATGAGTGCACTCTTACTTCAATAGTCAATAGCTAGCTTTTGGAGTTGTGTTCTACCTCAAATAGTGAAACAAGATCACCATTGGTCGGCCATAGGGATGGGCACATCATGACATCGTGTGTTTGGATATTGGATTGCTGGTAACTGGTTCCAATTTTCCCTCCATTTTCTTGGATTTGCCGTGACCTTAGCTAAGCCTTATTGATTTCACAAAAGACATACAAACTTGTGTATAAAGAGTTGGGTTTGAATCTTTGTTCTTCTCTGTTTATGTAGTTGAATGCAAAGGATTCAAAATGGTTGAAACTGTCGGATTTGATGATATGTGCTTACTGTTTTTTCAGGTGTCTTGTATGTTGCTGTAATGTTCTGTAATGATGCAATGATGCCTGAAGCTATTGTTGAAGCCGCAGCACTTGCGGTGAATGGGCAACGTTTGAGACAGTATGTTACCCGTAGTAATAGACTTTGTTGTTATGTATTAAGGCCTGGTCTGGTAAATCTTCTCACGGTGCTCTGGGATGAGGTTCAAAATGCCATTTGAAATTGATGATTCCTGAATTAGCCGGTTCATGGATACTTTTACTTCTATTCAGGTTGCAACTTCTTTACTGGCCTCATTCCCCTTGGAGGCTGCTTCGGGTGTAGTAAAACTAGCTGCCCTTAGGGCATCTCCACCCTATACTCTATTCCTTTAAAAATTTCCGCCATTCCTCATTTTGGAGGAAAAACCAATTCCAACCCATCCTCCAAGAGGTCTTATAGATCAATTCCTTGATTTGGGAGGAAAATAGCACTCAACCCATCCTTTATTTGAGAGGAATTGTATTTTCATCCTCCATATTTGGAAGATGAATAAAATTTGGACTCCACATTTGAAGGAATGAATACGAAAAAGTTGTTTTAGAGTATGGGTTGAAGCAAAACCATCCTCCAAAGTACTTATTTTTTTAGGGCAAAAAAGAGTTTTGAAGGACCAAAAAGATGTTTTGGAGGATTGTATTGGAGATGTTCTTACATCACATATCTTCAAATTAGGCAGATTAACTCCATTTCTTGAAAGATCTTATTTTTGTTGTTGATTTCCTCCGTTCTACTCATCAAGCATTGTTCTTTTATCGCTTCTGTTTTTCATTAAAAAACATGACTCTCTTTGATGATTTGATGGGAAAAAAAATTTCACATGCTTGCGATTTGACATTAGGTAATTTTTTTTTGTTGTTGCAGCCAAGCACACCATCAACTGAGCATATATGCTAACGGATAGGGTATTTCTTGCTATTTGAATGGATGACTGGCTGAACCATTTAGTGTTTTCGTTTATATTACACTTAATCTTTTGTTTCCCCAAAAATTGAAACCCTCTAAAAATTGACAAATTTTGCATGATGGTTATATATCTATTACAGAAGTGTTGATTAAACTATGACCAGGATATGTATGCTAGCTTCTCTGTTTTAGAAATGTTGATTTCGGATCCTTTAGGTTTGGCACATCAAGGTTCCAAACAAAATTCATAATATGTGTAGCCATTAGAAAGTAACATCGAAGCTTAAACCGTGTGTCTAACTAGATTGAAGTTTTATATCTTTTTTGCTACTCAACTTTTTGTTGCAAGTTACTGAGAATAATGTACGATTGTCTAAGTAATGCTCTTAGGTGCCTATTTACTGATTTTTTTGTTTGGATGTAGAATCTCTGTAATTGCTTCAAAATGATGGAAATCATGGGTAATTGGAGCAGGTTGTTTGTCGAGTCCCTCATTTTAAACTTAGAAGGACCACCAAGATATCAATGCCTTTTGTGTGAGAATTTGTGTTCTTATGCATGTAGTACTTACTCTTTGTTTTTTTGGAATAGGAATTGAATCTGTTGTTGGAGTCTTCTTATACAAACTACTAGGTATCACTTTTCTTAGTTTCATATACTATTTGGAGACTATTGGTGTTATTACATTATAGCCTAATTATTTTAGTCTTTATTGTAATTTAGTTGGAATGTGATATATTTTTCCTATAGCTTGCATTAGTTAACCTTTAGGCAACATTTATGACTTTTGTGATGCAATCAAAGATACCCATAGATAATGTAGAGAGAGAAACTCCCAAATGGGATACAAAAGAGACTAGCTCTTGATAATATTTGTTCAAAATGATAAAAGTTACCAAAGGAACGGACTCTAATGCTTATATATAGACCCAATACAAAAGGACATAAATACCCTTGCTACATAGGACATCATACTCTTCTACAAAAAAGAAACTTGTCCTTAAGTTACGGTAGTGTCCTCTGGCAAATAGGGTACCAAGTGTTGATGTTGAACGAGTTGGAGATGATCAAATGAGAGGGTAAGCGGACTTGATAAGCGTTGTCATTGATTTTGTGCAAAACTTTACAAGGACCCACTTTCCGATCGTTCAACTTCATGTAAGCACCGTGAGGATGCCTATCTTTGATCAAGATAACCCAAACAAGATTCTCTTCTTTGAACAAAACCTCCCTTTTGTGTGCATCAACAGACGCCTCATACTTCACATTAGACTTCTCAATGTTGAGCTTAACTTGATAGTGGATATTCTTCATAAATGTAGCAATATTTTCCGCCTTGGAGTGTCCCTTTTTAGGGGTTGGCAAAAGAATGAGGTTAACCACACTAGAAGGTTTCAACTTGTAAACCGCTTCAAATGGGGAAGTGTGGATGGTGCGGTTTAGAGAAGAATTGTAAGCAAACTCCGCCAAGGGAAGAATTCGATCCCAATTTTTTGGATGTTTACCAACTAAGCATTGCAACAAATTTTTAAGATTCCGATTTACCACTTCCGTTTGACCATCGGTTTGAGGATGTAAAGAAATACTAAAGCGTAATTTGGTGCCAATCTTCCTCCACCAAGGCCCTCCAAAAGTGGGTAAGGAACTTAGCATTTCTATCTGAGACAGTAGAAGTACGGAAGCCATGCAACTTGTAGACCTCCTTAAAATAGAGATTGGCAATATTAGTTGCATGTCTTCTTACAAGGTATGAAATAAGCCATTTTTGAGAACCGATCTATTACCACCATGATACAATCACTCCGCCTTTGCGTAGTATGCATCTTGAAGCAACGCTAGAGTCTTATCCTTGCCAAAATGACCTAACTTGTGATTTTTGGCCAACAATTGCTCCCTTAAAGAGCATGTAGGGACACACAACTTGAGTTCTTTGAAGAGAAATCCATCCTTCAACATGAAACATGGATCGATAACCTTATCACCCCTTTGCAAAGCATCGGTTATCTTACTAAAGTAAAGATCTTCAGTATAGAAACTGCGAAATTCTTCAAACCCAGCAACCTTGTTTTCATTTCCACCAAGAGGGCCACTCTTATACTCAAACCATCGGCTACTTTGTTGAGAATTCCCGATTTGTGCCTCAAAGAGAATGTGAATTGTGGTAGATAAGCCACCCACTTGGCATGTTGTTTATTGAGGTGTTGTTGATGTACTTAAGGGCTTCATGATTGGTGTTGAGAACAAATTCCTTGTAGGAAAGGTAATAACTCCAATGCTTGATGGCTTGGACAATAGCATGGAATTCCAAGTCATAAGGTAGAGTACTTGAGTTTAGCACCGTTCAACTTCTCGCTAAAGAAAGCAGTAGGTTGACCACCTTGGCTTAAGACTCCACAAATTCCCACTCCCGAAGCATCACAATCAAGCTTAAAAGTTTTGTCAAAGTCAGGTAAAGCCAAGATAGGAGCTTCGGTAAGCTTGGACTTCAATAATTTGAAACTTTCGGCGGCTTCTTCGGACCATATCACCCTTTGCTTGCTTGAGGCAATCTGTAAGAGCAGTTGTGATACTACTAAAGTTGGCAATGAACCTCTGGTAGAAAGTTGCTAACCCATGAAAACTCCTCACTTCTTGATCACTTGTAGGCGTTGGCCATTCCACAATGGCCTTAATCTTGTTTTCATCATTGTGAACCCCTTTTGAAGACACCACATACCCCAAAAATACCACCTTATCAACAGCAAAACTACATTTCTTCAAATTCTCATAAAATTTCTCTCTTTTCAAGATTTCAAAGACTTGTTAGAGGTGGGATGAGTGATCTTCAAAACACCGACTATACACCAAGATATCTTCAAAGTACACAACTACACATATTCCCAATAGAGGTTGAAGCATTTGAGTCATTACCCGCATAAAGTGCTTGGAGCATTGGTAAGACCAAAATGCATCACAAGCCTTTCAAAGAGGCCATGAGGGGTCTTGAAAGCCGTTTTTCATTCATCTCCTGGGCGTACTCGAATTTGATTATAACCACTTCTTAGATCAATCTTTGAAAAGGCCTTTGAACCGGCAAGGCAATCCAACATATCATCTAGCCTCTGAATGGGAAAGCGGTACTTGATAGTGATCTTATTGATAACTCTACTATCCACACACACCCTCCACGAACCATCCTTCTTTGGAGTCAAAAGAGTCGGCATCGCATAAGGGCTAAGGCTTGCTCTTGTGTAGTCTTTCTCTAGAAGATTCTTAGCTTGCCTTTGAATCCCTTCCCTCTCCCTTGGAGACATTTATGCAGGCTTGTTCGGAAGGGGCGCCCCGGGTACCAAGTCAATACAATGTTGAATATCTCTCAAAGGAGGCAATTTGAGAGGCAACTCTTAAGGAAACACATCAACATACTCCTTCAAAAGTTTAGAAATCGTCTCGGGAACATATCCGCCATAGGAACAAACACTAGAACATACACGGTTTCATGACTTTCCTTGAAAAATCCTTTAGAAGCAAGTAACGTAGTGGGAGGAGGCTCTGTAGTCACCTTCTTCTTCATAGGTAACAAAGTGAATTGTCTCTTCTCCTTAGGGACGGTGTATGATATTCTTCTTTCCATTATGGATGGAATGCCTATCATATTGCCACGGACGACCAAGTAGTATATGACAAGCATCCATAGGAACCACATCACACCAAGCTTCATCAAAGTACTTTTACCGAATGGAGAAAGATACCAAGCACCTTTTAGTCACCTTGATTTCATTGCCCTTCTTGAACCAAGAAAGGGTATAAGGATGGGGATGCTCCTCCACTTTGAGTTGTAACTTGTCCACCACCTCTTAAGAGACTACATTCTCACAACTTCCGCTATCAATAATCATGTTGCAAACTCTATCGCCAACATTGCAAGTGGTGTAAAAGATATTGGTATGTAACCAATCTTCATTACTAGCATCCTTAGGAGTAAGGAGAGTCTTTTTTATCATTAACGCATAGCCTCCTTCTTCCTCATTATCACCTCCAATTTCTTCACATATTTCTTCATCATAAACGGGAATATCATCCTCACAACCTTGTTCCGTAACCTCCTCAATGAAAAGTGCCCTGTTACGACCTCCGGAAGCCTTACGACAATTCGAAGACTTGTGACCCAATTCCCCACACTTGAAACACTTAAAACCCCCCACTTTGGAATTGATTTTGAGCCCCTGAAGCATCGGATTGAAGCTGATTTTGAGTGGGTGTTGAAACCTTATCCGCTTGGTTTTGAGTACCAACCTCCGAAGAAGCACCTTGGCCACCACTAGAGAAAGAATCACCCCTAGCATAAGAGTAAAAGGTCTGCCCGGACTTGGAACCGCTTTGATATTGTTGCCCGGATCTCGAAAACTTTCTCTTTTCTTGCTTTTCGGCCACCAAGGCTTGATTGTAAGCTTCCGAAATCGTTCACAAAGTTTGCATAGCAAGGGTATCTTGGATTGTGATTGTCAACCGACTTAGGTACCTTGCAACCATTTGATCTTCACTTTCATTCAAATCAACTCTAACAACAAGTTGATGGAAAACCTTCGTGTACTCATCTAACACTTCCAACTTGTTTGAGATTATGCAAATTCTTGTAGAGGTTTTGCATATAGTTGAAAAGAAAGAATTGCTCATTAAGTTTTGTGGGCAATGCGATTTGCCCCGATCTTTCTCTCCTCCGGGGAAGGGATTCCGTTCCCCACCCTTTTGAGAAAGGAGAGATGCTGCCGGTTCGCGGGAGCGCTTTGAAAGCTGGACGTCAAGCGCTCGCGAAAAATACAGAGTCGCCACTCCGGTTTGAAGGTCTCGACACCCAAGGAACCGTATTTCGAAGCACTTGCCGCGCTGTTTGATTTGAAAAAGTTAAGGAACCAGTCCGTCATAACCATATCTGGGTTCGGGAGCCAGGTTACGAGAGGGGAAGGGTTTTATGGCACCCCTCTCGCCCAATCCGGAGATCGGTCTCTACTTAGGCATTTGCGAAAATATTTGTTTTGCGATTCTGTTTCATTAATCAATTCTTTAGCCAATTAGGGTGGGGGAACAGTTAATCAGGGATTAAAACTGTAACATGTTTGCAGGATGTAAATGATAGCATGGATGAGCAGTTAGTATAGGATGAGAACAGACTGCTGTGGGAGTTTAAACAGACTGGGAGACCCCTGTTTTGGAGTGACGTGCGCAGGAAGAAACCAACATGTACTGAATAAGCCACTACATGTTGTTTACTCATGCGCGCACAACTCTAAAACACGCGCTTACCGGTGAGTTCAAACTCACAGCTCTTATTCTCAAACCTTCTGGGCTCTGGAAGGACCAGTGCGCACCCAGGACAAACCACGCAGTTTATAGGCAGCATAATATACAGTTTAAAGGCTTAAAAGCCCTAGAAATTGACAAAACACCCCATAAACAGTGTGGGGATAAAATAATGGCCTAAGACTAAGCTACCCGTGCAAGGCCACTCACTGGTCAGAGGCAAACTGTCGCGCGATGGAGTGAGTCTGGCGCGCGATGGTGCGCCCTGGCGCACTGTCGCGCGATGGAGTGAGTCCGTCGCGCGATGGTGCGCCCTGGCGCGGGATGGTTGCGCCCTGGCGCGGACCAGACCAGTGCTTGGTTTACACATTTCTGGGTTACTGGGACAGATCCAGAATGTTCCCAGGGGGACTCCAAAACAGCAGAAACTCATATTGAACTATAAACTAGCAGTTTATACTAAGGAAAGCAGTAAACAGGTTATTATCATGCTCGCAGAGTGATCTATATATACATAAATACAAAAACAGCAAGACACCAATCCCCACGGGAACCGTCGCGCGATGATCGGAATCGTCGCGCGAGAGAGTGGCTCCATCGCGCGTTGGTTCTTGCCATGACGGTTTTTGAAACCTTGCCAGCTTTAGGACCAGGACTGGTATTGATTACCAGCCTTGGCCCTGCCAGCCCCCCTCAGAGATCAGAACAGAAACAAAACAAAGGTAAGCTATACCTTTGGCTTCGGGTTTGAAAGAGTATTTGAGCTTTGAATTGAGGTTGAGGTTGTTTGAGGTGTTTGAGTTGAAGAAGAACAAGCTATGCTCTTTATTGTGCTTAGGGTGTAAACCTTTGAATGCCAATTTTTGTTAACCCTTTGAAAGAGAACAAATGGGGGGTATAAATAGGGAAAAGGGGTGAATCTGGTTGGAAACAGAGGAGTTCAGGCAGTCCACGAGGCCTGGCTGAGGCTGCATCGGTGGCCAACTGTCCTCCATCAGTAAGGTCGGTTGTAGGTTGGACCGTCGCGCGACGGAGTGAGACTGTCGCGCGATGATGCGCCCTGGCGCACTGTCGCGCGATGGAGTGAAACCCTCGCGCGATGGTGCGCCCGGGCGCGGGATAGTTGTGCCCTGGCGCGGACCAGCAAGGTTTTTGGTTTTTGAAGTGGCTTAGGCTAGGTTAGGTTCAAGGGTTTTGCAAACACTCAAAGCTCAAACACGCTATCATTCCCGGGGTGTTCTTGATCCATTTCATCATCGGGGAATCAAAAACCGTAAGTAAACTAATCTGGAAGCCCAGATTGGGGTGTCTACAAGTTTCTTCTTCGTTTTCTCTCATTCTTTAATCTTTCTCTTTCCTCTTTGTGGCCACTAACTTCACCTTCTTCTCCTCGGAGACATCTCCATAGTCAAACACTCTTTCAACGGTATTTATCCAATCAACAAACTCATCCGGGTTAAGATTTCCATTGAACTCGAGAAGTTCAATTTTGATGTTCCTCTCCCAGCTATAAGGAGAGAGAGTGGAAGGTGGCCTTACACCAATTCGGATCACCAAACGGGTTGTCAAAGTGATTATGAGAGTCCTTGGACTCTTCACTACCCGCATGTGACACATGCATGCTTTGCACCATTGCCGTTAGGGTAGCAACTTGTTATCTCAACTCATCAATCTCATGGTTTTGGTTGCCAAACTCATTCTCTTCATCCTTGTTCACCACAAAGCCTGTAGCTCCACCTCCTCTTCTACCTCTAGCCCGATAAGCCATGACAATACTCAAATTCAACTCTAAACAAGTAAATTCATCCCAAATAATGAAAACCCAGCCAAATCAGTACACGAACAGCCTCAAATCACAAGCAATCGATGCAAATAGTGACAACCCAATAACAAACTGCAAGAAATTAAAGCAAATAGCAATAAACGAGACAAACCCAGCTAAAATTGACCGTAAAAACACAGATTCGAGGGACAAAGAGCAGATTGAAGACTTTTATCGCTGTTTTGAAAGTTGATAGAGAGCTTATTAGCTGATTCGAGCCCAAACGAAGGCTGCTCAAGCCTTAATCAACTGTTTCAAGTGTTGAAACAGTGAAAACGAGCCTGATATTACTGTTTCAAGTGCCAAAAATGGTAGATCTGCGCTCGAAAATGATGGAATAGCCTCGGAAGTGACTGGGTTGAGTTCGAAATCCCAAAACGACTGTCCTAGGGTGCTCGAATAGGTCCGAACAGTGCCGAAATGGGTAGATCGAGCTTGAACAGTGCCGAAATGTCTGATTTATGTTCGAACAGGTCAGATCCAAAGGGTTTTGGTTCGACTCAGGGCTAAATAAGGTCGAAATCGAAGTATAGGGTTTGGATAGATCTAAGGATTTGGAGTGATTTGGGGGGCTCCGGCGAGATTTTTCAGCGCCGTTTTAGGTTTCCAGCGAGATTTGGGTTTCTGGTTCTCTGGCGAGATGAACGGTGGGGATTGAGCCTAGAAGTTCTGATACCCAATGATGCAACAAAAGATACCCATAAATAATGTAGAGAGAGAAACTCTCAAATGGAATACATAAGAGACTAGCTCTTCATAATATTTGCTCAAAATGATAAAACTTACCAAAACAAAGGACTCCAACACTTATATATAGACCCAATACAAAAAGACATAAATACCCTTACTATATACTACATCATTTTGTTGGGGTAAGATTGTGCCCTATATTTGGACAATTCCTACTGATCTAATCTTACTGATGTAGTTTGGAGTCGTCAAAATTGGTAACTTCCCCAAGGTCTATGACCCCGACAGGAAGAATTTGGCCTTTGAAAGTTTGGTATAGTTTTTCTTCCTTGTTCTGGTATTTGCCTTTGCTGTAATGAAAAACAAGAGTCGATAGAATATGTTTTCGTTGCTAGAAAAAATTGGGAATTTTTTTCCGTGGTGTAAAGCGGTTTTTTGGATCGTCGGTACTATTGATCGTAAACCATACCACACCACACCAGCACCAACAATAATCAACCGAAGTTTTTAAGGGAAAAAGCACACAACCAAAATTCACCACCACCCCCGGTCCGCCCCACACTAGTAGGCATTGCTTAAGTTAATTAGACAAGTCCAATGACGACGGCGAGACAATCCAGTTTTAGGCCCATGATAGAGGAGGGCCCAAAGTTGCCACAGCATACCTGGGCCTAACATATATATATTCACACTGGTTTGGAACTATCAAAGCCGTGGCCTGAATGAGTCAAGGTTTTCTTTTGTGTCTACGAAAACACTCTCAAAACTTAGCTAAAGGAATTCGATAAGTCTAGAAACACTCCTATCGATCACTTTCCGACCACATCTCGTTCACCATGTGTGTGAGACCCATTTCGTGATTAAATGTCCCACACATATGGTGCAAGGAGAATCACATTACAACCAATGGTGTCTATGGGAAGCATGTTTCCAAAACAAAAATCTTTTTTCTCTTTTATTTTCTTTTTGGTTTAATTTGGTTTCTCTTAACTATAAAACTTGAAGATCCAACTTCAACGAAACAGTAGTATCAAATCTTTACAAGAATAGATACATTGTAAAAGTTGACAGAAGAATTCGTGGGGTTTTACACTAACTTCTAGATTAAATTTTAGTAGTACTACAAATTAGTAGTGCCCTCTGTAGCAGGCCGAGCTCAATTGTGATTCCACTATGGACCACCTCTACTCCTCTGCCACCGCCAACCGCCGTAAGGGCAGCTAACCCACTCCATCTAGGCTCGGTATGAGCCGAGGCATACCAGTCGTCGGCTCTGCCTTTGCCTTGCGTGCGGTGACGGAGAGGATCTACGCCAAGCTCGGCCACCATTTGGGGGCGGCCCCGCGGGCGATGTCGCCAAGCCCGAATTCCCTTAGGGCTCGGCTTCCCTTCAGGCTTGGCAACCGACAGGTTCTTCTGGGCTCGGCCACCCGCGCGGCCACGTGCCCACCCACGTGCGGAGATGGTTACGCCATGGGACAATCATGAGCGCACATGGATCATGCCAGCTCACCCCCAAAAGCGGTTACCAGATCTGTTCGGTGACGTCACGGTGACATCGCCTGGCCCGCGTAAGGCCCGTGCCCGTGCTTGGAGAGCAAGTCAAGGAGACTCTATAAATACCAAAGGATAATGCCTCTTGAAAGGTACGCACTCATACACGCGAATACCCACTCAAAACCCTAGTCTCTTTCCTCTCTCTGCACATATCCTCTCGCCGGAGGGCCTTGCCGGGCAACCCCCGGCTAAGTCTTAGTCATGCGTTCATTGTGCAGGCTAGGCGGAGAAGGCTAGGAAACCACTGAGCCAGCAGATGAAGGAACCAGATCGAGGATCACGGGCCACACAATTGGTGAACCCGACGTGAACCCTTCTCAGCTTCTGATCCAAACGACTCAAACCATCCTCCAAACCACCTTCCTCTTCCAAAGACAATCGAAAACTCGGCCGCAATGGGCGGAGATCCACCAGACGTCACCGTTTCGGGGGCCAAAGACGCCAGTGGCAACACAATTCTTTAACCGTTCCCCAAAAGGCACATTTCCATCTCGCTCCCGCCCAGTTCTGGGTTATCTCCGGCCGTGGACGACATAACGGCGGTCTACATCCGCTTGCTACAGCGACGAGATGATGAAAGGGATAATGAACTGGAGGCGCTGAGGGCGGAGGTGGCCCAGATGAAGCAGCATCTACAAGACACGACGCCGACCGCCTCCAGATCCACTGGAGGCGGAAGGCGGAGCGAAAAAGCTCTCCTCCCCCACCTTCTCCTCCACTGCGAGAGCAACCCAATGAGGTGGGCCACCGCGTCTCCGCCAAAGACCGCCTTGGGTTTACTCCAGAGAAGGGAGACGCCAGGGAACTCATCCTTTATAAACGACCTACGACGTCTGGAACACACCGCTCGAGGTCCCACCGCGAGCGGACCCACACAAGGGACACTGAGTCTTTCACTAGCACGTACTCGACCGGTCGTGCGGAGTTCTCTCGCACAACGGCCTCATGCTGTAGCCGAGACTCCGTAGAGACCAGGCGCCACGTCTCTGAATGCCTCAGGCGGATCCCGCCAGAAAACTTGGATAATGAAAACTACGTTCGGCAGAACGGGAAAGCCGTACGGATCGAAGGGGCCGAGAACGGAAACATATTGCGACAGGGAGAAGTCAGCTGACCACCCCCACAGGGCAACGACGGACCTGCGGGACAAGCTTCGCAGCTGAGTATGCGAGAAAACCTCGGAAAGAGAAAAGGACCCAAAGAGGACCCGGACGGACGAGCTCGGCAAACCGCCGCGTCCAGGATTTGAGCGACAGCTAAAAGACCTTGGTATCTCACCCTTCACTTCCCACATCGTCAATACCATAGCCGAACCCAACTTCTACGTACCAAAATTCACAAAGTTCGACCCAAGCACCTGCGAAGCTTACACTCACCTGATTCACTTTTGCCAAACCATCGAGCTGTGCACCACCAAGGACGAAATCAAATGCAAGGCGTTCCCATCATGCCTCTGCCCCCTTGGACTCCAGTGGTTCAACAAATTGCTCGCTGGATCCATACGGAACCTGGCCGACCTTGAACGCGCCTTCAACACTCGCTTCATCACCAGTAACAGGACAGCCAAGGAGCCTGAGTCCTTGTCCCAGATGAGGAAGCTCCCAAACGAAACACTATGACAATACGCCGAGCGTTACTGGCAACTTTTCAATGAAATTCCTGGAATCGACGAGTACTGGGCTGCGCGCACCTTCAAAAATGGGTTGGAGTCCGACAGTAAGATTGTCGACGAACTAGCTATTCGACCTCCGCAAGGCATGGGAGAGTTGATGCGTGTCGTAGAACGGTTTTGTGCCCTTGAAGAATTCTACGCGGACAGAGCCGCTCAGGGGATTCCCAATTCAATGACCTCTCTGGCGACGATAGATTCTCAGTTGCTGACACCAATTGCAACTCAGCAACCCCAGCAAAAGAAGCACGTCAACAACATCAAAGAGGGGAAGAAACGCCAACTGAAAGAGCACGACTACGTGGCCGAAACCACCCACTTTAAAGAGCTCATCTGGTCGTTCCTGAAAGAGATCATGAGGCAACCATGGTTCGAATGGCCGCAAGGCAAGCTCGGCACGGACAATGGCCAAGCGGACCAGAACCCAAGGAAGAAGTGCTTTTATCACAATGAGCTCTGCCACTGCACGACGGCATGCGGTCCGTACAAGGCGTTGTTGGAACGTCTGGCGGCCGAAGGCCATCTTGATCAATACATCGATCGAGCAAACACGCCCGCCCGTCCACCTGCCGGAAATCCCAACCCCAACGAATCACGGCCGACGATATGTCATCCACGGCCTAGTGACAAAAGAATCCGAAACAAACCTCCGAGCCGACCTCTATCGCGCCTCCACTTCTAAACAGGTACTTGCGGTGCGACCCGGGTCAAAACGTCCACGCCCAGACGATCTGCCCAAGTGGACCATCACTTTCACCGAGCACGACCTTGAGTTTGTTTAAACCCCACACTCCGACGCTCTCGTCGTAACCGTGCAAATCGGAGTCCATGATGTCAAGAGAGTCCTCATCGATTAGGGAAGCTCAGCCGAAGTGATGTACTACGACTTGTTCAAAAAGCTTGACCTCCCAGAGTCAGCCTTACAACCCGCGGAAGTCCCTCTCATCGGCTTCAATGGAGCACTGTCGTCGTCAACGTGCCGAGCCCGTATAACGCAATCCTTGGCCGAGCCTGGCTTCATGGCATGCAAGCAATTGCTTCAACCTACCACCAGGTTGTCCACTTCATTGGTTCCAACGGTCGACAGGAAGATCTGCGAGGTGACCAAGTAGCCTCCAAAAAGTGCTACGTCTCGGCTGTCCACAACTCCACCAAGGCCAAACAAGTACAATTTGTTGAGGTCCCCGACATGGCCGGGATTGATGACGTCGGCCAAAAGCTGAGGACAAAACCGAAGATGACCTAATTGCCAGGAATCGACCCCGAATTCATCTGCTACTCCCTTACCGTCAGGAAGGACGCAAAACCTGTTGTCCAGAAAGCTCGACGATCGGCCACAGAACATGCCGATGCCGTTGTGGAAGAAGTAAAACGGTTGCTGGAAGCCCACGCCATCCAAGAAGTGCAGTACCCAACTTGGCTATCCAACACGGTGGTCGTTAAGAAGAAGAATGGCAAGTGGCAAGTCTGCGTGGACTATACCAATCTCAACAACGCCTGTCCAAAAGACTGGTTCCCACTTCCCAAAATCGACAAACTTGTAGACGCAATAGCAAGACACGCTCGGCTAAGCTTCCTCGACGCTTACCGAGGCTACCATCAAATAGCCATGGACCCTGACGATGTGAAAAAACGGCCTTCCTCACCCCACACGGCATCTTTTGTTACCGTGTTGTGCCATTCGGCCTCAAAAACGCTGGCGCTACATTCAACCGAGCCATATTCAAAATGCAAGGTGACCAAATCGGCCACACTGTGGAAGCGTACATTGACGACCTTGTCGTCAAAAGCCAGAAGGAGTGCAACCACCTCCAAGAGTTGAAGGAAGTATTCGACATTCTCAAATTCCTCAAGCTCTGCCTTAACCCTGAAAAGTGTGCGTTCGGCGTGAGCGCTGGGAAATTTCTCGTGCATCTGGTCACACGGTGTGGTATCGAAGCCGACCCCAATCAAATCAAAGCCATTGCAAACTTGCGGCATCCCAGAACGATCAAAGAAGTACAACGATTCACTGGGATGGCGGCCGCTTTGAATCGGTTCATCAGCAAATCTTCAGACAAATGCCACGCCTTCTTCCACGCTTTAAAAGGGAAAAGCCGACGAAGTTTCGAATGGACACCCGACTGTGATACCGCTTTAGCCGAACTCAAAGCGTACCTCGGTTCGGCACCGCTGTTGGTGAAAGCTAAAGAATTTGAGACCCTCTATCTGTATCTTGCCGTCTCCCCCATGCCGTCAGCTCTGCCCTTATTCGGCGAGAAGCTGCAGATGACGTGCCCATTTACTTCACCAGCAAAACGCTCCTTCCGGCTCAGACGCGCTATCTCCCTCTGGAGAAACTCGCTTTAGCCCTCATTTCGGCAGCGAGAAAACTGCTACATTACTTTCAAGCCCACACAATCACTGTGCTAACGAAGCACCCTCTCAAGGCCCTTTTCCGGAAGGCGGATCTCTCCAACCATGTCTCTAAGTAGGCTATCAAACTGGCTAACTTTGACATTCGCTTTGAGCCACGCACAGCCATTAAAGGGTAGGTTCTGGCCGACTTCATCGCAGAACTGACTCCCGAAGACGCAGCCGCATTTACCGCTCCGACCCCACCAGCCGTAGCCGAACCAAGCTCCGCACTCAAGCCATGGCATCTTTTTCAAGGCTAGACTTGGTGCCTAAACGTCGACGGGGCTTCCAACAGCAACGGAGCCGGCGCGGGGGTAGTCTTGGTTTCACCATGTGGAACACTTCATAAAAGCTCTCTCACCATTGACTTCCCCGCCACCAACAATGAAGCTGAATATGAAGCCCTCCTCGCTGGCTTCTGCTCAGCCATCGCGATGAAAGTCAACAACCTCGTTGTCTATTGTGACTCCCAACTCATCGTCAATCAAGTCCTCGGAGACTATGAGGAGCGAGACCCTCGCATGTCGAAATATCAAGTCATGGCAGCCGAGCTCATTGATTGCACCCGATTCGGTAGTCGTTGAAGTTTACCAAACGGCCATCAAATTCAATTATTTATTTACCGGACTACAACGAAAGATTTGCATAGTATAGTGAGGAAGTCCGAGTCGATCCACAGGGAGCTCGAATATAGCTTGTTCGGATTGTAGATGTAAGGGTTTGTGGCGTTAAGACGGCCAACTTTGGTTTTCCTTTGCAATGTGAGAAATACTCTTATGAAAAATACTAGAAAATGAGTTTGAACTAAGAATTAAAGGCGGCAAGACAATGGAGTTACTAACGCCCGTAACCTAAGCCATCTAACAATTCTCAACGAAAACACGGTTGAATTGCACGGCTTAGGCTATCAACCGGAAGATTTAGCGGTGAAAATGGTTAGACTTAATATAGAGTTTGAATAACAAGCGAAACACAAGGCGTGACATCGCTCTCGAAACCATGTGAGCAAGCACATGGTCACCGGAGATTAACAACGCCAAGACTTGAATTCAAACCAAATATCAAGGTCAAGAACTAGAAGTATAGTTTGGAAAGCGAGCAAGTTCTTTGGTTCTTTTGGCAAACACAAGGCGAGACATAGCTCACGGAACCATATGAGCGAGCATATGATCACCGGAGGTTAACATCGACAAGTTTTGTTACATAAAAGGCGAACCACGCACATTTCCAAACCATAGCTCAAGTCTTATGTTGAGAAAGGCAAGATTAACCGAGGTCACAAGGTGTTATTCACCCCATGGCCGAGCCTAAAAGACTACTCAAACATAATGAAAAGACTAGAAAGCTTGCTTAAGGAAGAAAACATGATTAACCGATGAAAACGGAAATAAACTTAATTTATATGAAGATCCAACTAGTAGCTACAACATTAATGAACGAGAAAACAACAAACTAGGAATTAAACTTACAAGTATTGAGGCTTGAATCTAAGAACAACAATGGAAATCTCTCCTAGAGAGAAAACTAAAGCTAGGACATAAAGTAGTTATATGCTAAGAGAGAGAGAGGGGAGTATTTATACAACTCAGCCTTTCCTCTCCACAAAATATCCCTGAACTTGCCAAAAGTGGCAAGTATTCCATAAATGGAAAGTCCAAAAAGCAGTAAAAATATCTGCTGAAGACCAATGTTATCGATACCTACAAAAAGGGTATCGATAACTTCATTCAAATTCTTCCCCGGGGAAAAGAGTTATCGATAACTCCAAACAAACGTTATCGATACCCTTGCTTCTGGACAACTTTTGGACCAAAATGGGACCAATGTTATCGATAACAATTGAAGATGTTATCGATAACATTCTTCAAAAATTGCAGATTCAGGTTGGCTTCAGCTTCAGCAAACAGCTCCCAGCAACTTCACAGCTTCTCAGCACTTATTTTCATTCTCTAAAGTTAAGTAAATGCTACATTTTAAACCTTTCTTTTACCTTTCCTTTACTTTAATTTATTTAATGAAAATAAGAAAGTACCCCCCATTTGGAAACAATGGCATTACCAGAATTTCAAGATTCCATTTAAATCAAAATGTCAACCCCCCACTTTTAGTACAAAATGGAAAACTGCACGTTTTTCTCAAGAGAAAATGGCTCAAAACATGACCTTGCTCTTCAAATAAAACCTTGTAACTTTGTAGTTACTCTTAGAAAAATTCAATGATCAATTACCGCCATTTTTCATCTCGAAAATCGAAACATTTTCAGAAAGTCATTTTTCCATACTTAGACAGATTTTAGGGGGCCGACGGGGTCTTCGGGTACTTAGAAGCTTTCGGAGCATTCCTTGGCGTCCAAACGCCTTATTTACACGTTTTACCTGAAAATACTAAACACATACCTTACGTGCAACATCGCATAAAAACGACAATATATATGTATAAACATAACATGCTAGAGGACTTAAGCACCAAGATTATGCATTATTGGGTGCTTATCACTCATTTCCCACTTCAGCAATTTCAGCATCGAACACAGATCAATCGCGAGCACATCGCACACGCGGATGCACTTGCAAGCCTCGCCTCGGCTTCTTCAGCCTCAGAATTCAGAACCATCAACTTTGGCAGCATTGACCGCCCGTCTTTTGAGACCACCCCAGAGGTACTCAACGTAGAGCTCGTCCCAAGTCCGATGGACGAAATCGTGGTGTTCCTTAAACACGACATCCTACCCACCGACAAGAAGGAGGCTTTTCGTGTCAGAAACAAGGCCGCTTACTACTGGCTTTCTGAAGGTGGCCAACTCTACAGGAAATCCATCTCTGGGCCATATCTCCTCGTTGTCCACCGCACTCAAGTACCTGAAATTGTGGCCGAACTCCACTCAGGCAGCTGCGGCTGCCACTCTGGCGGCCGCTCTCTTTGTCAACGTGCACTAAGCCAGGGCTACTTTGGAAGAACATGAAGAAAGACTGTGAAGAAGTCGTCCGCAGATGCCGACCGTGCCAACTTTTTTCTCCTATCCCGAAACAACCGGCCCAGAACCTTTCCCCCATCACAAGTCCTTGGCCCTTTGCACAATGGGGGCTCGATATAGTCGGAAGTTGATATAGTGGGAAAACTTCCGACAGCTCCTGGAGGCTTCAAGTTCTTGATCACAGCAACGGATTATTTCTCAAAATGGGTTGAAGCTGAACCTCTCGTAACGACAACTGAGGCTGATGTCCGCAGATTCGTCTGGTGAAACATTGTTACCAGGTTCGGCGTCCCTTACGCCATTGTCTCTGACAACGAAACTCAGTTCGTCGGCAAGGACCTCACCAACCTTTGTGACGAGTTTGGAATACGTTTTTTCAATTCCACACCAGCATACCCCCGAGGGAATGGCCAGGCCGAAGCAACAAACAAGACAGTCTGTGCAGGCATCAAGCGTCGGTTGACCTCCAAAAGAGGCAAATGGTCTGAAGAGTTACCACGCGTCCTATGGGCCTACCGTTCTACACCAAGGCGTTCCACCGGCCAGACACCATTTTCAATGGCATTTGGCATGGAAGCTGTGATCCCATTGGAGTCGAAGTTTCCAACTCTCAGAACAAAGACATTTGACCCCGAAACAAACAATCAAGCTGTGGAACAAGAGCTGATCTTGGCAGAAGAGAAGCGCGATGACGCACGCCTGAAGCTCGCAGAGTACCAGCAGCAAGTGGCCAAGGGATATTAACAGAAGCGTGCGGGTCAAAAAGTTCAAGCCCGACGATTTGGTTTGGCGGAAAGTCGTGCAAGCCAGCAAGAAAACGAAATTCAAGCCCAACTGGGAGGGACCTTTTCGTATCGTCAAGATTGCTGGTGAAGGTGCCTACGTGCTGGAGGACATGAATGGGAAAGTTCTAACTAACCCATGGAATGTACAGAACTTCAAGAAGGCGTACATGTAGCAAAAATCCCAACAGTGTGCCTCATGCTCGGCCACTGCCTATCCTGTTTTCGTTGTTGGCTTCGGCCCAAATCTTCACTTTTCCACTTGTATTTCATGTTTGTCGAATCAAAGGAAAACTTTATCTGGTAGTTGTTGCCCTTTGCAAATCTAAATTCATTTTCCCTACTTTATTTTTTACTTCGGCTAACTTGGCCAACCACAAACGTTGACCTTAGTCACACCCACAAACGGCTCTTACGCCCCACTGCTTCGGCCACTATCATTGCCCAAAGAAGCAAAATGGACGACCACCGCGCCCAGAGACACACAATATGGCTGGAATTTGGGCTCTGGTTCGGCTTGGCAAGACAATGAGGTCGGCCATAGCCCGGTTACACTCACATTTTGGTGAGCAAATCACCCACAAACAATACAACACCTCATACCCTTGCCTAGGTGGCATCTTGACCGCGCCCCAACCACAGGTGCGGGCACTCAAAAAACCTCAGCGGCTAACCTAAGCATCTCCCACTACACTAGCAAAATAGCCAAGCACAACACCACGCTCGGCATCCTATCCACTCCATTCTATACTTTGGTCAAGGCTCAGCCATCCTTCAACTACTTAGCCGACCCCAGACCAAAGTGGGGGCTACGGATAAACCATTAATTCCAAACCATTCCAAAACAAGCAAGTATGTCAAAATCGGCAAGGCAAGAAATTTGCAATCAGGAAATTGAGCCATTCATTCAAAAGAAAAACAAACGTTGATGAGAGTACATCTGGAACGGTAAACCCCAAGCTCGGAGCCGTCCAGCCCAACAAAAGTTCCAAGCACAAGAAAAACAGAAATGAACAAGCATAAAAAACAAAGGGTAAGCCAATTACGGCGACCGGGCACCCTAAACCCGGCACATGCGAATATGTCCCCTTCAGCACTGAGCAGCATCTTCAGCATTAACATTACCACCGACGGCAGTAGTATCGACATCTGCTTCGGCTTCGGCGATTTTGTCGACATTCATGGGCTCATGCTTGGCAGAACCAGCAGCCTTCTCACCATCCTCGCCATCTCCCTTCCCCCCTGGGCCATCACCTGCGCTGACGTCAGCGTGGTCTTCCACATCATCTTCGCTCTCGGGAAACTCTTCGGGAGGAAGGGGTGCGCACTCTTCGTCAGTATAAGGAAGGACAAGCTCGGGGGTTGCTGGGGCTGGAATCGACTTCATCAAATTCGTGTCGGCTTCCAGCTGCATAACCCCACAAGCAGCCTTACGCCATCCTTGTATCCAGTTCGGTAGGCGATGGGGACCCTCATCTTAATGGCATTATTCACCATCGATAGAGCATCATGCATGTACTCGGCCCCGGCTCGGTCGAAGCCAGCCTGGTAGGCCTTCCCATCCACCTTCTTCATCTTTCTCTTCTCCCTCCTCAACACTCTGGCCACCTCACTCTCGGCCTTCTTCATCCGCTCCTCCATCTCATCCCTTTCTTTTTCAAGCTCGGCCACTTGAGCTTTGGCCATCTTGAGGCTCCCCTTCTAGCTTCTTACCTTTTCACGTTCGACCTTCAAGTCCTCGTGAAAGCGGGCGCGCTCGGCGACAATGAGCTCCGCATTTTTGGACTTGCGGAGCAAGGCCTGTCCAGCCTATAAGAAAAGAGAGGACGTTAGCGTGAGAATTCCCAACGGCACAAAGGACTGGGTTCGGTTATACCTGGACAAGGTAAGCGCTTGCATGGACCAAACTCGACTGAAAGCCCTTAGGAATCCTTTGCATGTCCTTAGGCAAGGCTAAACCTTGGAGAATGGCAGTGGCCAGCCCCGGCTCAACCTTAACAGAGTCTTCCACCGTGACGACCCTGCCCTCGGCCAAGGCGTAAGAAGGAGCAAATTCCTGAGCAGCGACGGCGCCGGCCGAACCTAATAGCTTTTGGACCGCCTTGGAGCCGCTAGCGGCCGACGACTCGGTCCTCCCTTGCTTGCCCGTACGAGGAGTTGGCGGTTTGGTCGGGAAAAAATCATGGGTGAGCTTTTGCCTCTTTTCAGCAGGCTCGGCAACCCCAGACTCCTGCTGGACAGCTTTCCCGTCCCTCATATTGACACGGACGACGTTCCGTCGGCCCATTTCGCTAGTATGATTGGGCACGAGTGTCTGAAGTGGAACGTTAATGCCCGGGAGCTCAGCTTGCTGACTCTCTCCGAACCAAAACTTAGCTGGCTTTCGGAACGTCGGCAACTTAATCTTCGGCTGCTTGCTGCCTCCTAACGGCCCAGCCTTCTTCCCTCGGCTCTGACCCTCTTTGCTCGGCCCTGCTTCCTTTCCCCTCCTTCTGAGCTTTCCCTTGTAGGACAGCTCGTAGCCAAGCAGCATCGGTGCGTCTCTACAAGCTTGAGACAGGAGGGTGTCAACGTGTGCCTCGACAGACAAAGATTGCTGAGTCTTTGTTATGGCTTGGTGATCTACAGGAGGAATCAACTATTAGGACAAGAAAATCACACATGTATTGTCAAAAGTCGACGTCGGCAAAAGCAAAGGGAGCCTGACTACCTCGAAAGTCTTTTATCTTCGGCACCTTGTACTTACGAACGGTTTGATTGCCGAATTCGTAATTCCCCCTCACCTCCACGTAAAGATTGGCCCATTTATCAGTGTCGGGCAATCCGTCTACTAAGGGCTCCTTGTCTTTACGTGTCGACAGGTACTGACGCCCAGTCTGGCCGTGCTTGGACATTATATAAGTGTGAAAGAGGTCGACAACTGTGAACTCTAAGTTGTGAAGCTCTTTCAACTTGATTACGGACATCACTATCCTGTAACTATTGATAGCGAAAAAATAGGGGACAAGACTAAACCGAGCCAGCAGCTCTCTCAAAAATGGGTGAAGAGGGAACCGCAGCCCAGCTTCACAGATGGCCATCAAAGGAACTGTAATATGCTCGGGGCGGAGCTCCCTCTGGTCCTGAATCCGGTTGCTGGCCACCTGGCTGACAACCACATCGTCAGGAATGTTGTAGTCTCTGCAAAATTTCTCATACTCACCTGGCTCCCCACTAAAAAAATTAGCGTGGGGGCAAACTTGGTCCCTCTCATAGAGATCAGCGACCTCTCTACCCTCGAATTGGGCTTCACTGTGCCCGGAACGTACAAGGTGGGGGCGTCGGCCTGAAGGATGAATCTGGACTCGGTCTTTGGCCCCAGGTGAGGATCGGCCTCAGGGTGGGTTGATGGTGTGAACAATATCTCAGGCTCGGTATCGAACTCGTCGGCACCGTACTCGAAAACATGTTCGGCATTCGAGTCGTTGGAGTTGGTAGACATGTTTGAGGCGATGGACGATATTTGGCGTCGGCGTCTATGTTTTTCCAAGCAGTCGCGGATTATCGAGTCTCCAGAATCTTCCCCCGAGCTTTCAGAGTCGGACGAAATGACTACGATTGGGTGAGCCAGACTTATCAACACAAAGAAAATGATGAGAAACCTTATCGTTGGCGACGGATGAGGATCTCCCTATGCTCGGCTACCCTACTGGCCCACCCTATCTTCGTCCTATGGGGATTCAAGCTCGGGAGAATCTAGGACGCTAACTGCGGGGCTCGGGGTCGGCCAAACCCAATGTGGGCTCCCCGTACCGGCGCGCGCCCGAAGAAGAGTCGCCACCCGAATTTTTGAGATAGATGATCCGAGAAATCGAGAGTTTATTTCGAAAGGCTTTTGGTCTAACAAAAACGTTTGAGATTTTGAGTTCGGGAGCCACGTTACGAACGAGGAAGGTTTCGTTTAGAAAAAGCACCCCGTTCGCTCGGTAAAAAAAACCCGATCTCTACTAAACCTTTCAAAAGAGGGGATTTAGCATATCTTTTGGGAAAATCAAACTCTTAAATAAGCAAGCAAAGGGAAAGGGGACAAGGGTAATAAATCACGTTGGCGTGCTCGTGGTGTTAACTGTACAATGATGATAAAGATGATGCAAGATGAAAGAAACTTTTAGTAGAAACTGTCTGGATCACAGTGTTCCTGTGCACGACGTTCTGTAATACCGCGCACGGTTTTATAGAATGCCGTGCGTGGTTTCCTCTGTATTTTTAGACTTTTACAAAGTTTTAGAATGCCGCCCGGCGTCTTGGGTAGAACGCGCGGGGTTTTAAGCCAATATCAAATAACGTTTTCATTACCAGAGGACTCTGGAAAACACCATTCTTTCAAGCCATGAACGGAAAAGGAGTTTTTGAACTCCTGATCTTTCTGAATAGCCCAAAAATGCTCCATTTTCTTGAAAAAGGAAGAAAAACTGCACATGGCTTGTAGACATGGTCTATTTCCGAGAAGTATCTATGCCTGACGTTTTAATAAAAGATCTGACAGAGGATAGCAGTGATCCAGATGGTTTGAGCAAAGAAAACAGTAAACTTAAAACCCCGTGCGTTTAAGTCAGCTATACCGCGCGACACATTCAAGACGCCGCGCGGTGTAGCTTCCTTAGCACAGAGGCTTGCTTTTATTCTGAAAATATTTTTTAAGTCAGGATCTGACCCAAAGGGGGCCGATCCTGGCCACAGTGAGGTTCCCTTAGGGATATGGACAAAGCCTACCCAAGGAAACTAGTTTATACCTTTGATCTTTGAGCTTGGATGAGAACAGGTGGCTTCGGATGAACACGGATAAAGGCGATCGAGGAGAAATGGTGGGGGTGATTTGGTGAAGAAGATCTTTGGGAAGTAGGTGGTCTTGAAGTGAGCAAGAGGGTTTACTTCAATGGTGAGGAGAAAGATGGAGGATTTTGAGGTGGAAAGGGGCTTTGAGAATGTTTTTGGGAGCACTTTCTCAAGGCTTTGGAGTGAGGAGTGGGTATGAAAGCATGATGAGAGAGAGAAAGTTCAGGGCCCTTTTCTCTTGAGTGGAGGGTTGTATTTATAGGCAAAGGCCAATGATTTTGAATTTCGAATGGTGGAGGTATTTTCTGGGCGGGCCAGAAGTGCCTTTTCGGCTGAGCTAGCTTGTACCAGTGGCTCAAGTGGGCATGGCCGACAGCTAGCTGAGCCAGTCAGAACTTTATCCAAAATGCCGTGCGGTTGACCTCATGACCTCGTGCGGCGTAATGAAATATATTATGTTGTGCTGTGTAAAGGTGTGCCGTGCGGTACTAAGGGTCCAGTCCTGGGCTTTTGGGCTTGCTCTGGGCTTTCGGCTTTGGGCCTTTGGTTCGGCTCTGGGCCTCTGGGTTTTGCTCTGGGTTTTTTGGGTTTATCTTGGGGGAGTCTCACTTCTAAGCTCTCGGAGGTATTGGTTTCCTTTGTTTCATCATCGGGATATTTAAAGCACTTTCAAGGTTCGGATTGGGGTGTCTACAGTAGTCCCTCTTTAACGTGACTCGGACACCATTGTCTGGTACGAGTAACGCTTAAAAAAAAAGACATCCCATCTGCTGCTCCAAAGCTCTTTAAACTGAGACATAAAATTGAAATGCAAGTAAACGATGATGGTGGTCGCGCTCGTGGGGCTGCCTACATACCCCATTGTAGGGATCAGACCAGCGTAGTTCGATTGGGACAATGTCAAATGAAAATGAGTCCCGGAGGACAAATAACGAATTTGTGCAATAAACTTTACATGCGTACCTTCGGGAGGTCAATTGAGACGAGACGAGCCCTCGGAGGGCAAAAATAGCGAGACGCGCCTTCAGGAGGTCAATTGAGACGAGACGAGGCCTCGGATGGTGAAAATAGCGAGACGTGCCTTCAGGAGGTCAATTGAGATGAGACGAGACGAGCCCTCGGAGGGCGAAAATAGCGAGACCTGCCTTCAGGAGGTCAATTGAGACGAGACGAGCCCTCGGAGGGCGAAAATAGCGAGACGTGCCTTCAAGAGGTCAATTGAGACGAGACGAACCCTTGGAGGGCGAAAATAGCGAGACGTGCCTTCAGGAGGTCAATTGAGACGAGACGAGCCCTCGGAGGGCGAAAATAGACGAGACGAGCCTCGGAGGGCGAAAATAGCGAGACGTGCCTTCAGGAGGTCAATTGAGACGAAACGAGCCCTCGGAGGGCGAAAATAGCGAGACATGCCTTCAGGAGGTCAATTGAAACGAGACGAGCCCTCGGAGGGTGAAAATAGCGAGACGTGCCTTCAGGCGGTCAATTGAGACGAGATGAGCCCTCGGAGGGCGAAAATAGTGAGACGTAGGGGCACAAGAGTCCTCGGGGGACGAGAAATCTTAGTTCATTGTTCTAAGTGGGTTTCTCTACAAGACGGCTAGAATATTTGATTCCCAAGGGGATTTGGTGGCTGGCTTGAACAATTTCCGAGGAAAAGATTTTATCCATGCAAAGTTGAAATGCCGCTCGGTGCAGCATTGTGTCGCACGACATTTCAATTTCCCATGTAACTCTTCGATTTTCGAGAACAGCCGACTGGTTTAAGGGTACCCATTAATGCAGGCGTGCCCGTTCGAAAGGTTTATTGTCTTTATAAGGGTGGTGGTGCCTCATTCCATACCTGGGGATTTGTGACACCCCGCTTTCCGGTAGCCGGCGGTACTGCAGAAGGGCAGGCTCCGTCCGGATGGGAGGGGGTAAGTTATGGTTTATAAGAAAAAGATCTCTCCTACTTGTACAAGGCCTTTTAAAGCCGTGAGGACGGGCCAAAGCACATAGGAACTTCACAGTTAAGCGTGCTCATCCTGGAGCAATCCAAGGATGGGTAACCTCACTGGGAAGTCTATGGGCTTTGGGCGTCCAAAGCGGACAATATTGTACAAAGATGGAGCGGGTCGTTACAGGTGGTATCAGAGCACAACCCTGGTCTACATGGTGGGGGCCACCTCTAGAATCTGGTATAAGCACAGTGATTGTGCTGTACAGAACTAAGTGCCACACCATGGCCACCAGGGGAAGCTTGCTGGGCCTGTGCAACGAGGACGTTGCATTCCTAAGGGGGGTAGATTGTGACACCTCGCTTTCCGGTAGCCGGCGGTACTGTAGAAGGGCAGGCTCCGTCCGGATGGGAGGGGGTAAGTTATGGTTTATAAGAAAAAGATCTCTCCTACTTGTACAAGGCCTTTTAAAGCCGTGAGGACGGGCCAAAGCACATAGGAACTTTCCAGTTAAGCGTGCTCATCCTGGAGCAATCCAAGGATGGGTAACCTCACTGGGAAGTCTATGGGCTTTGGGCGTCCAAAGCGGACAATATTATACAAAGATGGAGCGGGTCGTTACAGGATTAAAGATGCAGGAATGAAGAGAGAGCTATGTATCGAACACATACCTGGGGATTTCGACAAGATTTGATGAAGAATTCGCTGAGAATCAAGACTGGAAGATGAATGGGCAAGGAACGGAGCTCTGGCAATGAAGGTTTAGAGAGAGAAAGTGACCGTGACTTCTCTCTCTACCCTCAGCTCTTTATATAGAGGTAGGGTTTGGGAATTCGAGTTTCCCGCCCAAATCACTGCACCGCCGAACCTACAGCCATTGAGCATCTGACACGTGGCCTGATGAGACGGCTTGGCAGAACCCTACGCGTGCCAACCGTCCCCCTGTCAGCCGTACCCAGCGAGAGATGGACACCTGGCGCGCCTCCATTGGTCCATGTCCATGACGATTTGTTGAAAAAGGTTTGGGCTCGGCCAAGTTCTGTCCAGCAACCGTGATCCATGCTCGGCGTTAAGAAGACTCGACCAAAGTTCAACATCAATCCCAACCGCGCGCTCGGCGACGGTTGAGATTGAGGGGTATTGTAGCAGGCCGAGCTCAATTGTGATTCCACTATGAACCACCTCTACTCCTCTGCCACCGCCAACCGCCAACCGCCGTAAGGGCAGCTAACCCACTCCATCTGGGCTCGGTATGAGCCGAGGCATACCAGTTGCCGGCTCTGCCTTTGCCTTGCGTCCGGTGACGGAGAGGATCTACGCTAAGCTCGGCCACCATTTGGGGGCGGCCCCGCGGGCGATGTCGCCGAGCCCGAATTCCCTTCAAGCTTGGCAATCGACAGGTTCTTCTGGGCTCGGCCACCCGCGCGGTCACGTGCCCACCCACGTGCGGAGACGGTTACGCCATGGGACAATCATGAGCGCACATGGATCATGCCAGCTCACCCCCAAAAGCGGTTACCAGATCTGTTCGGTGACGTCACGGTGAAATCGCCTGGCCCGCGCAAGGCACATGCCTCTATAAATACCAAAGGATAACGCCTCTTGAAAGGTACGCACTCACACACGCGAATACACACTCAAAACCCTAGTCTCTTTCCTCTCTCTGCACATACTTATCCTCTCGCCGGAGGGCCTTGCCGGGCATCCCCCAGCCAGGTCTTAGTTGTGCGTTCATTGTGCAGGCTAGGCGGAGAAGGCTAGGAAACCACTGAGCCAGCAGAGGAAGGAACCAGATCGAGGATCACGGGCCACACACCCTCATATGGGGATTAGCTTTCGTTGAAATCATTACTCAAACAACGATTTGGGACCAGGTGGTCTACCTTTTAACTCCTTTTTCTTCCGGCTTAACTAGCATTGTTCACGTTTGATGCATGGATGAACACATAAAATAAAATAAAAACATTTTTTTTTAGATGGTGAAAAACACGAAAACTGATTCGACATTTTTTTTGTCTTCCCAGGCACCAAAAGCAGCATTGTGCCCGTTTGATGTGCAGAACCACGCACAAAAAAAAAAGTTCGCTTTAAGCGTTTTGTGTTGTCCCATACAATGAATGAGGCACAATGGAACGCACACAGGACAACAAAGAAAATGTCAGTATTTGTGTGGTTCCTCCTTCACAAAATATGTTTTTTTTGTTGTTTCATTGGAGACAAAAATGAGATGAAGTCAATGCTTTGGGGACCAAAAAAGGTTAATAAACCAAGCATTGGCTTTGCCAAATTGTCTTATTTTGATGTTTTGTTCAGAACTTTACTTGCTTATCGTGATTGTTGATTAGGGGATGATGATGTCAGGCCATTGGCTCCCATTTTCCCGAGGAAATTTATCAGGGCCGGGTGGGTACGAGGTAGTGTCCGCTCGGTATATTTGGGCCGTTCATTTCGGTTTTGGTCAGCTCGAATCGGATTTGGAGGGAGAAAGAGTGGTGAGGTGAGAAAAGAGAAAGAGTTTCAATCTGGATCACCCAATACACTTTTGGATGGTCCGGATGGACCGAGCGGACACCACGTCGGCTCTCGGCTGTGTGGTACGCACCCGGTACCCAAAAATTTCTCCATTTGCCCAAGATCCGTGGATCTAATGGCAGCCGGCGGTGCCGCCTTTGACTATTCTTCACTTTGAATGAAGTACGTTGGCTGATATAAAATCTTTTGGAAGGGTGATCGTAGAAGAAATTTCAAGATAATTGATGAATACTGAAAATGTTTCTTGAAGATAGAGAATCAAATGTCCCTTTTTAGAATATGACCATTGAGGAGCCCTCTTTTTCGTTACATTTGAGTTTCAGTTTGACTTTATTTAATACTAAATGTCATGTTTGAATTTGGATATTATGAATGCAAAGTGGTATTAGTTGTTATGGTTTGAAATGTAATTGAATTTGGATCCCAGAATGCAATTTAATTGGTATTTAATTATGTGATTAGGTCATTGTTGTTAGTGCTGTAGGCAGGGGCGGACCCACGTGGAGGCACGTGAGGTCACATGCCCCACACATTTTTAAAACAAAAATAAATAAAATAAAATTTTGATATAAATTTGTAAAAGTTTCCTACATTGGTACTAATCAGTAGTGTGATGGAGTGGTTATGTGTGTTGTGAAAAGTTGTTGGCAGCCTGGGTTTGATTCCCCAGTATGCCAATGGTTGTGTTTTTTTGTTTTTTGTTTTTTTTCTATTTTTGTTCTCTCTTTTCTTTATTTTTTCATTTTTGTTTTGTCTCTTTCTTTTATTTTTTCATTTTTATTCTATCTTTTTCCTTTATTTCTTCATTTTTGTTCTATCTCTTTTTTTATTTCTCTAATTTTGTCATATCTCTGTGTGTTTTCCTCTCAATCCAAAATATTATGAAAATCAAATTACTAAATTCTCTAGTTTACTTTCTATTAATTTTACAGTTGCCACCGCGACAGTTGAAAGAGTATTTTCAAACATAAAGATTATCAAAAATCGGTTGTAGAATAGAATGAGTTATCAATATTCAATTATTTAGCAATAATTTAGTGGTATACATACAGAGAAATATTTTTAAAAATTGTAAATAATTGGTGCTCCAAGTATATGGAATTCCTGGGTCCGCCATTGGTTGTAGGCACAGATAATTTGCTAATCTATATGAATACAAGGGTACGGGGACAACGCAAAACATATTTTTCACAAGATTGAACAGTCTAGATTTGTTTGATCTAAGGGCTAAGGTGAAATCTCTCGTAAGATACTTCAATTAAATTATCTTATCCACATTCTTTTTATAAATTACATAATTATGCCACTAATTTGGGATCGAAACCTTGAATAGGGTCATCGGACTTTAACCTTGCGTTAATTTAAAAAATATCACCTACCGATGATTTATGCCTTGTTCTATTCACTTTTAAAAAAAAAAAATTCAAAAAATACCTCCTAGATTCTCATACTTTCAACATTTCTCTCTCTATCTCTCTCCACTTATTACCCATATTATTTTTCAAAAAACTTTTCAAAAACTAAACTAAATACAGCATTAATCAGTTTGCTATTACCAATTTGCTCCTTTGAAATCAGTTCCATGATTTAATTTTTCATCTTTGATGGCCTTCGGGTTTGATAATAATCATCCTGAATGTTTGTCTCAATGTTTGTTGGTTTTTTATTGTTGACAACTTTTTTTTGAACTTTTTCTTGGTTAGATTAACATGATTAATTTTATAGTAAAAATAATGAGGTTTTTAATCTTGGTTCCACACGACTATGAATCTTTTCCCTATAATAAGTGTATTTTTGTTATCAATATATGCACTATATTATTCACATACTATAGCAGGAGCGGTGGCGACTCTAGAAATTGGAACTAGCGGTATCATTAAAACCTTTTGTAGCATAGTCAAATTTATTACGTATATCTATGTTTTTCCTAACGAAATAGATTTTATGAATACTTGTCATGTATACTACCGAACCCCTTTTTCTAAATTAACAAAATAGGTGATGCTTCTCATATTTTGACCGACGTACCAAATAGTACAAAACAAAGATAGAAATTGTACTAATTGACCAGGACGAGATTTCGGGCCTGTTCCGTTTTCTTTTTAAACCTATCTTTCTAAAAAGAATGTAATTTCGAACTCACATATAATGAAAATGAAAAATAATTTATTAATTTTTTTCATTATTTAATAAATCTCAATACAAGATCCATATTAGTAGAAAATTATTTGTGTAAATACATAATTTTTGAATTTGAAATACCTTCCTTTTCCTAAACTTCCTTTTGCTGTAGAAATGGAACGGCACCGAACGTAGTTTGAAAACTTTGGCAACACCCTATTTGAATAGAGATTAAATTATGTCCAGATGATCAGCACTCAGCAGGACAAATGGGGTCTTCCCCAGCAACTCTCGTGGGTCCCCTTCGCATATTTTTTGGATAATTTAAACTGTGCATTTTACACGGTCTGTAAAATATTGTATCTACACAAAAAATCAACTTATCCGAATATCGATAAGTATGTCAAAAGTTGAGTTCCAGACGAAAAAATAGACAATCTCGACTTGTCAACTGTTTTTTAAGTTAAACTGTCCACAACCGTTCATTTTTTCTTCTGAAAACTCAACTTTTGACATACCTATCGATATTCGGACAAGCTAATTTTTGCATGAATACATTATTTTACAGGCCCTACAAGATGCACGGTTTGAATTACCAAAAAAAATGCGTGAACAGTGCCCACAAGGTGGCGGAAAACCCTCCTTTTCCGGCTCATCCAGATAGAATTTACCCTTGAATTGAGATTATGAAGACAAAATCAAATTGCATTTTGTCAACATCACCCTTTTAACTAAAAAACTTATCAACATGACCCGTTCAACTATCAAAATCAAGCAACATCACCCCATCGCTCCACTTCTGTTAAATTTTAGGACTGAAAAAAGGAAAAAAGACAAACACACCCTCTCACCCTTTGTCATCTGATCGTTCACCATTTTTGGGGAACACATAATACCGCTCAATAAAATTTAGAGTAAATTATACTAAGCTCCCCTCAACTAACTCGCATTTTCACTTAACCCCCTCAGACTACAAAATTCAATATTGTGCACCCTCTAATTATCCAGAGTTGACACTTAACACCCTTTTGTTAGGTCTCCATAGGAAAAATGCACCGACGGCTGTCTCCGGCCACCGGACGGCCGATCCGAGCCGTCTAAAAATTTTTATAAAAAAAACTGAGTAGGCTTACGTGAGAATTAACGGCATCCGATGTGCGTAGGTGCTCGATCCAAACACCCCATTTAAATTCTTAGGGTTTTTGGATCAAGCACCTACGCACGTTGGATGCCGTTGATTCCAGCATTAGCTCACTCGGTTCTTTTTTTAAAAATTTTTGGACGGCTTGGATCGGCCGTCCGGTGGCCGGAGACGGCCGTCGGTGCATTTTTCCGATGGAGACCTAACAAAAGGGTATTAAGTGTCAACTCTGGATAGTTAGGGGGTGCACAATGTCGGGTTTTATAGTTTGAGGGGGTTAAGTGAAAATATGAATTAGTTGAGGGGGGCTTAGTGTAATTTACTCTCTTTTTTTGGATCATGTGGTTGGAGCCTTTTTGAAAAGAGAATAATTTACACATAGTAATGAAAAGAAAAGAAATTTCCACTCACTGGGTTCACGACGTGACCCCAAGTTGTTCTTAAGTGGCGTCGCCCCTGAGTAGGAGTATCATACAGTAGCATATTACACAGTTCGATCTCCTTTGAAAATTTGACACCTTGAAATTCCGACATGACTCTCTCATAACTTTTCGGGGCAGGAAGCCAATTCCCATTGCGCCACTGCCAATACCTTCGCCTCTTCATGTCTACTTTTTAGATTGATCTTTGATTCTCTCAGCTTGTTCTACTTTTAGTATTTACTACAGTTTATTTTTCCCCAAGTCTTATTTCACCGTGGCTTAGAAGACGTGTATGATTTACAGTGTAATTGTAGGTCCAGAAAAAAGCAAAAATGTACCGTTAAAGTATTTTTGGAATTTTTTTTTTAAAATTGCCCCTATAAAAGTGTCTAAACCATTAAAACGTGTCTAAACCTAAACCCTAGGATATCTTTTGAAAATGCCTAAAACTCTAAATTCTATAAAAGTGCCTAAACCTAAATCCAGGAAATCCTATGAAAGTGCATAAGACCCTATAATAGGAAAGTGCACCCTAAAACCTTATGCAAGTGTCTTACCCTATTCCTAAGGTACTACCCTTGCCCTAGGGTACTTTACCCTACCCTATAATAGGAAAAAACTAATAAGTATAAAATTGTAGTATTTATTAAAGGGTAAAAAGATAATCTTCATAATGTGAACATCCTTGACTTAAATAAAAACTGAGTTAATCCTTAATGGGAATTAAGATGCACTTTTCTATCCTTAGAGGTAATTTTCTCCGATTTGTCTATTTTTGATGTTTTGTTTAGAACTTTTACTTGCGCGCTTATGGTGATTGTTGATTAGGGGAAAAGGATGTCATGCCATTGGCTCCCATTTTTTAAGGTAGGTGGACAATCTAATTAAGGACAGCCGGCGGTGCCGCCGCCTCCGACTCTTGAGAACAAAGAGGATCTTCTCTTAGACTTTTATATATATTTCTCTATCTATAATCGAGAACTGAATCCTAATGCCACCCTATAACTCCTTTCATACAGTTGAAAAAGACAAAAAACAATCAGCAAAAGATGGAGTTGAATCTCCGTGAATATCCAATCGACTAAAAAATTACAAAAATTAAACGATTTGAGATATTTCAAAATTTGACTTCTAGAAAATAAAAGAAACATGCCGAAACAGACAACGCTTACATTGGAATCTTCTAGGAGAATTTGCAACCAAAATAACAAAAACTGAATATTCTATTTCTTAAATAATACAACATTTCCGTTTTGTATCGCCAATTGATTTGTTCTTTGTAAAGAATATTAGAAGTCATACATAGCTCGAAGAAGAGGTTCAGATACTCATTTTATGCACACAATGGGCATGTTTTCAGATGGTAAGCAGAAAGTACGTAGGTTTATATTTGGTGATATAATATTTACGAATTTATTACTTTTGTAAAATGTAAATGTTTTTATGTAGTTCTTCATGTTCCTAATTCTTCACTTTGGATGGAGTACATATGTGCTGATATAAAAACTTCTAAGATCGTGATTGAAAAGAAAATTTCAATATAGTTGAAGATTGATGAAGACAAAAGTTTTTTGAAGATGGGAAATCAAATGTTCTTTAATTTGCAAAATACGACATATGTGGAGCCCTCTTTTTCGATGCATTTGAGTATGGGTTGAAACTCTATGACTTAGTATTTTTAACGTCATGCAAGTTTGAACTTGGATCTCATGAAGGCATAATGGTATAAGTTTGAACTTGATGGTTTGGAATTAATATAATTGAATTTGGTTCCTATCATTGCAACATGGTATTTATGTACATGATTGAATCATCATTGATAGTACTGTAGGCATGAATAATTTACTAGTCTGATACATTCAACGGCCTTGTATAGCTTGTGAAATGCGTGATCTCTGTGAGAGTGACCATTCATTAATTCTATTTTCCTCAGTTCGGCAAATGACAATTTCCTTTTGAATGGATATTTCTTCATGAACCAAACTTTTTCTTTTCATTCGTTAATCCTAATCTATTCTATTCTAGGGGAATTTGGGGAGGGAGCTGGATGCTTACGGGAATCGAATCGTGCCCATGTGCATGAGAGTATAAGAGAGACGTCAACTGCACTCCACTTCACTCCACATGCATTCATGAATGAACCAAACTTGAACATGCATATTTTGAGACTTCATGTTGGACTCTCATGGTCAGTAGAAAAGATTCTTGAGGTCTTTGGAGGAATTCAAAGTCAGTAGAAAAGATTCTTGAGGTCTTTGGAGGAATTCAAAGTCGTTACATTCAGAGTCTCAGAATTAATCGAGTTAAGCATATATTAGTCTAGCTAACCCTAAGTGATTGGAACATAAGGCTCGGTGTGGTTTGGTTTGGCATGTTAGTCTAAATACCCGATTGTAGAAAAACATCGAAATGGGAATTTCACTAGAGTGAAGGACTAGGGTGAATGGGAAATGAGAATTTCCACTTTTGAATAGATATATTATCAGCTACCAGAAACCTAAATTTGAAAAATGCGTATAGTGAGATTGTTAGTCAGACTCTTAACTGTAAGAAAGAAAAACCTACGAGGGAAGGGATATATACTGAAGGATTATCTGAGCTATTAATTTTAAAATCTCAAAATCATCGGCGTAAGCTTGAACCAATCAAATTATTTATTCTAATATAAAATAGAAAAGGGAGAATACATATTTGATATTTGGTGTCCTCTTTTCTTTTTCTTTTTTTTAACTGTGTATACTTTTCCAATTCCCAAAACTAACCCTAAACTAACCATTTACTAAGACTTGACAAAAAGAAACTGCACAGGGACAAAAATGACAACTTACCCACTTCACCAAAGTATCCCCTTTCAAAACAACTCCTCCCACATTCAGTTTTCGCATCTTACAAAATTCTGCAACCATCTCCCACCCTCAGTACGAGCTAGGTTAAAATGTTGATCTTTTTTCCCGTTAGGATATTACCCAACTTACCCTGTTTGGCTCTCCCGTGTTTCGGCTGTTTGATGATGAGGGTCTTGTTTAGGGATGCTAACATAGTTGGGGATGTCAATTTGGGCTATGATTATCGAGGATTGGAATGCTAACATAGTTGGGATGTCAATTTTTCCTCATTATGATGCCTTTATCTTTTGATCCTTTTAATTGTTGTAACTTTGTTCAAATGATTAATAAAATCTTTCCTTTTTCGCCGATAAAAAAAAAGAAGGCTATGAAGCAGGGGTACTTCTAGATGGTCATCATGTTGGTATCGTATCCGTATCAAATATCGATACTCCAAAGAAAATTTGATATTTTGTATTTTCAAAATATCGGATACTTTTTGGATACTCTAGATCACATGTCCAAACTTTGTGAAATCGAAATTGCAGCATTTGTTGCATTGTGCTAGAGTAAAATTGTATGGAATAGAGAAAATTAACGAATTTTGATACTTTACTTACTCTATATGGTCTATTAATTGAATATCCTTATTGCGTTGTTGTATGTGTGGTTTACAACTTTTGGATTTTAATAATTGACAAACAAAATAAACTTGAAAACTTACATAAGAAAAATAAAACGGTTTACCACCATTCATGTGATTATACGTAACATAATTCTAGAAAATTATGAAAATATGATTTGATCTAACAAACCCTAGCCATATCCGTATCCTACTTTTTTAGATTTTATCGGATCGCCGTGTCCGCATTCCGTATATATTTTTATCAAAATTCATGTACATAGAATCTATTTTGACTCATTATATTAATCTTGTGTCACCAATTCTAGTGTCGTCTCTTTTTCTTTTTTGACATATTTTATCAAGATTTCTATGTATAAGAATCTACTTTGACTCATTATAATCTACGTACAACCAATTCCAGAGTCGTCTTTAATTTTTAGTAATATATTTATATCAAAATGCATTGCGCATATCCAGCCTCCAGTCCAATTATAGAGAAATTCATCTACATGCTTAATAATTCTACCGGTCCAATTAACGTTGTACTCCGAAAAAGACACTTATTGGAGACAAACAGACCACTAAGGCCTCGTTTCATAACATCTTCTTAAAAAATAAGTACTTATTTTACATTTTTAAACTAAAAAATAATGTAAATAAAAAATAATTTTTTGATTTTTTTTTTCACCGTATAAAAGATCTCAAGATCTTTCAAATAATATCCATATTCCATATTTTTAGATTTCATTAAGCTTATTATTTTTAAACTTGAAATTGCCTTCTTGAAAAATAAGTACTTAAAACCCATTCTGGAACGGGGCCTTAGGCCGCGTTCCTGGCCCCATTCC
This sequence comes from Rhododendron simsii, assembly GCA_014282245.1. Classification (NCBI taxonomy): domain Eukaryota; kingdom Viridiplantae; phylum Streptophyta; class Magnoliopsida; order Ericales; family Ericaceae; genus Rhododendron; species Rhododendron simsii. The sequence continues at coordinate 25,154,029 of CM024955.1, forward strand.
TCAACTCACTTTAAATAAGGGGGTTTTAGATCCCAATTTTTTTTTAGCTTTGGTTTTAAAATAGTTCTCTACATATTATTTCTATCCAATACTTTTAAAATAATCCTGACCTATATTAATTCGAACAAAAATACTCTTGGCTATGAGAGCTGTCCCTATGAGAAATGTAACTTTTTTTTTTTGAAAAGTCTATGAGAATTAACTAGGCTATGTTAACTGAAAAATACACAGTTCACATAACTTCACCACACAATAAAATAAATAGTTTACATAGCCTCAATACACACAGTTCACATAGTCCATTATACAATTCAGATAGTCTCACCATACACTAAAATACGCAGTTCACATAGCCCCGAAATACACAATTCACATAATACACAATTCACATAGACCCAACACACATAGTTCACATAACCAACCACACAGTTTACATAGCTCCAACACCCTAAAATACTGGAGTACACAACATCACCCTTATAAAACAAAAATGCTACTGGTACAGAAATCTGTGCACAGATTTTTTTGTGGGGCCCACCATGGGTCCCACACAAATGATCCGAGCCGTTCATTAAATGTAAAACATTTTTTCAAGAGTTCCTGTAAAAAATCAGCTCAATCCAATACCTATAAGGGCTTGATCTAATTATCTAACTTTTTATTACCCGAAAATCTGAATGAAAATTTAGATGATTGGATCGAGCACTTATAGGTATTATTGAGCTAATTTTCTACGAGAACTCTTGAAAAAATATTTTACGTTTAATGAACGGCTCCGATTATTTGTGTGGGACTCGTGGTGGGCCCTATCAGAAAATCTGTGCACAATCTGTACACAGACTTCTGTACCAGTAGCAGGGCTCCTTATAAAATTCATACTTCACATAGCCTCGCCACACACTAAAATTCACAGTTTATATAATACACCTCAAGTGTCAAAATATCTTCCAGTATTAAAATTTGTTTTAAACGGCATCTTGAGGGAGAGAGAGAGAGTGTTCAAAATTTTTTTTTTCGTGGATTGCATTTTCGTGGGCAAAAAAGTCATTAATCAACGTAACCAAGCCTATCTAGGTTTGATAACAATATTCAGAATTGTGATCAAATCGAATCTAAAAAGGAGGACCGATCTCTAATTTTCTATTAAATATAAGTATTTATTTTTTGAGTTAAAGATAATGTATTATGAGAAAATGATATGTCTTGTAAACGAAAAATAAATATTTCTAAAAATATAAAAATCTTAGCGGAAGGAGAAGCAGCCTAAAGATGGTTGTTGCTTTCTTCTTTTTTCTTTGGAAGAAAAACACACACTGAAAAAGTCTATAAATGCCATCTCCCCCACACTTCTGCTTCCATCCCTTTTTTCACATTCCCCCGAAAACTTCACCACACCCAAACCGCATGGAGTATTCCACCCATTTCTCTTTCTACCTCCTCCTCACATTCTCTCTCCCCCTCCTCACATTCCTCCTCCTCCGCCTCCACTCCTCCCGCCTCCGCCGCCACCTCTGCATCCCTCCGGGCACCCTCGGCCTCCCCTTCCTTGGCGAAACCCTCCAAGTCATGTCCGCCTTCAAATCATCCAACCCGGATACCTTCATCGACGACCGGGTCTCCCTACTCGGATCGCCCGTCTTCACCAGCCACGTATTCGGCGAGCCAACCGTGTTCTCCGCGGACCATGAGACGAACCGGTTCATACTCATGAACGAAGGGAAGCTGTTTGAGTCGAGCTATCCCAGTTCGGTCTCGAACTTGCTCGGGAGGCACTCGCTCCTGGTGATGAAGGGGGGCCTTCACAAGCGGTTGCATGCGCTTACGACGAGCATGACGAATTCTTCGATTATTAGAGACCATTTGCTGGGTGATATAGACCGGTTGATCCGGACCAACTTGGAGTCTTGGACCGGACGGGTCGTGCTAATGGTGGAAGCCAAAAAGGTCGTAGTAGTAGTATTTACGAGTGAGAGTCATCCATCCCCTTCCTAAGTCCCTAAAGATAACGTACATTAGGATTAACGAATAAAAAAAAAAAAAAAAACTCGGTGGTGGAGTCTCCATATAGAATCAGATGTCAAATGTGGTGGAGACGTAGCCTTGCATTGAATGATGATGCTAAAAACCAACTATCTTCTAACTTTGTTATTTTGTTGGTTTTTTAGCATCATCCCAACTATCTTTCATCTCCAATTATAAAGAAAGTCTTCACACAGTACTACGTTCTTTTATTATATTACATTTAAGAGTTAAAATTCAGTTTGTTAATTACTATGTGGGCATATATGCAGACGACGTTTGCGTTAACAGTGAAGCAGCTGATGAATTTGGACCCATGCGAATGGACAGACAGACTGAGGAAGGAGTACATTCTCGTCATTGAAGGCTTCTTAACCATTCCTTCTCCTCTCTTCTCCACCACCTACCGCCGTGCCGTTCAAGTACTACTACTGGAGTATTATTTATCTTTTCATACGCATGCATATACATGAGGGATGTAACTAGGATTTGTATAAACATGGGCTGCCCAAAATTAAAATATTCAAAAGATGAAATTTTTATTATACATCGAACTGAGGAATTACAAAGACTAAAAATAAGGACAAAGCGTCATCACAACCGTAAGTAGACATTCCAACTAGGTTGACACAAATGCCTACAGACATGGAATTTACATATTCAAGTGATTGTTGAATTTTTAAGTTTTCCTTTGAAATTCAAGCACATAACCTAATTAATAATGTTGTACAAGAAAAAAAAATATAGCCACTTGCCATTCATACTTACCAAAAAGTATATACGTACACATTAGGCTATATATGTTTGTTCCGACATAAGATATTTTACGATTTTTGTAAAATAATTTTGGAACAAATAATTTTCATGTAAAATAATTTTCTGTGTTTGGTACACAAATAAATTTATCATAACAAAATATAACATGAGAAATAGGATAAGGGAGGAAGGGGAAGATATCCAATTATCTCCACCTACACACTTCATTCAAGGTTAATAACCTCTCCAGAGTTTAATTTTTAGGAGTGTAGGGGTGAAGAAAGTGAGAGAGAAGGCCAGCGTAAAATTACTTACGGGTAATTTGAAAAAAAAAAAATTTCAATCATATAGGGTAAAATATTTTACTTAAAAAAATATTTCACACTATTTTTCCCAACCAAATGATGGAAAATATTTTACTGAAAAACATTTTACATCGAAACAGACGGAGCAAAGAAGTCATTAATTATTTTCCACTATATCTTAAGCCATGTATTTTTAGATATGTGATACTTCTTTTATTTTTGAAGTTTGAAGGGCCGATATAGTAGTTTTTGACTATTTAATATGTATTTATACTATTATATAAAGGGTAATTCTAGCAAGCTCATACGGTGGCACTGGCCTCCCCACCCATGTACATACCTCCGTCCCTCTATTATATTATATACATGATGCTAATAAAGCAGCACTATGGGCACTGATGAAAAGTGCATAAATCCATACACAGTTGTGTCCATGCATGTGGTCCCTAATACTATAGTGTGGAACCGGTGTGCATTTGTAGTAATGTTGAAACATATATAGTTGTCTTTATTATGATCAGAGTCGGCCTTTATTTTTGGTGGCCTAAAGCAAAAATTATAGAGGCGCCCTTTTTGTTGAACTATTATAAGGATTTTAGCTCAAGACAGGCTCTGATTGTGATTACCGGCCAATTGTAAATTTTGTTTTTATGATTTGGAAGGCTAGAGGCAAAGTGGCAGAGGCGCTGCGCATGGTGGTAAGGGAGAGGAGGAGGAGAGAGAATGAGAGAGGAGAGAGGAAGAAGAAGGACATGTTGGGAGCTTTGTTGGACGAGGAGGGCAGCGGCGATGGACTCTCGGAGGAGGAGATTGTGGATTTCTTGGTGTCTATTCTGGTTGCTGGCTATGACACCACCTCCACTCTCATGACTCTCGCTGTAAAGTTCCTCACGGAGACACCGCTCGCTTTGGCCCAGCTCAAGGTACCTGGAATTTTCTTTACTTTTTGGCTCGCTTTGACAACGTATTGGGTTGACAATAAGTAAAGACAATTAATAACGAAAAAAAAATACTCTATTGTATTTTTTACACATTCCAATATACGTTCACACATTTCTATACACTTTTGACACATTCCAAAATGTTTCCGCTTTTAGGGAAAAATCAAATGTGTTTTGTAACCCGATCAACGATTATTGATGGCCATGATATTGGAAAAAATAACAAACCAAACGTATGCGACAAATGATCAGTGGAGAAACCAAATGATCAGTGGAGAAACCAAATAACAAACAAAATTAATGAATAATAGAGACCAAAATATACGTGATTCGACTTACAGTTGTAAACCTACTCTACGGCAAGTAAACAAGAGACATGCATGGTGGCTCCATTCTCTCTAAGTTTTTGGTCTAGTATTTTTTATTTACAATAATTTCTTGTTTGGTTTAACGTTATGATTTTTGAATTATTCATCTTGATGAGAGGAATACAAAAATATAAAAATGTGAATCAAAATTGGATAAAAATTCATAGAAGACGACACAAATTAAAGACAAAAATACAAGCAATTTTGGTATTTTTTGTCCTGTGCGAATTATTATTATTATTATTATTATTATTATTATTATTATTATTATTATTATTATTATTATTATTTGCTTTTGGTCCTACTTTTTTACTTTTGGTCCTACTTTTTTACTTTCTATACTCTTCTCATCGATAAGAATGATTAATCCAAAAAATATAATGTGAATCTAATAAAATTTCAAAAAAGCTAGATGAATAAAAATATCAAACAAAAACACCATAAATTACAGGGAGAGTGGTGTGGTTCATAAAAAGGAATTAACAGAATCTTCTACATTGTTTCGAGAATAGACCATACGGTAGTCGTGGTGGTATTCGTGGGCTATTTTTGGGTTAATTTTTCTCGTCCTTTTTTGTGTGTAGTATTTTTTTAAAGGATTTTTTGTCATAAATAAATTTTTTTGGTAACTTAAATAAATTTATTTTACTTTTCAAAACGGACAAAAATAAATAGCAATATGTAACTCAGACAAAATTAGCCTAGATTTCTGTAGTCTTTCAATAATCGGTGTCAAAATTTGGAATCCTCTGATTGAAATTATTGTGAGATGGGGATTGATGCAGGAAGAGCAAGATGAGATTAGGTCAAGAAAAGGTAAATCAGAGGCTCTGAAATGGAACGATTACAAGTCAATGTCATTCACCGAATGCGTAAGTGACTATCTACCACCTTATTTTGTTGACAATTATTAGATGACCTTTAAATAATTCCAGACACAATTGTGTAAAGAGTTGTGTCTTAAAAATGTGTTTTCCTAAACTTTTTGTTATTAGATTCCTAATTGACGCGTAGCTTTTCCCCCATTGAAAGCTTTTAATTTTCCATGTTTTGCAGGTTGTTAACGAAACCCTAAGAGTAGCCAACATAAGTAGTGGGGTATTTAGGCGAGCAATGACCGATGTGGATGTAAAAGGTGAGGATACATTTTCCATTTTAATTTAGTGTTTTTTTTTATAATTTCAATAACATTTTCCCTTTTCTTTGACAAAAGAGAATATTTATAAATAACTCGGTAATGATACATCGAGGATCAGGGATAGATAACAATGCGATCAACTCAACCCAACACAGCTAGATATTTGAGAAATTTGACATACGTTTTCCACCAACGATTAGCAGGTTACACAATTCCAAAAGGATGGATTGTTTTCGCTTCTTCCAGGGCTGTGCATCTGAATCATGACCACTTCAAGGAAGCTCGCACTTTCAATCCATGGAGGTGGCAGGTACTCTCTCTCTCTCTCTCTCTCTCTCTCTCTCTGGTTTTTTGTTCACTGGAGTATTAATTTGTAAACATCACAAGTTTCAGACTCAAGTACTAAAAGGAAACTAAATAAACAGGTTGATTCGAGAACAGAAGACTCTATAAATCTCTTTAATCCGTTTGGAGGCGGGCCACGATACTGCCCGGGTGCAGAGCTTGCTAGGGTTACGCTCTCAGTGTTCCTTCACCACCTTGTCAGTCAGTTCAGGTACACAGCATCGAGGCGACTGTATCATTAATTTGTCATCCATCTTTCCAAAAGAACACATCTGTCGTGTGTTTTTTTTTTTTTTGGGAGTTATATATAATTATATATCTAGCAATCTAGCTGCGTACTAACAGGGGCGGAGGCACACTGAGTCAAGGGGAGGCAGCCGACCCCGCTGCCTCCCAAATTTTCTTATGGATATGTATAAATTTTACCCCATTTTTACTTATTTGACCCCACTTTAAAATTCATTTTTGCCCCAACCAATACATAAGGGTTTTGTACTTAGGAAAAAAAGGAGTCAAAATAGAATTTCCACCCACAAAATCCCCAAAACGTGAACAGCGTTTCATTCGTTCTTGCTAAAAAAACCTAGGTTTCTTGGAGAGATCTGTTCTTCATTTCCAAATAGGTACTTCTCTAACTCTTCTTCATCTCTTTCTCATCCCAAATCAATCTCTAATTTTGCACTGGTTTCGTTCGTTTTTGGGATTAGTGCTTTGTCTTTTGTTGTTTCAAATATTAGTGATTAAAATAGTTTCATCCATCGTTTCCGAAATATGAAAAGTCGTCGAGGTCAATTGTGAATCAAAGCTACATTGTTATTAATGGATATCTACTTTTTGATTAACTTGTTAATCTAGTTGTTCCTTTCAATTAGCAACTAGAAAAAGTGGATGATATATAGTTCAAATTTTCGACCCCACTTATCCAAAATTCTGGCTCCGCCCCTGCGTACTAACCGTAATAAGATGCATTTGATTATAGTTGGGTTCCTGCCGAAGAAGATAAGTTGGTGTTCTGGCCGACGGTGAGGATGCAGAAGGGGTATCCCATCATTGTGCGACGCTTGAATGTGCAGAAGTAGGAAGCCAGAAACTGTGACGTTTCAAAGATGATATTGCTACTTCCAATCATAAAAATTCTACCACAATTGTTATTTGTGTATTTTCGTTTATAACATCGTACAATCTTCTATAACATTATTTTTTCAAAAAAAATCTTGGTTAGGCTGATGTTTGAATTGTTCAAAACAATGTGGGCAGACATGAGTTTTTTGAGGAAAAACTACCAAAATCCCTTTAATAAAAACGTGGGTAAAGCAACTGTCCGGGTTCATTCGCCCCTTAGGTCGCCGGAAAGAGATCGAGTGTGGGGTTCGGAGAGAAGAACGTAGCAGAAGAAATGTTTTTCTATACTCTATTGAGTCATGCAATAAGATGATAAACATGTATTAATGGATAGTGTGCATATATTTGAGTGAATGATTTTATTTGAGTTGAGCTCAAATGCCATTAGCATACATATGTTGTATGTTGTAACATCCCGATTTAGAAAACGTTAATTAAATATTTTTTCAAACTAACTTATGCATTGTTCCCTTCGCGATTCAAAAAGAATTTTTCAAAAAATTCCCCCTAGATTCCTCCTACTTTCCACCTTTTTCTCTCTATCTCTCTCCACTCATTATCCCTACTATTTTTCAAAAACATTTTTCAAATCCCAATCCAAACAAAGCATTAGATTCCGTAAATGATTTCATTAATTACTAAAGGACAATTCAACTTAGTCAACTGAAATGACGTAGTTTGAATACAGACCAGTTTTTTTTTTTTTTCAAGAGTTTAGGATTTTCATTGACAACGAAGAACTTACGGATCAGTTCGAAGCAGTAAAATTTAAGTTCTTGACATACGATTACAACATAATTCACTAAAATATTGAAATAAAACAGAGCATTTAAGGCGTGTTTGATAGCCAGATTGGGGCTTGGGATAGGAATAATAAGGTGGTCTAGAGTTGAAGAAACATGTTAGGTTTGATTTTTACAGGATGGATCAGGAGTCCCATGGGATTCTCAATCCCACAAATGGACCGGATTACCCAACTCAAGGGGGGGTGTTATTACTAATCCTATCCCATGGGATTGGTGATGGACAGACTGATATACCCTCCCTTTTTACATATATTGACACTATTACCATCGTCTGCTCCTCCAGAGATCTGTTAGCAAGCACAGAACGACGACAATGATCGAGAAGTAGAGAATGATGACGATCTCAGGCGTGCGCACATCGTTGAGACAATAAAAAAAACTTCAGTTCACTAATTTTATCAACTGGAATATCTCACAAATCATGCACTACCAATTTACCAACGGGAATATTTTTCAGTTCTGATCAAAAATTACAAACGGATTATTTCAAATCCTAAACAAACCCAAGTACTCTGTAATAGGGAAGGGGTGGACTCACGGGAAGGATGAGAGCGGAGAAGACAATGGAGAGAACGGGGAGTACAGAATCTCGTCGGAGAGTAGAGAATCTTGACGACCATGGTCGTACATGTCGCCACCGCCTCTGATTTTTGATATGCTGCCATCTTGTTCCATCACAGCTTCAGAAACCACCTCTCAGTCTCAAATTTGTCACCATCTATTTGCATGCTTCTGATTCGAAGGAGGGTGAGATGGGGAGGAGAGATGTCGATTTGCTTCTGGTTCGGAGGTGGCTGAGATGGGGAGGGAAGATGTGGGATTGGTAGTGGTTGGACGGAGTATAGCAGAGAGAGAAAGAAGGGACGGTGGAAATGGTGGGTTTGGGAATGGGCAAGTTTTTTTTTTTTTCTTTTTTTAACAGAGGAAATGGACAGCTGGCTTGCATCATTTCATTAACCATTTTTATATTTATTTTGCATAAATAGTAAAAATGGAAATAGAATTTTCAATCCAATCATATCCCATGTAAAACAAACACGTTAAATAACAATCCTATCGTTCAATCCGGTACTAAACAAACATGCAAATAACTAATCCTACCTCATTACTAATCTCTTCTCCTTATCAATCCCTATTTTAATCTCAACTCATTACCAATTCCCTCAAAACGAAACCTGCAATCAAACACGCCCTTAAGGATAAGGAATCTACAGTTTGATGGATTTCTCTTCATGCACAGTGTTGTCCTCCTGCTCGAACGGCTCCTCAACTCCTTCGTTGATACCTAGCTTAAAATGTAAAGACCAAAATAGCACCATGACACTCAATATATAATGGGCAAATTTTCATAGTCGTCTTTCTAGTTTTACGGCTGTTTCAATTTTGTCCCTCTAATTTCAATTATCTCAATTTCGTCCATGTAGTTTGTTTTACATTTCAAATTGGTAAAATCGTTAACACCGTTAATGAAATTAATGGAAAAATATGATTAAAAAATTAAGTGTTCTAATTTTTAATCCGGTTGAACAAGTGAAAGATCTTATTTTTTTGATCATTTTTATTCTAGATGGTCGTAATGAATTTTTGGCTCTAAAGCCTTTCAATGAGTACCCAAAGACTCCTTATTTAGTTTCAAGACACTCTTCGGGTGCTCATTAAAAGGCTTTAGAGCCAAAATTCATTACTACCATCTAGGATAAAATGATAAAAAAAATAAGATCTTCGCACTGGTTCAATCGGATTGAAAATTGGAGCACTTAATTTTTTAATCATATTTTTCCGTTAATTTCATTAACGGTGTTAATGATTTTTCCAATTTGGAACATAAAACAAATTACGGGGATAAAACTAGACAATTGAAACTAGAATGACGAAATTGAGAAAGCCGTAAAACTAAAGGAACGACTACGAAAATTTGCCCATATATAATTTCTTACCCGTCAAACCCATACGTTGTACGTCAACAAGCAATAACAGTATAACAGCACGGGAATGACTTCGGTGTCCCCGGTCATTTTGGGGACACCGTAACTTTTGGCATAACAAAACTATTATGAGCATAACCAAAATCCATTGCAAGCATAACAAAACCGTAACAAGGCATAACTTTGTTATGCCTTGGTTGGGTTTGGTTATGCCTTTGTTGGTTTTTTGGATTGTAACGGCTCTGATTTTTAGTAAATAAAAATTTTGTCAAATATTTGAAATTTTCTTTTAATTACTTAGATTGCTTTTAATAATTCCTTTTAATTCATATAGTTCATCATAATTAGATTTTAGCCCCGTAAAATTCGTTTCTTGATTAAAGACCGTACTTGGCAAGTCTAGTTAGCTTATAACCAACAAGTTGGAGAAATCAAGCTATAAATTCACCTAGTTACAATTCCCTAAACTCTAGATGGACTTTTTTGACCATCTTGAGCCTTATGAACCTTTCCAACCCTAGACTAAAAAATTATTTAGTTATTTTCTTTTATTATTTTAGTTTTCTTCTTTATCCATTGGACCATAAAAGTTAGGGAAACTTTTATCCATTGATAATAGAAACCCTAAATTTTATATTGAAAGTATTCATTGCTTGATTTGGTTAAGTACTAATATATAGTAAAAAAATAGATTTTTACACATGTTTAAAAGGACGCTTTGGTTATTTTAATATAAAAATTCCCTCATTACTTTTGTCTATTGGTCAATAAATACTAGGGGATTTATTATCCATTGGGTAATAGGTTAAGTCTTTCAACTAAGTACTAGGGCTCAATAAACAAATCATTTCCTAAATTGCCCATGTGATATTGTACATATATTATATTATGTATGTACTTTTGGACTTAAAAATCCTAGATTTCCTAAGTACACTAGTATTATTTTATATTGGAGTTATGTACCAATTTGGATTAAGTTAATGGGGAGTTGTGATCTACCTGGATTACATAGTACCTAGTATTATAAAAATATGTACTTGGATGAATATATATATTACAAAGTACACATGTGTTAATTAAATTGTTTAATAAGAAAATCTTGGCCTTAAAATCTCCAAAGTACCATAAGTACATATTATTTTTTGTTTACTTGTACTTCATAGCATATATATATATATATGTGTGTGTGTGTGTGTGTACTAATGCAAGAGAGGGAGAGGGGAGAGAGAGATGGCCGAGAGAGAGAGAGTGGGCCGAGAGAGAGAGAGGGAGGGAGAGAGAGAGAAAAATAAAAGAAAGAAGATTGTACCATGGCTTGATCTTCCATGATCTTCTTCATCCTTCCAATTTTTGACAAAATCTAACTTCTATTGTCCTATTTTGTACATTTACTAATTTTAAACTTTGTACAACTCTCCTTTCTTCCACAAATCTTCCCAAGATCAAATCCAAAGGACTAAATCTAGCCTTGCATGCCTAAGAACTAGGTAGAAGTTGTACAAGCAACCTTGACCTAACCCATCAAGCTTTCAATCAAGCTTGAAAGAAGAAAAAAATCAAAGATATAGAGAGAGAGAGAGAGAGAGAGAGAGAGAGAGAGAGAGAGATTTCAGTTGAGAGAGGCAGAGGGGGAGCCTTGGCCTATAAATAGCAAGCCATTCCAAGCTTAAACTCACACCCTCACTTCTTGCTCTCATTTCTCTCTAGAAATTCTAAGTGTTCTTAGTTCAAAAGTTCAAGTTTTCTTGAGTTTCTTCAAAGTTCTTGAGAGCAACCACCAAACCACTTCCAAAACCACCACTAGATCTTTCAAGTATCTTAGTTTAGTTAGCAAGTTGTTTCTAGGAAGAGAAAAGTCTATCTCTCTTCCTTTCGAAGCAATCCGGAGCCGTTATGCCGCTGAGTCACAAAATCGACGACCAAATCTCCGTAGCCGACCACCGCCAAGAAGTAAGGTAGGAATCCTAGCCCATTAACTCTATGTATTAAATCGTATGTTGAAGAATAGAACGTCATTAAGAAGTAACTTCAATCATTCTTTCTAAAGTAGATAATGTTATCTTTTAATGTTGGAAATGCATGATTTATATTCGTTCATGGTGATTCAAGCATGCTAAATAGTATGGAGTTGGATGATCTTGTTAGATTAGTTTCAAGATTTTGTTGAATGCTTGTTTATGTGGAAAGTCCTACCGCGGAAGTCTATGCATGAAAACGAGACATCAGAATCGAGAAAGTTAGAGACATGACACCTAGGGTGTGGTTAACAGGGAAAAAAATGTGTTTCCGAGAAAGGAAATATTTTTGAAACTACATAATGACCATTTCGAGGGCATTTTGTGAGATGTGTGTGTTTGTGTGTGCCAATGGGAACCCGGAGCGGCGAAACCATTGTGCGGATACCCGGAGAGGCGGAACCATTGTGCGGATACTCGGGAACCTGGAGCGACGGAACCGAGGTTGGGTGTGCTAAAACAAATGTTGAAAATGTTGATTTGGAAAAAGAAAAATGGAAAATGGTGACACGGTCTACGACGAATCACGTAGGAGAAACTCCGAAATCTTGGACACTAACGATAGTTGAATAGCGAATGTGGAAGTGTCATTGTTGACCGTTTTGTTAAATATGCTTTATACCTTTGAAAATCGTTAACTTATGATCTGATGTGTGTAAGTTTAAGGGTTAGTGAGTTTAGATTATTTTATTGAGCTTTTTAAGCTCATGGGCTTACCTTTTGGTGACCCTGACATATTATATCGGTAGCGATGCTGGTATAATGTTTCAGACCTCGTAGACGAACAGGGTGAACTCTACACCTTAGAAGCCTTTGGAGCCGAAGAGCTAACCAAGATGGAGGAGGAAGCGGAGCAGTAGATAGGAACCCTAGTTCCTTCCCTACTTAAATAAATGTACTTTTGTAAGGTTTATGATGTAATATTGAGCAAGACTCTATCTAAATATTCAATACAATTATTTATTTAACGTACCCAAAATTCGGGGCGTTACATGGATATTCTTTGATTATGCTTTGTTTGGATTTTGTTATGCTTATAATGGATATTAGTTATGCTCATAATTATGAAATTATGCCAAAAATTACGATATCCTCAAAATGACCGAAAACACAATAGTATCATCCTGATATGTTATACAACAATCTGGTTCTTTTACTAACTACTAACTTACGTGAATTCTAAGAATCTCAACAGCAAACTACGATCCTCCCAAATTAACCACCAAACTATGGCAGTAAGATTTACTAAGTCCTCAAACACATGTAACTACCCTTTGCTCTTCAAAACATAAAAATACAATCATCCCTTGCTTTTCATAATGCGTAACCACCCCTTGCTCCTCAAAACAAAAAATATAGGGAAATTTATAGAAATAGTCCTTCTAGTTTCAATCGAGTCTCATTTTTCTCTTCTAAGTATCTATTGGCAATCGTAACTCTTTTGACCTTAAAGTTTGGTTTTCGTTTCAAGTTGGTCCAATTGGTAACGTTTGTCAGTCAAACTGAACAGAAAAAATCAAATTGACAGTAGACGTCATCAGTTGGACTAACTTGGTATGAATTATAACATCCAAACTGCCATCAATCTAATTTTTTTTCGTCCAAAATTTGGCTGACAAGTTATCAATTGGACCAATTTTATACGAAAACCAAATTTAAAGGTCAAAAGAGTTGTAATTGATACTTGAAGGACGAAAATGAGACTCGGATGAAACTAGGAGGACCATTTATATAAATTTTTTAAAAATATAACCACCCCTTGCTTTGCATAACCCATAAACTCACAAGAAAATCTTCGATACACACCCCTTTAAGTTGTGTACCATATGCACCTATTCTGTAGTTCATATTGTGCCACCTCATAAAAAATTATTTGTAGCACCGGTCATTCATAACATTTTATTTCGTATTGTAACTTTTATACTAAAAATTCGTAACTTTTCATCAATATGATTCATAACTTTTTAGCAATAGATTCATAACATTTTGGTGTGTTTCAGTTATGGTGCATGTGATACACACCCAAATAAGAGATGTGTATTGTAGCACTCCCCTAAACTCACAAGGCCCATTTAGGGAACCCCATTTTGAGGGAGAGTTGAGACATAGCCTCGTATATCTGGAAATCTAGGAACGATGTTATTTTCAATTCTGTTCCTGTTGATCCTATGGCTACTGTGATAAGGGAATGTGGAGGCCTATCGTGATTATGTGATTGTTCTGGATTCTCAACAGGTTCATATGGAAACCCCACAAAACCGTGCACATAAATTCCCAATGGAGAGCTCCGGATCGTGGAAATTTCAAGTTTATTAATGACGCTGCAGTTCTATCAGGTGATAGATATCAAGGCCGAAACAGCTGCTGTTCTAGGAGATAGTGGCCTGGGATCTTTGGTGGATGGGTCTGCTGGATCAACTGGCCGGCATCTCGACACTACTAGTAGTAAATAGGAGTAACCAATAACTATAATATGGGTCTTATATATGTTGGTTTTAATTTTATATTTTACTTTTACATTAACATTGATCACGTGGGTCTGAGGAGGGATTATAGGATGTACAGTTAAAGTTAAAATGGGAGCATTTAGTTGAAAACCACTTTGATTAGGTCTCCTATTTTTTCTCTAGTTTTGAGACAACTATCTGTTACCATAACAAACTTACGTTATATTAATGCCTATAAAACCTCTACTTTGTTATTCGGCTGAAAGATATAACAGTGCATAACTCTATTAAAAACTCTCTCTTTTGCTTTACAAACTTACACATTGATAAGACTTATATTTTCTACCCGTTGATTTCTATTCCAAAAAATACTTTCAGCCGTATATCTTCTTTCATATATATAGATATTTGGTACAACTATATATTTGGATTTCGAGTGTTAGGAAACTATCGGTTCGTGAGTTTGATTCGCTGCACCGAAGAGAACTTGAAGGTCGTTGTATCTTGAGGAAAGAATCATCAACACCAGTGAAGTAAAAAAAAAAAGGTTTCAACGTTGTATAGCACCTTTAGGATGAAGGCATTAAATGACAAGAAGTATAAAAAAGCTATAAAGCGGATTATGTCTCACACGTACTAGTTGAGTAGAGACAAAGAGATTAACCAAACTCCAAACGGTTTCAAAGTAATTTTGCCGACAATGCCAAATAAAATCACCCCTAACCAGCACTCAAGTTTTTTTTTATAATGTGATGTCTGTGTTAATTTATACATACCTCGACTAATTTTGAGATCCTACAATTAACAATTAAGCAAACCTTTCAGTTGTCTTAACGATTGGAATATTTGACATTTGTAGAATTTGATTATGCAACTTAATAAAAAAACAAATACTTATTTATTTTATCATATCCATTTAGCATCCTATGGTAAGTCGTAACAATTGATGCATATTTAACGTTATCTTGTAAACCACTACTACCGATGAGAAGACTTCCTATGTTTTCGGTGGATTAATTTTGTTTATCAAATATGCGGACCAAAAAGCACAAAGGAAACGACAGTTTTACGTGTGAACTGAGACAACTTTACGTTATGATTATGATTATGTTTCATCCCATTTGCCGGGTTGTTATCCTTTTTTTCGTCGATATTTAGTACTGTATTTATTTAGAGCATCCACAGTAGAATAAGTAAAAGTGAATAATCAAAACATGTCATATTAGATGCTTCTAAAGTTAGTAATGTTAAATTCCACATTTAATATTTTTTTTGCTCATAATCAAAACCAATGTGCCCAATGGTTCCTTCCATGAGTTTCCTCCGAACTTTTCCCCTTCATTTCACGTATATTTTTTGAAAAACTAGTTTTTGAAAAAATAGTCTATGTTAAAAACAATTTTTAATAAAAAACATAGTTTTTGAAAAAAAATGTTAAAAACAGTTTTTAATAGAAAAAATAGTTTATTAAATAGTTTTTGGAAGGAAAAAACAAAACAATTTAAGTTAAAAACAGTTGTATGAAAAAATAGGTTATGAAAAAAATAATTGTGTCAAAAAAACAGTTTTTATTAAAAAAAAAGGTTCATAAAAAAAGTTTTTATAAGAAAAAGAAGTTTTTAAAATTATTTTTTGAAAACATTGTTGAGAGAGAGAGAGAGAAGGTTTTTGTGTAATGATAGGTATACTTAATTGAGAAAATATGAGGATCATTAAATTTGGTTATTGGTAAAAAGTTGTTAGCTTTGATTATTTAAAGAACAAAATTTGATGAGTTGCTAAGAAATTACTAAGTTTGATTATTCCAATGTGAGTTTTTTTAGCAAATATTGTTAACTTTGGCAATTTTTTGGTTTTGCTTATTCTGCTGCGGATGCTCTTAAGGGCCTCTACTAGTACCTAAATCAAATACTCCTTTCGTCCTATAAAGTTAAGAGAATTCATGGTTCCGCGCAATCTCAGCCGTCCAAAAGTATTTTGAATTATTCTGATTGAAAACAATCTATTAATGTTAATAGACTGTTTTCAATCCGGATCGTCCAAAACACTTTTAGACGGTCGAGATTGAGCGACGTAAAATTATTTTTAGCTCCTCCGTAAATATTTTCACATAAAGTTAGTTTTCTACAAAATTGCGTGCAATTTTTTAACTTAAAAAAATCAACAACAATTACTTTAACTTCCTTCTTTATCTCCTTCCCTCTACCTTTTCTCTTCTAATTTTGACAATTTTATTCCCTCCAAACAAGAATATCGACTTGTTTTCTTGCAAAACTTTCATTCTAATGAAACGGATGTGAAAAAAAAAACTTTTTCTTTTTTTTCACTTCACTTTCTATTGTTTTCACTTTCAATCTTATTTTCTCACTAATCAAACGGACCCTTAAGAGTTCAAGTATTAATGTTAAACATTTTTATCTGATAGTATCTAACATGAACATAATTACGAAATATGAGACAGGTACTCTTATGATACTAATCGGTAACTCAAAATAGGCGGTTTACTATCTTATTGCTCTTTGTTCTTTTTAAAGTTTTTTGCAAGCTTATTTCTTATTTTTATTTAGTTAACATGATTTTTGATCTAAATTATTTTGTTAACATAATTTTTTTTATCTAAATAGTCTTTTCAACCAATTTAAAAGCTATTCTGAAAAAATAAACCGATGTCCATCATGGACTAAAAATAAGCTTAAAATAGTTTCCGAAAAATACACCCAAAAAATAACCTTAAAAAAACTAACGCAGCGGTCCAAATATTGAGCGAGGTTTCACTTTCCGTATCGCATTATTGATGCCGCACGTGACAAACTGACAAAGCCCATTCGTGCGATAGGGGAAGAGCTGATCACAGTAGCAGAACGAAAATAGACATGGGGAAGTGTACACCTCGCCAGCCACCTACCACTCTTTTCTCTCTCCCTCTCTCTCTCACTCTCTGTCTCTCTCTCTCATAAACTTCGTACACTCAAACTCAGTAGCGTTGGGATGCACAAGAGTCATATCAATCCTCGTGTCTCGTGCCTTGACCAAGAGATTCTTGCATTCGTCATCCAACCCTGTTAAAAAAGAGTTGTGCTAGCTACACAAACAATGGAGTACATACTCCATGCACAGATCCTTTTGGGACCTGTTTCGGGTCCCACAAGCAAGATCGGAGCCGGTCATTTGGTTTAAAATATTTGGTTTATGGTCCCTGCAAAAAATAAGTTTTATCAGATACCGGTAAAAGCCTTTACAAAACATCCAACTTTGTCCTAGAATTTGGCTTGAATTATGGGACAAAGTTGGTTGTTTCGTAAAGGCCCCTACCAGTATTCGGTTGAAATGATTTTTTACAGAGGTCCTAAACAAAATATTTTGAACAAAATAAGCGGCTCTGATTATGTTCGTAGGATCCGAAACGTGTTCTAAAACGATATGTGCATGGAGTATGTACTCCATTATCTGTGCCTTTAGCATTAGTGGTTAAAAAACAGTGCTGCTACCCGCCCAAATTCTGTGCACAAATAACAATATGAGGCTAATTACGAATTTCATATAAATGATTTGAGTCATTCATTAAATGTAAAGTATTTTTTTGAAAGTTTAAAAAAAATCAGTTTATTTTGATATCTATAGATGTTCGATTCAATCATCAAATTTTTATTCAAATTTTAAGATAAATTAAAGTTAGATGATTGGATTGAAAACTTATATCGGATTGAGCTGATATTTTATTGGATCTCAAGAAAAAATATTTTACATTTAATAAACGATTCGGATTATTTGTGTGAGACCTGAATTAGCCCCCATCCAATGATTTGCGCACAATCTATTTTTAAAATGTCTATGTCAACAGACTTATTGGTACAAAAATTATTGAGGACCATTTTGGCTGGCTTAAAAAGTCTTTGTCTTACAAACTACTTATCTTATTGACGATTCCACAAAGACTTGGAAGATGCAGCTGATCAAATAAAGATTTAATGAGGAAGAGGCAGCCGTTATCCTTTCTTTGCCTATTAGTACCACGCAAAGAAGGGATCGCAGAGTATGGCACTACTCCCCAAATGGCGTATTCACTGTAAAATTTGCTTATTGCTTGGAAAAAGAGAACTTGATCAATGAGCTGGATAATCACGGAGCTCAATCTAGTTCTGCTAATGTGATGACACAAATTTGGAAGAAGTTATGGGGCTTGCCTATCCACCCGAAGATCAAATTTTTTGCTTGGAAGTGTTTCAATGAAGCCCTATCAACCAACTCAGCCCTAACCGCAAAGAAGGTACATACGTTCTAATCCAATCTGCTCACTGTGTGAAAATGCGGAGGAATCTATTTATCATTTGTTGTTCCAATGTGATTTTGCTTCAAAAGTGTGGATTCTTTCGCATTTTCGCCTTAGACCTGAGGAACTTCAAGACTGTAGACATATGTCTGACTAGTGGCATTGTATTTGCGATCGTATCCGTTTAGCTCATCTCCCCTCTTCAACATTGGGTCTCGGCCTTTCGTATTGCTGGTGGATCTGGAAAACCCGAATGATTTGGTGTTTAATGGTACAAGTTGGCCTGTGAAGGAGTCAATGAAAAGGCACAAGCAGATTTTTTTGAGTTTTTACTTTTTAGAGGCTAATGTCAAGCCTTTCCCTACTCAAGTCGCTTCTTCAAATTATAAGACTTTGGTTTGAAGGAGATCTGATGAAGGCATGATAAAAATTAATGTCAATGCAGTGGAATCAAAGGCAACGAGCACTAGTGGAACAAGAGTAATTGCTCAGGATGCGAATGGCTCTATTTTTGGAATTTTTATTAAGTCATATAAAGGCCTCACCTCTCCACGGCTTGCAGAGGCTATGGCAATTAGTAATGGTATGAATTTGGGTGTTGCTCTAAATGTAGGACGTGTTCTCATTGAATTGGATGAGCAGTCGATTGTACGAAAGCTGTTCCATGTTAAAAGATCCATCCTCTGAAATCGCAGTTTTGGTACAAGATTGTTTAGTATTGAATGATTCGTTTCAGTTGCGTGAATTTAATTTTGTCAAACGTGATTGTAATAGGGCTGCACATACTTGTGCAAAGAAAGCCCTTTCTTATAGTTTGTCCGGTCTGTGAACAATTATCTTGCCCCCATGGAGTTCCTTTCTCTTTGATGTTTAGGCGTTTTTCCGCCCCTCTCAAATTAATAAAATTTTCTTCCTTTTGTAAAAAAGAAAGAAAAAGAAGACTAATGATCCAAAGAGGTGACCCCCTTTGCTAGATTACCATTTTACCCCTCCCATATTATGGTTGACTTTTTCGAATTCCAAGTTAACTTTTTATATTCTATCCGTTTTAAAATGAGTAGCTTTTTTGGGATTTCATGTCATTTTAAAATGCTTATATCTTTCGATCTATGAAATTTTATGTGATTTTAAAAATTTTGTTTAATAGAACTAATTAAAATCTACCAAACAAGATTCATATTGCATATTTTTTAACACTCATATTGAAATATATAAACAATTAAAAATGACACGTTTTTCCAATAAGGTCACTCATTTTGGAACGGAAAAAGTAATAACTTCAGAAAATTTATATTTTAATCCAATAAAGGCAATCCTATCGCCCGATCACCCTTTTACACCTCCCAGATCATGATTGACTTTTCTCTCGCTCTCAATTGACTTTTTTCAAAAAATCACAAAAAAAAATTTTTGTTACCTAATGAAACGACCCTATCACCTGATCACTTTTTTACGCCTCCCGACCCTTGGTTGACTTTTTCTCAGAATTTTACCAAAGCAACATATTATCTCAATGACAGCACTCTATCGCCCGATCGATTTTTTATGCCTCTAGGTACCGGTTGATTTTTTCTGGGCACTGAGTTAACTTTTTCCAAATTTTTATGAAACAATGCTTTAGATCAACGAAGCCACTTGCACTGTCAGATTACCGTTTTACCCTCCCGGACCACGATTGACTTTTTCCGGGCTCCGGTTAATTTTTTCTTAAAATTTCACCAAATCAACGTTTTAATCTGACTTTTTTTTATGGCCAAATTACCTTTTCATCCTTTTCGACCCCTTTTTACCTTCCCGGGTCCGGGTTGATTTTTTCCATCTTTTTCTTATAAACTCGTTTTCAATCCAATAACCTTTTTCCAAATTCGTAAAAGAAAATTTGCTATCAAACGAATCCACCGAAGGCCGCCCACCCCTATTAAATTGGCCCCCTGAATTAGACGGACTAGATTTATCCCACTCTGAAAATACGTAGGCAGCCTTTCAACCAACCTCGATCCCTTCCTTACCCTTTCCTTCTTTCCTAGCCTCCCCCTTTGAAAAAGGTAATTCTCAATGAAACATGATTATGAATAAAATCCCGAAAACTATATAATGTCCTATTTCATGTTGCTTAAAACAATTCTTTTCAATTGTGTTTTTAAAGATGATCAAGTACCGCAAGGGTGACGTGGTCTAACGCTTTCTCTGCTCGTAACAGTGAATTACTGAATCCTTTCTTTATTAACCTTGCAGACCAAAGATTTTCCAAAACAAATAGAGCTAGTCTTTTCAAAATCAGGCCTCTGGGCTTGCGAAATCATTTTCAAAACACTTGAATTATTCTTTCAGATGATTTAAACGGTGTCCCAACACACCTAAATTCTATGTCAAGTGGAGACTCTAAGTTATTTTCTAAAAATCCTCTTTTTCAACTCAAATTACATCGGACTTAATTCTCCCTTGCCCCGAGAATACCCGGGGATACGTAGGTAGCTCCTTGAGAGCTCGGTTCGCAATCCTTATCAATTCTCACTCATTTTGAATTTTTCAAACAAAATTTTATATGAAAATTGGATTACTCCCTTCCTCTCGCTTGACCCTATCTCACAGCCCAAGATAAAAGGCCTGACGGATGCAATGGTAAAATTCCGAGTGCGACTATGTTATTCCAAAAGTCAGTCGTGGAAAACAATTTATAAAAGTATCAATTATGCCATTGATTGTCTCTTTACCAAAGAGTGCTCTTTTTTGTAACCTTTCGAATGAGAATAAAACTTCACTTGAGCGTTTCTATTCACATGACCATATTGCTAATCTGCAATATTGATACAGAAATGCGATCGCCGATCGAACCGAACAAAATTTGTTTTTTAGAAAACTGATTGCCGATCGATCAAAAAAAATTTGTTCTAAGCTTCTTGGGAAAAATTACAAAATAATCGGTAAAGCTAGAGAACAATTCTATTATGTACAAACTGAAAGATATAGGTTATATGTATGAAACGTATATAAACTGTAAACGAAATGATGATACAAAATTGATACAAAAATGCGAGCCAAAACCTGTGTTACACACATCTTCCAAACAAATTAATTCGCCGCCTACCGGAGGATGTTGAGGTTGAATCGTTGTCTGTCTCCCAAGATTTATCTGGCCAGGACCACTACCCATAGAACACCATTATGAGCAGCCTTGGCAAATTGAACTTGCGTCTGCCTCTCTCTCACACAAAAAATGAAAACTCAGAAGTTTGGTGCATGTATGGAATACGAATTTGTGTACAACTTAGACACGGAGTTGCCAGTTTATAAAGCATTGAGGGTGACCCATGAGTTGCACTCTAGAATCAATTCTTGAAACTATTGAAATAACGGTCCCGCTAATAAGTGCCCCGGGGGCAATAGTTTAGTCATAATAAATACAGTATATTATATTTACTATATTCTACATTAACTATCTTGTAATCAACAATAACCATTTGTTTAGGATAAATAAGCAACATTAAATGCATCATTGATTGGAGTTTTTTACTTTCCAATAGTACCCCAATCCGCAAGTAAAATTTATTTCTTTGTATTCTTTTTAAAAGAAGATAGACTACATAAAAATAGAAAAGAAGAATAAAAGTGTAATAAAACAATGGGATGACCAATACCACACATCCTCCTCCTCAACCTCACTGACAAAAAATGAGGTTAATAGAAAAAATTTATTAAAAAACTAATTCATTTTACAAACAGTTGCCACCTATATATATTATCCAAAAGCCATTTATCCTGAAACATTACATAAAATTATTGTATTAATTTATCCGAAGACGTAAGATAAACATTAACGTTACCTTGAATTTAAACTTTAAAGCCAAACTACTCCATTTTTTCCCAAATAAACGTCTAACACGCAAATCTATGCCTTTAAAAAGATACATTTTTCATTTAAAAAATTTAAATTTTTTTCACAACTTAAAAAGAACTCATTGGTATTTATTGATTTGTGAAAAAAAATTTGATTCCTTGATGAAAAAAATGTATCTTTTTAAAGGTCTAGGTTTGCGCACCGGACATTATTTATGGATGGAAGGAGTACATAAGTAGTAAAGAGCAAAAAAAATAAAATACCTAAACGCTACCTTGAATTTAAATTTCACAGCCAAACTACATAAGAAAAGCAGAAACAAAAAAAAATAACCTGGGAATGAATCCTTTCAAAAAGGGTAGATTTAACTGTATAATTATTTGGTACTGCTTCAATTAATTCATGTAGTTGGAGAACTCCACATTTACCAATGTAATTAATTACCTGCATAAGTTAAGATGGTGTTGTCCAACTTTTTAAGCTCATTTAATGTGCTTTAACTTATGCCCCAGGGTCATCAATTAGCATTTGCCTTGAAATAAATAGGGTGCCATAATTCCGACTTCATGGGTGGATGAACCAGCCACAACAAATACTGCATCGTTATCAACCAACGGGGGATCTTTCAATTGCCTCGAGAGACCCTCCGTATCCTCCAAGTTCATTCACCAAATTTTCAACAATTTTTAATGAGATATATTCCTTCAAAACATTATTTGTACAATGATTTACTACACAGCATGCTTATCTCGTAATGTATTGCTGGTAATTGAATGAGATGTACCCGCTATATTTTTTTACCTACAACTTCTAGCCTTTAGCTATTTTGTTTCCACTAAATATTTTATTTCTAACTTTTTATCTTCCGTCCAACAAATTGGGTACGCGTTTTATTTGGTAAGTCCTATAACTTTTAGTCTAGTGAAAACAACTTGTCTACTTAGTAAGTGCTAAAGTGTCCACAACTTTTAGTTTGGTGGAAACAAGAGTCTTTTGTCATGCAAGATGATGTGTTCAATAGACTTTTTCATTTTTTTTTCATCTCAATGCAAAAAGAGCATAGCAAATTACGTTCGGATAAATATTGCTACTCCCTCCGTCCCTTTTTAAGTGTCCTGCTTTGTAACGTCAACTTATTAAGGAAATATAATCATTACACATTTCACATCAACTTTTACTTTCACTTTTTCTACTTACCCTATATGGAGACATCATCATTACACTTTTACTCACTGACTTTTTAAAATGGAATATACTTTTAGAGGCAAAATGGAAAATGTACCAACTTTTACTCACTAACTTTACAAAATGGACACTTTTTAAGTACACTCTAAAATGAAAAACTGGACTTTAAAAAAGGGACGGATGAAGTATTTTTTTTATAAGAAAGGTAAATTCCCTAGCGAGCTGACCTTTAGCATGTTTGTCATAACTCAAGCCCGTTCCGCTAAGATTCTTATGTTTTAAGTACTTATTTTAGTTAATAGAACCCGTCTTGCTAATATCCAAAACAAGGATGTATATATAGATTATGAAAAATAAAACTGTAAATCCACACACCCTAAAACAATCATTTGTTTTATAAAGTACACAGGAAGTATAGATTATGAAAATAATTTTTGAACTCCACTTTTTTTTATAGATGCAATTCTAAATTTATCTTAAAGTGCTAAAATCACAAAATACAACTTTCAACATAGTAAAAGATAAGTTTTTGAGTACATCTGTAAAAATAAAAAAAATAAAAAAAAACGAGTGTAAAAATCATTTATCTGCATTTAATAGGAATGAATTCCTTTGGTCCCATTTCTAGAAGTATAAACAGTCATTGAGATTTATATAGATAGTGTGGTCCAATTTATGTCCCCGGGGATATAATTCCCAACTGGCCCTCAATTGTCTTCGGTGGTCCTAATAATGCAAGGGCTCTTTCACAACTTGTGGATCAGATCTAGGGCATGCCATAAAATTAAGGGCATAACCAAAGTTTTAACAATCCCATAGGAAGCGGTAACAGTAATTTTACTCAATTTTTCTTGTTTTAGTTCCTTTCTGTTTTACATAAAAATTGCATACAAAAATAAATAAATAAATTTAAGATTATGAATCCATAAAAAAAAGGTATTGAAAAATTGCTGAAAAGCTGGTTGTGCCAAACAAGGCCTCAGAATTGCCCAAATTGGCACTAGATGTGTCGGTGAAGGACTGGAATGTGTTACACATTTTGCACAAACAGAGCCCCTGTTCTTCAAGGTCAAAAATATCATCGCCTACCAATATTGATTAATTGGAGACCTTAGAATGCATGCCTTCAACTTTTTTCTTCAGAGTTTTGTGAGGACCGCATTTAAATGATAATCATAGTTTCAATTCAAAATTTGTTTTACAAAATATTTTCATTTCAAATTTCAAATATTGAAGTTTAGATTTGATAGATCCATTTCGCCGTGTACCTTCAAGCCAAACATTCGCCCAGTGTCTCGACCGAAACTAGACCTGATTGATCCGTAACTCTATTTATACTGTAATTCATTATTCCCCTCTTTAGTATTGAGTCTATTGACTTCTAATTCGAATCAACTAAATTTTTAAATAACATAGATCTACCTTTATGTTTACTGTAATTGTTTTGACGGTAATTTTTGTTTTTTTAATTCTCTAAATAAATAAATAGGACCCCATTTTGTATTCTCGCCTGGGCCCTGGAATTTCAGGACCGGCCTTGTGGAGTTCTAATCTATCTGAAAACAAATAATCCTACTTACAATCTCACCCATATATTCCACCACCCAAGAATCCCTTTTTTTTAGTGGATAATGACAAGGTTCTTTTTTTCTATAAAACAAATTAAAAAAGCAATTGTTGTTTTAAATGGGCAATTTGATTTAATAGCAATGGCAAAGATCTAAGAATTTTTATACGGGGTTGTAGACAGCCTAAGTGAATTGGAATGGGAGATGCTGCTAATATCTCCCTATCGAGTGGTGCACAGCGATCGGTCGCTCATCTCGATAATCGATGGTCCTGATATTAATCAATAGATGATTTAAATTTGTATGTGATTTGTATACGTTCAAATTCTAATTTGATTTTGCGATAGAAAACTTCTCGATTCTAATAATATTATAACGTAATTGCTCTGGTGGGGCTTATTTTTCTTTTGAAACTACTGATTTTAGGTATGAATATACAGCAGATCGCAAGTGCCGCTGTTTGCGTCTGGCTACGTCTGGGTCGGGGTGAAAGACATCGATTGCCTTGTGTTTTCTCGTTTTATAATAAATGATTAGTTTGGCTTTGTCTAAATTTTATGTAATAAACTCCATTATATAAGTGCCGCTGGGCAATTATTAACATAATCTTCTCAATTTTGCCCCAAAAAAAAAATTTACTCCAGTTTCTAGTGGCTAGAGAAATGCCCCTTATATATGGGAACCAAGTGCATTCATGAACATGCTATTATCATTTATAATCCCATTATAATTGGAAGATGAACTGTGACAACCCACTTTTCGAAAGCGGGCGGTACTGCAGGATGGCAAGCTCCATCCGAACAGGAGGGGGTAAGTTATGGTTTATAAGAAAAGATCCCTCCTACTTGTACAAGGCCTTTTAAAGTCGTAAGGGCGGGCCAAAGCGCATAGGAATTTCACAGTTAAGCGTGCTCATCCTATAGCAATCTAAGGATGGGTGACCTCACTGGGAAGCCTATGGGCTTTGGACGTCCAAAGCGGACAATATTGTACAAAGATGGAGCGGTTCGTTACATGAACCCTATAATTTCACTGTACTCAGCCATCATTTGATGACATGTGGCATATCATGCAGGCTTGCCTATATGCATTTGGGAACCGAGGACCATGTAGTGGAAGACTGGAAGTGTGTCTCTTACCAGTAGGATATTTGTAACAAATTTGAACCATTTATCGTACAAATTGACATTTTAGATCGTGCACTACATTCATATGGTACACCCCTGCACTAGCTACTGGGTCTCTGAATCTTTATGTATTTTTATTAGGATAAATTTTCGTAGTCGTCCTTCTAATTTTACGGTTGTCTCAATTTTGTACCTCTAGTCTCAATTTTGTCTCTATAGTTTACTTTACGTTCCAAATTGGTAAAATCATTAACACCGTTAATGAAACTTAACAGAAAAATATGATTAAAAAATTAAGTGCTCCAAATTTCAATCCGGTTGAATCAGTGCAAAAATCTTATTTTTTTGATCATTTTATCCTAGATGGTCGTAATGAATTTTTGGTTATAAGGCCTTTCAACGAGCACCCGAAAACTCTTTGTTTAGTTTTAGGTCTCTCTTAGAGCGTTCATTGAAAGGCTTAAGAGTTAAAAATCCATTATGACCATCTAAGATAAAATAATTAGAAAAATAAGATTTTCGCACCGGTTCAACTGGATTGAAAATTGAAACACTTAATCTTTTAATCATATTTTTCCGTTAAGTTTCATTAACGGTGTTAATGATTTTACCAATTTGGAACGTAAAACAAACTACATGGACGAAATTGAGATAATTGAAACTAGAGGGAGGGAATTGAGACAACCATAAAACTAGAAGGACGACTACGAAAATTTGTCCTTTTTATTATAAAATGTGATGGGTTAATCTACAATCAGCCCACAAGGCGGACGGTAAAAGGACCCTTTCTCCTTTCCCGATGGATGTCATTTCACTCAAAAGCAAAACTTCAGAGTTTACACCTGCCGTACATTTTTCCCTCCTTTACTTTATATCCAAATGACTATAACACCCTTCACTTCTTTACCACATAACAAAATTAACAAAAACAGAAATACTCCTACAAGACAGCAAAGAGGGGTCCACTCCTTTTCACTCCTGCGCTTTATCGTTTGTACACAAATATGGCAGTGTTTTTCACACACAAAAAAAAAAAAAACAAGAAATTTACTCCAGAGACACCGTTATTTTCTTTATGCAAAAAATTATAGTACAAAAAGTATATCAAAAATGTACGCAGGAGTATCTACCTAAATAATTCAAGCCGTTCAATTTTTATTTAAAATATTTTTAAAGAGACGTATTAAAACTAATTCAATTGGATATCGGTAAAGGGTTGATGTCTTCATTCAATTTAGTTTAATCGGGCTCTCTACTTGTAGATGATGGGATTAAACCCTCGAAAGTTAGTCAACATGGGCATAAAAATTGGTTCTATTTCAATATAATATCCGGTCATTATACAAGATAATTTAAAGAGCAAAAACTTGATTATGAGAGATTTAGAGTTTAAATTTAATTATGACCAATTAAAATAATATAATCAGAATAATAAAATTTTTGCACCGGTTCAAACAGATTAAAAATTTGAGCACTTAATTTTTTACTATATTTTCTAATATATAAATAGTCTCAAAAAAATTAAGTACTCCAATGATAATGCCAAAATTATTTTTATTTTGTGTCAAAACTCTAATACACAAAAGGCTTGTACCATGTGAAGTGTACAAGACTTTTATATGCTAAAGTTTTGACATTATCACTACATTTTCTGAGGACATTTACATATAAAAAAATATGATTAAAAAATTAAGTACTCTAATTTTTAATACGTTTAAACTGATTTGAAGCTCTTATTATTTTTATCATTTTATTCTAAAACTGCATAATTGTACTTTATCTCTAAAATTTATAATTAAATATCTATTTGTTATTTAAGGTCCTCAAGCATTAATTTAAGGGAAATGATATTACCACACCATTTATTGATAATTTCACTCTGCAAGTGTATTTTTGTACCAAAAAATACACTTACAAAATGTGAAATTATCAAAAAATAGTGTGGCAAAATCACTGCCCACACTTAATTGTAAAATCTTTGACTGTAAAAGGATTGCCATATTTCTGTACAAACGATAAAAGCAGGAGTGAAAAGGGAGTGGTTCCCTATTTGCCATCTTGTACTGTTAGTAGGAGTACTAGTTTTGTTATGTTTTAAAGAAGTGAAGAAGGGTGTTATTGTCATTTGGATATCTGACAATTAATTAAAAGAGGAATAAATATACGGCAGGTGTAAGTTTTGCTTTTGAGTGAAAGGACTTCCCATTGGGAAACGAGAAAGGCGCTTTTACCGTCCGCCCAGTGGGTTGACTGTAGATTAACCCAAATGTGATATCTTGGTTGTCCGGGGGCTCAAATCCGTGATTAACATGCAGTGTTGTGCTGCCCTTCTACGGAGTAATTATTATTTTTGTCAATCATGACAACAATGCGGTGATTCTTTTGTATAATTAACGCATCTTGATTGTAAAATGACTGCCTTTACCAGCTTAAAAATTCTAGCTTCTAGCTTTCTACAAATGGGCAAACAAAAGTACCTAGCTAGCGCCCATTCTGGGGTGTTCTGCTTTTTAAAAAGTTAATTTTTTTTTTTCAAACGGAGGTAATTTTAAATTCAAATATAATGAAAATGAAAAATATTTTTTTAATTTTTTTTGCATCGTTTAAAAGATCTTAATGAGATCTATCAAACAAGATCCATATTGGTAGGAAAATTATTTGTCTAAACACTGATTTTTGAGCTTGAAATTACCTTCTTTTTCAAAAAGTTCTTTTTTTCCAAAACCGGAACACCACCTAAGATGAAGTTCTCTTCCGAGAAATGCTAAAGACATGAGGACCCGGAGATGCTGACGAGCAGTGCAGAACAGTCGATTCGGTCATTCAACTTGCACGGATGGTTCGAATCGAATATGAGTACATCTAAATTGCATCCAAATCTGAATCATCCATTACTCGGTTAAGATCCGAACCGTCAATTGCTGAAATTCGGCCGCTTTGCATCGCTCTACAAAAAGATACATTGCAACATCTCCCATTCCAAAGACATGTAGTGCAGGTGGGCCTTGGACATTTTGCTTGGGTAATTTTTTGTGTGCCTCTTTAGCAGGTTTATTTTTCATTGACGAAGTTTACAATAATGATTCTCACATAGATTTTTTGCACATATTATGCACATACATTTTTGTGGGCCCATATCAGGGTTTCACAAAATGATCCGAACCGTTCATTTTTTTAAAAATATTTTTTGGAGGGTTTCCGTAAAAAACCACCTCCAACGGATATCGGTAAGAGCTTTCTCAGAAATAGTAAAGCGAATCATTTTGTTTTGCCTTACGATTTCTGAGAAAACTCTTACCAATATCCGTTGGAGCTGATTTTTTTAAAAGAACCCTCCAAAAAATATTTTTAATAAGATGAACGGTTCGGATCATTTTGTGGAATCCCGATATAGACTCCACAAAAATGTTTGTGCATGATATTTGCACAAAAATATGTGCAAGTAGCACTATTGCGAAGTTTAAATGGTTAGACCGTACTAAACAAAGGTGTATTTAACAGTTAAATTTGTAAATCTTTAACCTTTTTACCGATTTCAACTCATTATTGCACTTTTCGTATTCTAATCTTCCTTTTTTTACCCTTGTGTTTTTTAGTGCAAATGGACAATTGATATCTGTTAAATTAATTAACAGAATTTCTCGATGTCCCCTTTTTTATTTGATCTGAACATATCTTGATTTTGTTTGTTCCCAATGCATATTACAGCGGACACCGTGTTTCTTTGGCCCGGGGATCATGTAGGGCAGCCCGCTCTACAGAGTTGTGGTGCGGTCAATCCAGCCTTCTATTTTCGCAATGGATGGCTCGGATTTTAATGCGAATAATGGATGATTCAGATTAGTAATAGTTCGGATTAAATCTAAGTCGTCTGTGCCAAAATATTGGACGACTAGATCGGACGCCTTTTGCGGCTGTGCACTACAGGAAACCCCAATCCATTTCTATCGGATAAATAACTTTGTTTTAGTTTTTTGCCAATTTATTAAGCATCAAAATGTACAAAAAAGAGAATCAATTAAGGATCGAGGAAGTATTTATAATTATTACTTAGGAGATCAGTATTTGATGTACAGTATTACCATATTTCTCAAGATACATTTTTGTAGAATTAATTTTTCAAGGAGTACAAAAAAAGAGAGAGGAAGTATTAATGAGGAGATCGGTAACCACATTTGTCAAGATACATTTGTAGAATTGATTTGTCAAAGGATAGAAAACTCCAAACTGCGATTATATATACTATATATAAATGCATAATCTCCCATGAAATTTAAAAGTCAATTCCATATCTAATCTCATACATTGTGATTTGTGTGTACTTATTTAGTGCCCTTTTGCACCGCCACTGGGTGTTTCAGAGCCTTCCAAAATCACACAGTTGAACTAACACACAAACATCTATGTAAATATGTAGTGTTAAAGGACTCTAATCATGTGACAGTGTCCTAAGTTTATTGAATAATTTTTAGCTGTGGTGGCGTTTGTGTTATGTGTTTGACCCTCGCGAGTATAGGATGACAATTAGTTGATTTTAATTCCTTCCTTTTTGGTAAATAAAAATGGCCTTTTGAATGGACGTTTCCTCGATAATCGTTGAACCAAACATGAAAATGCGTATCCTGAGTTGGTAGGTGGGTGGAGGATTGTCAAGTCATTAATTTCAGAAATTAATGGAGTATGAGGAATGCATATTCGGCTCCAAATAATCAATTTGACAAAAAAATAAATAAATAAATAAACCCGAAGGGGTTGGCTTGATCATGGTCAATGATTGAAACTTATGTGTTTGCTCTTTGTTACGGTCTCATCTCTCAAGTTTGAAATTTTTATATGCAAACAACTTTTTTGAGGCAAGCCTATAAGCTATGGTCCATAAAAAGATTTGTTCACCCTTTAGTTAAGACCTCCATTAGTAGAGAGTTGGATCGATTGGTTTCTAGGCATAAGCTAGACCGTACACCTGAATTATAAAAAATATTGAAAATGCATATAATGAGATTGTAAGGTGGACTCTTACTGTGCGAAAACAAAAGCTACTACTAGATGTGAAGCTATTATTAATTTCCTTTA
Organism: Rhododendron simsii; assembly: GCA_014282245.1. Classification (NCBI taxonomy): domain Eukaryota; kingdom Viridiplantae; phylum Streptophyta; class Magnoliopsida; order Ericales; family Ericaceae; genus Rhododendron; species Rhododendron simsii. Next base: position 25,185,277 of record CM024955.1, read on the forward strand.
TAATCTAAAATATTCAGATTGCTGGATAATTGTCAAGCAATTATAATTAATTTCAAAAAAATAAAAACTAGTCGTTGTACTTAGAGGTGGCAAATAGACGGATCTAGGCGGGTTTAGACGGATTGAAATAGGTTGTGGGTCTAATATGAGCGAGCCAATATGGGTTAAATAATAAACTGGTTGAAACGGATCGGGTCGGATATATATGGGTCAAGCCAAATCCAAACCCACCCGACCCATTTTCCTTCTCTCTCTCTCTCTCTCTCTCTCTCTCTCTCTCTCTCTCTCTCTCTCTCTTTTTACTCCTTCTCCCCGACACGATTCCTTATCCATGATTTTTTTTTTTACTTCTTTTGTCGACCCGAAAGGCCTTTCCCCATCCTCCTGCCCTCCACCTAGAATTCCTCTCTCTCTCTCTCTCTCTCTCTCTCTCTCTCTCTCTCTCTCTCTTATTAGCTTCCAATGTTTCTCTTTCAAACACCAATTATTTTAAATTGCCATATAATATCATGAATAAAAAAATTCTATAGAGTATGAAATACGTAACAAAGTACACATTTGATGTTAAAATTTGAAAAATCTGATAAAGATGCACAAATATTTGTTAGGGTAAGTTTGGCAAACTTTTTAGGTATTTTCTTTGGTCTTTTTTTGGCCCTTATTCTCATTTCATTTGAATTTTTTTTTAACTTTGGTCTATGTTTTTATGCTCTTCCGACGAAGAAAAATACGATGTAAAAATTATACCATGATCTCGTATGAATTGAGAAAAGACAACCAAGAAGACCCATTATTTTTTGTCTTCATTTAAATTTTTTCGTATTTGTTAGTTTTGCGTCTCACTTTTGTGACTTATTGATTCATATTGACGAGAGAAACTGCAAAAGTAAACAAAAAATTGATCGAAACTCAATTTTTTTTTGAAAAAGACAAAAAAAATCAAAAGATAGCGTTTTGAATTATTTTTTGTCCTTTTCAAAAAATTTATGAAGGACAAACAAGACACTATGATTGAAAACATTTTACTCCAAGTCAATTTGGGTAACAGTGATATAGAAAAGGAAAGAAGAACAACGAGAAAGAAGGCAGCGAGACATAGTGACAGAAGAAAACAAGTCAATTTGGGTCTTTAAGTTCAACCAATATTGAACTCATTTTTAACTCACCTAAACTCATATAAATATGGGTTGATATATGGGTTATATAATATGACGGGTTGGGTTATAAGTAGACGGATTTGAACGGATTACAAAATATGAATTGAGATTGTCACCTCTAATCGTACTTATACGCATAAACCCATCTGAATAGTTTTTAGATTTATAAATAAAGAAAAATCATACTCCTAATAAGTCAAAATGCTTTTTCTAATTTCCACCGGGCCGAAGGATGTACTCCTACTCCAAGTCTCCAACCACCCTTCCGGTTCCGTGTGAACGTGTAACTCCGTTACGTGTAACTCAATGAAAAAGACAATTCTTGCAGCCAAACGGACCACTAAAGTGTCTTCTGGGCGTACTACTCCTATAAAGGAAGAAAATACACAACATCAATGCCATCCATCTCCACACTCCACAGTTCTGCTTTCCTCCTTTTCCACTTTTGTCCACCTTGTTTCTCGACTTGAGAAGAGAGAGAAGAAAGAATGGTGTATTTGCTTTCCACACACAGTTAATCGAAGTTTGAATTTTAAGGTAAAGTTGTATGAAAGTAAATTTTTTTTGATTTTTTAAAATATTGACATAAAAGACTTGTATTTGACTAGAGTGAAAAGAGAATAAGAGTAGGTGCAAATAAAGAGGTCAAATCTATCTATCATCAATCACTATCAATATACTATAAAAATGTGTTTCATTCCATAGGCCTTTAAACCCCTTCCTAATTTCTTTGAATTTTTCACTTTTTTTTTTTATAAAGAGAGAGAGAAGTGTAAGGAAGAGAGAGGGAGTGGAGAAACGTGGGAGAGTGAGGGAGAGAGAGGAAGAAAGTTATCCTATGCTCTTGGTTATTGTCACATGATATTTCAAATTTATTTTTCACTTCACGACTTTCAATGTATAAAATGAGATTAATATTAATGTACATCGAACATGGGATTGAAAAAAAATATTAAATTATTTTTTTATCAACTATCTGTTGTGTCTGTTTGATGTTGAAAGAGGCGGAAAAAATCAATGTGATTTTTTTAGATTCATGCATTGAACAGACATATAAACACTAATCAGAAAGAGATAGAAGAAAGAAGTGGTAAATGTGAGATACGAAAATATCCGAGACATTAAATTCGTCCCCACCCCGTTTAGATTTGGTTACAGTCTAACAGATACCCACACGTGTGCCTCCATTAATTCCTCTCTCCTTTTATCCCCCACTCCTCTCCCCAAAACTTCACCACACCCCTCGATCTCAAGAAAAGAAAAACCTTCACCAATCACCCACCCCTCAACCATGGAGTCTTCAATCCCTTTCTCTCTCCACCTCTTCCTCCTCGCATCCTCTCTATCCCTCCTCACCTTCCTCCTCCTCCGCCGCTCCTCCCGCCTCCGCCGCAACCTCCTCCTCCCTCCGGGCACCCTCGGCCTCCCCTTCCTCGGCGAGACCCTCCACATCATCGCCGCCTACAAAACATCCAACCCGGAGCCCTTCATCGACGACCGGGTCGCCCGGTTCGGACCGGTCTTCACCACCCACGTCTTCGGCGAGCCGACCGTGTTCTCCGCTGACCCGGACACCAACCGGTTCATACTCCTCAACGAGGGCAAGCTGTTCGAGTCGAGCTATCCCGGTTCGATCTCGAACCTGCTCGGGAGGCACTCGCTGCTGCTGATGAAGGGGAGCCTTCACAAGCGGATGCATTCGCTCACGATGAGCTTTGCGAATTCTTCGATCATTCGAGACCACTTGATGGTGGATATAGACCGGTTGGTCCGCCTCAACTTGGAGTCTTGGACCGGACGGGTCTTGCTCATGGAGGAAGCCAAAAAGGTACGTACAAGTCTGATTCGTCTGAGTTGACTCGGTCGTGAATCGGCGAGATGCGCAATGTGTGGAACCCACCTCTTGGGAGTGTTAAGTCTTAAGTTCGTTTTTTCATCTCAAAATTTATGGACACGATTTTTAATAATTTTTTTTTATTTATCTTTCTTCACTCACTACTCTCTTCTTTATAATTAGAACCTGTGTTAGAGAGATAGATCCTGCACACATTCGAGATGCGCAATGTGCAAGTGTTAGAAATTTTTTTTTCATAAAAAAAAACTACTGCAGTTGGGTTGTTGAATGTGTCATCCTAGTTGGCACACGTTTTGTCATAATGATTTTTTTTTTTCTTTTTTTAAAACGCCATAATAACTTGCTACTTTTTGGATTAATTAGAGAATGTTTTAGATAATATAAATATTCGTGTGAGAGGATGGACCATGTATTTTTTTTCATGAGGATAATGCCACGATATCTCCTCTCTCTTCATAAGGTGGAAATGATTTCACCTAGCATGTGCACGTTTGTATTGGGATTTATATTCTCCTACTTTTTTTTGGCTCTTGCTTTTGGTTTTGGTTTTATATATGTTACTATATTACTATATTTGCCACTGCCAGGTTTATTCTTTCCGAAGGTTCTAGTAATAATTAAAGAATATTGTTACTGTACATATATATTACGGAGTACATGCATTAGCAGTAAACTTTTAATCTATTAGTAATTAATAGCGTTAATTAATTAAGATTTGTTGTTTTGCGGGCAGATTACGTTTGAGTTAACAGTAAAGCAGCTGATGAGTTTCGACCCATGCGAGTGGACGGAGAGGCTTAGAAAGGAGTACATTCTCGTCATCGACGGCTTCTTCACCATTCCTTTCCCCCTCTTCTCCACCACCTACCGCCGTGCCATCCAAGTATATACCTCATTTATCTAGGACTTAATTACATAAATCATTATTAATTGTCTTCTATATTATTATGGGGTTCTGTGATCTGTGCTAATTAATGGTTGGTGTGGATTTTAATTGTTTATTTTTGAAGGCTAGAGGCAAAGTGGCGGAGGCGTTGAGCTTGGTGGTGAGGGAGAGGAGGAGAGAGAGCGAGAGAGGAGAGAGAAAGAACGACATGCTGGGAGCTTTGCTGGAGGAGGAAGGCGGGTTCTCTGACGAGGAGATAGTGGATTTCTTGGTGGCGCTGCTGGTAGCCGGGTATGAAACAACCTCCACCATCATGACCCTCGCCGTTAAGTTCCTCACGGAGACTCCCCTGGCCTTGGCCCAGCTCAAGGTGTGTTGTGTTCTACTCTCTCTCTCTCTCTCTCTAGAAGTAGAGTTGCTTTTGGGTAGAGTTGGAGTTGTCCCCATAATGGGGCGTTTGATGCTGGACCCTACCACTGCTACTCATGATTATGTTGGGAGGGGAGGGGGGGTCTGTGTCTCTTGCTTTCCTTGCTTCCCTTCCCTTATCTACGATTCTCAACCAACCAAATAATGCGAGGAAAGACTAAAAGGAAGCTGGCTGTGGTAATATGGCATTGTGTTTCTTATTATTCCACTTCGTGCTTATCCTGTTTTTGAACAAAAAAGCCACGCAAATGGGTACCCAAATGGTCTTTCTAATTTTAACTGGTGAAAAGTTTTTCATGAAACAAACCGGCTGATTATTCAATACTTGCGAACCATCATGTGATATTGCCGTGAAGTACTCTCAACAAATAAAAGATCGCCACTACATGCATGGATCATTCCATGTCTGTCAATCACCAACGAAGAAGATTAACGATAACTTGGCTGAACAATTACTCGGGTCGAGTTCCTTGCCAAATTTTTTGTATGGTATGGTTTTGGAGTAATTGTTTGCAGCCTGAAAGACGAAACTGACCTTGTAGTATATTATATATATATATATATATATATATATATATTTATATGCATTTTGTGGTGCGATGGAAAGTAGTAGTAGTACACTCCCGTCCCGTGGAGTTCATAGGGAAGTGTGTGTGTGTGTGTGGTGTTGGGAAGTGTGGGGTGGAGTGGAGTGGTGGTCAAAAGTAGTAGTAAAAATACAGAGCGTGTAAGTCAAAGTTGGAACAAAACATTCGGGTGGGTTTAGGAAGCGGACAAAATGATGTCCAGAAAGCTGCTGCACGCCTTCATTCATTCAACTTGTAATGTCAGTAATCGAGAAACTTTTGGTTGGTATCCGACGCTTAGATTTGGACTGTTCAAAAATACAATTGACGGTTAGGGTTAAAAATATTCTAAAAAATCCGTTCAATATTTTTAATTCGGATCTTCAGTTGCATTTTTGAACGGTTAGAATGTGTGTTGCCGGTATTAGGATACCATGTGAAACCCAATTTGCAACAAAAAAATTCTAAGAGTGTAAGGATCTCATATTCACGTGAATACCCTCGTGTGATGCCCAAAATTACCGTTTTATTCATTTTTTGTAATCATGGGGTACCTGACTTCGAGGGATGCGATTCGTTTCACCCTTTTTTCCCTAACCTTTTTTTTTTTTTGGGTTTAAACGTTTTTCCCTCCACCAAAATCCCATTTGGTGCAAGGATTAATATGTAATTGTAAGCACTAGAAACAACTTATAAAGTGCACGGATTTTTTAATTTTAAACACAAAAATATGGATAAAGTGTATTTATAAGCAAGTAATCTCTCTGCCCTATTTTGTCGGTCCATAATTCTATTTTGGGATATCCTAAAATATTATTCTCTCCGTTCCAATTTGTTTGTACTCAAAAATTAAAAAATAGGAAAAAGTAGAGAGAGGGAGATAATAAAAGAAACAAACAAAATCAACTACAATAATTAGATAACTCCTTTTATTGTATTTTCTTTTTTAGGTCTCTTTTTATTGTTTTTTTTTAAGGTCTTTTTTAAGTCACTCCCACATGCGAGTGTCTGTTGCAAGTTGTAATCAAACAACTCTAAAATGCTCATTAACATTTCTGTATAAAGTTCACAATTTGTATTTGGCATGGCTCACCATAAGCCTGTCAATGGACCGGGATCCTCAAAACAATACGAATCCAATCTTCACAAATCCGCCAAGGTCAATCCGAATCCGGAAAATCGGATATACAATCCGAAAACCCAATCCATTCCGATTCCAATTCATGACCTTTTTTTTTAATCGTACCATAATGCTTAATAATTAGAGGTGTTATGTGTAAATGGAGTTAGTGAATTGTTATATTAAGTTGGTGTGACAACAGATCAGAGTCGGAATTGGACTGGAATATCTGGATCCGATCCGTTAATTGTCAAATTTCCCGAATTCCTATTAAACGAGTTTTTAGATTGGATTTTTTTACCGGATTCGGATTTTGTCGGATCATATATGGTTCTATTGGCAGACCTAGTTTATGGATATCTGGCATGGTTTTTTTTTTTTTTTTTGTCAATCGTCATACATCAGCGGGGGTTAGTAGGGGGTGTTAGAGTTAGCACATGGAGTCCAGAAGCTATCCATAGCTTGGGACCCCAGGGTATTGCTCCTGCAGGAGTCGAACCCAAGACCTCCCCCTTGGGGGAGAGATGACAAACCAACTGCACTAGGCAGTGGTTGTCATATCTGGCATGGTTTACTATACATGCATTATGTACATGCGTATTGCTTTTCAATGATATGACAAGTAACGTTCAATAAAAATGTGAGCAGGCCTGGAAACTTTTTGATATGGTATCTACCTTTTGGAATCCTCTATAAATGACATTTATGTAAATTGGGATGCAGGAAGAGCAAGATGAGATTAGGTCAAGAAAAGGAAAATCAGAGGCTCTGCAATGGAACGATTACAAGTCGATGCCATTCACGCAATGCGTAAGTGAATTTCACCACCCTTTTTGTCGACAATTATTTGATTCTTAATCAACGAATTTTTTTTATTTTTCGCAACTAAAAGCTCTTAATTTTCTATGTTTTGCAGGTTGTTAATGAAACCCTAAGAGTAGCCAACATAATTAGTGGGGTATTCAGGCGAGCAATGACCGACGTCAACGTAAAAGGTAGAGACTAAAAAAATTTCCCATTAAGATTATCTAAATGCTGTTGCAATGATCGTACCAGTGCTGCATACCATGTGCTCTTTTGTTTTGTTTTAGTTTTTTTTTTCTTTTCTTTTCAAAATGATAGGAGAAAAGCAAAATGTTTTATAACTTGGATTAGAAACCACCTTTTGCTTACTTTTACAAATGTGCTTGAATTATGTGTTGATCCTAAATGTAAAGGACTCTGATCATATGCTAAGAATAAAGATCCCTTACTTTGGAGGAGGGGCCGGGGCACTGCAGGCTGCTGTGCTCTAATACGGACCTTGTGCCGAGTTCTAAAATGCAAATAGGATATTTTGATTTATTTATGTACAAGCCAAACTGTTTCCCCTCCCCTTATTTTGCCCAATACAAGCCAGAGTATGCTATGGAGCGATGAAAGACTCTTGCAGCATCGTTATTTTTCCAACACGAGGGCTACTTATAACATGTTGAAAAAACTCTTTGAAAAATTAACAGGCAAATTGAGTCTCTCTATGAAGGGAAAATAAACAATATAAAGTTAAAGATTTAGCGAACGAAATTGTATAGGGTACCAGATTTTTTTGGTAAATTGATAGTGTATATTTTCCATCTATGTAAACAGGTTACACAATTCCAAAAGGATGGAAGGTTTTTGCTTCTCTTAGGGCTGTACATATGAATCAAGACCACTTTAAGGATGCTCGCACTTTCAACCCATGGAGATGGCAGGTACACCTCTCTCTCTCTCTCTCTCTCTCTCTCTCTCTCTCTCTCTCTCTCTCTCTCTCAAGTTTCGGCGACATGGTTTAAAAGGAAACTAAATAAACAGGCTGATTCGGGAACAACAAACTCCTTGAATCTCTTCATTCCATTTGGTGGTGGGCCACGGAGGTGCCCCGGTGCAGAGCTTGCTAGGGTTGAACTCTCAGTTTTTCTTCACCACCTTGTCACTCAGTTCAGGTACACATCATTGAGGGGACTGCTTCACTATGTTTTCTTGCATTCCAGTCACTAACCTTGATCGGGTGCTTTTGATTACAGTTGGGTTCCTGCAGAAGAAGATAAGTTGGTGTTCTTTCCAACGACAAGGATGCAAAAGCGGTATCCCCTCATTGTGCAACGCCAAAATCTAAGAGCGTCCGACTCCATCTAGGAAGGTCGAATGCCAGAAAGTGATATTGGAGTCAGATAGAAGAACGCAGCAGAAGAAATGTAATCTTTTCAATTATGCAATAAGATGAGTAAATATATTAGCGGATAGTGTATATATGTAAATGAATTATTCAATCGAGTTGAGCTTGAATTATCATTAGCTGTCTAGAATGTATTATTTAGAGTAACATTCGTCTGCCAAACTGAGCAAACAAAAAGACCAGACTACATATATGTAATCAGGTAACTTAGAGGCAACTAAACCAAGCTAGAAAAACGAGTTGCAGCCACTTTTTTCAGAAAATAAATTCAGTTGTTTAGAGATTGCTATTTATTTACCACGTCTAATGGAAGATAGCATGGAAACCACATTAGCGAACAGAGTTGAAAGGGAGGGGGTGCGGGGGGGAGGGAAGCATGCACTGATTGTTGATTATTTGTAAGTTAAAAGAGCACAAAAAATACAAAATTGAAAGCAGGAAAACCCAGAGTATCCACTGTACGTAAAGCAGCAAAACAAAACACAGAAACTTAAGGTGAAATGTTTGTTACCCAAGTGAGTCCGAGAGGCGAGAGATGATAGAACGGTTGTGCTGATTTGCATCAGTGTGAACTAACCGTTCTGATTTGCATCGGTGTGTACTGCAACAGGTTGAAACAGTGCTTCACGATGTCAAATATGGCAACGGAAAGTCAACAAATGCTGGAACTGGTTATGGTCGTCTGTAGGCCATGCTCGGCAAACATAGAACCTCGAATCGGCAATGTTTGGCGGAGACCATGGTCGTCGAACAAAATTGTTGATTGCCAGGGTGTTCTGGCTATGAAACTGCTGTAGAAGAAAACTTGAATGAATTTTTCTTTATTATCAAACCAAACTAAGGCCAGAAACTTTAGTGGCATATCTTTCATCCATCTGTGTCCTCACAATCTCGACATCGGCAAACCTACCAAAGCTAGCAAATAAGTTGGACAACAGCACATAATCGCCACTGTAGACACCCCAATCCGATTTTCCAATCGTTTTATTTCTTTTTCAGTTTCTTGTTCCTCCGATGATGAATCAAGTCGAAAACAGTCTTGAGAAAATGAAATAGCTTGAGCTTGGTATGTGTGGAACCCATCCTTAACCCTAAAACCCTTAAACCCAAACCTTGACTGAAGGTTTGACCATTGCGCGACCCACTGGGTCTCTCGCGTGAGGCTCTACTTGCGAGGTGGTGGTCAAAGTCAAACTTTGACTGATTGACCGTCGCGGGGAAGCTAGAACCCTCGCGATGGTCTCACTCCATCGCGCGATGGTCAACACCTGTCATATCCAGTAGTTTCCAGCTGGATTTTGTGATGATCAGGGGTCTACAGGCCTGTACAACCCCGTTACGTCGGCTGAAAAACGTTTTGCAGGACTACCCTTGCACCACCTCCACCCCACTCTCCCATTAAACTCCATACCTTACTTCTCCACCAAGTAAGTGCAGCCACCAAGTAAGTGCAGCCAGCATTGCTGGCTGGCTGCATTGCCTTGCATCACCCACCAACAAACCCTCCTCTTTCTATAAAAAGCCCACAAGGTCTTCATTCCAAAGGGTTACCAAAAATTTTCCAAAAGAGAAGCAAGAGCTACAAGCTTGATCACTTCTTTCATTCAAATCACTCCCATTTACTCATTTACCAAGCCATACCACCTCACTCAAGCCATATTCAAGACACTCAAGCAAAAGTATAACCCTTATTGTTTACTGTTTTGATCCCTGAGGGGGGCTAAGGCTGGTAATCAATATCAGTCTTGGTCCTAAGGCCAGCAAATTTACAAGTTACTGTGGATAGGCAAACCCACGCGCGAGGTACCCACTCCATCGCGCAACGCTTCTTGCTCGTGTGATATGGTTCTCGTGGGGATGAGATCCTTGCCCTGGTATAGATATATGGTTTCATGTTTTCCTGCCTAATGATATTTGGTATATTTCACTGTTTTGCACGCTAAAATCAGTATATTAGTTCATTTTATACCTCTACTTACTTTGGAATGCTCCTGGGTTGTTTCTGAATATGTCTCAGAACCCAGGCATGCAAAGCAATTCCTGGAAGTCCAGTCAGAACACTCGCGCGATGATGTGATTTCATTGCGCGATGATTTGGCCACTTTCAGTAATTGCCCTTGCATGGGCAGTTAGGCTCTTGGCCTCTGTTTTGATACCCTCACTGTTTAAGGGTTGTATTTTATTCCAGTTGTGTTTAATTGTAATAATGGCTTACTTTCAGTACATAAAAACTGCTTGGTTTGACCCTGGGTGTGCACTAGTCCTTCCAGAGCCCAGAAGGAGATAAAATTTAACCTGTTGGTGGGATGTCAATACTCGCGCGATGGTTTGAGAGTGTCGCACGATGGTTTGATTTGCATGCATGAACTTTCGTGCATGCAAGTTGGCCGCTGCTCGCGATAAACTTAAACCAAGACACTGTTCTGGCATCCTGAAACCAGTGTTAAATGTTATCTCATTTATTCCTTATCAAATCGTGTATCCATGCTATTATTTATCACACCCTGCAAATTGTTACAGTTTAATCCCCGATTAACTGTTTCCCCGCCCTAATTGGCTAAAAACTGATTAATCAAATGGAATCGCAAAACAAACATTTTCGCAAAAGCCTAAGCAGAGACCGATCTCCGGATTGGGCGAGAGGGGTGCCATAAAATCCTTCCCCTCTCGTAACTTGGCTCCCGAACCTAGATATGGTTATGACGGACTGGTTCCTTAACTTTTTCAAATCAAAGAAGTGCGGCAAGTGCTTCGAAATACGGTTCCTTAGGTGTCGGACCTTCAAACCCAAGTGGCGACTCTGTATTTTTGCGAGCGCTTGACGTCCAGCTTTAAAAGCGCTCCCGCGAACTGGCAGCATCTCTTCTTTCTCAAGAGGTGGGAAGAAATCCCTTCACCAAAGAGAGAGAAAGATCGGGCAAATTGCATTGCCCACAGTGGCGACTCTGCTGGGGATCGAACCAATATTAGTCTATACTTAAAGTTTAAAACATTTTTGAACAAATCCTTAAAAGTCTGTCAAAACGGTGAGCTTCGCGCTGCCGAAGGTTAGGATGGTGATTTAACAGGACCCCGTGTCCGGCCAATCTAATCTGGGACTTTTCCATTTGTTCAAAATATGTTATTTCCTCTAAAAATGGACCAAATAAAGTGAGCCAAATTTGAAACAGGATTTGCAAATTTGCGATTCCATTCCATTAATCAAAATTTTGGCATTTTCATCTGCATCGATGTAGGATAAGCTTCGTTGGATCGTTTTGGCAATCCGGCATGGTTTATCGGAGCCCGGGTACCCCGAATGACCAACAACCTTCGACGAGATTGTTGCTTTGCGATTACGCGGGCAACGAGAGGTATATCTTGGCTCTAGTTAGAGGAACCTGTTACAAACCAAAATCAGCCTTTGCATATACAAAGCACTAGCACTCTCCAAACTAGGACAGGTACCTGCAGGGTAAGATTACTTGCATCTAACCCCCATATACTGTCGATGTGTTACTATTTTCCCTATAGCATGCACTGTACATACATGTATACCGTTTTGCGGAGAAGCACGTTTAGGGCGGCTCCTAGGTTCTCACTCCTTCGAGTCTGTTTTATGATTATTAGGATATTGCATTGGCCCGATGAGGAGTCGTGCATCTCGATGGTGCACGTTGTCTATTTTTCCAAATCCTAAGATCGATTAGACTTTGGGAAATCAGAACTTTCTAAATCTTTGGCTAATTTCCCAACCGATGTTTCAAACAGAAAACAAGGAACAAACGGGAAAATGCCGTGATGCTTACACCACTTTGGTTATCATGCGAAGCATGTACACCATCTAGGCTATGGCACTGTGCTGCCTACGCCACCCTGGTTATAGTATCACGCTATCCACACCAAATTGTTCCAAGTTCAAAATTGAGACTTCCGAAACGGAATAGTCAAAACCTTAGACTGTTTTGACATCTCTTAGTATTAGTTGATACAAGTAAGAATACACCTCGAAAAGATTTCTGAGGATCACTGGCAATGTCTGAACATCATAAGACAAACTTGTCTGCTAGTCTTAGAGTCTAAGGGCGACACTGATGTCGGTGACTGTGTTTTCGCTTTAGTCTTTTATTTAGATTAAAGTTGCTGCAGGGCCCTTATTAAGCCTTTTCTCACTTTCTGCAAGCAAAGTTCTGAACCATTGCACCGCCAAGGAAAGTATCGAGGCAGAAAGCCAAATCCACTTGGGAACGTCTGCATCAGAATCCGGTTCAGAGGTTAGTCAGACCTCAAGCCCAGTCGGTCACCACGGAAGACTCTCCGCGTTCTCTGCTCGCCACTCTACAATCGGCTGCGTCCCCTATCTTTGAGGAAACAGAATCCCCAGATTCGCCTGCTCCCTCTTCTATGTCAAGCACCTCGGGACCACCAATCATGGCAGATCAACCGCAACTGCTCACTTTGGAAACCATCCTCATGAACATCCAGACTAGCATTGCCGCTATACAGCAAAGGGCCGCTCAGACAGATGCCAACATGACCCGCCTAAATGACTTCTTTAACACTCGTCTTCCTCCAACTGTTCAAGAGGAGGGTGAGGCCGAAGAGGACATGCATGAGCAACCCATCATGGTCCAAGATCCGGATCATCCAGGGCGTTTAGTAGCTTTGGTCAACCCTAGGAGGACTCGAATTCCCGCTCAAAATCCAGGTGTTACTGCTGTTAGAACTACTCAGAATCCTGACATGACTGCTCTTGTCGCCAAAATGGCTAAGCTGGAAGAATCTGCTTCAAAGTCCGAGAAGATCAGTGCTGGGGGGATCGACTTGGATCGTCTCTGCCTTTATCCCAATGCTAAACTTCCCGACAAATTCAAAATGCCTGATATGGCCAAGTTCAACGGCAGTGGCGATCCTAAAACCCATCTCTACGGTTACCATGCTGCCATGAAGCTCTTATCAGTAGAGCCCGAAGCCATGTCTCAGCTGTTTCCTCAAACCCTCTTGGGCCCTGCTTTCCACTGGTTTCTGTCGCTCGACATTGCCAAGCGAAGGACTTGGGAGGACATCGGGGCTTCGTTTATTTCGCAGTACAGCTATAATTCCCAGCTCAAAATGACTACTCGTGAGTTAGAGTCCACCAAGATGGAAGCTAAGGAGTCCTTCGCAGATTTCGTCAAAAGGTGGAGGGCCAAGACCGCTCAAATGACCGAACGCCCGAGCGAAAGGGATCAGCTTCGTATCATCTCCCACAACCTCCAGCCTGATTATGCTAGACACTTGGTTCTCGTTCAAGCGTCCTCCAACTTCGACACCTTCTTCGAGTCTAGCCTGGCCAACGAATATGCACTGCAGAGTGGGATTCTGTCAAAAGGGGAATCTTCTAATCCGCCAAAGTCAAAGTCTCGGGCGTACTCTGGAAACACCAATGCGCTGTTTGGGGGAGGGACTTACTCCAATACCGTAACCAGTGGTACCAATGCCTCTTCCTCAAATGCTGCCAACCACATTGCTGAGGTCCATCAAGTGCAGACCCCGCAGAATAACCGGCCTCGCAACCAACCTCGCAGCTTCTCTGCATTCAAGGCTCCATTGTCCTCAGTCATGAAGAAACTGGTTCAATCAGGACATCTGAAGCTCCTCGACCTAACTCCTCTGCCTAAGAACCCTTCACCCAACTTCAAAGCCAACCTCTATTGTGCCTACCACCAAGGGGCTGGTCATCTTACAGATTCCTGCTTTCGCCTCCGTCATGCGATTCAGGATCTCATAGATGAAGGAACCCTTCATGCTCCACCACCGTCAACTCAAAAGCCAAACATCCTTTCCAATTCCATGCCAAACCACAAAAATGTTCCACGCATTAACCACATATCCCTCAACTCCACTGATATATCCATCAGGTCCACCATATTCAACCCTACTGACCATATAACCTCAACAGATCAACCTAGGCCGATCGTGCCTATACCCTCCCAACCCGAGGCCGAGGTTTCCTATATCCGCTCTGAAGAAGGACAGTCGTCCAATTCCAATGCGCCCTCCGCGCGCCTGCAGAACAGAGCATTTGTGTTCAACGCTTCCATCAGTGACCTGTTCCACCAGTCTATCCCATCTGTGCAGCTCAACTCTGCCTCTTCTTTGGATAGCCCATATTTCAATGTGACGAATCCCAACCCTTCTCCAAGTCTAGTGGATCGCTTCAGATCTACCATGCCCCCTCAACCAGAACAACAACTTGACATGCAAGCTGTAGGGTGGGCCATAGCTGATAACAATGACTATGCCACCCCCATAATCAACGAATGGACAGAACTGGAGTTGGATGGTTTCCCTCAGAATCCCGAGTATGTCCCTTTTGACCATGCTTGGTACGATGCTTGGATGGCCAATTATGAGGCAGCCATGCTTGACCCTTTGGATGGTTTCTCATTAGACATGCTGTTTCAACAACCTCAACCTGTTCTGCCCAAGGAAGAGTACTATTGGGATCTCGAGCCCGCTTGGCAATTTCCGTTGGGATTTGACCCTAATCCTCTCCAAGGTTACGCTCTGCCCAACCATGAAATCCAGTATTTGGAGGAGGACCTTATCCAAGATGAGACCCGTGTTCTAGGGAAATGCTTCTTCCCTTCTACTCTCGACAGGCTGGTTAATTCGGTGGCTGATACCGAATATGATCCCACGTTTTACATCGTCGACGAAAACCTCCCACGCCCTGTAGTGCCTTCCCCACCTGAAGAGGATTGCAATATCATGGTTACGGACCTTGTACCACCAGCTGATCTTTGGGATGTCGATGATGTAGTCAATATCCAAGTTGGGTCCGAGGTTTGGACCGTCAATCGTTCCTTCGCTGACGGAGGACTTTGGGATGTCCCTTTTGTTGCCAGTGCGGAACCTGTTCTGGAGACTGTAGCTGTTGGGAATCCGGATTTCTGGGAATCACTATTGATGAAAGATCTGGCTGAAGATTTGGCTTTGGACATGGAAGTTCCTGTAGCCCCTCCGTCTTCTGACAAAGGGAAGCGCAAATTGGGGGAAGTCCCTGCTGATCTTTGGGATGATAGTCAAAACCCTCAAGTGGTGCCTTCTTCAGAGAACGTTCTTAACGTTACAAGGAGTGGACGAATTTTTCAGCCTGCTAATCTGCAAGCTGGGAGTTCGTCCAATTCTTCTAACCAAAAGAACGAACCTCCCATTTTCTCAAGGTCTGCACCATTTGAGGTACGTGCTGGCCCCCCGAACGATGACATGATTCAAAGACAACTGGAGCCGATTCCCGCTGCCATATCACTCTGGGGACTAATCTGTTCCTCCCGTGAGCATCGTCAAAAGTTCTGCCACACTCTCTCTCGCCTTGAGATTCGACCAGATGTCACACCTGAAGCGATGATCTCCCTTATCCTCCCGCCTACTTCCAAGCATACCGTGGTCTTCACTGATAAAGATCTGCCGCTTGAAGGAGTTGACCACAATCGCCCCTTGCATATCACTATCAAAAGCTATGGACTCTGGGTTCCGACTGTTCTCATCGATAATGGTTCGGCAATCAATGTTTGTCCCTTGAGGGTCGCTCACCGTCTGGGACTAACTGGGAGGGACTTTACACCTTCTAGCATGGCAGTTAAGGCATATGACAGTCGCATGGTTGATGGCACGCTTGTGCTCAACCTCGATGCAGAAGGATTCAAAATGGATGTCGAGTTCCATATGGTTGACATCCCAGCTTCCTTCAATCTCTTGCTAGGAAGGCCATGGCTTCACAGATCTGACATCATGGTCGTGCCATCTACTCTTCATCAGAAAGTCATGCTGGGACTTCCTACTGGGACTTTGACTATCTGCGGAGATTCGGGCATTCGCCCGTTTAAGGAGGACGGCACACCCGTTTTGGGTATCGCGCATGACAACGAAGACGTCAACCTCGCGGGTTTCTCTTTTGACACTTCGGGCTCGATTTCGGCCATCTACGTAGATGGGGACTTCATCATAAGCTCTGTCGCTCTAGACATTATGAGAAGGATGTCCTATCTACCTAGCCTCGGTTTAGGGATTCACCAACAAGGGATCCCAGAGTTCCCTACATTTCCTTCTTGTGAGGGCCGCTTTGGTTTGGGGTACACTTCCTCTGCTGAAGATGCCAAAAGAAGGAAATGCACGGGAAAACCTTGATCTCTCTATGGTGAGCCTGACAGTTACTTTGTCCGTGAAAAGAGGAGTGATATCTACATTGGGCAGGCTGAGCCTTTCATTGACTTGGTTACTACGGAGCTGCTGCCTGGTTTTGAGGTATTCGCTGATGATACCTAGTCTTCAAGTGATTAAGAGCCAACAAAGATAGAATTCAACAAAAAGCTTAGCCAGCCCAAGCTGAAGACTGACTGGCTAGGATCTCTTAATCAAGGGAGCTTGGAGCAGCTGTTCTATGAGTTCTCTCAAGTGGGTTTGGTCAAGGAAGCTGAAGAGGCCGAAGTGTTCATGCTCGGGCCCGATGCCCTCGAGGACCCCGCCTCTCTTATCGTGGAAGCTAAGCGTAGCCTTAAAAATTGCATTTTCAAGCCACACCTTACTTGCATTGATGATGTATCTGAGTCTAACACTGAGTCTGTTAAGTCCTCTAAGTCGGAGTTTGTGCCTCTTGGCCCTCCACATCATAGCTTTTACTTTGAGTTCGACTCCCTTGTACTTGGCGACCCCGTAGGGTCTTGTGAAATGAAGGAATCCTCTTCTGACTACTTGAATGATCCTTACATAAACTGTATTGACCCCGACGATGAAGGGATAGATTTCGATGGGGACATTCTCAAGGAAATCCGTGCCTTCATCGAAAGGGAAGATGAAAGGCATGCTTAGCCATTAAAAGAAGAAATAATCTTAATAAACTTGAAAGATGAGAGCGATCCCCGGATGGTTCAAGTGGGCTCCACGTTAAATCCAGAAGAGCATTGCAGTTTTAAAGAGCTCCTCACTGAATTCAGCCATGTTTTCGCATGGTCTCACCAAGACATGTCCGGTATCGATCCAGAGATAGTGGAGCATCGAATCCCATTGTTACCAAATGCTAAGCCAGTAAAGCAGAAGCTCAGACGGATGTGGCCAGACTGGGTACAGAAAATTAAGGAGGAAGTCACCAAGCAAATCGACGCTGGATTTCTCGCGGTCTCTCAGTATTCCACTTGGGTGGCCAATATCATTCCTGTTCCCAAGAAGAATGGCCAGATTTGTGTCAATGTTGACTTCCGGAATTTTAACAAAGCAAGCCCCAAAGACGATTTTCCCTTGCCACACATCGATGTGCTCGTGGATAATACTACGGGGCATGCTCTGCTTTCGTTCATGGACGGCTTCTCAGGCTACAATCAGATTCTCATGGCACCCGAGGACCGCGAGAAAATAACTTTCATCACTGAATGGGGGACTTACTACTATTTGGTCATGCCGTTTGGCTTGAAGAACGCCGGTCCTACCTACCAGAGAGCCGCTACGACTATCCTGCACGACATGATGCACAAGGAAGTTGAGGTCTATGTTGACGATATGATTGCCAAGTCAAAAACCCGGGAAGGACACATTCCTGTGCTAAGGAAACTTTTCGAAAGATTCCGTAAGTTCCGGATGCGTCTTAATCCGCAGAAGTGCACCTTCGGAGTCACGGCAGGCAAAATGCTTGGTTTCATGATCACTTCTCGTGGGATTGAAGTCGACCCGTCGAAAATCAAGGCAGTACTTGAGAAGAAGCCACCAGAGTCTGAAAAGGGAGTACGGAGCTTTTTGGGAAAGGTTCAGTTCATCAGCAGATTCATCACCAAGTTAACTTTAACTTGCGAGCCGATGTTTCGTCTACTCAAGAAGGACACCCCGTTTGTATGGTCGGACAAGTGCCAAGCAACCTTCGTTTCAATCCAGAACTATCTACAGAATCCGCCTGTTCTCATGCCGCCAGTGCCTGGGAAACCTCTGATCCTTTATTTATCTGTGAGTTCTACGTCCATGGGATGCTTGCTAGCTCAAGAGGGAGAAAAGGGGGTCGAGAAAGCTGTTTACTACATGAGTAAGAAGATGGTTGGAGCCGAAGAACGCTATACCACTTTAGAAAAGACGTGTTGGGCCTTTGTCTGGGCCTCTAAGAAGTTGAGACACTACATGCTGGCTTACCCAGTGAAGTTGATTTGTCGAATGGATCCTCTCAAGTATCTATTTGAGAAACTTGCGCTCACTGGTAAATTAGCGCGTTGGTTGCTTCTCTTAGCGGAATTCGATCTTGAGTACGTCACGAGAAAGTCAGTAAAAGGGCGCGTCATTGAAAAATTCTTAGCCGACCACCCTGTGGACGGACCAGAGGATTCAGACTTCGTATTCCCAGATGAAGAAGTGCTGACAGTTGTTGAAGACATTTGGACTCTTTACTTTGATGGAGCAGCCAATCAGAAAGGGTTCGGAATCGGGGTCTTGCTGATCACCCCTGACGGTTCTCATATCCCGCTTGCGTTTAAGCTCAATTTCGATGTCACCAACAACCAAGCTGAATATGAGGCCTATATTGTGGGTATGGAGGCTGCGCTCACACTTGGTGTTGAAAAGCTTGAAGTCATCGGGGATTCTAATCTCGTTGTGTCTCAAGCCAATAGAGACTGGAAGGTGCGCGAAGAGAAGTTGAAACCTTACCATCAGGACTTGAAGGGACTAATCCCTCGTTTCAATATGGTGACCTTCACTCACATTCCCTAGATGAAGAACCATTTCGCTGATGCGCTTGCTACCTTGGCTTCCATGGTCGAATTGCCGCTGGGTGTCAAACTCCGCCCTATCTTAATCGAACAATGGGACTACCCCGCCTATCAGTGTGTCAACGCCATCGATGAGGTTGATGATGGCCTACCCTGGTACCATGACATATGGAACTTCGTCGAGAGTGGCTTGTACCCGTCTGAGGCCTCTCAGAAGGATCGAACTGCGTTGCGAAGGATTACTGCTCACTACATTATCTGTGGGGGAAAGTTGTATAGGAGATCTCATTGTGGAATGCACAAACTCTGCGTCAACGGCACCGAAGCTGTCAAAATTATGGAGGAAATCCATGAAGGGGTTTGTGGTCCTCATATGAGCGGCGTCATGCTCGCTAGAAAGATCTTGCGTCAGGGCTACTTCTGGTCTATTGTGGAATCTCAGTGTGTGGATTACGTGCGGCGATGTCACAAGTGCCAAATTCATGCTAATCTGATGCATGTTCCACCCTCTAACCTATTTGGCATGGCTTCGCCTTGGCCTTTCTCTGTATGGGGTATTGACGTCATCGGCATGGTCAGGCCTTTTGCTTCGAATGGTCACAGGTTCATCCTTGGAGCGATTGATTACTTCACTAAGTGGGTGGAAGTGGAATCGTACAAAACCTTGACTGCGGTTCAGGTTGCTCATTTCATCAGAAAGAACATTATCTATCGGTATGGGGTTCCGCAGGCGTTTGTATCAGATAATGGGAATCATTTCAAAGGCAGGGTTCTGGAACTCTTTGAAGAATTCAAGATCCAAATCCATCACTCAACCGTCTATCGCCCTCAAACAAATGGAGCAGTTGAAGCGGCAAACAAGAATGTCCAGACCATCATCAAAAAGTCCGCGGAATCCGCCAGGGACTGGCACGAGCAACTGCCTTTGGCTCTTTGGGGGGATACCGAACGTCGATCCGAACGTCAACATGGGCAACCCCTTATTCCTTGGTCTACGGGATGGAAGCAGTTCTCCCTATAGAGCTCGAGGTACCATCTCTGAGGATCATGGTGGAATCAGAACTCTCCGAATCTGAGTGGCTCAGTGGAAGATTCGTCGAGCTTATACTTTTTGATGAAAGGAGGGTCCGAGCCTTGTATCATGTTCAGGGGTATCAACGGAGAATTGCCCGGGCATTCAACAAGAAAGTGAGATCTAGAGACTTGGTTGAAGCGGACATGGTCACAAAGGAGATTTGAGCGCCAGTTTTCGACCCCCGCAGCAAATTCCGACCTAAGCGTTCCGGACCTTACATCATCAAGACCATCCTTTCTGGGTGAGCGGCTCAGCTCATTGATTTCGACGGCAACGAGTTCAACATTCTGATTAACCTGGATCAACTCAAGCGTTACTATCCCTGAGAGAAGCTCGTTGGACCGAAAACCACAAGGGTGGGCGGTTCCAAGCAAAAATTAGAGCAAGCCTGCTAGACCGAAAACCTGAGAAGGCGGTTTAGGCAAAAATAAATAGGCATCAATTGAAGCTCGCTAGGCCGGAAACCCGAATGGGCGGTGCTAGGCAAAAGTTAGAGCGCAAAAGGAGAGCTAAAATACCCGAGCGAACCTTAGCCTGAACTACGTGCTGACCTGAGGCAATCTCTCCGTGAGATTCGGTCACAATCAGTCAACTTTGTTCCACGATTTCCCTATTACCAGAGTTTGGCTCGATATTTAAGTGACGCAGTGGTTCAACACTTGAAACAAAAGGGGAGAGTTCTCCAACTTTCACCTTTATTTAAATTATAACTTCTATTACACAGGCTGAGCAGTCTTAAAAACAGTTGAGCGTAAAAATAGAATAAAAGCGCTCGAGACCTTAACAGGCTCACAGTTTATTCTAGATCATTCGAGTACATCAAAGAGTCAGTTGTTGTTTTGCCTGCTTGCAACCTCTCTTTTCAACCATGCTTGATACCGGTGCATAAGTTCTATGCTGAAGTCTGGGTCAGCTCCCCCGAGTTGTCTCAAACCCCAATTGTGCTCGTAGCCTCTCAAGTTTTGGGCGGTGAAGGCAGGGACTTGGAAATTCTCAACCCCAGCTCGGTGGAGCCCTTGGCTTATTCCCAACTGACGAAGAATGCGACCAGGGATATAGAACGTGAAAGTAGTCAGCCCAGCTATCACCATCCTCTCAAAACCTGCAGAATTCAAGGCCATATCCGGGATGTTCAGGGCCTCATGCCTCCAAGTGATTTCATTCGGTAACATCTCTCTCATGAAGGTGTACCATTGTTGCACAGTCATCTCCAGGTAAATCATCCCTCGCTGATGCATTCGGCCGGGTAGGTGGGGCCAATTTGCTTCCGGCGCCGTGAGCAATCCCAATTTGTCAGACAGCCAGAGCTGCATGAGCGGAAAAAACAAGTAAGGAGTCATATAAAACTTGAGCGGAAAAACAAGTAAGAAGCTTCGACATAGCCTTACCCGATAGATGAGGTAAAAATAGAATGTGCGAAAAACTAGAAAAAAGTGAGCTAAGTGAGAGTTTACCTGCAACAGAAGCGGGCTACCGCCAAAACGTTTGTTGGACCCATGGAGACCAAATCCAAACCCATGAGTGTTTCAGCCAGAACAAGTGGCACCACATTCCTTCGGGCGCCCATTTGTGCAACAACGCTCACCAGCATGGGTTCACTTGCCCATTCGGGGACACCAGTAAATAAGCAGCCAGCACACAGATTGTTAAAGCAAAACGACGTTGGGCCTGCAGAGCCGTATCCTCTACATCCCCTTCCGGCCCATACCATTCCATTAGGCGCATGATATTGATTTGCCCTCCAGTCAGTAGACTTTCAGCAACTCCCCTAGTGATGTCAAGGCTTGACTGTAGGAATTTTGGTATATTTTTCCGATAAGGTGGCACAACGATCACACTCGAAGCAACGCCTTGGAGGTACGCTTGGAATTCCTCCATGGTGGGGCACAGCTCATTAACCCCAAACCTGAACACGTG
Organism: Rhododendron simsii; assembly: GCA_014282245.1. NCBI lineage: Eukaryota > Viridiplantae > Streptophyta > Magnoliopsida > Ericales > Ericaceae > Rhododendron > Rhododendron simsii. The sequence goes on from CM024955.1 coordinate 25,207,185, forward strand.
AACATCTGGATCCCAGAATTGCAGGGCCGCCCTCAGAAGTTCAGGACGAACCCTCACATTGCGAAGAAAAAGGAATACGGCCAGCCCGTGGAACCGAAATGACAGCCAATCTCCAGCAACAAAGGCTGAAAGCCAGGTGCTAATTAGGACTGGAAGGTTATTTGCCGTGTTCGTTTTTGTAAAGAATCTCAAACTATGGGAGGAGTGCCTCTTCTTAGCAGAGCATTGGCCTCTTTATAATCAAAATGCGTGAAGCATCCCTCTTTCCAGAGCAAATATCCACACCATGTGTCAACCATTCCTCCAAAGGGGAAGCATCTCTGCGTCGTTCCCTGAAATACTCTGATAAAAGGTGATGACAAGGCCTGGTCGTCCTAGAATTCTAAGACGGTCAAATAAAGGTGGCCTGGCATGGTTCAACCATCGGCGATGATCTCACTCCATCGCACGAGTGTTCAGCATCCATTCCATCGCGCGATGGTTCAGCCTGCAATTTGACAGATTACGCCAGCTACTGTCCAATTTTGGTCACTTCGAGTTCCAAGGGTTCTTTTGCAACTTTTATGGTTCCAGCAAGTCACCATGAGCGTATATGACTGTATCCAAGCATCGGATTCGAAAAATTGCATTTAACGAAGATTTCGGACCCTCGGCGACCCGTTTCAAGTTCAAAAAGCCATTTTTGGAGTTCGAAACTCGTTTCCAAGGGGTACACCCCATTCTCTCATGCTGTACAAGTCATGGTAGCCTGGTATGACTGTACGGGGGTGTCAGTTTCAGTCCGGAACATAATAGAGTCTTATTTTGCCATCTTGTGTCCATTTTGTGTCCTTTGTGGCACTTTTGGGTCTAATTTGTGTTTTAAAACGCATTTCTCGAATCCGTCAACTCTCGTAGGTCGTTTTGCATATACATGACCTTACCATAGCGTCAGTTTCATTCAAGTTGGGATATTTTGAGTTTTAGCTTACAAATGTCCAAAAGTCCATCATATTTCTCGTATCCTGGCTATATCCTAAGGTATTTTATTGTTTTTCTTCTGAGCTAAGTCCCGTCGGTACATATACGTGTGTCTGTGAATAGTTTCAGTACATCATCAATGCAAACGTGGTGTAAATGGCCAATGCTTATTCCTTCTAATTTATCACAAGAATGAAATGAACTGAAAATGCAAATTTTATAGCTAAAACCATGATCTATCCGTGTCAGAAAGAAGAAGACTGCTATGCATGCGGCACTTCGGCCACCCAAAAATCATCATGTCAAACTCGAGCACACTCGCCCATCAAATCAAAAAGGCGCGCAGGCCTCGAAAGCATCTGTCAAAGTATCAGCTAAGGCACTCTGGCCTTCTACCTGTATACGCGGGCATGCAGGCCCAAAAGCAAAAAGCAAAAAGTAGAAAGTGAGATGAGGTTTCTCGATAGCCCTCAGTCCTCCCCAAACCAGTCACCCTCTCCGTCGTCATCCTCGTCATCTCTCTCTGTTGGATCCACCCTGAAGCCAGGATCGTCGACTGAATCGTCAGACCCACTGCTGTCAGACGCATCCTCTCCATCTCCTTCTTCTTTTTCCTCCTCCACTTCGTTCTCGGAGACCTCGGGCAGGATTAGCCGCTTCTTGCGGACCGGCTCGTCCTGTGAGGGCCTCTGGCGCATCTTTAGTTGGTACCTCTCCTCAGCGCGTGCCACGGCCTCTCGGGCTGCCTCCTCGCTCGCGACAGGTAGCCGCGAGCCTCGTGTCTGTGGTCTCGTACTAGGTGTAGGAGTGGGAGTCCTGGCAGCTAATTTCTTCTGCGGAGGATCCCTCACGCTCTTCCTCCTAGGAGCCGCTCGTCCCTGTGCCTGCATTATAATTGTTTATACATTAGCATATGTTTTGCATATTTCATGTTTTAAAAGCAGGTTTGATCAATTCTCAGTCAAACAACAATCAAAGCATACAGTATATCGTGCAAACATGAGCATATGTCTGGTATCGAAAGCAAACGAATGTATCGAATGCAGGAATGTATTGTTTACAGACATGTATTGAAAGCAGGAATGTATCGTTTTCTAAGGATATACCTGAAATCTCCGAGCTGCCGGCTGGGGATAATGCAAGTCCAATAGTAGGCCACTCACTGCCCTTCTTATCACATTCTCCAACGCAAGCATGCGCTGAACAGCCTCGTTCACCCACTCATTGGGTACCTGCAAGGATGAATTGAATATAAGCAATTGAATGATATTTCAAGCTTTATGGGAATACAATAGTGAAAGCAACAATGTCTTACCTGCACGATAACGGGCGCTGGCTCGACTCTGGTAGGGGTAAGGTGTAGCTCAGCCGGATTGCCCAAAGAGTCTACCACTGCGATCTGCCACGTCAACTTTGGTGGCCCACCTCTCACCAGTTCGCTCGGACCCCGTCTCGCGCGACTCTCACCACTGCCCGGTCTCCCTGAGACGGCTCTCCTCTCTTCAGCAGCTCCGCGGGCCTGGCTCCGAACCTCCCTGAACTCTCGTACTCCCAGTGGCCCCGCCAAGCGCTCCCTCTGATAGGTCGCGTAGTCCATGTCAGGACGCAAGTGGCGTGTCAGGTCAGTATCAGGCCGTGTGAAGATCTCCAACTCAGCCAAGGTGTACTCTCCTGTGTGTGAGGCCCATGGTGGAAGCGGTCTAGGCACCTGACACCCCGCATAGCCAAGTGATTGGCGTGTCACTCGGTCACCCAAGTACCACTGCCAACCAAAGGCCGACTCCAGCAGCACTCGGCTCGCTGTGACGACCCTGCTACGAGCCAAGTACTCAGGCTCAGACTCTGCCACCCTCCAGGGATCCCACTTAACCTGCACAGGCAAACAATGCAAGTATCGGTCAGCGACAGCATTGAAGCAATGAAAAGGAATACACAGTGTCATTTCTACAAAGTGTCATGTTATACCTGAGAAGGCCGAAGCTCATCCAAGTATATCCTGAAGCCATTCAGGTCACCTCGGCCTCTCTTCTCTCCCATGTTCTTCTTGCTCCATATGTGCGCGCGAGGGAGGATCCCCAAGTCCAAGCTCTTTGTCACCGGGAGGCACATGTTCAAAACCTCGTAAGCCCAAAGCTGCATGGTTATCAATAGAGCAAGTCATCAGTACATGCAAGAATACCATTGAACAGATTATGCGATCAAAATGAATACAAATATGAATTGGGAAGTGTGCATTACTCTATTGTGAATCATACCTCCCAGATCCGCCAATACCCAGCAGTACTCACCTCCGTCCTTGACGAATCCCCAAAGAAACCATAGGCTGTGCCTAGTGCCGCTCCGCCCCAGTCAAAGTGTGAGGCCGTTCTCAGGTCCCTCAGCGCAGGCAAGTAAGACAAGTGGACTTTGCTACGCCTGTTCGGATACAGGGTAGCCCCAAAGAGGTACAACAGGTACGCCAGGGCCCAGGGCCATCTGCCCTGCCTCCTGATCGGTCGTCACCTCCTTCTTAAGATATTGGACAAACTGCCCATATCTCGCCATCCCCTCCTCGATCTTGGGCGCCTCACCCAAAAACCACTCCAAGGCCACCTCATCCTCCTGAATGCCCGAGTCAAATGGGATAGGCTCGCCCCCAACCCTCAGGCCTGTGATCACCGCAAAATCGGTGGGCGTCACCGTCATCTCCCCGATCGGTAGGTGGAAGGTGTTCGTGGTATCCCTCCACCTCTCTGCTAGCGCAACCAGGATAGCGTGATCATTCCTCACCGGGGTGAGAGTCTAAATGAACTCCCCAAAACCTGCCTCGTTCATTAACTGCCTCACCCTCTCAGGCAAGCTCTGGTACAACGTCAAAGAGCTACATGTGCCCCCAAAGCCGCGAATGTCTCTCGGCCGCGCCCTCTCCTGTATCAGACACGAAAACAAACAGCAAGGAATATATATCACCACGCAAGGCTTTCATTTTCAAGTTCTAGGTAATCAATGCAGCCTGGCAACAGATGGTTGGTTCAAGTTATTATGTCTCTCACGTGACATTTAACGTGGAGCTACGAACTTACTATTCTAGCCTACTTCAAAAAAAAAATTTACTTCACATGCTTCAGTATGCAAATACAGTAATTATAAAAAGGGGGATTTTCAGAAAGTTACCTCAGACCAGCTGCGCGAGATATGAGTGTTAGGGTCTCTCAGAACGAGCTCAAGGTCGTACTCCGCTTGCCGTGGCCGGTATACTGTGAAACCTGGCGGCACGAACAAGTGAGGAACAGGCAGCCTGTACCCCTCTGCGGAAAACGGAGCACGAGTCAAACTCTTCGCCTCCGACACTGCTATCACTCTAGGACCATGCACCCTGGCACCGACCCTCTCCTCGGTCTTGGCATCCCTCAGTATCTCCTCCTCAGCAGCTCGCTCCCTTTCGGCCCTCGCCGCGGCCTCGGAAGCGGCTATCTCCCGCTCTCGCTCCTCTCGAGCCTCCAAGACTGCAGCCCCTAATGCGGGGTTATCCTCCAAAAGCTGTGCAAGTTGTGCATCACTCAAGAGTTCCGCGACGTCCTGCTTTGTAATTGGCCTATGGCTGGATGATGTCGCCGTTGGCCGGAAAAGCACGTCCTCCTCTCTATATACAAATGGGGCTCTGTAGTGCCTCCCTCCTCGGTCACCACGTCCTTGCCTTTGGTCGGATCCCTCGACGGAACCCCGCTCGGCCCGGCACCTCCACCATCAATACCCCTACTGCCTGCAACCTCGGAACTACCACCAACTACAATGGAACCGCTCACGGCCATGATTGGGTCTAGTTGCCCGACGACAGAAGGCATTGCCCCGACCAGCTCCGTCGCGCGATAATCTGGCTCCGTCGCGCGATGATCACCGTCGTCTCCAACCGCCTGCATGAGGCCTTGCTCGCCATCGCCGCCGCCCGCCACCACTGCACCGGTGCCTATTTCAACCTCCACCGGCTGTTGATCCCCTATTTCGACCCCCATGGGTCTTCCCTTGTCCTCCGGACGATCAACTACTTCTCCTCCGCCACCCCCGTCACAGTGGTCTGCCATGGGTGAATATGTGTGTGGGTTCTTTGATTTTGGCAAGAAATCAAGGGTTTCAATGGGATTTTGAGAGAGTTTGAGAGTGAAAAGAAGTTCCAAGAGTTCAAAATCGCTGAGAAACTATTTCTGTAACGTCGTCGGGAAGTTTAAAGCTATCAAAAGGGCACGGGCCGGGTCTGGGCTTGTTTCAAATCCAAGCCCTAACGGGAAACCCTCGCGCGATGGTCTGGTTTCATCGCGCGATGGTCCAACTGGGCCGTTGACCAAATTCAGCCTCTGGCTCGACCCGATCTTATATATCGCCTTAATAATGGCCCAGAAGTCTTACTTGGGCCTTGCAATTGATTTTGGGATCTCTACTAGATATCTTTTATATCCCCAGCAGTGGTTTGCCCCTCATAATTTCGAATCAGCGACGATCTAACCATCCAATTTCAAATCAGCGACGATCTGACCGTCCAATTTCCAATCACCGACGATCTAACCGTCCAATTTCCAATCAACGACGATCTAACCGTCCAATTTTGAATCAGCGACGATCTAGCCGTCCAACTCTTAGATGCACGGTATTTGTATATACTAGCTTGCATTTTCCATTCTAATCGGCTTTTGGGTGAATTAGATAGGTGTCTAGAAATCTTTGACGTTACCCGTACCGACTAATGGTGCTCCGCGTGCCGTCAAAGAGGGACTACTGTAGACACCCCAATCCGATTTCCCATTCGTTTTATTTCTTTTTCAGTTTCTTGTTCCTCCGATGATGAATCAGGTCAAAAACAGTCTTGAGAAAATGAAATGGCTTGAGCTTGGTATGTGTGGAACCCATCCTTAACCCTAAAACCCTTAAACCCAAACCTTGACTGAAGGTTTGACCATTGCGCGACCCAATGGGTCTCTCGCGCGAGGCTCTACTTGCCAGGTGGTGGTCAAAGTCAAACTTTGACTGATTGACCGTCGCGGGGAAGCTAGAACCCTCGCGCGATGGTCGCACTCCATCGCGCGATGGTCAACACCTGTCATATCCAGTAGTTTCCAGCTGGATTTTGTGATGATCAGGGGTCTACAGGCCTGTGCAACCCCGTTACGTTGGCTAAACAACGCTTTGCAGGACCACCCTTGCACCACCTCCACCCCACTCTCCCATCAAACTCCATACCCTACTTCTCCACCAAGTAAGTGCAGCCAGCATTGCTAACTGGTTGGATTGCCTTGCATCACCCACCAACAAACCCTCCTCTTTCGATAAAAAGCCCCCAAGGTCTTCATTCCAAAGGGTTACCAAAAATTTTCCAAAAGAGAAGCAAGAGCTACAAGCTTGATCACTTCTTTCATTCAAATCACTCCCATTTACCAAGCCATACCACCTCACTCAAGCCATATTCAAGACACTCAAGCAAAGGTATAACCCTTATTGTTTACTGTTTTGATCCCTGAGGGGGGCTAAGGCTGGTAATCAATATCAGTCTTGGTCCCAAGGCCAGCAAATTTACAAGTTACTGTGGATAGGCAAACCCACGCGTGAGGTACCCACTCCATCGCGCGACGCTTCTAGCTCATGTGATATGGTTCTCGTGGGGATGGGATCCTTGCCCTGGTATAGATATATGGTTTCATGTTTTCCTGCCTAATGATATTTGGTATATTTCACTGTTTTGCATGCTAAAATCAGTATATTAGTTCATTTTATACCTCTACTTACTTTGGAATGCCCCTGGGTTGCTTCTGAATATGTCTCAGAACCTAGGCATGCAAAGCAATTCCTGGAAGTCCAGTCAGAACACTCGCGCGATGATGTGATTTCATTGCGCGATGGTTTGGCCACTTCCAGTAATTGCCCTTGCATGGGCAGTTAGGCTCTTGGCCTTTGTTTTGATACCCTCACTGTTTAAGGGTTGCATTTTATTCCAGTTGTGTTTGATTGTAATAATGGCTTACTTTTAGTACATATAAACTGCTTGGTTTGACCCTGGGTGTGCACTGGTCCTTCCAGAGCCCAGAAGGAGATAAAATTTAACCTGTTGGTGGGATGTCAATACTCGCGCTATGGTCTGAGAGTGTCGCGCGATGGTTTGACTTGCATGCATGAACTTCCGTGCATGCAAGTTGGCCACTGCTCGCGATAAACTTAAACCAAGACACTGTTCTGGCATCCTGAAACCAGTGTTGAATGTTATCTCATTTATTCCTTATCATTTCGTGTATCCATGCTATTATTTATCACACCCTGCAAATTGTTACAGTTTAATCCCCGATTAACTGTTCCCCGGCCCTAATTGGCTAAAAACTGATTAATCAAATGGAATCGCAAAACAAACATTTTCGCAAAAGCCTAAGTAGAGACCGATCTCCGAATTGGGTGAGAGGGCTGCCATAAAACCCTTCCCCTCTCGTAACCTAGCTCCCGAACCCAGATATGGTTATGACGGACTGGTTCCTTAACTTTTTCAAATCAAACAAGCGCGGCAAGTGCTTCGAAATACGGTTCCTTGGGTGTCGGACCTTCAAACCCAAGTGGCAACTCTGTATTTTCGCGAGTGCTTGACGTCCAGCTTCAAAAGTGCTCCCGCAAACCGGCAGCATGTCTTCTTTCTCAAGAGGTGGGAACGAAATCCCTTCACCAAAGAGAGAGAAAGATCGGGCAAATCGCATTGCCCACAGCCACCATATCTCCTCTCCATCTCTAGTATTTTCCTCAAAACTCGCTCTCCCATCTCCACATTGCCATGGAAACTACAAGCTCCCAACAACTTCCTCCAACTCACAACATTAGTGATCTCAGGAGAAATCTGCAAAGCCATCTTCTAACCTACCTACCTTGCCTAACATATCAATCAAGCATTCGTAGTGCTTAATTTTGGGTTCAACTAGACACTCATTAACCATCTTTCTAAAAAATTCATGACCCTCTTCGACCAACCACCCATGACTGCAAGCACTCAAAATACTCAGGAATGTTACCCGATTTTGCTTCAAACACTTGTTTTCCATACTTTTAAAACTATGCACTGCTTGCTTTCTCATTCCGTGCATTGCAAACCCAGAGATAATGGATGTCCATGAAACTAAATTCTTCTTCTTGGCATCCATGAAACCAAAGACTTTTACCACACTCTCCATGCACCCGCACTTAGAGTACGCATCTACCAGTGAATTCATAACTCAAATATTTGAGTCATTGAACCCGTTTTTCTCCCCATAAGCATAAATTGATTAGCAAGACTCAAGACACCCAAGATTCCATATAGCGGGAAAAATCGCCAGACTGCAATTTGAGTTGGTTTAATACCCTTTCCAACCATAGTCCAAAAAACGGACAAAGTCACCTCGTGCTGGTTCATCCGTGCGTACCCATCAATAATATCAGTCCATGAAACAACATTTTGATTTGGCAATCGGTCAAATAGAGCATGGGCCAGGCCAAGCTCCCCCCGCCTGATAATGCTAGTAATCAAGGCATTCCAAGTGACTGAGTTCCTTTCAGGCATTTCATTGAACACTTGTCGGGCTTCGACCAAAAACCCACAATCGGCATACATGTTGGCCATAGTAGTCTGCACGTATAGGTGGGGTTGGAACCCGTCTTTTATAGTGAGACCGTGGAGCTGAGTACCCAAGTTAGGTTGCTGCAAGATGGCAAGGCCTTAATGAGAAAAGAATAAGCGTAGCTGTCAAAGGAGATGGGAAGATGCCGGTGAAGTTGGAGGTGTTTGAAGAGCTGTATAGCTTCTTCAGGGAAGGAATCAAAGGAGTAGTGTCGGATTAGAGAGTTCCATATTGTTGCAGTTGTCATAGGAGGAGTTTTTTCAGAAGCAATAACAAGTTGTGCATGGATTTGTTAAATGACTTCACGTCTTGCTATGTACTTGAGTACCAGAGTTTCCAAATAGTGCCCGTCTCTCATGGCAATGATTGATTGGCAACAAAACTTCAGTTATATACAACTTGTATTACCTCGGAGGAAGGTATCTTGGGGATTTTGGTCCGACCGAGCCAACTTAAGAAACATACTAGCAAATGAGCCTGTGTCTAAAGGCACTTGTACAAAAGTACTAACCAACGATAATAGTATAACCTTCTTGCACTATCTAACATTAAATCCCGTACTCTCAATTGAAGACATTACTCAAGAAATCAAGCAAACACAAACTTTAAATGAACATAAAATATTTAGTCAAAGAATTTTGAAGATGCTATTCAAAATTACAAAACATCCACTGAATGACTATCACTAAATAATAAATACATTGTCAAACAAATCATTCATAAAGCCTATTGAATTTAATACTCCCTCCGTCCTTTTTCATGGTCCGCTATTCCATTTTGGTTGTCTCTTAATAAGTGTCCATTTTGTAAAGTTAGTAGATAAAAGTTGATGCATTGTCTATTTTGTCCCTAAAAGTAGATTCCATTTTGAAAAGTTAGTGAGTAAAAGTGTAATGATGATGGGTAAGTAGGGAAAGTGGAGGAAAAAGTTGATGTGAAATGTATAATGATGATATCTTTTTAATAATTTGGAATTACGAAGCAGGACACTTAAAAATGGACGGAGGAAGTACATAGTTTGGGGCTACCTACTAAGTTCAATGTAACCAAAGTTGATGTACCAATAACAAATACTATAAAATTTAAAAATGGGAGTCATTCCAAAGGAAAAGAGTGGCCAAGAGTGTGAGACCTAGCACCTATTAAAAGGAAGTAGAACAAAAAAAAAGTTATGTTTATTTTATTTGTGTGTGAGGGTTTAAAAGTGATTTTCCTAAACTAAGAGGGGGTAGTTGTAAAAAAAGGGGTTTGATGTGCTGTGTGTGCACGTGTAAGGTGATGGAAGTGCTAGTGTGCATGTGGGTACGTATGTATATAGCTAAAAAAAAAAAGAAACAAAACCAAAAAAAAAAAAAAAAAGACAACGTACAGGAGAAAAAAAAAGGGGCGTGGAGAGAGGGATCGGGGAAGAGAAGATTAGCTTAAACAGAAGTCCTAATCTCGGTAGGTAATTCTTAGCCTCTTTTCCATATTGATTAGTTAACATATTTCTTGCAATTGAAGTGGGTAATTTTGGGGTTTTGAGAATCAGTTGGGTTCTAAGTACTCCTAATTAGGGTTATTGTTTGTTTATTTCCTCTGTTAGAATTGATAGTTGTGATTGCAAATATTCTTAATCTCTTTTAATTGAATATGAAAGAATTGATTTTGGGATTTGAAAAGCTGAATTTTGATTAAATTGGTTAATGAGGAGAAGCAGGGGAAAAGGGGGAAAAAAAAAAGAAAAGAAACCGAATTGGGGCATTGTTATAGTCGTGTTGTTGTTGCTGGAAATGGTTGGAAAAATTATCCTATGCGAAAGGGTTGTTAACTTATCCTACACAGGGTTTGTAAACATCTCTAATGGGATCTTGTAAAGCAAGTGACTTTTATTTGTCTCTGGACATGTCAAAACGTTATCTTGAGGTTAGTCTGAACTGATTTTTACTGCAAGAAACTGGTTGTTGATGCTGAATATAAGTTGTGTAACTGCTGTAAATGATTGTTACCTGCTGTATCTCCTTGTAATCTGCCAGGCTTTGAACCGGAATGCTAAAATAAATGCTCAAGTGCTAAAATAGCTTATAAGAGTTGGAATATAATGCTAACTGATGGATATTTGTATCTGTAACTTATAATAGTTTTAAATGTTCTTAATATTTGGAGTTGGGAACTGAAGTATACCTTATTGGGGGTTTCCGAAATGAGACAGAGGAAAGGAGTGTTCCAATTGAGTAATTGATTGTGTTTTCCTTAAGGTTTCAACTCCATATTCACATGTGTGGATTTATGTGCTGTATGTCAGGTTCGGAAGCGGCAATGAACACCGCGACTCCACGTAGGGAGTGAGCTTGTGTTGGTACCTTTTGGCTGGGCCTCGAGATGGGTGTTCTTATTTTTAATAGCGGAAGATGAGACACGGTGTAGAGTTATTTTTCGTATTGAAATGGTTAATATTTGGCTTGAGCTCCTAAGCGAGAATATGATCCTAGCCTTAGTGGCATTATAATATGGCCTTAATGGCGTTATTGAATATTGCCTTAGTGGCGTGGATAAATATTGCCTTAGTGGTGTGACAACTATTGCCTTAGTAGCGTAAAGAGTATTGCCTTAGTGGCGTTATGAGTATTACGTAGTGGAATGTTATTATGGGGCTAAATATTCTCGTTTAAATTGTATGATGGCACTTGTCTTTATTGCTTCTCTTATTATGGATAAAAGCATTCACTGAGTATGTTGATAGCTCACACCCCCACAGTGTTTTCTTTTCAGGAGCGTGACGGCACGCGGGTCCACTGCACAGTCTAAACAGGAGTTGTGTATATAGTAGTCTAGCTTTTTGACTCTTTTGATTATGTGCCTATTTTTGGAGCTTGAATATGTTGTAAATACCTTTGGGCACGTCTTGTATGACAATTATTTCTATATATATGCAAGTTAAGTTTTTTTTTTTTTATGAGTTGGACACTTGGTTGGTGTTTTTATTTACTGTTTGAGCAGGGCCAAGGTGTGGGTCCATCCCATTTGGAAAATAATTTAGCGTGGTGTTTTCCGAGATGGGGTGTGACAAAGAGTATCTACAAGCAGTGACCTCCATCGCCACCTTCCATCTCTGCATAAATGCATTTCGAACCTCAAGGTTAACGCAACAAGACTTGCTTGCCCATCTCAGTGCCCTTTTTCTTTCTATTTCACTCATCTAAAAGAATAAATTTTCCAAATTTGTACATTTTGTCATCTAGGTTTTTTAACCATGAGAAAGTCTCTATATAGTTATCTAAAAATATATCTTTCACTGCAATACTTAAATGACAAGTGGGTCTTTCAAAAAAGAAAAGGGAAAAGGAAATGGATCAAGGATCACTAAAATGGACAGATCTCCAAGTAATTCATGCATGAGAGAGCAATACACTGGGTGCACAAGCAATGCGTGTTCAAATCTTCTTAGCAATACCTTATGCATAAAAAAAAATTAATTGTCATTGCGACAGCTCTCTGCAAATTTTGCCATTAAAAAATACATTATTAAGTTGGCTGATCAAACACTTGGACATGAGATTCAAGAAGTGGTTGAACAGAATGCAGTTTTTGAATGGATTAACATACAATAGAATTGTCTTAACTTAGGGGGTCAAATGGGCCGGGCCAACACGGCATGACACGGACACGACACATTTAAATGTGGGACAGTCGTGCCTTGGCACGGCATGACACAACACGGTCTTAGTGAGCACGTGGACGGGCATGGGCACGGTCACGGTCTTGGTCAGGCACAGCACGACACGACACGATCTTAGTGGGCACGTGGACTGGCATGGGGCACGGAAGTGGGCAGGCATGGCAAGAAAGTTGGCTTTGCACGGCACGGCACAACACAGTTTAGCCGCGCACGGGCACAAACACGACACGGTAGTTGATGGGGCACAGCACAACAGAGTTCTAGGCCTAGCTAGGCATGTCATGGGTTAACGGGCACGACACGGTTCTAGACGGGCACGACATGGTTCTAGCCGGGCACGGGACGGGTTGACGGGCATGACACGACACGGTTTTAGCCGGGCACGACACGAGTTGACTGGCACAAAAAGGCACGGGAAAAAAATTATTAAATAATTTGACTTGTGATTCATAAATATAATGTGATTAATTAACAATAATTTTAATTACAAAACAAGGCATTTTAGTTTCATAATTTATAAATAAATAAAAAAACAAGCCTTTAAATTGGAACAACTAACAATAAATAAGGAAAAAAAATTAATTTTAAAGAAAAAACCTTCATGTGTTCAAACCCAAGTCCTATGGAACTTATCACACATCACAAACCACCAAGGTCATTAGTCATGTTATATTTTTACTTGAAAAAACTAATAATAAATAAGAAACAAAATTGATTTTAAAAAAATAATTTCTATGGGGTTTGAACCCAAGTCCTTGGGAACTTAAAACACATCTCAAACCGCCAAAGCCAACAATCTTGTTTTGCTTATAATTGGAACAACTAATATATGTTATATAATTTTATTATATAAAAGCGAGCCTCTTGTACGGTAGCCACACAATTGCAACACAATTATGAGTTATGATGAACCATACCACTCATTTTGTCGTTCTTGGTGTTTTAATCACTCTCGCATATTTTCAGGTCTATTGGATTTTGGAAACCTTTTCATCGGACGTAGATTCATTAGTAGGAAATTTTTTGTCATGTGCGATCAAGTATATAATGATAACCAATTTACTTTATTTTTGCTTGAATAATATAATCACTCCCCCATAAAAGGTAGACGGTTCTAATTTTCAAAAAATAACTCGGGCGGTTCTCAAGTGGGGCATTATAGGACTTTAGGCCTCGTTTGATAACAGTGATAGATGGATGAGATTCGTAATAAGATGAGATTATAATTGAAATTGATAATGAGAAAGGATTGATAATGAGTATTTTTGTTTGGGATGAGATTAGATGATGAGATTATTAATATCATATTTGTTTGAGATGAGATTGGATTAAAAAAATTGGTAATGAGAAGAGGTTGGGATTGGACTGCGAATATCAAGTCTCAAGGGGTATTGCTAATACCCCCTATTAGCCGGATTGTTCATCATATGGGACTACCAATCTGGACCAGTATTGGAAACCAAACAAAGTATTACTAATACAATCACCTTAGCAATCAAATCTCAACCTCGAATTCGTTTATCAAAAGGGGCCTTAACGCCTTTGGAAGCACCGAATATGTTCCGATCACGTGATTCCCGACATCTAATTATCACCTTTTTAGGGGAGAATGATAAATTTGATAAGATATTAAATCGTAATGGTTGGATCGAATACTTGAAAAAATGAGTCTGTAGTTACCTTTCAAATTTATACATCCAACTTATCTGGTTCTAAACTAATGTATTCCGCTATATAGTTCAATGTATGCTAGCCACACGATTGCGACACAACTTTGACGATCCCTACCGTTCACTTTGTTGCTCATGGTGTTTTAATCACTCTTGCAAATTTTTAGGTCTATCAGGTTTTGGAAGCCCTTTTATCGGGATATGGATTCATTAATATAAAATATTTTGTTATGTGCGATCAAGTATATAACGATAACCAATTTACTTCAGTTTTTGCACGAATGATATAATCACTCCCACATAAAAGGTAGACGGTTCCGATTTTGAAAAAACAGCTCGAATGGCCCTCGAGTGATGTATTATAAGACTTTACAAAAATTTCTGCTATTTGGTGGCATGGTGCACACAAATTGTGGTGTGACATATGCACACAATCACACCCACATCTGGGATATATATACAAAGCGACCGGCTGCTAGCAGCCCACAACCGTAACTCTCTCGTCTCTCTCACTTTCTGACTCTCTCATTCTCTCTCTCTCTAACTCTCATCACAAAGGCTCAAAACCTTCCCCCACCAAACCGCCGTCGTTCCGTACATCCCGCCGGAACACCACTCCCCGGACTGCTCCCAAGCCCCCGCGGCGAAAACGAAGTCCCCTCAAATATAAGAATTTGGAGGAAAAAAGATAAAACACATGAAACCCCTGGTTCCGATCAGATTGAAGAGCAGTTTTTAACAAGTAACAGTTTTCTTTCTCTCTCTCTTTCCAACATTGGCTCACCGTTCTCCGACTCAAACGCCGCTGCCGCCACGTCATCGTCGTCATCATTTAATCCAAATCGGGAGCGCCTTCCTTGTCCGCTGTTGAGTTCTTCTTAATCAACCTCTTTCGGGACTTTGTTTTCAACTCGGATTCCTTGCAGATAGGCGTCGGCGACTGCTCAAAACCTTCGTGTTTCAGTTCGACGGGGAGCTCGAGTGTAGTCCTCAGGTGTTCCAGATTCCAAATTTTTGGGTCTATTAGGTTTTGGAAGCCCTTTCATCAGGACATAGATTCATTAATATAAAAGATTTTGTTATGTGCGATCAAGTATATAACGATAACCAATTTATTTTATTTTTTGCACGAATGATATAATCACTCATACATAAAAGGTATATGGTTCTGATTTTCAAAAAACAGCTCGGACAGCCCTCGAGTGATGTATTATATGACTGTAGACGACCCAATCCGGATCTCAGAGGTTCTTTAAATGTCCCGATGATGAAATAAAAGAAACAATACCTTCAAGAGCTTGGATGTAGGACTTCCCTAAAACGAAACCTCAAAAGCCCAAGACAAACCCAAGGGCCCAGAACTGGACCTTTAGTACCGCACGGCATAACGAATCTCATTATGCTGCACGAGGTCATGAGGTCAACCGCACGACATTTTGGATAAAGTTCTGACTGGCTCAGCTAGCTGTCAGCCACGGTCATTTGATTCACAGCTAGAAGTTGGCTTAGCTGAAAAAGCACTTCTGGCCCGCCCAGAAAATACCTCACCCATTTGAATTCAAAATCCTTTGTTCTTACCTATAAATACAACCCTCCACTCAAGAGAAAGGGGCCCTGAACTCTCTTTCTGTCTCATCATGCTTTCACACCCATTCCTCACTCTTAAGTCTTGAGAAAGTTACTCTAAAAATATTCTCAAGGCTCTTTCTTTCTCAAAGTCCTCCATTTTTCTCCTCATCATGGAAGTGAGTACCCAATATATCCATTTACTACTCACATTCCCAACCTTTGTTTCTCAACCGGTCTTGCCCGCACTCATTCGTAGCCATCCATTCTCCTCCAAGTTCGAGATCAAAGGTATAAACTAGTTTCCTTGGGATAAGCCTTGTCCAGTTGTCTTTATCCCTGAGGGAATCTTTCTGTAGTCAAGATCAACCTCCTTTTGGGTTGGATACTGGCTTAAAACTATTTTCAAAAGCAAAAACAAGCCACTGTGCTGAGTATGCTACGCCGCGTAGAGCTTTAATGCGTCGCACAGCATAGTGTACTCAGACACGCGGCGTTCCATATAGTTACTGTTTTCTTGTTCAAACTGTCTGGATCATAGCTATCATCTATCAGGCCTGTTCAAATTGTTGAAATATCAGGTGTCGATGCTTTCCAAATAAAACCATATCTACAAGCCATGTTTGGTTAATAAACAAAGTTTCTTTAATCATTTTGAGCGATCAAAAGCATAAAAAGATGATTTACGTTCATGGCTTGAAGGAGTGGTGTTTTCCAGAGTGATTCAGTGATAAAAACACCATCTAATGTTGGTTGAAAACCCCGTGCGCGCTACCCGAGGCGCCGGGCGGCATTCTGAAACTTAAATGACAACCTGGACACAAAACAGATACCCCGCGCGGCATATTATAAAACCATGCGCGGTATTACAATATGCCGTAAAGAAGGAAACTGAGATCCAAACAGTTTCTGTTAAAAAGTTTTTTCATTCTGCATCCTTTTTATATGTGCCAACCATGTCTGTATGTAGGGCAGATGATTTAGTGCATCCTCTGTTTCTAGTTGGCCGGCCAAGTTATGGGCCTTATGGCTAATTGTTCAAAGGGTTGTTCTGCTACCAATCAATCGATTTTTCGGGTGACTTGAATGGGTTCCACTACTTTTCAAGATACAAACTCCCACTTACCGATTGTGTTAGAAACATGCAAGTATCCTTACCCAAATTTTACAGGCAAAACGAGAAAACTTCAAGAAGTCACAAAAAACTGAAGTTGTTTTTGTGAACTACAGTCATCGATATCAATGGATGGTGCACATAATCAATCTGTTATTATAGCTCGAGAAACTCACTGAGGCGAAAACAATATGAAGTGATGATGAGGAAGTGCAACACAGTAAATATGTTAGATAAATACAAAACCAGGATAATAACAAACAGAATGCCTAGGGAAGTGAAGCTGCTGTTATTGATTGATTCAGCATTCGGGATGGATATGAGCATAAGACCATCTGCCATCCAATCCTCCATTTTTGCCTCTATTTTTCTATGTAAGAGTATGAAGACAATACATTATAAACAAGAAAAAAGATTTTTGGAGGATACTCTATTTTAGCCAACTTCAACTCTAACTCCAACCCAGTACTCTATTTATAATTACTACTATTGAGTAGGAGGACATAGTCTAGGTGTTTATGCCACAATTAGTCCATCTACTTTTTCCTTTATAGTCTCCAGGATAATTGGCACTCAGTCTCTCAAAAATATACCATCGGAAGTCCCCAAGCGCTCACCGGCGTATTTGTTCATTTTTTGTGTATCTGTTCATTTTTTAATTTTTTTTATTTTAACCGTTGATTAGCATTGACCGGCATTAACTGGTGTATCTGTTCATTTTTGTTGTATCTGTTCATTTTTTATTTTTACCTCCACCACCCAACCACCACTTCTACCACTACCACCACGACGCCACCATGCCACCAAGACCTCCACTTCCACCACTCTATTACCACCACGCCGCCGCCACCACCACCACCATGCCACCAAACCCTCCATTTCCACCACCACCTTTACCACCACGCCGCCACCACCACCACTCAACCGCCACCACCATGACGCCACCACAACCGCCACCATGTCACCACAATCTCCACTTCTACCACCACTTCTACGACGACTCCATCACCACCACGCCACCACATCCACCTCCACCACCACCACTCAACCACCACCATGCCACCACAACCTCCACTTCCACCACTACCTCTACCACCACTTCATCACCACCATGCCACCAGCTCCACCTCCACCACTCAACCACCACCACTACGACGCCGCCACCACCACCACCATGCCACCACAACCTCCACTTCCACCACCACCATGCTAGCACTCCATTACCACCACGCCAACACCTCCATCACCACCTTCACCACTTCCACCACCACGACGCCGCCGGCACCACCACCACCACCGCCACCACCATGCCACCACAATCTCCACTTCCACCACCACCACCACTCCATCGCCACCACCACCACCATTCAACCACCACTTCCACCACTACCATGCCACCACAACCTCCACTTCCACCACCACTCCATCACCACCACCACGACGTCGTCACCACCACCACCATGCCACCACAACCTCCACTTCCACCACCATCATGCTACCACTCTATCACCACCACGCCACCACCACCTTCACCACTCAACCACCACGACGCCGCCACCACCACCATGCCACCATAACCTCCACCACCACCTCTACCATCACTCCACCACCACCACTTCCACCACAAAACCACCCCCCCCCCCCCCCCACAGCACCTCCATAACCACTCCACCACCACCACTCCAATTCCACAATCACGTCCACCACCACCCCCACCACCATCGCTCCACCGCTGCTGCCACCACCACCACTACAACACAAAACTGATACAGATACACCAATAAAAAAATAGATACATATATATATATATATGATGACTGAAAATAGTGCTTGTTATCATGATGACTGGAAATAAATCTGCAGACTATTGGCCAAATGGGTCCTGAGCATCCTGGAAAGCTGATCCATGTGGATTTTTGTGGGATGTTGTCGTGGCCGATTCTTCTGAGGAATTATCATCCTCTTCTTGACTGGCTTGAGCTATTAGCTGCTGGGCTAACATTAATAATTGTGAGCACTTGGTTTTTGACTTGGATTTTGAAGGTTTAGAAGAACTAGGTGTTGGGCTTCCAAGCATGATAGTGGAAAATGTAGGTGAGCTTGGTTGTGGAAGAACTGCTACCTGCTTACTTGGTTGAACTTGTGCAACTTGAATTGGAACCTTGACTGGGAACTTTTCTTTGACTTGGTCAATGATCCGTTGATACTTGTATGCATCCCACCATTTGACCAGATATTGGCGAGTAACTGTTTTGTTGACGATATTGTATCGCCATTTGAAAATCCAGGGAACTTTGTATTTTGCCATAAAAAGTAAGAGAGCCGGGAACTGATTTGTGTGACTGTTTACTTGATACATGGAGGAGAAGTAGTTAACTTGGTCCATAAGCTCAAGTGGTAAGACGTCAGGAATGGCACCATTCTGATTCCACCATCGAAAGAACCAAGATGGAATCACAGATTTGAACTTATGGTCAAACGAAAAGAACCAAGAATGGGTAAAAGATTCATTTTCATGAAGGATGACCTTAAACCAAGAATCAATATAATCGTAATAATTATACTGAATTGGATGATTAGGAAGATCTCTGAGTAGGGATGGGTGTCCCCATTCGTCCAAGCTGATAATGTTGTGAATATAGAGAGAATGGTAAATGACTTTATTTGGATTGACTCTATCTGTAATGGGTTTTATTACAATGGATTTGTGATGTAGAAGAATATCTTTGTAAAAGGAAAGTGACTTGTCTAGATGAGCAGGAATGAAATGCCATCCAGGAGGGAAAAAGGCTTTAACTAGTTCAATTGGATTGTGAATATTTTTATGGACTGGTTCAATGGAGAACAAGTTGGTGCTGACTGGTTTAAGAACATATTCTGTGGTTCTCGCAGGGTAAGGGAACTTTGGTTGACTGGGTTGAACAAAAAGGATCAACTGAAATATTATGGCTGGGTGGTACAACACTTTGACTAGATGATGGAGTATATGCTAATGCAGAATTGTACTCAGTTTTGGGGATTTGCTCAAAAACTTGATACCTGTTTGCTAAATCAGTTGGAGGGAGAGCAAGCTGGTTTTTGGTGGTTTGAACTGGTTTCTTACTTTTATGTGCCATGGTTGAACTGCAGATACAATAATAATTATTGTTTACCAAATAAAAATTCTCTAGTAAGGAAATCAGGAATAGAATTTTGATTTCCTTTAATATATTCAATATCAAAATAAAAAATACTCAACATTGACTGCCATCTAGCAAAGATTTGTTTACTGGCTATATTTTTATCTTTTTCTAAAACGTATTTTGCACTTTTACAATCAACTCTGACTAAAAATTTTTGATTTAATATATCATCTTGAAATTTTGAAATACATAACACCATTGCTAAAATTTCTTTTTAATAGTACTATAATTGCTTTTGCTTTATTCCATAGACCAGAATGGAAACAAACAATCTGTTCCGAAGAAGTAGGATGGATTTTTTGGAGAAGAATGCCACCATATCCAATATCAGAGGCATCAGTTTAAATAATCTTGAAGGAATTGACTGTAGGAATACCTAGACATGGTAATCACTTTGTTTGGTTGCCCTTTTTGAGAGTAACTCTCAACTCTCAGCACAATTTTCAATAAATCTTTCTCTCTATCTCTCTCCACTCATTACCCCTCCAACTCTCAAAAATAACTTTCTAAAAGTTCAACCAAACAAAGTGAATGTCTTGACATATTTTTTTGACTTTCTGGACTACAGAAGTATGTATGGATGACCATGGAAGGGGATTATCTCGTAGTCTCTCAAATAAGGGTTGACATATTTTCCTAAGGTCTTTATAGAATTCTTCTATATAATTTAAGGATTCTAGAAATCTCTGTAATTGGTTTTTATCAGTAATTTCATCAGGGAATTTGTCAGCAAATTGAATCGCTCTACTGATTGGTATTATGGTTGATTGGTGAATATCATATCCTAAAAATCTTATTTTTGTCTGAAACAATTTAATCTTGGGAGCAGAGATGACTAGTCCATTATGCTTAATAATATCAAGAAATGAACTTAAATGTTTCCAATGTTCATCAATTAAGTGTGAAAAGATGAGAACATCATCTATGTAGACTATAATGAATGACTAAATGGGTTGAATATCTCATTCATTATATTTTGGAATTCACTTGGGGCATTTTTTAATCCGAAAGACTTTACATTCCATTCGTAATGACCGAAGGGTGTAGTAAAAGCGGTTTTATACCTATCATTGGGGTGTAGTTGGATTTGCCTGAATCCACTTTTTAAGTCAAAATTTTGAAAAGATTACTACTTTATTTAATCTATTGACTAGATCTTTTTTATTAGGAATTGGATATCTGATCCATTCTAATACCGTGTTTAATGGTTTGTAATTTATGACTAATCGAGGCCCTCCTCTTTCTTTTTCTGCATTTTTGTTGACATAAAAAGCTGGACATGACCATGGTGATTTACTTTTTCGAATAATGTTATTATCAAGCAAATTATTAATTTCTTTTTTACAAGTTTCTATTACTTCAGGGTTCATTTGAATAGGTATAGATTTTATAAGAATCTGTTGTTCATTAAATTCTTTTATATATGGTAAAGTCACTATATGTTTTTTTCCGGTGCCAAAAGGCACTGGGAATGTTAGAACAAACCTCTTTTTCTAGTTTATTTTTGAAATTTTCAATTTGTTGACCAAGAAATTTATTGGTAAGTTGCTCTTCAATTCTTTTATATCTAATTTCTTCTTGTAGAAATTTTAATTGGTTTCTTTTTTGACTTAATATGTTAATAGATGGAAATAAAAAGTGGTTTTTTAATTGTTTTAGTTCTCTTTGTTTTGGTTTTGTTAAGAACTTGAATATTACTTGTTGGCCAAAGGGCTTAGTAATAATTCCTTCTTCATTGGTTGTGAAAGGATAGAGTAAGCAGGTAAAAAGTGTTCCCAAAATTACTCTATCAATGAGGTCTTGAACCAAAACAAAAGCAGTTTTGAAACAAACTTTATCTTGACAAATATGTACCTTGGGTAACTTATATCTAATTCGCATCTTGCTGCTATTTGCAGAGCATAGTTGTTCAGTTGTTTTGTGATAATATTTAGTGGTACCAGACCTTCTTGGATACAATTTAAATCTACACCAGTGTCAATAAGAGCACTGATTTCTATTTCATAATCATTTATTATTAATCTGACTTTACCATACCATTTTTGGTAATCTTGGTAGTCAGTATCTTTCGATCTCTTGACGATCTGACAACTGATTAATTTTATGGATTTTGATAAGACTTTTATCTAATTCTAATTTTATATCAGGTTCTTTTAATTTGGTAATATCCCTTTTAATTTGATTCATTTCTTGTTTTAGGTCTTGTAAAGTAACTTCTCTACAAGTTTTATTTATTTGATCTATAGTATCGTTAAGATTTACCACTGGTTTAATATTTTGTGATTTTTGCAACAAGAGTTGCTTAAGTTTTTAATATATTTTTGTTTTAATTCAGAATCATTTATTTTATTACTTAAATCAATTAACAATTCTTCTTTTGGTGAGTCTTTAGTAATTACATTTATTCTTTTAAATTCTTCTATTTCTAGTTTGCAACTGTCTTTAATAATTTGATCTTGGGTTAAATTGGTGGAGGATGGGATGTTGTCTAAAGAAGTAGTACAAGAGTTTTTCTTCCTTTTTACTTTTGTAATAATACTAGCCTTGCTATAATAATTTTCTAGGTAATCGAAAAAATAGACTTCAGCTCTCGTGTCTTCCATGAATTTTTCCCAATGAGCTATTATTTTCTCTTGTTGACAAGAGGTATACTTATGAGCATATTCTTTTCTTTTTTGCTTATTTTCTTTTGACTTAAATTCTAGAAATAATTTGTCAATATCAATATTAAAATCTTTGTTTATGACACATAAAGACGGATCAACAGGGGTTGATATTCCTTCTTCAAAATCAGTTTGAGTTGGAGACCCTTGGGAGGTGTCTTCTTCTTCAAATTTTGACTGTGTCGAATAACAAGGTTTACTGATTTGTGAACTTGATTCAACTCCTTTTAGCTTAACTCTAGGGTCAAGTAGATTTCTATCTTGCCTAGGTGTAATAATTGAACTATTTGACCTGCTTAGTTCTTTAATTCTAAGAGGTGGATTTACTCTTTGTTGATCAAAACTTATCCTAACCGTACCATCTAGGTATTGTTGAATATAGTCTAGATCAATCGTATCATTTTGCAACTTTTGTGGGTAACTTTCATTTTCACTAAGCCAACTGGCTAGTAACTGGATATCACTCCAGGAGATAGTTTTGGGTACTTGTATATTAACATTAGTACTATTTTGTATAAGTACAGTTTTATCTTTTGGACTTTTGACTAAGGCATGAATATTCAAATTAGTTTTCATACATTTAT
Organism: Rhododendron simsii; assembly: GCA_014282245.1. Taxonomy (NCBI): domain Eukaryota; kingdom Viridiplantae; phylum Streptophyta; class Magnoliopsida; order Ericales; family Ericaceae; genus Rhododendron; species Rhododendron simsii. The sequence continues at coordinate 25,230,180 of CM024955.1, forward strand.
AGTAAATACAGTAGATTAAGGCAATTGACTGACTTCCTTCAAGCATTTGAGTAATTGCTCCGGCAGTTTGAATATTTAAAATTAAGGCTTTCAAATATTCTTGTCTTTTAGACTAAGAGGTAAATCAAGATAACAATTAAAGTAAACTGGACCATTATGTAAACTTGACTCCATTAATCCTAACAGACTATCACTATAGACTATAAACCTATTATCTCTTAAAGATAATAAGACTGAAGAATTTAGTCCTTTTCTTGTAAGTGGTTTAATAGCTACTTGTACTAATCCTACATGAATATAACTGTATCCTCTATCGAGGTGTCTTTTGACTGATTCTTTACTAAGAAGTGTGCATCTTTCTTCTTGTTTAGTAACAGCATAAACCTGTTCTACAGTTTTTGCTACTTGATCAGTTCTATAAGTTTCTTCTAAAAAACTTGTTTTGTAAATTTCTTTTACTGGGATTTTGGGTATATTCCAATTTCCTAATTCTGTATTTAAATCTTGAAACTCATGTTCTTCTTGATTGACTATGTCTAAAAATTCAGATAATGAAGCCATTGAGGAGCAGGCTGAAGAACTACACTTGAATAATCTATTCATTGTGCTTAATCCTAGAGATTCTTCTTTCAATATTTTAATCGTAGATTACCATGTTTAAGACCTATCCTGTATACACGCATACCCTAGTTTTAATCCTATCCTTCTCGACTACCTCACACTAGGAATTACACATACGGATAGACAACAACTTGGGTGGCCATTAACAGAATGCTCAAACAATGATAACAGAATTAAAATACTAATTGAAAATTCAATAGGAATAAAAACAATTTACAAATTACTTAGTGTTTATTCCTTCAACTATATCCTACTTGGCTCTAATATATATAGAGTCCACTTCTCGTAAAGACCACCTTAACTTAATAAAATAAGGACCTCCCTTTCCGGATAGAATTTCGTTGATCCGAGCCACTCAATATGTTCAGGACGTGATTTTAAGGGTAAACGCGAGAAATCAGCAAAAAAATTGATCGGGAAGGGCTTCATCCGAGCAGTTTTTGTTTGTTTTTTATCAAACGATTCAAACAAAAACTGCTAAGATCAAGTCCTTTCCGGTCATTTTTTTTGCTGATTTCTCGCGGGTACTCTTAAAATCACGTTCTGAACACATTGAGCGGCTTGGATCATCGAAATTCAAACAGAAAATGGGAGAAATGGAGAGGTCCTTATATATATATATATATATATATATATATATATATATATATATATCAACAGCAGATGTACCAAAACAGATACAAATATACCAACAATATCTGCTGGGGTTTACTCCAACTTCTCTCTTGCAAAATTAGAGAGAGAAACATGTTTTTCGTTAGGCCGAAAGTGAGTTCGGTAAAAAGATTCGATGCTTACGAACGGATAATGGTGGAGAGTATACGTCGGATGAATTCTCAGCCTATCTAAAGGAGTGTAGAATCCGACGCCTGTTGACCTGCCCAGGCACTCCACAATAAAACGGCGTTGCTGAAAGGAAGAACCGACACCTTGCTGAGATTTGTCGGAGTATGCTACATGCAAAGAATGTGCCTAGTCGATTCTGGACAGAGTGGCAGCTTATGTGATCAATAGGCTATTTTTGGACGAAGGTTGATGGTAGGAGTTCAAGTGATGAGTGTTTTTATTACGTCAAGTGTTTTTATGATATTTTGTTAGAGTCAAGTGTCTATGTCTACCACCACCACGACCATGTCTACCACCACCACCACTCCACAGCCACCGCCACAACAAAGTCTCTCTTTTTTTCTTAAAACAAAACAAATACAGATATACCCGATACATATACACCAAACAGATATAATAGATATACCGCAACAGATACATCAACACAAAACAGATACAGTTATATCAATAGCAGATGTATTAAAATAGATACAAAAATACCAAACAATAGATACAAAAAAATAGATATAAATATACCAAAACACATATACCAACACAACACAAAACAATACAGATACACCAATATAAAACAGATACAGATATATCAATATCAGATATACCAAAACAGATCCACAACCTCCACTTCCACCACCACAAACTCCACTTAAAATACAAATATATCAATAGATACACAAAAAATGAACAAATACACCAGTCAACGTCAACACCGGTCTCCGATCAAAAAAATAAAAAATCAACAGACATACAAAAAATTAACAGATACACCAGTCAACATCAACGCCGATCAACGGTCAAAAAAAAAAAAGAAGAACCAACAGATATACCAAAAGTGAATAGATACACCAGTCAACGTCGGTCAACTCCGGTCAATGGCCAAAAAAAAAAAAAGAAAGCGACATTTTTGTGTTAGCCAAACAAGGCCCTTGTCTCATTGAAGGCAATTTGGTCTTTTCATGGACCTTAAACTCCAAAACATTTTCATTCATGGACTTTAAACATCACTGAAACTTAAGCTGAACTAAATCTGCTTTGGGACCTCTTCTTTTGGACTTTAGCCCAATTTGTTGAAAATTAAACACCATATCCCAAACATTAACCCTGTCCCGCTTTCTTTCTAAACCTTCTTTTTCAAAAAAAAAATTAATTTCAAACTCAAATATAACGAAAATAAAAAATAATTTTTCAATTTTTTTTTGCACCATTTAAAAGATTTCAATGAGATTTATCAAACAAGATCCATATTTGTAGAAAAATTATTTGCGTAAACACATGATTTTTGAGTTTGTAATTACATTCTTTTTCAAAAAGAAGGTTAAGTAAGAAAGTGGAACGGCCCCTAACACTTTCTCTGAGACATTCAAATAACAATTTTCCAATTTTTCGCTAAGGATATTCAATATTGGTCTTGTGAATATCTTTTGAATGATAGTTTTTAAAACAGGAAATGTACAAATACCTAGTTGATGAATAAACTACAAAATTCAAAAATGTGAATAGGGAATGGAGGATATCCTTCGCAATTTTCCGATACTCCAAATCCGGAGTATCAAATCTCATCTCAAAAAATGGAGGCCAAAATAGAGAATGGGTTGGAGATGCTTTTTCCACGAAAAAAAAGTACTCCCTCCGTTCCCTATTGAGAGTCCACTGCTTTCGTGTCATTTTTCAAATAAAAAAATCAACTACTTTTGTGTATAATTTTTTAAATTTTTTGCACTAAATTAAAGTACTTATCGAGATCTTTAATACGGTGCGAAAAAATTTGAAAAATTATACACGAAAGTAGTTGATTTTTTTATTTGAAAAATGGCAAGAGAGATAGTATGGGACTCTCAATATGAAAAGGATGGAGCATTGATTTTTGCACTATACCTTTTTATAAATGCACTCCAACATTTGTCATTTAGTAGTTAAAATTACACAACACAGAAACTAAAAGACAATTTTTGTAGGGCATTTATAAAAAAAAGCCGAGTGCAAAAGTCATTTTTCAAATTTTTAATTTCCTTTTGAATAGAGATGTCAAAATGCACACAGTGCCATGCTAATCCAGCCAATTTATTTTGTGTGGTGGCTAAGAATCTCCAATGAACTCTCTATTTTTTTTTTAACATTAGTATGTGCTAAATGTGTATTAAGATAAAAATAAATTCCACCCTTGGTCTAAAATGTGGAAACTTATATTGCGTATAAATAGTGCCATTTTTGGAGCTGTCTGTGGAGATTAGCCAAAACTAAGGTTGACTTTAGCACAGCTTACCACCCTCAAACCGATGGGCAGAATCGTTCCATGGGCAACCTTCTTCGCAGTCTGGTGGGTGAGTATCTCAGGAGTTGGGACCAAAGTGTCATTTTTGGCACTTCTTCCTATAGTGATAAAAAAAATTGTATAGTCCTATTCCTAGGTAGGAGATAGAACTAAAAAGATAGTTAAACTAACTAGTTAAATTTTAAAAAAAAATTATATCTGAAAAACGATGAGTTGTCAAGTTGATACAATTTTGATGAAATTCGTTTGAACATCGCCCTTTGTTCAGTCGTTATCAAGAAGTTTTACTAAGAATTCTTGAGCCAAGCCGAGTTTGCATTTAACCATTCTGTTAACCGTAGCACTGGTTTTTCCCCTTTCTAGGTTGTCTATGGGTTCAATCCCCATTCCCCATTGATTTGGCTCCGGTCCCGAACTTGAAGCGAATTCATGAAAAGGCTGAAGATTTTGTTCAACAATTGCAGCGCATTCATAAAGAGATTGAGCAGCACCTTCGCGACTGTAGTGCAAAGTATAAACACGAGGCCGACAGAAAGTGGAGGTTTGTAGAATTTGTTGTTGGTGACTTTGTGTATGCTGTTCTCACAAAGGACTGCTATTCTGCCCATGATTATAACAAGCTTGTTGCTCGCAAAATTGGTCCCGTTAAAGTTATTGAGAAGATAAATCCCAATGCCTACCGTTTGAAGCTTCCAAGCCATATTCGTACTGGTGATGTGTTTAATGTAAAACACTATACCGTTCAAAGGGGACAGCTCGTCTGATGAGCAGGCAAATTCGAGCCAAATTTCTCTTTAGATGGGGGATGATGCAGTAGCCAAAGAGGAGGAGTACCACTTTAGGCGTTCCAAGCCTAAAGTGGCAAATTCGTAAATATCTGACTATGGAATTTGGCGTTGGACCAACATGGGTGTTCAATCCAAAACAGCCCAATGGTCAAGACACATCTGCTTTGGCCGTGTGCCATGCGTTTTTTGGCCGTTTGAGGCCGTTTAGGCCACCAAAAGCTCAATTTTGCAGTTTTAGAAAATAAATGTTTCGCTTATAACTGTTAGTAGGAAACTCCATTTCAGTCCGTTCTTTTTGGAGAAGTCTAAGTTTTTTCTCTATTATTTGAGTTTGTAATAATTTTAGATTTTTCCGAAATTGGTAGTTTTTTCATTTTCAACTAGGGTTTGGGTTTGCTGCCTACCTATATAATAAGTTGATTATTGATTAATAAAAGAGTTCAGAGAGAGTTTCTCTAAACTACTGCGTTTGTAATTGTCCTTGTTACATCGTTCATCAACTTCTTATACGCTTCCCTGCATCACTCTAATACCAAAAACCATCTTGGAACATTGTGGGAAAATCGAATCAGCTTAGCCCATCGAATCCTAGTCCTTGTGATTCTGATAGCATCCCAAAACTTTATGCCAGTTTTAGATTTTTACACTTTGCGAAATTGGGTTTTAAATTGGGAGTTGGAGAGGGAAAGATGAAGGCAGTTGTTTTTTTTTGGTCTTCCAATGAATGAACTAGTTATGGCTGGGGTTTGCACTAGTGGTTCCTGATGGATGTTGGTGATGGTGTGACAGCCACATCACTAATCCTAAAATTGTGAAACTAGTTAAAACAATAATTCTGCCCCATGAACACTATTGTTTTAGTTATTGCTGGGGTTCTTAAATAATATTCTGAAAAATCAAGAGAACTTGCGAAATGATACCATACTGGTAGCAAGAAAAAAAAAATGAACTCCCCCAAATTCGTTGCGCAATAATGCACATTCGTTTGCCAAGAGCATGGGAGCTTTGCATCAACGTGTGAAGGCACAGCCGAACACATTCATCATAAGCAATCACAGCATTCCACTGCCCTTGTGCACTGAATTTGATTAAGAAACATATAAGAAAGTTGTCAAAATAAAAATAAACTAAGAACTAGGAAGTCATGAACAAAAAAAATTTACAATCAACAAGAAATACCTAGCATGAAATGTAGGGAGGCTAGTTGGGACAAAACCAAGGGTGTAGCACTCCTGTAATACAAACAGAATGCCTAATTCCAACCTTTAACAAATAAATTCAGTTATAAAAGCATAAAACAACTCAAAGCATGGGTCTTGCTTATCTGTATATTCCAGAAACTAAACTCTAAGAACCATGCACAAGAATAACAAAATATGGCCACAACTGAAAAGAAAAACCAGCACAACATTTTACAAGCCTCGCGGGCTGGTCACATTTTTTCAGTCTAGTACTATCCTGTGGTTCAACCTGAGACTTGATTTCTCTAGCATAACCACAAAAAGGAGATGCACTAGGAATTTCATCATTAGTAGCGTGTGAAACCGCCAAATTTATTGGATACTTTCTTTTCTTATTTTTGTTTATTATTATAATTATAATTATAATTAATATAATTTTTAATTTTTATTTTGCATATATATATATATATATATATATATATATATATATACACTTTCTTTCTTTCTTTTTTTTCTTGGGGGGGGGGGGGGGGGGGTGCGCGCAATTGTGTGTGAATGGATTAAGTAAATCTGTAATAGTAGAACATCAGCAAGTTATGTACTAATTTACGAAAGCCCAAGAGAAAGGAAAGAAAAATCTTGGGTGACCTTTTAACTTCAACTAAAGAAGAGTCCGAAAACCTTTAGCAAGAGATCTATGTTTTGTGGGAAAAAATTTATATCAAAACTTTACAAATAGTGTTATATTTTCGGTCAGCCCAAATCGAATATACTTTGTATGGATGACAACTTCTTCATGACATCATTTGCTTGGTCATTAGGCATGGATATCCTACAATTATCAAAGACAAGGAAAGAGTAGTAATTACTCATAGAAACTTTCAAAAAAACCTTGTGAAGTATCCAAAGAGTCTAGTATGTACCTCGAGAGATTGACATCTATCTAACGAACATCACCCCGCAAGGGATCCCTTCGCAAGCATAGGAAGTAAATTCCCTTTCTCGACAATCCAAGTATGCATCGCTTATACATTTCATAAGATAGTCAATGAATTATTGATTCAAGGAATTAAATAACTTGAAAACTCTTTTGTGAAGAGAATGTACCCAACAATCTCAAAGGATAATGCAAGCCATTCATCCAATCACAACATTAATAGCTAATACAACAAGGGAACAATTAAAGGAATCTCGAAACAAGATCCAAAAATCCATTAGACTAGCAACTATTATAGGCAAGGTCAGTGCATCAATAAAAAAATAATAAAAAAAAGAATTCAAAACAAAACCCCCAACACAACTAAGCTAATATTTCCATTTCCTAAATATAAAGATAAATCTTAGAAGCCAAGAAATGAAGAAAACATCAAGGTAATTCACAAAAGAAGTAGCGGTGGCGCATACCAACACAAAAAACTAGGAAAGTTTTACAAGTGAAAAAAAAGTTATTGCACAATGAAACATTTTATTAAACTATCTTTACAAGTATCTTAAATGAAGCTCTGCAAGTCCAGATGACCCTTGTGACATCTCATAACACTGCTTAAATGCATTTCCAACTTCCACTACTTTTCACCACATTGTCTTTTAACGCTGTTCTAAAATACTACTCAATTGCCCTACTTTTCAACAAACATCCACAACTCTGACACTGTCTCATTTGTGCTACGTTTTTTTAACTATTGTTGTCCTTCAACAAGTGTCGCAAACATTTTCATAAAATACCATCTTAAAGCTTTCCAACGTTAACAGAACATCAACTTATTTGACTTCTTGTCTCCGTAGATACATATAGTGCTTCTATTAGAAAATACCAATTTATTACCTCTCTCTCTCTCTCTCTCTCTCTCTCTCTCTCTCTCTCTCTCCAAACAACATGTAGAGTCAAGACTGTAAATTTTTTGTAATCGAGAAAAATGTAATCATTATCTTCTTAGAGCATCCACAGTGGAATAAGCAAAATAAAAGGTTGTTAAAGTTAACAATATTTGTTTAAAAAAGTGCCCACATTGGAATAACCAAACTTAACAATCTCTTAGCAACTCATCAAATTTTGGCTTTTGAATAATCAAAACTAGCAACCTTTAGCCAATAACCAAATTTAGTGATCCCCATATTTTTTTAATCAAGTATACCCATCATTATGCAAAATCTTTTTTCACTCTCTCTCAACAATGTTTTCAAAAAATAATTATAAAAAACTATTCAACTATTCTTTTCAAAAACTTTTTCTAAAAAAAAAAACTGTATTTATATGAACTCTTTTTTTAAATTTTTTTTTAGAAAGACTGTTTCTTCAATTTTTTAAAACTATTTTTTTTAAAAAAAAATTATATTTACACAAAGCTGTTTTTTACACATTCTTTTTTATTAACTATTTTTTTATCCAATTGTTTTTAACTAAAACTGATTTTTTTTCTTCCAAAAACTGTGTAATTAACTTTTTTTTTAAAACAAATATTTTTTTATAAAAAATATTTTTAACATAAACTAGTTTCTCAGAAACTAGTTTTTCAAAAGATTTAAGTGAAATGAAGGGGGAAAATTTGGAGAAAACTCATGAAAGGAAGCAATGATCCCATTGATTTTGATTATGACCAAAAAATAACCAATATGAGACTTGATATTGCTAACTTTAGCAATCTCTAAATGGATAATCAAAATTTGATGTGGCATATTTTGATTATTCACTTTTGCTTATTCCACTGTGGATGCTCTTACAACTACTTTTTCTCACCTTATCATGAAGTCGAATTCGTGTCCGAATTGGATTTTGAAGACAAGCAAACTCGTAGAGTCCAGCCTCATTTGTAAATTAGAAAAAATTTGACTAAGCCTAAAAACACCCATAAAACAACACATGAACAAAGGGAATTCTAGAGAGATGACGCATGAAATAGAGAATCGAGAAAGTTGTTGCACATCACATATTTACTAAAGAGAGTTTTCACATATTTGCTAAAAATACAATACCAAGAAATAGAGAATCGGGAAAGTAAATCTAGCAAATAAAAGTCTCAGAAGCTCATAACGCTACCATTCATTGGTGTGTAACCATTAAAACTTGTAAATCCGTAACTTCAAATTTGATCCTTACTATTGATAAATGGTTGCAAATACACACCCACGTAGAAGCTCCCAAACACCCAATTTCTCAAGCACTAAAATACCACCAAATATTCATGTCGCATACAAATTGAGCACTCACAAATAACGGTTCACCCAAAACACTTAGACTCTCTGACATTCAAAGCCATAAATGTCCACTCAACCAGATAGAGTGTAGGAGGAGTACACTCACAAAAAACTATTAACATAACCATTATCACAAACTCCAATTCACACACACTCATGCTCAACGATTCCCAAAATATATTGGGAATGATAAATATATTAGTTAATCCTCTTTACAATACGGTGAGAAGAACTTACACTGGGTTATGCGGGCGGCAGTTCATGCCCTAAAAGATCCTTCAAACAGCTCTTTGCTAGTGTCACCTTTTTGATATGTTCAGCTAGTACGGAAATGAGCGTGGTTTCTTGATGAAGTGGATGTACTTGGTTGAGCCCCATCCCAAGACAACAAGGGTAAGATGCATAACAAGACTTATTCCCAAGAACTTGCTAAGAATTTGATTCTGTCAACTTAATCTCACCCCTATTGTGTGTATTTGTTCTAAAGAGTTTCCATCTTTCATGTTTTTTTAACTACAAAGAGTTTCTATCTGCCCCTACGATTAGTCAAGTGCTATGAGTGAAAAAAAATATTGCACAATGTAACAAGGCAAAGAAAAGTCTGAGAAGATCATAATACTAGAAAGTAGAAAGTATTGGTGTGTAATCAACCATTAAAACTTGTAATTCTGTAACTTCAAGTTTGAACCTCACTAGTGATAACTTGTTGCAAACACGCACCCACATAGAAGCACATAAACACCCAATCCCTCAATCACACAAACACCTTCGAATATCCACGTCCCAATCAAATTGAGCACTCACAAATAACAATTCACCCAAAATACTCGTAATCCCTAATTTTCAAAGCCACAAACTTCCACTCAACCAGATAGAGAGTAGGAGGAGCACTCACAAACAACTACTCCCTCCGTCCCAAAATGGATGACAATTTTTGAAATTTGTGTCATTTTTCATTGCTTATATCTTTCAATTTATAATGTTTTTCATGAATTTGAAAACTTTGTATAATAGAACTAATTGAGATTTATCAAACAAGATCCATATTGCATATTTTTTGAGATTCATATTGAAAAATATAAGGAATTGAAATTGGCGCAAATATCAAAAATTGTCATCCACTTTGGGACAAAGGGATCATTAACATACCTACCCACTATCACAAACCCCAATTCACACACGCCCAATGATTCCGAAAATATCTTGGGGGAGCATAACCTCTTCATTCAAACAACTCTTTGCTAGTGTCATCTTTGTGAACTATTCTTGAAGCATAATACGGAAATAACAAATCATAAACTATGCTTGCACAGCGGAATTATTCCGTATCAGGGGAATCTTGTACCGGGTGAGATAGCTTGAACAGAGGTTTTCTTCGTCGGGTATTCCGCTGCCTACGCCATGCTTTAGTCCTCTTAGCCCTCTACACAGTCATCCTCCTAGGCTAGGCATGTGGTATCTACTGCCTTTGTTTCGTTGGGCTAAGACTTCCACGTCTGCGGATTCTTGTTGCAAGTCAATTTCCTTTCTAAAGGACAGAGAAAGATGATCAAAATGCGTTTCATATAGCTGGAAAATGACATTCATTGATTTTCACTCGATAGAGGTCAAGCCCACAGTAAACATATGATGAGCCCAAACAAGAAATCCAAGAACACCTATACTGATCATGCTTAATTAGAGGTGTCAAATGGGCCGTGCCGGCACGGCACGACACGGGCACGGCATGAGCACGGGGTGGCACGGCACGTCACAGGCATGGTTTTGGCCTGGCACGGCACGACACGACACGGGCACGGAAGTGGGCGGCACAGCACGGGCACGGCACAAAAGCTGGCTCGGCACGGCCCGGCACGACATGGGCATTGGCACAGAAAGTGGACAGGAACGGCACGGCACGACACGGTTCTAGCTGGGCATGGGCATGGGCACGACACGGCACGACACAACACAGGCACGAAAGGGCACGACACGAGGCACGGAAAAACAAAATAAATAAATAAATAAGCCAAATGGCTTTTTTAATTTAAAAAAAGTAAGCAATTTCTATTCGGTAAAAAATATTTGTTTACCTTTAAACATCTTAGATATTTAATATAAAAAAAAAATTTCTTAAAAAAATCATGTTTTAAAAATCAATTTTTTACCTTTAAAAAATTATCAATTTTTATTTCGGTAAAAAAATATTTGCTTTGTTTTTGTTAGTGAATAGGCTTTGGACCTTTGGTTTGTAAATTTAACATTACAAGTTAATGAGTAAAATTTAAAAAAATTATCAAAATATTTATGGTGCAAGAGTAATTTAATACGAAAGGAATTTATTTAAAACGGCATGACTTAAAACGGCACGGTTTGACACCATTTAAGAAAACGGGCCGGCACGACACAATGAGATTGAAAACAGCATGGCATGACATGATTTAAGAAAATGGGTCGGCACGACACGACACAATTTAAGAAAATGGGCCGGCACAACACGACACGATTGGCAAACGGCACGCCACGACACGACACGATTGGCAAACAGCACGGCACGGCACGACACGATTTGAGTAAATACTGTAAACGGGCCCGCACGGCACGGCACGGCACGAAGCACGGTTAGCACGGAGTTAAACGGGCCGTGCCGTGCCATTTGACACCTCTATGCTTAATCCTCGTAGCATTAGTTCGTAAGAACTCTAAGATCGATCAATCGAATGCGCAGATGGAATCCCCTAAGGATAGCTGGCTTATCCAGATAAAGAAAAAAATCCCTTAATATCAGTAAGTAGCAAGGACTTTTTCACCCGTAGCGAGCGCAGGTGCAATCCCTTATACTTCGAGTTTTATAATTATAGCATCATTTGTCAAACTGTTCAGAACTGATTTAGGCAATGGGGTTTAGATATAGTATTATATGTCAAAAATTATAGCATCATAATGCATGGAAGCAGGTGCCTTTTTTTAAATACTACTACTTTAGGGTTCTTTTGGGAAAGAGTAAAGACCATTGACAAATATCATTGAGTCTCAACAAAAATTTGCACACGCATCGTGTGATGTGTGTGCATGTACTCTAGTTATTCACTGAAAGGGAAGGCGGATGCTTGCATCCCTATTACAAACCCATTGAGATAGTCTTTAGACCATATCTGACACAACTTTTGCTAAATGAAAGAATGATTTGGAGGTTTGTGTACAGAATCCTTCTTGAGCCACAAAATGACAAATATATAAAATGAAAATATATGAATAAAGAAAAGGAAAAGAGGTTATGAAATGGTTGCTACAGTACTTGTAGCCATTAGAGTAAAAGTATTGGATGTCTATGTTGAATCAAGTCCTAGTCCCCACAACTTTGTCACTGTCAGTCATTCAATTGGTCAAAAATAAGTTGTAAACATTGTCCAAAGGGGTTGAACTAATTACCTGGAGGACAATCTCATTTACTTTCAACTTGATTGCCTTTCTCCCCTCATCCTTTGTGGATATATAATGGCCATCAGAATTTGATAGGCGGTAACCGTGAACAAGCTTTAAGCCAGGCCAATCTGGTCCCCATGAGAAGCAAACAGAATAGTTGATTCTAACATAAAGAAGACTATGTTCAGAATTTTGTTAATATTCAATAAATAGCATTAAATATCATCAAATCAAAGAATCTTTTTCACCAAGCACCTATGGGGGTTGAAAAGATACGATCAACTTCCGTTTCGAAAAGAAACTACATTGCAGTGGTCCCTTCATTGCACCAACATTAAGATCTGTAGCCTGGCTTTGTTCATCTAAGACATTCTTCTTACCAACCTCTTGTAAGTCCCCTCCAGGAAGAACATATAAATCAAGCCCAGTCTTGTCCTCATCAAGAATTACGAAATGATTTTCATTAGGACCAAAAACTTCAGCATCTGGACCTGGATGATTAACAATTTCGTCCTAATAAGCATTATGCAGAGTTATGCCAACAAAAGAGTGATGTTTTAATTGATAGAACAAACCCTTGATTGTGCTTTCTTTACTATCCGCTGGCTGAGCATCAGTATTTTCCCAATAGAGAACCACTTCTAGCACCACTGAACTCATAAACAACAAGAAATAGGTGCTGCTTATTCCTGTAAAGCAAGTGTTTGGATTTGAATTCCACATGTCCAGGAATCTGAAAACAAAAAACGGATGTCTTGGATGCAAATTCATACCTGCTGCTTAGCAAATAACAATTCTGAAAATAACTAAGAAAAGACGCTGAGGTTGTAAAGCTTCTTGTAGATATTATCTACTCCATAGCAGAGATTATATGCCATAACGTTTGCACCCTCCAAGTAAAATTCCTTCACGGGATATTGAAGAACTTGATTCTCTCTATTGAAGAAATTTAGGTCCATATGAAATGGCTGCAAAGGGAGGAAAAACCAGAATTAATCAAGAAGCAATAAAAAAATCTCAACAAACAAAGTTATCCAAAGAGTTACCTGGAACACAAGAACGTCTTTCAGATGATGTTTTAGTATCTGTAGGGTCGGTCAAAATATACTTCATTGACCTAAGGAGACTTTTTGACTAGCCAACCGTGAACAGACGTGGCCAGGAGACCCGCGAGGCAAGAAGGTGACTGTTGACCTTTGACTTAGAGAAGATCGTTGATTGGCCAACCACGGAGAGACATGTGGAAAGGGCCTGAGAGATTTGATGCATGGCAAAGGACCCACGCGGGGGGACCCACGCGATAGGAGTTGCAGGATTGGCAAACTTTCATGGGTAGAGTAACCCACGAGAGCCATCGTGGTGGGGGGAGCGCGAGTCATGAGGTGAGATCCCGAGATAATAAAAGAGATCTCATTAGAGCATCAAGAGTCTTACCTTGGCCACAAGGCAGGGCCAGGGGAACCTCGACGAAACGATCGTTGTAGGATCGCGATACTACCCCTACGGGAATTAAGGGGAATTTAGTGGCTTGGTGGCTTGAGAAGGAGGTCTTGTCGCGGGAGGGGCGCTCCCGCAGGGTTAGCCCGCGTGCGGTGATGGACCTGGAGGAACAGAAGGGACACGTGTTGGAATTTTACTAGTCGCCGTCCTAGGCCTGAGGTGCCCTATAAATACCCCAAACATTCCCTCTTATTTGACTAAGACAGTTTTTTTCTAGAGAAAGAGTGGTGACCACTGATTCTGAGAAATGAGAACATTCTTCCCCAAAAAGTGACCTCACCCGATCCATCTAGGGAAAGTTGCCTACTAACTCACATGGAAAGACAAAGGACACACTGCCTTTGTCTCTTTTGTCCTCCCGTTTCTTCCTTCACCCCACTAAATTACTCCTCTCTTCCCTCACTTAATCATCAACCGATCGCACCTCTCCAGCTCACGTAGATTCACACATCAGCTCACACAGGAGATTTACGAATCTACAGTAAATAGTAATGAGAGGTAACCAAGATATTGGAGTACTCTTAGCATGTTCTTCCATAAAATGCTGCAACAATAAGGTAAAGATAAAGTCAACATTATTAAATGGGAGAGACAATCCCTTAGGTTTGTTCAGCAGCTAAATTTATTCCACTTTGAGTTGACCAGATCAACCTACTTTAAAAATGGAGTATTACCCTTTGAAATGTAGTAGTCAACGAGGAATTGATAATTTGAAGTTAAGTAGATTATCCATTACAATCGAAATACCATAAAATTTATAATCAACGAGACCCTTTTCATGTACTCATAATAACAGATTGTTAACATATATGCGTAAATGTAACTAGGTTTGTTTAGCAGCTAAATTTATTCCATTTTGAGTTGACCAAATCAACCTGCTTTAAAGATGGAGTATTACCAGTTGAAATGTAGTAGTCAGCGAGGAATTGATAATTTGAAGTTATGTAGATTATCCATTGCAGTCGAAATACCATAAATTTTATACTCAAAGAGACCCTTTTCATGTACTCATAATAGCAGATTGTTAACATATGCGCGTATATGTAACTAACCTTAATAATTTCCTTCATATCAAAGAGTCCGAATTCAACCAAGAAAATATAATCACTTGAAGGTACTCCCTCTGTTCCATAGTAATAGTCCATTACAAATGCCATCCCATTTTACAGATCAAAAAAAAAAAATTTGTACTTCTGCGCTAAGTCACATAATTCATGTGTGAGTGATGTGGAAGCGCGAGCGTGAAAATGTCTTTGAAACACATCTAAACCGACTAAATTCACGAGAACAAGGATTGGGAGCACAAGCGCAGTGCAAGGATTGAGACCAGGAGCGCAGGGCATTTTAAAAGATTGTGTGACTAAGCTTCTGCGCATAATTTTTGAATTTTTTTTGGCATAATTTAAAGTAGCAGCAGAAATTATTATGAATAAATTTAAAAAACTTGCATGGAAGTGCTTAATTTTGTAATCTTTTGTAATCCAAAAAAATGGTGCGACTTATCGTAATGGACTATTATTTTGAAACAAAGGGAGTATATAAGAAGGGAAAAAATGAGAACTACTAAAAATTTAAAACCTTGCTTCCTAGTCATCCCTACATGGGACACCAATGGTCAAACTTTTAGAGTTTCAGAATAGATTCTGCACAACCTTTTTGGATTATCATTGTATTTGTCAAAGTGCGGCACATGATTATAATTTCTGTATGAAACTCATCCAACGCATGTCAATAAATATCAAGAAGTCTGTTCATGCATTGCCAAGATTCTGAATAATATAAACAAGACATTGCAAGGAGATGATCTTAGAACATTGATGTGACATTTCTATTCACAATGTGTTTTAAAAAAACCCCCAATGATACAACATTAGCCACTTGAACCCAAAAACAGGTACGATTCTCATACACAATGGTCATTCTAACACTCTCATTCCACAAAGTCATCCCTCTCCCTTGAAGTCATTGAAATGATAACTATACGTTATTGTTCGGTTCCTGAAGTCCAAAATTCTACTGACCTATAACAAAATGCTTTCACATTTCCCTCTCGATAACTTTCTTTTGTATGTACTTGAAAGCCATTGCCAACCTCGAACGTATATTTGATGCACATCTAGAAGCCTATCCCTAAAAAATCGTCGCCATGAATAGCTTGATAGACATTGTTGAGCTCATTTCCTAACAGCTTAAGCTTTTGAGAAAATTCATTGGTAACTGAACACAGTGTTAAAGCCTTGGTTATGGGAGGTCTTGGGTTCATGTCTTTCCATTTACATTCTTTCCCTGTTTGTATTCTGCTTCTTATCGTCACATTTTGTTTTACTCCATTTATGGATACTTGCATCTACACATGCAAGATAGAGTTGCATGTGAGGAATGGTATTGAATAGCTTGACATACACTGTTTGGCTGATTTCCTAACAACCTATTCTTTTGGGACTACCGGTAACGTAACTTATACGACTGCATATTAGATGTGCATAAAAATGACATACTTAAGTATCACATAAAATTTAAGTCAAAGCAGGAGCATGATGGTCATCCAAACATCATGCGTTAAGGGTAAACCACATCCCAACACTCCATAACAAGTCAACGGTCAACCAATATCAAATGCATACTAAACCCACTTCTAACCAAAAAAACGGTCAAGCTTCTACTTATGATTTTTCATACATGCTGAAATAAAATGTACATGGTAGGGCAAGCTATCCAAACCAAACAATCTAAACCTCTTGGCAGTGTCGGTATACATAATGTTCCATAAGTAGAATGTGATAAAGGAGAAGGAAACCACGCATAGTCAACTAAATTTTGTTTTGGGTTGCCGCAGTTGCGCAACTCCCCTCAATAACCTGTTCTAGGAATTACCTAACTTGTTTAAGTCCAATTCGTTGACCAAGCTCTTCACAATTCACACAAATCCTACTTAAAGCATCTTTAATAAACAAAAAAATCAAAAGAGAAGACTGGATGTTTGAATTATAAACTTACACTGGAAAGGAAAGCTTCGCGTGCAATGTCTATTATAGTCAGCTGACTTTCCCTGGAATAAAGGTAAATGAATTGTTACCACTTATGTACATCTAAATATGCAAGAAGATAAGCACACAAAAGAAAGACTATGTAGGGCTCCACAAAAAGACTATAAAACAAAGATCTCCACAGCTTGAGGATTATAGATCATCAGTCACTACGAAAACATATACTTCAATCTACAACCTTTAAAAGTACTCCAACATGAAAAAGAGCAAGAGCAAGTTGGAAACCTTACTCCACCATATGTCAAGAGGCTTACTCCAGTTACTAGAACTCCACAAGGGGTGTAGATACTTTGAATCAAAAACTTCTATCCGTAAAAGTTGCATAACATGAATGGCAAAAAGAACCATGACTTTAACCTTCTAACCTAACAAATGAAAAAGAGCAAGAGCAAGTTGGAAACCTTACTCCACCAAATGTCGAGAGGCCGACTCCAGTTACTAGAACTCCACAAGGGGTGTAGATACTTTGAATCAAAAACTTCTATCCGTAAAAGTTGAATAACATGAATGGCCAAAAGAACAATGACTTTAACCTTCTAACCTAAAGAAGCCTCAATCATAGATGGCCAAGTACAAACGGTCCAGCACAGTTGTTGACAAATGAACCCACAAGCGACGTAGATTGAAAGCTAAGGACAAGCATCTTGGGGCTATAGGGTTCAAGGTTGTTCTCCAACAAATCATTCTTTTAGGGGCTATAGCTCTATGGTTCTGTTCCCCTTCCCCCTCCTCTTACTCTCCTTGTGAGATTCAAGGCCACCTAGAGGTGCTAGGGTTTTCCCCCTTCTTTCTATCTCTCTATGATATCCTTGTAGTTTCAAGGCCCCCTAGTTAACTCTAGGTTTTCTCCCGTTTCTTCTTTTCCTCTCTATCCTTCGTATTCTATGTATTTATATGCAATTTTTGTAGTCTTTATTGAATTCCAGGTTACACCAATTGGTAAATAATTAGGTCCTAGTACAAAAACAGAATGTGCATGCACAAATGTAGGGGTGTGACTTGTGAGAGAGAGGAAGAGATAAACTCTTAGCTTATTAACATGTACAGATTTCTCAAGCCATTATTTACTGGTACAATTGAGAACTCCCAAGGACTACTATTTAGATCACGGATCCAAACGAACAAAGTAGAGTTAGATGTCCACATAACCCACATTCTATAGTCTGTGATTAAACTAATTTGTTAATCGAAAATACATTTCTCCTGGTAAAATTCATCAATTCTAATTACTAAAAACCATATATACTTGGAAAAAACATTGAACCTACCCTTTCAAATGTTGTTCTTGTAGTTGTGCTTGAATCTGGTGGTCAACTAAAATTCCAGACTCCAAGTGATGAAGTCTTTTCCTTCAAACAGAAGCTGCAAAGACCATACATTTAGCACAATAAATGGATTACCACAATCCTCATGATACTATTAGAACAATAGGGCTTTCAATTAGGCTTCATTTTCTCTTCATTATGTTTCTTTTCGATCTACAATGCACTTCATAACGACTAAGTTTCCTAGTGATCCAATTACACCAGTCCTAGAAGAAAAGAATGTTCATATCTTTATTCCCTATTTTTAGATAATAAATTCACATCCAAACTTCTGTATTGCTCATATGATCACAGAACAACAGTGCAATCTTAGGTGGGAAAATTGTGTGAGTATATCTTCTTATTCAGAACAGCCCCATCTTAATCCACGAGACAAAGCACTGCACATATAACATATGACAAGCAAAATAAGCACTAGTTACGGAGCAAATAATTGCATATATGGTTTATTCCAAAATATTGGTCAAAGCATATATGGTAGAGCAAATGACTCCGAATCCCTCTAGTCTCTAAGTACTTGTCAAAGCATTCAGTAAAACAAAGCATATACAGTACTCCAAAACCGTAAATCAGTCAAGACCGAAACAGACACATCATTAAACTGAAGAATAAATAAAATAAGTTAAATGTCTTAAGAACCATTTAGAACAAAAAATTGTTGATAATATTAGGAATTCATCTCTAATTGTTTGAAAACCATTGAAGTATGAAAACTAAGATCAGGGCACAAGCAGTGTTCTTCAATACCATCAAACATGTTGAAGGTATAAATAATAAAGTTGCCCCTCTCTCAAACAGCTTAAGCTTTTAGATGAGTTGGTGGTTAACAATCTAATATAAAATCAAAGCAGGCAATAGATCATGTGTTCGAACCTCGCCGCCTACCTAATGTTAAAATATTTACACGTGTTAAGCCCGCTTATGAAGGAGGGCCCTGTTGAAGGTATAAATAATAAAGTTCCCCCTCTCTCTAACAGCTTAAGTTTTTAGATGAGTTGGTGGTTAACAATATAATAAAACATAAGCCTCAAATGATTCTAAACACACCTAGCACATTCACAGAGATGTTAACACGCCAGTATAGAATTTAAATACAGATAGTCAGGGATATGTAAAGGAGGTATCTAACAAAACTATGCGACCCGAAGAAGATCCAGAGGAGTTCAAAGGCGTTCCTAAGGTTATACTACCTCCCATGCTTCTAAGGAAGATCAAAAAACCGTG
The DNA here is from genome assembly GCA_014282245.1 of Rhododendron simsii. NCBI lineage: Eukaryota > Viridiplantae > Streptophyta > Magnoliopsida > Ericales > Ericaceae > Rhododendron > Rhododendron simsii. The sequence continues at coordinate 25,249,581 of CM024955.1, forward strand.
GATAGGTTGTCTCATAGTTAAACTATGGGCAAGACGGTAATATGCAAAACACTCGTCACCAAACTAAGTAACGTTTCGGGATAATAGGGTGGCTTGATGTTCCAGGCCTGGGAACTGAGATGCAACTAGGATTTAAGTACCTTTTCCAACATATAGTCCAATACTTAGTTGCACGAAGCGGGAGCGGGAGCGGGAGCGGGAGCTGGACCGAGGGAATACAGAAGCTCACAAGGTTGGGAGCGTGAGAGTAGCGTGTACATATATTATAAAAATAATGTAGCATTGAGTATTCACTTTGAAAGTACAATCATTTTAAGAAGTAAAAATATGGGCCAAGTCTGCCATAAATATAAGAAATGGGCTAGCATTACAATATATGATTTTCTTTTCAAGATATCATGACTTGGGCTAGATATCATGTGTTCATTGAAAATCAAAGAATAAAGCCAAGTGACAAATCCCCATTTTCCTATACAAAGATCATACAAAAACTCCCATCTTTGTAAGGAGCGAACTCCTATCTCAATGGGAGTGGGTTCCCGTTAAGCTCGTTAGGAGCGCAAAAGCGGGCTCCCAAGGAGGGAGCGGCTCCATTTTAGGAGTTTCCTGCAACTAAGGTCAAATATAAGAAGCATGAACACTTACAAGAAGGCAACGTGTCCGTATTCAACACATATCAGACACCTACACCCCTCAGACACTCTCATCGATGAGTTTGATACTCTCTTTTTTGTGACCATAAGCAGAAAATAAAATCTCAAGTCGGACACCACTCTTTATGCAACATGTCTAACACTTGTTTTGCAAACACTTCTTAGGCACTTGCTACATGATTGATAAAAATCTCGGAATTTGACATCAATATGATAAGCAAAGTCAAAGACTAATCATATATAAATTCACTTAATACGCAAAGAACCTTTTTAGAAAGACTTCTTGAGAATTCATCGTCGTGTCATATCGTATCCATGTCTCTTTTTGTATCATGCTTCTTAGTACAATAGCATAGTGTGGTACTCTCACGGAGTTGTGAGCCCTTGGGAGCTCCGGATGTCCAACACCTCTGGTTAGCAAAGAATAGCCGCATCTCAATAAAGACCAGCCAGAAAGAGTAGTCTTCTTGGCCCGAAGTTGAAGAACAATTGCAACAGATGTCTGAAAATTTTCAAAGGAAACTAGACTATCCAAGTAGACAGGCATTAACACTACCACGCCATCTCAACTGGTCAACTCGGAGCTCCAATGAGTCACCTCAGTTGGATGCTACACAAGCTACTAAGCGCAAATGCAACCCAACTGCAGTTTTGCATGGTTGCATTTGCACCACACAGCCCATCACTGTTGCCAGTCGGCACAACTTATGCCAAGAATCTTCCCACAGGTGTTACCTCTTTCTGAGTGCTCCTAGCACCACACCTAATTGCAGTTTTGCATGGTTGCATTTGCACCCCACAGCCCGTCACTGTTGCTAGTCGGCGCGCCTCATGCCAAGGATCTTCCCATAGGTGTTACCTCTTTCTGAGTGCTCCCAGCACCACACCTAACAGTTAACACATCTGTGGCCACACCAAAACATGAAACACAAGAAAACATTTGTCATGGCGGCTCCCATTGGAAAGTGAAACCATCTCCGCCTCTAAACCATGTGTTGCACCCAAATGACCGAAACTACCTTCCTTGACAAGAAAACCGCTACCCACTAATCCTCAACTTCAAATAGTTCGAGATAAGAATAGGTATAAAAAGTGCTTGACTGTACCTATATTTGTAATTTGATTTTAACATCTGCACACATTATTGCATGGAACCCTATAGTAGAATATGAATCTAAATCATATCTTGAGTACACACTTAAGATGCATTCAATCCCACTTTATAAGGACAATATAATACAACAGCAGATTACTCCATCATGTATTTTAAATGGTGTCCACTTTGGGACATCCTCATTATGTGATCTTTGGTTGATCAACCCAAAAGCTTGCAATTGAAGTGGGGTTCCGTCATGCTTATATGCTGCACAATTACGTTTGTACCCAAAGGATATCAATCTTCCCATCACTATCCCAAAATAAAAGAATGTACCAAACTATTGGACAGTGGAATAGCACTTCGTTTTCTACAGCTACACATAAAGGCATGGATACTTAAACAACAGTAAGCAAAGCAGCATTTCCAACAATGTAGTCAAGCAAAAATCACCCCTCTCACAATAGAACAAACAAGTAGATAAATAACTACATATTGAAGACATAACACACAAGGCTTCACAGCACAAACCTACCAATAGTGTTGCAACTTCTTATGGACAAATTACCAAGTGCATATCAAGACCTAAATAAATAATAACCTGAACTTTGTAGAACTGCAAACAGTTGTTTCCTTCCTTCCCTAGTGTATGCAGCTCTATTTTTTCGATTATCTCCACCAGTTATGTTCTGTTCTGTTACAAAGGTGGTTTGTTACCATTGAGAAAGCAACTAACTAAATGGACATTGATTTGCAAATTTCCAAACTTAACTGCAAAAAGCAATGCTACTAAATTCAATTTTGAGTGAACTCCTAAAGATTTTATACGTTGAAGGGGATAAACCGTCAAGGGATTCAATTGAAAGAAAGCACAAAAAATTCATAAGTGAATCATCTTGTTAATACACTACATAATGGAGATCAAATGCAACATCTAACAATTCATCTCAATAGGTGCGAAAAAGAAAGTAAAAGATATCCTTAGGTGCTTTATCCTTGTGAGTTCACTTACGTTAAATGAGGATCACATGTTTCAAATTGAATCGAACTTTTTACCTAATGGGTTTATAAGATCTCTGGTATATACACGGGGAAACGAAGCCCCCCTATGTCAGCAGAATGCCAAATTAAACACAACTCAGAATTATATACTCTGTCATCTAGTCTATCCTCATGTTATACTCATCTGCCATAAATTGGAACATTATTCCTTATTTCGAGAATAAAAAGGTAACAACGTACATTTCACTTGTTGATCTTCTTCAAAAAACTTTTGAAAAAAAATAGTAATCTCCCAGAGAAAATTTAAAGAGAGCACTTCTCAGCCAGATACTCAAAACCAATAACTGTACCACGGATTACCATCCCATAAAAGTCTAACAACAGCACCCCCAAAACCAACAAAATAAGATCAACAATATTCTTGAGCAAGTCTTTGGCGGGAGAGGAAAAAGGAACTTAGAGCATTAATAGGTTTAATGATCGGTATAAAGACAAAAACACAGTAAGACAGTTACCAATCCACCTACGCTAGCACATATCATGCAGAATTACAGTCATTACAATAGAGAAGGCATAAAGATTTGGTTTATAAGCTAACCAGCAGTTTCAAAAAAAATTGCTTGCATAGGAGGCCTATTAGGATTTAGCATCACTCGTGTTTTCCACACTTGAAAAGCTCCATCCTTTGATAAAGTGACAAGTAGCCTTAACGTGGACAGCCAAGAAACTGATGTGATTGGTTGTGAGCCCACTTGTATACTGGAACAGACAAAATATGAACCATAAGAGCTGAATAGCAAATGCACGGACTGGGAAAAAAAATATTAACCATGCACGACTTGTTTCTATGCGTGTGTGGGGTAGCCGACCCCAACAAATTGGAACATAAGAGTTTAATAGTAAACTCACAAACTGGAACAAAAAAGACTATTAATTATGCACGACTTTTTGTGTACCCGACCCCAATTAATTGGGGCTTACGGGTTGGTTTGGGGGGGGAGGGGAATAAAACAGCCTTTTACAAAGGCAAGCAAAAGTACTCCACAACCAATTATAAGTCCAACCATGGAGATGCATTCACAGAAGTTACAATGAACTATTAACCCATGTGAGATGCCACATTACATAAGCCACTAAAATTGTAAAACTAGCAAGAAGTTGAGACCAACAATGTCTCCAAGCATGCTTACCAAGTTACAACTTCTTCTTTTGTAACATGAATCATCAGAAGCAGTAGGTGGTGCACCAGCAGAGGCCATAAGGGTGAAGGGGTCAACGATCCACTTTGGAAGGTTCCAATGGTAGTTGGAGTGATGTTTTTTGAGTAGTGAATGGTTTCTATTCATGTTTTGATCAAGGGGGAGGCTCAGAAAATCCTTAATCAACAATCCCCTTGTTCCTTGAGGGGTGTTCCGTGAAAAGTTTATGTGATTGCTACCACCAGCAAGGCCGTGACCCAATGTTTGTTTAGATCAGGGTGGTTGGTCTCTCCATCCATTCTAGATTGTATGGAGGGGAGTCGAAAGACTGCCTGTTGGGATACGCATGAAGGATAGTCACAGATAGATCAAAAAGAAAGGTGATTGATGAACTCAGCACTTACAAGGCTTAAACGTTTAGATGGGTATGGACTCCAAACAATACAAATTGGGCCAAGGGGCTATCGATGCCGGCTTTGCAGCTTTTCACCAACAGATTGCGCCTTACACGTGCAGGCATACCCAATGGAGCAGTTTCTCTTCCTACTGAGATTAGAGCAGGAGGCCGACAGAATTATGAATGGACTCTCATGGAAAATTGCTATTAGTGGCTAGTACAAAGACTCTCGATCGAGCAGCAAAAACTACATGGCGACTCTCAAGCACATAAAAAATCCATGATTCATGCGGCAAGGTGGCTCTCAATAGAGTGGGTACGGTGCCCAGGGACATGATGTTGGAGTACAACAAGGATTAAGGTGGAGCTGGACTATCTAGGTGATAAGACTTGAAGGGGAAGTATGGCTTGATGAAGGATAGTTGCCTATCGAAAAATAGAGAAGAAGAGATGGCTCTTATTACCTATTGTATGGACTTACCACTAATAAGGCTCAAGCTCAAAAAGTGGGTATGGGCTCTATGAAGTGTATATTAGGCCTATGTGCTATGTAAGTGGGCTCTGTAGTTTTTCCCCCAAGGATTGGGCTTTGTGAGCGCATGCAAGCGGAGGCAATGGAGCGGTTTTTCTCCGTAACATTGTGATTCTGTCCTTATTCAATTTTTTGACGTGATTGATCTTGTTTGCCAAGTGTGATAGTATTCAGGTCCCTTCTGACATTGACATGTTTTCCCTGACAAGGGTCATTTTCTAAAAAGCTTTTTTTTATAAACTTAACGTAGAAGTAAAAATACACAGCAATTCATTCTCAAGAGTAATGGCATAGTGTTAAAAACATACATCCCAATCATATTAGGTCTCTCGGTGGAGGCATCCCATGCTAGAAGTGTACCCCGTCTATCTCCAACAAAAATCCATTCCAAAGTTGGATGAAATGCAAATGCACCAGCACTAAGGAGCTTAATGGTGTTATCAACTGTAACACACCAACAAAAAGAAAAGTCCAGTACAACGGATTAGCTCCAAAACGGTTCAAATGATCAAATTCAAGAAACATGAAGAACAAACTATATCTTGCATACTGTACTCTTACGTTGTAGTGTGTAATGAACAGCGCAAGTATGAATGTTGTAAGCTCGAATCAACCCATCTGCATAAGCAACATACTAAACAAAAAAGGGGAAAAAAGAAAATAAAGTTGTCAATGGCATGCCTAAAAGACAAGATACTCTACTGTTTTTAGCAAAAGCTGAACCTTTACACCATTCAATGAAGACCAGAAGAAACTGTGAAGTGTGAAATTATCTAAGATCAAATTAAACTTGTTACCAACAGTGGAAGATGAGGATCGCAAGCAGGATTTACTATGTGCTTCTTCAAGTCTGTCTTTATTTTTGTTGGAGCCCTCCCCACTTCAACAGTTCCAACAACTGCATGCACTAAAAAATATGTATTTAATTGCTTCATATATCAAACTTTTTAAGTTATAACGAACACTACCAGTCGATGGTATAAAAGCAGCTACGTATACAGGATGACAAATTAACTGCAAGTACGCTACAGCATTTAGAGCTGACTAACACATTTCCTTTCATGCCTCGCACAAGAAGAGAGGGAGAGAAAGGAGGAGAGGGGGGAGAAGAAGAAGAAAGCTCTTAATTAACGGGAAAGAAAATCACATGATGCCATAATCAAGTCTCCTGCACACAACCTCCGCCACTACCACCAGCAAACCCCTTCTAACACCACCACAAGTGCAATAACTTCCTAGTCAATGCCATCCCCGTGCTGCTACTCCACCACAGCTAGAGTCATTTAAGAGAAGCATTAGTAATTCGTTGTCAATTGACCTCACAAGCATCGCTATTCGTTGTCACTTGACCGCACCATGTTGTTATGGTAAAAAGAAAAGATAAAAAAGTGACGAGGGAAAAATTCTTTGAAATCTTGATGACATCTCATGATTTTCCTTCGATGGAATCAACTAAATACATCAGAAAAATAAGTCACAAATTAAATAAAAGAAATGGAGCAGCACTCCTTAATCAGTTCCGCTATGGGTAGGTGCAAACATATGGCATGCTACTACTTACATGCAACTTTGAACTCTGAAAAGGCAGTTGCGGAAAAGGCGGACCAGAGACGAGTGTAACAGGTGGCGTTATTTAAACACTACAGCATTCTTGCAATTAAAAACACAAGCATCTCCCACAAACATGCCTGAACTGAGCTTGGGTCCAGCCAAGTTAGCAGACGAACCCAAACATAAGAACCTAGTTACCTTGTTTATGTTTCGTAATGAATGAGGGATAACTCTAAGGAACTCCCCGATAAGCCAAAACCAAGCTGACTATGAGCAATACAACAATTAGGGTATCTCCAATGGCATAACCAAAATTGGATAGTCAAAACTTGTCACATCATCTTTTGGTTATTCATTTAAGGGGTTGCTAATAATAAGAAAATTTAAAGTCCAATGGTGCATAATCAAAAACTCACTTTTGGTGGAGAGAGATAGAGAGAGTTGGAAATAAAAATAAGTGGGTGGGTCGATTGATACTGATGGGAGGAGGGAAGGAGAGAGAAAGGAAAGAGAGAGTGTGTGATCCCCATTAAATTTGATTATCTAAAGTAAAAATGTCGCTAGTTTTGGCAATCCAAAGGCCAAAATTTGGTTATTGGTTAAGAGGTTGCTAAGTTTGGTTATACCATTATGAGCATTTTTTTGAGCCGACATTGCTAACTTTAGAAATCTTTTAGTTTTGGTTATGGCATTGTGGAGTGGATACTCTCAGCAGCCATAATTGCAATCTGTTAAAAACCACCATCGTAATTGTCCATGACCACTACCTTTAACATCACCATAATCAAGAACCAACCTCTTACTACCAAAGTAACACCCAAAATGCCAAGCAACGACGAAAGAAAAAACAAAAAGTAACACCCCAAAATCGATGTCCACCCGTCCTTTACAACACCCATAACACAAATTCTAGCAATGCCACCATGAACTCCATCATTACCACCAGCTTCATTTATCAGACCTTTCCGAGGTTTAAGGCAAAGCGTGAATACCTTTAGAAGACGATTAAATTTTTAACATTACCAATGAAAGGGCTGCTTGCATCCAAAGAAAACCAAACCAAGGAAACTAGACAAGGATTAGACTAACAAATACATCTCTAAGCCCAAGATCGTCATCCCTTCAAGGCTTTTCGCATTACTACATTTGGCCCCATTAAGGTGGCATCACACAACTATGACATTGTTGCAAATGCATATCAACACCGGTACATGTATATTACTTTCTCTTTATACATGCCATGGTGGGCAATAACCAAACTATTCCTCCGAATCAAGATTCTCAAATCGCAAAATACTGTAATTAGCATGAGTTCCAATATTTACCACAGATGGGAAGTCACCCAAGTGTTTTATGAGCAGCATGATTTTCAAATGGAAAACTATTGTACAAGCATGGATTTTAGTATTCCCCTGATTCCCAGAACTACAAATGAGCTCAAAAGCAGCAAAAAAAAATGAGAATAAATTCTTTACACGTTGCAAAACATTGGTCCCAATCAATAGGATATGGCGACGTGGCGCAATATAATTGATTTGGAGGAAACAAATGTTTATACCGACAGTGTAAAGAATTTAATCTCAAAAAAATTAGAGAAGAGAGGGAGCGGTTGAACGAAAAAAACAAACCTGTCACACTCATCCTGCAGTGGAAACCAAAAAATACTATCGGTTGGAGAGGGGTCAAAGCAAGATGGACTTTTGTGTCCGTCAAAATTTGTTTCGTTCTCTTTCTAGGTGAATGCAATACACACATCTGCTCACTGTCAAAATCACAAGATCTAAGTGTACAATCCTACAAAAGAGAATCAGAAACACGCAATCATGAATCAAAATCATACCAAACTGACAAAAATTATAGAATTCAAGCACTTGAAACTCGTAAAATCATGGTTATCTCCAATGTAAGGAAGCCTAAAAAGTTTTTCCTTTATTCAGTTTTATTTACAAAGTAGGTTAGGATTTCTTATACAAAACCCAAGCCAAAAAAATAAAAGATCCAAAATAGACATAGAAGAAAGTTTCTCACCTCCAGTTTAGGATATTGCTAACTACCCTCAAAACCCAAAAAAACGGAGACAGATTCTTTACCCTCATCTTCCGTCCCCAATTTCTGAGCAACTAATCAGTTAAGACAATCAAAGACATCACCAATTACATCTTCACACACACGCACATAAAGAGAGAGGGAGAGACAAACACAAAGACGGTGACAAAATATGTTCGATTGTCACTGAAAAATTACCTCAAGATACCCAACTCTTGGTGGATCGCGGGTGTGTTTTTGGACCTTGATTTTCCGATTCTGGTTTTGGGGCATTCTCTTTCACACATATGGACCGAGATTTAAGGACACCATCTCTAAACGCCTATGGCCTGAGATTTACTGTTATGGGAGGCTATTAAAGTCAGGAGCCTTCGATCCAAGGCAGAGAGAGAGGGGATGTAAGGAAAGGGAGAGAGAGAGAGAGGGGCCATAATCATTCAACACAAAAAAAATAACATACAATAGATTGTCAAACTCCCAGTTTCAGATTCTATCAAAGAACTTATAAAACAACCCCCAAAAAATTTGCATATGTACATGGCATATGCAACTATGCCCGTGCCTGAACTAAGATACAATAATTCAAGTATTAATGATAAGCAACTCCATTAAAGTTAAACCAAGCGAAAATGATTTACATATGTACATGGCATTTCATACAGACGTTTTTACAAACTTCTTTGGCGAAGATGTCGCGCCTAAACTATTTCAAATTAATTGAAGTCAATGGGGTCAGATGATGACCAAGTCATTAAGGCCAACTTCGACCAAGTCAAGAATTGCTTCCACTATTTCGAACAGATGGTGAGGGTTTGCAAATCACTATTTCAACCATGCACTTTAGCACAACCATGGACTACACAATTTCGAATCAGTTTTTTTTTTTGTGTGTGAGAGAGAGACATACCAATTTTGAGTAAGAGAGAGAGGGGCAATGGTGGAGGAGAATCACCCTGAAACAGCTCTGCAACACCTGCAAAGTAAAAAATAAAATAAAAAATTATAGTTTCTTTGTTTAGACTAAACTAAAAAAAATTGACAAATCAAGCCTTAAAAAGGGAAAAAAATATTAATCAGAAGACTCCAAAACTCCCAATAGATCCATTGCCGTCACTTCAGATCCATAACTATGGATCATGGGAACCCAAATAAACCCCCTAATCCGTGGAAGAAGAAGCCGCATAGAGGTGGAGGCGGCAATCGCTGTGTAGCGGCAACATGCGGTGGGGCTCATGGAGGCAAGTCCAAAAAATTTGAAATGAAGAGATGCATAGGATAGAATCCTAATGCCCTAACTGTTAAAATAAACGGGAGGAGATAGAACTAAACAACCCATAACATTCAATTGATCCTAGAGAAATAGGTGAGTGATAAAACTAAGCAAGATTTGTCAAAGTCATTAGAAAAAAAACAGAGGCCGCTTGCTATGGTTGGTGGTCCTTGTACAATTTGCAACCAGCAGATACATTTTTCAACTATTTATTTCAAATGGAGTATTACATCTCCAAAATGTAACCAACAAAAGCAACACATGAGTTTGAAGTAGCCCACAAAATGGAGTATTTATTTCTATAGCTTACATCTCCAAAATGTATCAACCTATTTTGCAAGAGATACTTCACATGAGTTTGAAGTAGCCCACAAAAGACAATGTATATAACCAACATAGAGAGCCCACAAAAGCATTTCAGTCTCATTAAATTTTCCTCTTCTAGTCAGTTTTCAACATATTTTATTCACAGTTATGTTTGTGTTGTCATTTCAATTTTCACCCATCACATTTCATTCTCTCATTAACCTTTTCAATTTATTGTGAATGCAGTTCTTGGAAATTCGAAAATGTATTTCCTAACGATTGTGATCTTTCCAGAAATTTTATAAAACCATACCAAAGAAGTTTAAATAATTGAACTTACTCTTTCTGCTAAACTGTGACTATAAGTAGCTTGGCCTCTTCTTGCTCTTACATGTACCACATCCATATGTTTCTCCTCCCTTTTCTTGTTCCCTCTTGTTCTCTTTCCTCTTCCCAAACTCTATGAAAAAACGGAGTAAAATTGGAGTATAGAATAAACAGAGATAATTAATGTTGACCACAACCACATTTCAGAAGAATTAGAACAAAGTAAAAGAAAAGCGTGATTACATTCTTCCTCGTAATCCCATCTTCATCCACTAAAACACATTGAATGCAATAAAACTTCCATCCAACAACAGACCCAAAAACGAATGATAATTGAAGGAAAATACTCCCTCCATCTCATTTTCTTGGCCCATGATTCCATCTTTTGTTGTCCCAATATATTTGTCCATTTTGACTTTTCAATGGGTATCATTGAGTTCATTTCCTATTTTTCCCTTTTCCCTCCAAGTCACAATCAACTTTAAAAAAAAAAAGGATTCAAACTGAAAACTGCACAACAAAAACTCATGCCTTTTTCAAAGCCTTCTAGAAAGCTTTTTGATTTTGAGCAAAGAATTTGTTGCCGCCAATAAAATCCCACAAATCAAGGTGTATTTTAGGAAATTCATTTCCTTTTAATTTGTAATCATGTGTTTCTTAAATGGTTGGAATCCCCAAAAAACCCAAACATTTAGGGACGGAGGGAGTAATAATCATCTAGAGTGCATTCTGTCAAACACATAGTAGGCGTTTCCATAATCGAAGGATTAAACTTCACAAACCCAACATAATCAAATGATTCGATCAAAGTTTTTAACCGACCTTGATAAAAGCTCCACCTAGAACGATTTGACCAAAACTTTTTACCAGCTTGGGGAGTGACGCTGCCACCGGTTGGAGTGGAAGATGATAACAGAAGACGGCTCCAACGACAATTCGGAAGAGTCTATAACAGCAGCGCCACTTCCAACCAAATCGTCGTCGGTGATCGAAGTGCAAAACCGCCTGAAACTGCGTCGCAGTCAAAGTTGAAAACCCATCACAGACAGAGAACAAGGAAGATTTGTCTAAGAGAGAGAGGAGATGTAAGGCAGATTTGAAATTTGAAATCGGGATGTGATGGGATTCGTGTATGAGAGAGAGAGAGAGAGAGACCTGCAATAGACGTTGGGAGTCTTGGGACTGCCTTTAGCTGAGATGCAGAGGACAGCAGCTTGTCCGGGGAATGCTTGTCTGGGAATACAGCACGGGCAATTCCTTTGTATCCAACGGTCAGGAGCTGACAGAAAACTATGGAACAGATCCAATGGTTAGGAATTATAGGAGACATTTGGACCAATGAAATCATGACACATTTTTTTGAAAAACCAGAGCTGCTTTATTATAGAGATATTTCATTTAATCGAAGGGTAAACAAAATGATCAGCAAAACACAAAAGAAACAGTAGTTGAGCAAGGGCCTTATGCCTGAAAAGTCAAGGCCAAAACTTAGAGTAGATAACTCGCTGTTTAAATTCTGCATAGGTGTTCATTCCAACCATATATCGTCAACAAACTACAGAGATAAAGAAAATGAGAGTTCTATTGATCAACACAACCATCTAGATACAGAATTAATACCAGTTCTTCATCCCACCAAGCTTCCCAGCTTTCTTTGTCCCTTCACTCCAATTCCACCTCTCTATAAAGAAGCCAATTTGTCCAGTCTCTGAAGTCCTCTACTGTCCTGAAACAGACAAAACAAAATTAAGCAGAATGTCAGTTAATTAGTGCGTAAATTTGTATACAAACATGTACATATAGGTATATAACCATATTAAGAGTAAAAAAGTCCTTACTTCTGCCACTCAAACCCAGAAGGGTTAAACAAATAGGGAGCAAAAAGCCAAGAAAGAGCCATGAACCAACCACTAAGTGAAAGAAGAATGTAGGAGAGTGCTCCACCTTGATTATATCCATATGCAAGGTATACTACCAACAAAAGCACAACTTCCAATCTGAAGACATTACAGAGAAACCAATAACTGCTCTGAACACAGGGGCAAGTAACCACGCATGTGCGCACACAGAAAGAAAGAGAGAGAGAGAGAGAGAGAGAGAGAGAGAGACCCTTTAACAAAATGACTACGGGAGTACAGCCTGTAATTCTCTGCAAATCTAATATGGCGAACCACAAATCCCTTACCAGTTGCTTGATACTGCAAAGAAATTCTAATTAATAATGAAAGGGCCCGCCAGACAAATAATTGAATAAGCAACAGGTACAAACTACAAAGAGAGTAAAAGACCCAACCCTTGCACCACCATGGAGAATAGTGCGACCGAAATAATGCGTTCTTGTGCCCAGGGAGAATGTGAAGAAGACAGTACAGAGCTGAAGCTGTATAGTGGCAAAACTAACAAGAGCCTGCAACAGCACAAAAGGACGCCAGAAGCGTGATAACCTTTGATTTGCTCAAGCGCAGGAAACATGAAGAGGAAATGAAGTACAGATTCAAAAGTAAAGAAATGGCCAGACTGAAAAGCATTTTAAGTACTGATCTGTAGAAATCAATTTTTAGGAGGCATTAAACATTACGAGAACAAAATAACTATTGTTAGCCCTTAGACATTGGTTCTTACATAGAAGAACAAATAGAAATGTCCTCCATATACATGTATAAGTGTAAAACGATCGATCACAACACAAAGGACATCAGCTCTTCAAAAATCAGTAACCAACGGAAATGTTCTCATGCAATATGCTAGGGCACCATTCATGGTTAGAAATTGTACCCTGAGAAATCCCTGTTCCAAAATGAAACCCAATATCATTGCCATAGCAATGAAAATACCAATTTGAAAGAGAAACTGTGCATTCAGAGCAGCATTATCCAAAACTTTAGCTCTTGATTGTACGTCTTCACCAACTCCAGCTAACGCCTGAAACAAGATAATGTAATCTCCCACCAATTAATAAGGAATTTGTATACGCGTACATACCATATATAGAAGTGACGACCTAAATAGTTGCAAGATTAGATAAGAAAAACTTACTAAACATGCCTTCCCATAGAGGAAAATGTACACAGTCAGCACAGTTAACTGCACACAAGTCAGAAGAGCCCTGTCAGGATTTACCTATTACAAAATTGTAAGATGTTGCACTACACTCTATGCAATTCCAGGATTTGGCACACTAAATATTTTAATTAGCCCTCTTGACCCAAAACTTCAGATGTTAGAGAATTGGACCAACTAGTCCCATCAACTTCCCACACCTGCCATAAGGGTCAGCAGTCAGCTACCATTAGATTTTCTTGGTTTCTAGTTTATCACATTGATTTGGTTTAAGGTAAGGCTCTTTATATCCCCCACATTTCTTGTACCTTGCTTTATCACATATCAATAGTCCTTGGAGATATGGGGGGCCGATATTTCAGTGTAAAACTTTTTGAGAGCACCCACTTTGTGCCTATATTGCCAGTCCTCCCCCACCCATACCCCCATGGATTGAATAATAAATTCTTCCTTTTTCTGTCAAGGGTTTCCAGAAAAAAGTGCCCACATCTACCGTCACTTGTAGCACTAGTAGTAGGGTGAGACAGATTAACACAAAATGGAACGAATTTTTTGAGCACATACTGCGCAGAATGTGCATGAAACACAATGAACACAAGTAGAAGAAGACTTGAAATCAGTTCTCTTCCAGACCAATAACCTATTAAGTTACCAGTAGTTACCAGTAGTCCCAAAAACTTAAGCTTTTAGGAAATGGGCTCAACAATGTATGTCACGCTATCTAATACCCCCTCACGTGCTACCCCGTCTTGCGCGTGGAGATGCAAATTTTTAATAGATAGACAAAGCAGAAGACGAATGGGAGAAGCAAAATGCAAATAGGGAAGAAATGCAAACAGAAAGACTTGGACCCAAGAGGCACGAATGCTATAAGACCCTCTCTTTATATTCAAAACTCTCTCAAACAAAGCATGTTAAGTTACCAGTGGTCCCAAAAGCTTAAGCGGTTACGAAATGGGATCAACAACGTATACCAACATATCTAGCAAGACCTCATACCGTGTCAAACAAACCATGATCAGAAACCAATGGTGAGAGAGCCCTACAAAAAACTCATAAAGAACTTCCAAATTCGTTGTTTTATCTTTGTATTGTTCTACACACGTTAATGACATTCGTTTACAGTCCTACTCATTGATGTGTGAACAGTGAAGGAGCCAGGATTTTGACCATAGGGGAGCCAGCTTAATAGGCATATATTTTTATCAGAATGTATAGTTATTATATCATAAAGTTTTGCTTCACAATATATTACATTTGTACAATGATTCTAACCTAATGCAGTTAAAGTATACCAATTATTTTATTTTTCTCCTTAGGCTACTTCAACAGTCACGTGCTTATTTTTTATTTATGAAAAAGATTGAGAAATATGAATGTAAAATAATTGGGGTTTTTATCAAATCAAATAAATTATTAAGATTATACACATAATTATCAATATTATTCAAAATCAAGTCTATACAAAATAAAAAATTTAATGCTCGGGCAGGTCTTGGGGTGGGGGGGTTAACATAGCTCCGCCCCTGGATGTGAACCCAAAAAGGTAACACAAAGTAAATAAGCACATCCAATATAAGAAGTAGAATAACATCAAAGCCATTAAGTAATGGACGCCACTGTTACACGGTATTGGGTAGAACTCAACCCTAAAAGCTAGCTTATGAAGTGAGGGAGCCCTCATGCTTATATATTTCATATTACTTTAGTACCCAAGCGATGTGAAACTTCGCTTCACACCTTCCCTCACGCACAGCGTGCTCACTCGGCAGCAACGCGCCAGAGACACGCACCCTACCCATCCACATACCCGTCTCTGATACCATGTTACACGGTCTTGGTTATAACTCAACCCCAAAAGCTAGCATACGAAGTGCGGGTGCCCTCACGCTTATATATTTCATATTACTTGGGTACCCAGGCGATGTGGGACTTCGCTTCACAGTTACATGTCAGCAAAATTTATTTTGGAAGAAAGTCATACAATAAGTATTCCCCTCTCAACAAGTTTTATTTTTTGCAGTACCTTGAGAAAATCAGTAATGCACAAGTAAATTATCAACGTTCTCCATACAAAATAAAGACATTCTAATCCTACTTCAAGGTTTGTCCATTCTTAAAAACCTGAATAATCAGATTCAGACACTTCATGATTCAATTCGAACAGAAAAAAATGAAGCATGGAGGCATTGCATACCATTGTGCAGAAATAGTATCCAACAGGAGTAAAGTAGAATGACATCATTCGGAAGAAATCAAAAAGCTGCATGAGTCTGTAAACATCTCGACTAAGAACTTATTCACCATTACCAACAGCAACTTTCCTAAATGTAAATCTCATCCCTTACCAATCTGTATAAATCTCAATCAGAATCTTTCAACCCCAATACATTTTAATCTCATAGAATCAACCTTACCTGAATGTGTTCGTGGTGAGTAACATTTCCCTGACGAAAGTCGAATTGAACCCTAGATTAAACAAAAGTAAAGAAGCAGCGTGGAAGTATCATTGTATTCCATACAACTGCTCTCCAGGTAGGTATAGCTTAGCATCTAAATATCACAACATTGGATTGAGCACCTCATCTCACTTGCTAGGTAAAAAGTCAAAGGGAACCACCACCCCACCCCCCCCCCCCCCCCCCCCCCCCCCCCCCCCCCCCGGTGCAAAGTCTGCAAACACCAAGTTCACACATGACTATAGCCATCAACGCGGGAGGACGGCCATATAGTTTCTTTGACCATGTTCGTTTTGGGATTTTGGATTTATAGGTAATGAGTGTAGAGAGAAATAGAGTAATGATTGGAAATAGGGGTAATGATTGGAGAGAGATAGAGAGAAAAATTAGAGTAATGATTAGAGATAGAGGTAATGAGTGGAGAGAGAAAAAGGATAATGATTAAAATCCAAAATCCAAAACCCTTAACCGAACAAGGTCTTTATGGCGAGAGGATTGTGGAACATATGAATTATCATTAGGATATCTATTTCATTTGTTATTAGGAATTATCCTTTACATTTATTGCTTTCTAGATAGGTTTTATCCTCCTAGTCTATGTTTATCTTTTAGTAGGGGATGTTATCACCTTGGGTCTATATATATGGCTCCCACAGGTGGTTTATGGATTATTATGAAATGAATAAAAGTTTTGGTTTCTCTTCAATTCGTGTGGATTCTAAATCTTCCCACAGGTGTGGATTCCTAGGAGTTGCGCATCAGTTCTACATCACCCCCCAACCCCACACGCTCATACCCCCACCACACACACACAAAGGAAAAAAGAGAAGCAAATAGAAGAAAAACCTTCACACTGGAGAATAGTTCCCTGCTGTAGATAGTACAGTTCTCCACAACTTGGTTGTGCAAAAAAGGGAAAATTACTGTATAGTCCCATCTTAAGGACTTGTGTGAATGCACAAAGCATGCTTAGCTCGAAGGAAATAGCCAACAGGTTTTTGTGTTCAGACTTACAAGTCACCTCCGTTATTGGATCCATCAAATAATATCATCATATGGAATAGGAATTAGGCTAATTAAAGGACAATTTCTAATTTCTAAGGTGTGCTTTTGTGTGTGTGTGTGTGTGAGAGAGAGAGAGAGAGTGTGTGTGTGTGTGTGTGTGTCTCAATTCTCACAAAAGAGGGAAATCTTATTCAATATTTTCAAAAGGCCATTCTGGGGCTCGTCTTTAGGCAAGGCATATCAAAAATGCCCTTAGGCGTTGATTTTTGGGCTAAGAACTACAAAGGCATTCACCTGTCCATTGGAGGCATACAGAAGCATACGCTTTTTACGCCTTTTCTGCCCAGATGACTGAGGCGAACACATTAGAAGAGTTTTTCATAAGAATGAAAATAATCGGTTCATGATAAGTGTTTGGAGCGAAGACGAAAAGTTTTCATGTATTTGCAAGATGACTTAGAATGCTTTTAGAAGTTGGATCTATTAATGCACTATATTTTTATGCCTTAAACACATTTTTTTATGAATTTGAATTTCTATCTACTCCTTATTTTTTATTTTTGTGAGGCACCATTATATGGAAAAACACTATCCCCCTCTTTTTATGGTATTTTTAATAAATTTTATTTTAATGAATACAAAGAAAAAACTCCAAAGGCTTATGCCTCAACTAGCGTCATTCCCGTTCGATGCACGGGACAAACAACAATTTTTGTGTGAGTTCGATATTTTGTAGCGGAGTCACACGAATTATTTGTCCTGTGCATCGAACGGAAATGACGCTAGTTGATAGAAAAGGAACCCGGAGTGCGTGCTGTCCCTGAGGAACAACATAAGTGTTGGGCAAATTTGGGCTGTCCATGCTCGGTAATGGACGACTTCGATTGCAACAAATATAAAATCAAATTAAATTACTTCAAAAAAAACTAAATCAAATTAATTTGTAAAAAAAAAAATCAAATATTGTACCCGTTCAATGCATGGGATAAAACATTAACATTAGTTTTTTTCGACCATGTGTACCGAACGGATACAACGCTAGTGATAAAAAATATAATCTAATATTTTTTTTATCCCATGTTCGATGCACGCTAGCATTAGTCTTATTCTGTACAATGAAAGACATGTGGTGAAAAATGAATTTAGAGTACTACGTGACGGTACCTTGCTGGGGTATAGAATAATTTTTCATAAGTTTCTCTCACTCCCACGTTCCCATCCCCCTCTTTTTCTCTCTCTTCCCCTCCCCCACTTCCACGTTTTTCTCTCTTTCATTTTTTTCCAAAAAAACAAAACTCTAAATTCTAAAAATTTAAGATTGAGGGTTAGGAGCTTTTTGGCTTCATCTACATTTCTATACTATATTGACAGATACTTTGCAGCTTACACCTCGCTTCATGAGAGGTCAACAACCTCACCTTGCGCCTTAGCCTTTAAAATCAAAAGATCCTTGTTTCTAAAAGTTGAGAAATTTCCTTGTGTATACTGGATGTTTACCTCCTATTGACGGTCCTTCGGGATTACTGTTTGGCCAGTCATCAAACCGTTTTCTGTCAATAAAACCAATAACACTATATATTTCTTCCTAACCGTTAAAGCATCCAATTCTCATTTAGTAGTTATTCGAGGTTATACTTAACCAATATAGGACAAGTTCTGCCCATCATAAAAATGTGGGTCAAGTTCTAACACTACCCCACACATGCGAGTCAGCTCGCACGTGGAGAGGTCAACAAAGGATCCATAATAAAGGGATAAAAAATAAACAAGGGGCACCTCAAGCACAAACAAGACAAATAACCAAAAGAGTCTTGTCCGAAGGCCCCCGAATCTTTCACTTTGCTACTATGTTGATGCATCCATCTCAAAACCAATTGGCAATGAGTGGAGAGGCCACCCAATCTCATATAGTTAAGATGTAATAAATCTCTTCGTAATTTTGATGTATAATTTTCCCATGACGTGTAATAGTCCCATCGAGTGTTGATTCTTTCAAATATCGTGTTGGCATTTTGGTGTCTTGTGGTGTGTAATGTCTTGCGGTGTGTGAGTCTCATGTTAGTATCTGTTCATACAATCTACCATCCCTTGGTCACTGGAGACACAATCTAACTTAATTCTATATACTCCAAAAATAATTACCTAGGCAAACAAAATTATTTGCAAAAAGATAACACTTCAACAATACATATAAGCCCACAATCTCATGCAAAATTGTTGGGAATTAGAGTATCAAACTACTATCGCGGCAATAAAGGCGCTCCCTGATTATGGTACTTAACAATCCCTACAAACCATGGAGCTTGATTTCATGCAAATTGGAAGACTTTTAGTTCAGATATCAAAAGGAGTGAATAAGCAAACTACTAATCACAACCAAGGTACTTATCCCTCTTGAAATCAATCCACAAGGCACAGCAACAACTTAATTTAAAGCCATATTTCAAAAAGATTGTTTTCATATGGGAGACACATTAGGATAACTTTTAGAACAACCCATTAAGAGAAAGATGATCATCCCATCCAAACGGCATCTCATTAAGAAAACTAGGCATACCTGAAAAAATATCTTCACTGATATTGATTAGATGAGAGGCTTTGCTGATGCCACCGCGGGTTATATGGATTATGGAAAACTCTATCGAATACATCTAGATGACCATAATGCATACGGACCCTGAAGGTTCATTTTAGGATCTCAGCTCTAGTCAAAAAGGACAACAAAGTCATGGATAATAACCTGGAACTTACTTTAACGGCTTTGCCAGAACACGCTGACCTAGTGTTACAAAACTACTTTCTTGATTGGACATGAAAGAGACTAAAGATGAGACACTGCAAAGATCAAGTCAAAAATGACACACAACTGTAAAACAGAAATAGACAGATCAGTAGTTAGATGGATACAAACCTTTCGGTAAAACAATGGTCCCTTACACCAAGAATGGTAGCTGGGAGAATGCCACGGTCGCAATGTAATTCTTCAAGAAGATTTCTCATCTTCAAAGCTTCCTCGAAATAATTATCCTAGACCAAATCAATGAGATGAAAATTGCTCAATAAAGAGCGACATAAAAATCCATACAATATTGCACAATAAAGAGCAACTGCAACCTGAAAATGATTACAGCACAGTAGCACACCTTCAGAAATCATTACAAATTGCTATTTTGAGGACTATAAGGAAGATCACTTCAACAAGCTTTTTCTATCAAACAATCCTAAATGGTTGAGAATCTTGAGATACAATTCTGTTCCTCGACATGGCATAAACTTCAGACGAAATTCCTTATTAAGTCTAGTTTTTCATAAGAACTTACATCCAAGTTACATTTCATACTTTTTATCACTCCTCAGTGTTTCCATAGTTTATTCCAAGCTTAGTAGCAGGATACTTCTAAAATGGGTGCGCTCCCCAGACGGGAGCTCGAATCGGTGCTCCCAAGATGGGAGCTTGACGAGAGCTCGCTCCCCTCAAGACGGGAGCTCACTCGTAGCTAAGTGGGAGCTTATCAAGCCGTTAAGGAAGTTATTCTCTTACTTTTAAGGGAGTTGTGCCATTGTAGAAATAAGAATATGAGAATCATATTAGTCAAGAAGTTTTGCAAATTGAGAATATATAACTTCCAATAATTAAACTTTAAGATCGGGAAAATTTTTAGTAAGTATCACTTTCCTTTTAATGATTAAGTATATAAAGATATTTTATATACATATTTTTATATAATCTATATACGCTCCTTAGGCGCTCCCAACCCTAGGAGCTTCTAGGTGCCTCCACTCCCCCGCCCCCGCTTCGTGCTACTAAGATTCAAAGTGTCAGATAAGAACATCACGAGGCCATCTGAGAAACTGTGGAATAACAAACAGGACAACCTAGCAAAAGTCTACTGCTTTGACTGTCAAGTAATTTTGATATGGCTGGGTCTCAGATAAAGAGGCCAGCAATGTACATGCTGGCACCTGGCTCATATCATGAAGACAGTACACTAAGGAGCAGCAAAGCAAGGGTTCAAGGCAGACGATGGTGATTTGGCTCATATCAAGAGGACTTAAAGATGGGTAATCATGGTTTGCACAGATTAATATAAGAATATCATGCCCCTTCTCACCTAAGCTTTAAGGGTAATCACAAAAGGTGTTTGATGTTCAGAAAAAGACACAGAAGTCCCTCGTATTATTCACTGTGTAGAGATGGCTAAGAGAAGGATGATTTTTCGTTGGCACCAAGCAGATTCAGAATGTATTGGCATTTCAGGAGATTCAGGGTAAAGAAAGAAAATTTTAATGCATTTATGGCGCTAGAAAATTTGGAGAATTATGCAAAGAATACCCTCACAAGCCAAAAAGGAGCAAAACAACCATCAATTATCCAAATCGAAGATCTAACCATGGCTTAAGCAACCATGGCTTAAGCTGCCATGGCTCTGAGTTTCATTACCCTCATCAGCAAGCCACGTATCACTATCCGATTGTTCCCTGGCTACACAGTGAGACAACAAGTACTTGGCTCAGATTTTCTTGAAAAGGATCAACTCCTTCATTCCCTCAAGAGTATTATGAAATCTTTAAAATTTCAGCACAAAAATAATCTGTTACCACCGACCAAAAATCCTTATCTCTATTTGGAATCAAACAATCCATCGTCCAAACATCATGCTATATCCACTAGTGAATCAGACAATCCATTCTCATATGCTGTGGGCAGTGGCAAAATACTAAGTCCTCTCTCTTCCTCACAAGAAGAATGAAGTAAATCCAACAAAAGCTGGTAATCACAGGATGCATCATGACAGATAAGATCTATGGCTTAGAACTTGATCAGCTGCAAAGAAAAAGTCTCATTCAACCCACTACGTTTCAGTGGGCTCCTGAAGCTTCTATGTAAAAACAGGTAGAACAAGTTCATGGAAAGCTTCAGTTGATCACTACTTACCATACTTTAAACCATTCTTTTCGATAAACAAGTAACCCTTTGAAAAGAGGCAAGTGATGTTCCAGAATTTGCCTCTAGCCCAGATTTTCTCTAAATTTGATCTCAAGCACGATTCAGGCAACTTATGGAATTATATGGACCAATCTTCATTGGGCTGAGTTCATGTTACCCTAAAATATAGGGAGACTGTGTAAGTTATGTAGGCAACATGAGTGTTTAGTAGGTGGTTTGTGGAGCGCAGGCCTTTCTTGAGTTCCTTTCATCTTTGCTTTTCATCATCTCACACAGAATGCATCAAACCAACTGATAATAAGAATGGTTGGTACGCGAAAAGTGTAAAACCTACATATCCCTTTATTCCTATAGGTGTACTTGAAGTGTAGAGTTAGATATACTGTGATAGCTTGCTCAAGCGATATAGCCGAATCAAATACCATGGCTCAGACCATAAGCAAGATGATGTATTGTACATTGTGTCATTGCGGCCTGTCTTGAGAACTTCGAGTATGATGTAGACTCTGGCAACTCCAATTTCACAAGAGTTTTTTTTTTTATGGGCATATATTTCGTCCGAAAATGGCTCATATTAGGGCTGTCCGCCATACCGACCCACCCGACCCGAAAATAGACACAACGGATGGATCTGATCAGCCAATCGGGTCAAATTCTGGTTGATTTGGTCGGATTTTGCATTTAGTCGGTTGGGTGTCGGATGAACCAAATAACTTTTCGGGTGACCCGACCCAACCGACATACATATATATATAATGAAAAAAACCCTAATTACCCCATTTTGCCTCCCTCACGCACGATCACACCAGAGGCCAGAGGCCAGAGCCTCCCGCAGTCCTGTTTAGCGACATACATAAATATATAACGAAAAAAACCCTAATTACCCCATTTCATCCACTTGCCTCCCTCACGCACAATCACCTCTCTCTCTCTGAGGCCAAAGCCTCCCGCAGTCCAGTTTAGCTATTCTCCTTCTTCAGTTTTTCTCATCCTCCTCCCAAATGCCCGCCATCACACCCTCCGCCAGCTTCCCCACCACTCCTTCGCCGGCTACGGCGGCTTCTCCACCTCGTCCAAAATGACGTCCTCGTCATAGTCATTCCCAACAATCGAGAAGGAGAAGAACAAAGGTTTTTATTTTGTAGAGCTGTAGAAGAACGAAGGTCGAAGGAGATGAACAAACGTTCATAGTCGCTCCTTGTCCTCTGGCCCACTGTAATTTTTGAATCAAAATTTTGATTTTCAGAAGAAAAAAAAAAGTTTGTAGATCTGTGATTGTTAATAGCAATTTTGTAATATTTTGCTATGAATCGTGATTGTGATCTAGTCTGTGATTGTGATTTCTAGATCTGTGATTGAGTTTGTGATTCAATACAACCCGCCATCCGTCCAAACCCGACCCAAACCAATCAGCACTCGGTTCGGATTGGAACCCGACAAGTATTTCGGTCAGGCTCGGGTGGCCAATTCAACAATCCGACTAAAGTCGGGTCGGGGTCCAACCCGACCAAACCAGCCCGATGGACAGCCCTAGCGCATATACAGGTTGATCGATATTTTGCGAAAGACAGGCAAACCTTCCTGTTGAGATAATAGAAAAGGCAGTATTACATTTTTAAACAAGTGTCTGACACCTTTCCAGGAAGACCCAACGAGTGTCAAGGAGTATCCTTGCTTCGTAGAAAACGATGTAATTGGTCTATTCTCAAAATCTAAATGAAATGTGGTAACACTGGATTCTGCAAGGAGCAGAGAACTGTCCCATAGAATCACATTCTTGAAGTGTAACACACATATGTACACGAACATAGATATATAACCTCATGAATACATGTAGTTAGCACACTCATGTAGCAGAAACATAAGATGCAACATTCAGTAACCTGATTCATGTCAGTTGTCTGCACTGCATTTCCACGAGTAAATATGACAGCATGGTTCTGATTTTCGGGCTTCCCTTCACCAAGTTTAGGATTTCCAGGAAGCTTTATGATGTAAATTTCCTGCAGAATAAAAAACCAGAAAGATAACTACAATCAGGATCACCCATTCACAGGGAAAGATTTGTAATAGAACAGGCACACAAAGTTGTCTTGTTGCAGTACGAAAGTGTAGCCAAAACAATACAGCTATCTTCCCATAAAAACAAGCAAAAATGCATATAAAATTCGGAAGAAAAAAAGTTGATATTGAAATATGAAGTAAAAATTGCACTACATGACACAGAGAACTTAAACTATAGATCTTTATGGGGACTTTGTCCAGAACCAGGATATGCAAAATGTAGCGCCCCATGTGGAATCAAATATTACACATTTCATCTAACATCAAGTCACACAACTGCAAGATTTCAAATAGCATACTCTTCCCTCCACCGTGGTGAGAGGTAAAGGGCAATAGCTTGCTCTTCTCTACAGCCCATAGCTTCTACGTTCCATGTTCTTTTTCTTCTTCACATGTTCCGGCAAACAAACTCAAATTCAAATAAGTCAAATAGAACCATAGCACCATCCTCCCAAAATCAAAGAGAATGGAATCACCTTTAAACAAAAATCAGCAGCTCAAACACAAAATCACCTCAAAACAAAATAACTTCTCCTCTAAAAAGGGGCTTACAAGAGTGTATACACTTGTTTAAGTTTCAGTTTCTCTACATCTTTTTGATTAATTGGCTGAGTTCCTTACACCAATTTATGAGGCAAAAAGAGAAAACTAAACTGGTACTTTCAACATATAGCAACATTCATCTTATTGACACAATAAGGATGCACAGCACACCTAGACAGGGACAAGCAAAAACAAGGAAATTAGAACCCAAAATAAAGTTTTCATTTTGGTTAATTCAGCTACACTTCTCAATGCCCAATCATCAAATTAAAGAAACAGATCATATGGTAACTGATTGGATATGCAGAGAACAGATGTAGGTCAAGAAATAGAAGAATCTACAAACCTTGTCTTTGCCACTGATGTCAGCTTTCACAAGTTTGGAATAGTATTCCGTGTGCACTCTACCATCCTTTAAAGTCTCAACCATGTCGATAAAAGCAACTCAAAAAGCTTCATTTCTGATAACAAAAGTCAACAGAAAATCTATCAGTAAGAAGCTAGCAAAACATTGCTGTAGAACAAATGAAAACTGAAAAACAGCAGATGCTGAAAATCTCCAACTTGCAAATTCAATGAACCAAACATGCAAAAGAGAAATAACTTGCCTCTGCATTAGCAATGCAATGTCTGCAGCCTCAGGTTTGTTTTCTTCTTTCTGTTTCCCATATATCTGACATGTAACAACATATGTGAATTTTAGATCTGCATGTGCTCGTGCCTCAAGAGATAACTCAAAACCCTGAGTATTAGGTGCATCTTTACTAGAAACTGCAGCTTCCATATCTGCAATAACCTCAATACTTAAGGCAATAAAAATTGCATACAGAAAAATGTAACAAAAATTGAAGGTGCAAAACTCCAGCAGTCATCCTTTCCAGATACGTTTGAAGCATCAAAGCTTTTCTTTAGTACATCATTTCACGAACTATGCAAAGCAAAGAAATAATAAGAAAGGAAAATCAACTTTGACACAGGCAAGAAGAACACCACTAATCCTTATCCAGGAAATGCATGTACAAGGTAAAACCCACCGTCAAATAAATTAAGTAGATCACACAAATCTTGGCAAATTCAGAAAACAAAACAAACTTGTCGCTACATGATCCTAATGAAGGAAAAATGAAAGTAGCAACAATAAAACATGTGATCGGAGCCATCCACCAAATCCGCAAAAGCACTTGCTATTTGCAATCTATGAGAAAGCAACTATTACAAGTTAGTGACATCCTTTTAATCTATTGGATATCATAGTTGTATACCAATATACAGTGCCAAACTCGCTTCTAGAGAAGAGCACCACAAAGTAGGAGAATATAAGACATACTCCAACCTATAATTTAAGTTCAATCATTTGCATGTAATGTATTCAAATCAAGGACACGTAAACACTTACAACTAGGTGTTCACGTCTTGTGTGATGCAACCAAAATACCAAAAGGAATCAAGATTCAAAAAGAGAGAAACAAATCCCATTCAAGGGGATGAACCCCTAAGGTTAGATAGAGAATCCATGTCTCAATCAATGCATTTCAATATTCTTGATAATCGAAAGCTCCCAAATGAAAGACCAACTCACCAATTTATAGACTCAAGACCCTAATACCACTAAGGAACCAAAAATGGCACAAAGACCCTTAATTATACTGCATCGTTGTGCTAATCTTAGAAAAGAAGAAACAACATGCTACAAATGAACCAAAAGGGTGGATGAGTATTGAAACGAATGCATGCAGAAGGAGAACAAGAAGGAAACTTAGAGTATCCACAACGCTATAATCAAAAGTAAAATGTTTTTAAAGTCAACAATGTTGGTGCAAAATATGGCTCACAATACTATCATCAAACTTAACAACCTTCTTAGAAATAATCAAATTTTGGGCCTTGGATAACCAAAACTAGCAATCTTTTGACAATAATCGAATTTAATAGACCCTACATATTCTCAACCAAACACACCAATCATTATATAAAAATGGTCTATTTCTCCTCTTTTCCCCTCTCTTTTTGAATGTTACAAGTTTTGGTTATTCAATTTTGATTATGCCATTGTAGACATCTACATTTCTAACCTTAGCAATCTCTTAAGTGAATAATCAAAAGCTGATGTGACAACTTTTGGTTATAGCATTGTGGATACCCTTAGAGAAGAATGTCACATCAATAAGTTCAGTGTGACTACCCTCAAAAATAAAGGGTGAAATTACACGAACACCCCCTCATCTATTCGGTTTAGACACGAACACCCCCTAACCTTTAAAAACGCCCATACACTCTTCTACCGTTACCCAAGGAGCACCCTTCCGTTTGAGTACCGTTTGATGCAAGGCACATGTCAATACTTTTGCCAAAGTTTAGACAAAAATGCCCTTTAACGGCAACATATACCTAGTTGTCTTTCATACCTCATTCCTCATTCACCTTATATCAGAGATTCCCTCTCTCACTCTATATCAGAGATTCCCTCTGTCACTCTGTATCAGATCTCTCTCTCTCCTACGGCAGCCATGTAAGGTGGCAAGTGGCAACAATAGCTATAGTAGCCACCATAGCCACACCAACAACAGATTTGATAGCTGCAGTTAGAGCTACAACTCCAACCAAACCCAAAACTGGGTTGATTCCTACTGCCGTTGTGGAGAAAAAGCCCCCTTAAGGACTTCAAATACAAAATGGATGGCAAGCAAATGCAAAACAACAAAAGCCCTAATTGTTAAAGGTTATCGAAGTCACCATTGTACAACATCTTTCAAAAAACCCTACTATTCCCAAACAAAAATCCTAATATATTCATATATCATATAATATGAACATATAAATCTACATTTGCACCATTTAATAAGAAAATCTAGGATTTTTTTACATATAAAACATACCTTCCAAAGTAGGGTTTGCCACGATCTAGGGTTGGCCACGATATACAGCTTTTCTACAGTGTACACGATATGATGTTCTTCGAAACTTAGGTTTTCTTCACAATCTAGGGTTAGCAATGATCTACAATGCATGTTGAAGAGGGAGAGGACGAGAGACAGAGGCGCCATGATCAAGTGGGGCGGAGAGAAATTTCTAATCAAGTGAAGTGTGGCATATGCTTGTTGCTCCATTTCATAACAAAAGGTATATTTGACATTTCGTTCATTCCGTTAACGGTGTTGAGGGGGTGTGTATGGGCGTTTTTAAAGGTTAGGGGGTGTCCGTGTCCAAACCAGATAGATGAGGGGGTGTCCGTGTAATTTCACCAAAATAAAAAGGGAAAAGTTGGATTGCAGACTAGTAAAAAATGAATTGCTTCAGCTAACGACTGATACGTATTGCTATTATAAGAAAATTACACAATCTAATACTCCCTCCGTCCCATTTTCATTGTCCATTATTCCTTTTTTCACTTTTGTGTCTATTGCGTATATCATTCAATCTATAATATTTTTCATGATTTTGACATCTTTGTATTATAGAACAAATTGAAATCTATCAAATAAGATCCATATTGCATATTTTTGGAGATTCACATAGGAAGATACAAACGATTGAAAATTGACACGAACATCAAAAAAGGACAATGAAAATGGGACGGAGGGAGTAATACTGTTGTGGTATAGGTTGTTTTCCTCTCTCCAGAGCAAAATACTACGAGTATTTCATTATGTCATCTGTTTCTCCCAGTGTTATGCTAATCAAGGGTCTTTGGTCCCCTTACCTCACAAGGGTAATTAACTGTAACTTCGACGAGCGCTCAGTTGAGAAACCGAATATACCATGAATAGATGGCATGAATTAAAACAAAATGGATAATTTACAACTGATTTTTCTCAACCAGAAAGCGATGGATCCAGTATGAAGCAGTACATAAAGGGTAGGGTTTCTGAAATTATAATCGTAAGGTAACAAAGAAATTGCGGCACCTAGTGATATGACCACTCATGAGAGAAGCTCTACACTGGAAGGACTTGACAAACGCCGTTGCCAGCATTTGGTTGGCCTCCCTCAACTAACAGACTGGACGTTCAATTGTATTTTCCTTATGGTTATTCTCTTCTTTTTCCAAAAGGATGTGTCATGCTTAGTTTTCCACATTAAGATAGTATTGTTTGACTCTTAACAACCACCAAATAATCGAAAAAAACCAAGAAATATAGCAAAAACAGGAAATGTTAACCAGTTCGAGCCAATGTTTGTCCCCGATATGAAGCCCAAAACCGCAATTTAAGGATATCACTGGGAGAATCAAAAAGCTCCGAGTCTACCAAATTTTCATTGCGACCAATCCAAGCAAGAAAGTTTCTCCACTCATCTGCGATGAAAAGCAATATATTTATAAGTAAGATAAAATGAACAAAACAAATGTAGCAACTGATCGGTGAAGGTTACAAAAAAATTAGAAAAATTTAGAGCATGGTTTCAAAAGAATCATAAATAGCTAGCTAGGCAAACTGGAATGACAATGCATGTCCTATGCATTTGACTAAGCTTCATTATACATTCCATATGTGATATACACACACACACACACACACACGGGGCGGTTCTGGAGACCCTTAAAAAAACCCCTAAAAAAACCCCCCAAGTTCCGAATCAAATTTTGATGATTCGAGCCGCTCAATGTACTCAGAACGTGATTTTAAGAGTACCTGCGAGAAATCAGCAAAAAAAATAATCGGGAAGGGCTTCATACGAACAGTTTTTTATTGAACTTTAATGAATGGTTCAATAAAAAACTGCTCAAATCCAACCCTTCCCGGTCATTTTATTTGTCAATTTCCCGCGGGCACCTTTAAAATCACGTTCTGAACACATTGAGCTGCTCGGATCATCAAATTTTGATCGGAAACTATGAGATTAAGATTTGAAGGGTTTTTTAAGAGGTTTCTTTAAGGGTTCCTGGAACCGCCCCGATATATATATATTGAAAAAAAAAAGTCATTAGTAAAGGAGGGCCACTCTACTTGGTGTGGCTCGCAGGCAAGGATGCATATAAATCCCATATAGATAGGTTTCTGATTTCTTTTGCTTGGGAGACGTTTTTAACAGGATGCTCTATTTGCATTGCCACAACCAATTTTGGATTATGTGCCCTTCATGTTGACAAATGGTGGGATGAGACAAGCATAGTAAAGATTGAGAATGTGGTAGTAGGTGGAGTAGTGGAGCAATAATGCCAGCTGAAAGCACTAGAGTTCCATGTTGGCAAATGAAGTTTTAAAAAAAGATGAGAAGAGATGGAATATGGAGGAGTTTGGTTGACCAAGTATCAAAAAGTAAGGTAATTACAAATATTTGGCAAATAAATGAGAGAGAGCATGAAAGGTCAAAAGAAACACCAGGAAAGGGGCAAGATTGTGACAATAGAAGAGATTAGTGAGAGGAAAAAATTCTTGAAATCTGGTTAAGTGATTGGACCTAAATACCTGTTTCTGTCATAGGATGGCTAATGCACATCAGAAACAAAATTTTATTGCTCGTCTCCAAAATAGAGTGCTTGAGAGGCATGTGGAGATCTGTCAAGCAGAGGAAACATTTAAGGGAGGAGGGGGAGACGACCACACGAGGATGGCAGAGTTTCATAGGGTTTTGGCCAAGATTTGTCTGGTTATATAGGCCTTTTTCCAAGGAGGAGGTTGTTGCCCTAAGACTTTTGAATTGAACAAGGCTACACTTGTGATGGGATGACATTGCTATCTAACGAAAGTCTGAGATTGAGCCAGTTAGAGTGATTGACAATATTGAGTTGCTTGCTTGAATGTTTTGCAAAGTTGGTGCTCTTTTTTCGTCATACTTGGCATTACTGGCCATCTGTTAAAGGCTAGTCAGTTTGGGACTCATTTGGGGTCAGATATCAAAAAAGATTGGTGGGATAAAAGAGAGAATATCTTCCGAAAGGAGGAGAATTCAACAAAAAAAAATTGGTAACAATAAAATAAATACCTGGACACACATCAAATTGTTAAGGAAAGGGCAAATGCAGCAAAAGAGTTATAACCCAAGCACAGGCAATGTTAACAAGATGGAAGAACACTCCATACACTTACAACATACACACACACATATTGGGGGAAATACCAAATCATTGTGATAATCATAAAGCATATCTCTCAATCTAGTCGCTTAAGTTCCACATCAAAAATGGAATTACTTCCTATGGAACAAAGAACAATTGAGTATACCTGGATATATCTTTTGGAGGTAAAACAAAATCGATATACCATCTTCATTTTTCTTTTGAAGTTCAGCAAGACCATAGAGAACAACCTCAGAGTAATAAGGAGTAACCTGCATTTATACCAAAGAAACCGAAACAATTAAACCTTGGGTATAAAAAAGGGTGCCAAAAAGGTAAATTGCAAAAAAAAAAAATAGCTGAACAATAGCATCTCACGAACCGGTTTAGCAGGGGCATATTCATGAAAAGGGAATTTGTGAAGAATTCAAACCTCCTCCTGGCCTCAAGATTCCTGGGAACATTTGCTGCTGAGTCTTTGATAGTCAAAATTGAATAGAGTCTTTTGACTAGTGCCACCTGCAAAAAATTTGAGAACTCATTTATTCCTAATGGATGTAGGAAGAGGCATTTAAAACTAGAAAAATGCAGGCACTATTTAACGGTAGATTCAAGCATAGCAGTTCAACATCTTGCGGCCACTTCAAATTTGAAAAAAGACGACCTTCATTCCTTGCTTTTGACAAGATATTCCAAGTCTCATAGTGTTCTCTGAAAAGATATACATACATGGAATGTTGTAGAAAGAGAGCAGAGGAATTCCATTATACAAGTGCAAGAAAAAGACTACCCCATCTAACAAACCTCATGTTGACAGAAAGGACATCATGGTGAACAACATTATAGAGATCTTGAATAGCTTTGACTGCACCATTATGCAGATCTGGTTTTTCTGCCTCTTTCTGTACAAGCAAAATACGTATCAGAATATAAAAACATTCGACGCTGAAAGTGGTCGTCAAATATATCATTTAGCATCTCCAACACTTGACTTCAAATTGGATATGTCAAATTTATTTTGAAGGCATATGTGGCATTTTGGAATCTCTTATTTTACATGAAAGGCTCCTCTCCAACCCCTTATGCTTAAGTTTTGAACTTCCCAGCAGTTACTTTTTTCTTTCAACGAAAGTTTTTGAACTGTCCACGGTTACAATCTGAAATTTGGCAGGGGAGAGGAAGCTGCCAAAATTGGCGGGTGGGAGGTTCATGCCAATGTCATCTTCGGCTAGGGTGAAGGAATATGGGTTGGAAGGTGAGTTGATGCCAAAAGTAATTGTTAATTTGTCCACCTCAGAGGAGATGCTCTCAGAAGTACGCAATTCAAAAAATATGTCACACCTCCTTCCCTCGGAGAGAGAGAGAGAGGCTTAACTTCAATCCATACAGTTACTTAGAGCATTAATATAAGCTTTAGCTTCAAAAGTTACCAAAACAAAAATTCAGCGAAAGCAGATTTATACAATCTTTAAGAATAACATACACTTAACAAAGAAGCAAAAGTCAATGCATGACAAAAGTGGACAGATGACAGTTTCCAGCTCAAGAGGTACATATCACGTACAGAGGAGAAGAAGAAAAAAGCAAAAACAGAGCATCTCTTTTCATTTGTCTAGAAGACTCCCAGAAGTCTAACAGGGCCCAGTGACAGAAGATTACAATTTCCGCTTCCTTCAAAACCAAATCATGAGTATCGACTGTCTGTGAGTCTCAACAATGTGTAGCTCCACAGTTCTACAACAAAGGACGATCCTGTCTACCAAAACCAGAGCTTTAGGTAGTTCATACTTCATGGGAGCCAACTTCTTCCTAAACAGGGGTGGAATGCCATACTCGTGCTAATGGATTTAGCAAAGAATAACTGAAGGAGCTACAGGTTACTTTTCCTTATCAACTTGTTTCGCTTCCGCTCACCGCCTCCACCTTCTCCAAAATATCTACTGTCTATGGACTAAATTATCCTAAACACACGCAGGAATGCTCACTCATGCTAATGGGCATTGTTAGTCTAGGGATTTAAAGTCTTTTGTTATTTGTCATTTTAGCAGGAATGCTCACTCATGCTAATGGGCATTGTTAGTCTAGGGATTTAAAGTCTTTTGTTATTTGTCATTTTATCAAGGGTAGTATAGTCCTTTTGTAATATTAGGTTTGTTTAAGGTTATTAGGGTTAGCCTATATAACCACTTTATTATTCTTGTAATCTCTTACGTTTTGCAATAGAATAGAACGTAATTAAGACAGTTCAGTTTACTTTGTGAGATCAACTTGTTCCACTTCCATTCAATGCCTCCACCTCCAAAATCTCTCCCTTTTTATGGGTCAATGATTATAGTCCTTCCTTATTGAGCAAAGGTATTTTAACTCAAACAGCATTCTGCCCTATGAAAAATTCTATCACAAAGCCAAAAGCGGCACTTAACAAGGACACACATACGTCTAAACAAATTTATTTTGTGAGAACAGCAAAAGCTATAGGGGATCAATTATGATATCTAAACTGTCAGGAAAAACCACTGCTGCACCTGACAAGATACTGCTCAGAGACTAAGTTTCCACTACAGATAAAAACTGACATCAAACGAAATTTACCCAAACTCTAACTTGATAACTTGAGTTCTCAAGGCATGTGGAGACCATAAACAATTAAATACGAACCTCAATTCCCATAAGTGCAGTGACTCTTGAAATCACCAGTGCCAGCTTATCCACATGGAAATCCAATAAAGAGGTCCTCTTTGCTATACTCGCTTCAATGCGTTCGTATATCTTTTCAACCCTGACATGAGGAAGCACAATTACCAAAGAAGCCTACAGCAATTTATTTGGTGATTTATTATGTAAAATAAAGCAGCTCCCCACTTGATAGAGCATAGCAACTGTAACATACACAAACCACATCTTTCCTTCATCATCCAAGATGGCTGTCAGAACAAGCCTTACAGCACAATAGCATTCCTCAACTGCATATTTCATATAGTCATCCCTCGAGATCCTATCCCACAATTTTTCTTGTGAATCTCTACTCTCTAAGGCAATATCTTAGCAAGAAATATCTGCATGAATTAAAAAATATTTAGAAGTACAGTAGCAGGAAACGGCTCACACTTCATGGACAAAAATGCCAAATCAATCAATCAAAACAAATACATGACATATAATGGCACAAAATTAGTACAAATAGGTTACCTTGCTGGCAAGAAGGAAAAGGGGCCACCGAACCAACAGTAAGTTACCAGTGTTCCTTGGCATCAAAAGTAACACCCTTTCCCTTCAAGAAGTAGTTACAAAGTCAGTAAAAAAGAGCAAGATTCATGCAAATTTGAAAATATAAAAACAAGAACTAATAGACAGAAAGCCACAACAAGAGGAACTTGCAACACTCATGAAGTTGTAACATAATCTTCTTTTCGCGTAGATTTTTTATAATCTCGTTCCAGAATGGAGAAAATCGAGCAGCATCTGCCTTGTTCTTCTCCAAAACCTTCAATCAAACAGCTAAGTCAAGCAATAATCCAATATACTTGCATAACAAATAGCATACCGAACCATTAATTCCTTCATCTTTTTATGGTAAATAACCTATTTAAGGAAAATTACAAATGAATGGATGGCTGTGTGAGCAGAAATGCTGTAGCTCAGGCCCATATCACCTCTGTGTTTCCACAACTATGTTGCTTTTCTTAATACCATGATACAATGTACAAAACCTACACATTTAAAAAGTTTTGGCTGGTAGATAGAGGAGCTAATATTTATTTGTGACCTCGATAAATCAGATGTAAACCAAAAAATATCCTCAAGATGTGATATCCAAATGTCATCATTTGGAGCTATGCCACCAGTCTATCAGTACAAACTGAATGAGGCACGAATACTATATGACACAGACACGTGGATACGTTATTTCTCCAGATCGTATGACAAGGACATGTTGAATTACATATTCATCGATTGTTGTCAAATTGTGAATCGAATCAAGAATCAAAATGGTCCTTTTACAAGTCCTTAATTGAATTGAATCATGAATCTCTCTGATTCGTCATGATTTCCCAAATGAAAAACTATAATTCATGCATTTTGGTGACAAAAGTACATAGTGAAATGAAAAGTTTAGGCCTTAATCAATAAAAAAAACTTGTGTTACATGATGAATCGATAATCATGGGTTCTTTGATTGCAACTTGCCAGAGAAATCGATTCGTGAATCCAATTTATGGCCGTTTAGGTGGAAAAGAGGTAAAAGTACAAACAAACCCTTCAAAGGTTTTTAGGGTCATTGTATACCATCTTTTCTACGCCTTTTTTTGTTACTGTCCAAATAAATTCTCTCATCCGGTTACTTAGGTGCAATATGAGAGAGATATTTACTATTGATGGTAAACAAGGAGAAATAAAGGAAAAGGAGGGATATATATTGTTATTAAACAAAAGACCTTGAAAGACTAGTTTGAACCCTTTCTCTACCAAAAGAAATGCAAAAAGGAGCTAAAATCAAATTTAGCAAATCGAAACATCATTGATTCAACGCACCAACTCACATATTTCATTCATTGATCAAGTTATGATTCACAAATATGCTTTATGATTCATGCAACCCTCTGTATCGATTACCCATCAAATCATTCAATACAAATAGTGAAGCGTACAATCCTTACAAAAATGTATCCAACTATATACTTAGGTAAATAATAAAATATGAACATAAAGTTTGCGTCCAATGAAAAGAATATAGACGGACTAAAGACTTAAGAAGGCCTTACATAAGTAGGGTATGGAACCCGCTATGATGCTACTCATAATTACGTTTTCTAGGTAGATTATTCTTTCAGTTATATAGATATACATTGTATAATTTGTACATTGCCTAACAAGAAAACAGAGTAATAGACAGTAGAAGTTAATTATCACCATAACTTATCTGGGAGACAAAGTTGAAAGCATACATAATTGCAACATACATTTCATCCTCCTAAAGCCTCTTCTTTAAAAACTCATTAATGTATCTTTTGCATGTCTCTATAAATATCGAGAGAGTTTTGATATGTTAAGTCTTCAATTGTCTACTCATTTATGATAGTGGTAACACCAAATTTCAACTTTTCAATCACGCATTACAAAGTGTCTAAGAAATGTCAGACATGTAGAAGAAAAAAAAAAGTGTCTGACACATGTGTCAGAATAAGGATTTTCTAACTATGAACAAGTGTTTGACATGGAAATGTATGGAAATGTCACCTTTGACATGTCTATGCTTCTTTTTACAAACTAAAGAAGCTGTTAATGCAAAAAATGAGCAAATATAGGTACCAAAAAGACAATAATGTCTAGTACCAAGGTGACCTGGCTTCCAAAGACGATCACTACCCCAAAAACTAAGGCAAGTCAAATAGCATTCGATGCATAAGTATGAAGATATATGTTTCAAAGGGACAGACTTCAGTAACATTGTCTGCATCTTTATAGAACCTTGGAAGATATTTTTAAACATGATGTTTGCAAGACAAGAACAACATCACTGATTTAATCTACCATAGGCATATCAAGCACCCAATTGCATCACAACAGATTTTTATCATGAATCAGCGCGCTTATAAATCTATCATGCCTTATTTCACATCCTAAGAGTTTTTCAGGGTTTTAATCATAGTTTCATTTTCCTACAATCCCTATTATACTGTCTAGAGTTCTTGAAGCACTAATATTCTAAGATATTGGGAGAAATTGCAAAATGATAACATACTAGCAGCAAGAAAAAGAAAAAGAAAAAATGAACTCCCCGAAATGCGTTGCGCAATAGTGCACATTCATTTTCCAAGAAGATGGGAGCTTCCATTCATTGCTTTGCCCACGCATGAAGGCACAGCCGAACACATGTATCATAAGCTATCACCGCATTCCACGGCCCTTGTGCACTGAATTTGATTAAAAAAGCATATAAGAAAGTTGTCCAAAAAAATAACAAAAACAACTAAGAACTAGGAAGTTATGAACTCAAAACAATCTACAATCAGTAAGAAATACCTGGCATGAAAGGTAGGGAGGCGAGCTGGGATAAAACCAGAGGGTCCAGCACCTTCTATACCAGTGGCACTCCAGTAATACAAACACAATAACTAAGTCCAACCTTTTAACAAATATATTCAATTATAAAAGTATGAAACAACTCGAAGCATGGGTCTAGCTTATTGGTAAGTTCTAGAAACTAAACTCTAAAAACCGTGCACAAGAATAAAAAAATATGGCACTAGTCACACTTCTTCAGTCCAGCACTATCTTGTTGTTCAACCTAAGGCATTATTTCTCAAGCAGAACCACAAAAAAGGAGGTGCACTAGAAATTTCATCATTAGTAGCGTGTGAAACCTGCAAATTTGTTAGATACTTATTGTTAAGGCATCCAACTAGTTTTTAAGGTGATAATTAACTGAAGTAGGACAAACTCCAACACTCCCCCGCACATGCGACCCCCGACTCACACGTGAAGGTAAACAAACAATCTATAGCACATGGATTCCAACAAACAAAGGTGCACTTAAGCCATAAGCAAGGGGCCACAAATTCTCCGAAACCCTAGCTCTGATACCATGTTAAAGCATCCAACTCAACACCAATTGGCAATGAGTGAAGAGGCCGCCTAGGTTCATATACTAGTTTTCGAAGTGATAATTAACTGAGGCTTATTTTGTCAATCAATAGGACACTTGGACAAACTCCAACATCGGTTAATAGGAAAATGTAAAATACATGTTGCTTTGAAGGCTTATTTTGTCAATCAATAGGACACTTGGAGCATATAATACATGTTGCTTCTAAGGCTTATTTTGTCAATCAATAGGACACTTGGAGCATATAAGTATCATTCTCGACATTTTGGTTGAAAATAAGCAAAATCCTTAGTGTTGTGCACCAAAGGAAAAAAAAGAAACCAAAAAGGAGAGGTTGGCTGTCATGTAGAACATTGCCCCACTCTTAGGGCTTGTTTGATAGCAAGATTGGAGCTTGGGTAAGATTGTGAGTCCTATGGGAGCTTTTAAATTCTTGTTTGGTGTTGGCAAAAACCTCAGGATTAGTAATACTAGGGGATTACGAATCCCACAAATCCACAGGATTACCCATCCATGGGGAGGTTGGTATTAACAATCTTATCCCATGGGATTAAGGTTGGGAAGAAAAATTTGTTCACAATCCTATCCTATCCTATTCAAAACAAACATGTTATTCACAATCCTACAATCTAATCCTGTCCAAAACAAACATGAATAAAAGATTCATCTCCTCATTAATAATCCCACCTCATTACCAATCCCAATCCTAATCCCACCTCATTACGAATCCCCCCAAAACGTTATCTATTATCAAACATGCCCTTAATGTACAGAAAAAGAAGATAGTAAAGTTTAACGTATCCTCGTATGCTGTTTGAACATCAGATGAAACTGATATGTGCGCACTTATCCACACCCAACTTAGTGCCCATGCTATGCCTCATTCTGGACACTTTGGTTGAACATAAGCAAAATCCTTAGTGTTGTGCACCAAAGGAAAAAAAAAGAAACCAGAAGGAGAGGTTGGCTGTCATGTAGAACATTGCCCCACTCAGCCACTCTAAGGTACAGAAAAAGAAGATAGTAAAGTTTAACCTGTCCTCGTATGCTGTTTGAACATTAGATGAAACTGATATGTGCGCACCTATCCACACCTAACTTAGTGCCCATGCTATGCCGCATATTCATAGAGGTGACAAGAGAAATGTGCAAGATATTTGCCCTTTTTTGGAGGACTGTATGCGATCAGGGAGAGTAGATACTATTCTTAGTCGTCTTCGGAAAATAGATTTTGAAGAACTTGCCTTTCTTTCCAAATAGGGGCATTACATCCACACAGACCTCTCTTCATTCCACTCTAAAATACTTTGGCTGTCTCCATTTTAGGCATCGAAAAGCATTAGTTTAAGTTAAGACAGACCAAAAACCTAACCCGCATGTCATTCGGATAAATTTCTGCCTAAGTGGAAAGGAGTGGGCGAAGAGGTCATTGAACCAGTTGAACTATAAAATAACTAGCTAGTCAATAAGGCTAGCTCTTAACTACCCACTAAGCTATTACTTTTTACCATGCAGATACTCCAGAAAAATACGACTGCCGAAAGAAATTACTAGGAATGAAGCAATATCTACATCCAAATTAAAATAGAACAAGCAGAAATTTCGAATGAAAAAGTTGGAGTAAACTTGAGATGAACTAATCTTAGTTCCAACAGTCGAGGGAACACCACCCAAGTTCAACTTCCAACACTATTTGAATTCCACTAGCGTGGGAATAGAATATCTGCGTTGAACAATGAGTAGCAAGTGTCAGAAGATTCAACTATAGGGCTATGGGAACCATAGTTGTGAATACCGTTCCGTACCGGCCGGTACCGGCCGGTACGTACCGGTTTAATAGAAAAACGGTACCGTAACCCTTTAATACCGTTTCGGCTCTAATACCGGACCTTACCGGACAATACAGGAAATACCGGACAATACCGGCCGGGATGATGTTACCGGTGATTTCGGCCGGTATTTTGCAAACCATAACCATTTCGCACCAGGCGTGGAGAAAATGGAGAAATAAAAGGGAAAAAGAGAAAAGAGATCGGAAAAAAAGGTGGCACCTCGTGGTCTTCTCCAGCTTATCCTAGGATCGACCGTGACTGGAAGTGATCGGAAAAAAAAGTGGCTCCTCGTCGTTGATGAATCGTCTCTGCGTTTTTTGTTTCTATTTTCATGGTGGTCTTTTCGACTTGGGAAGACGACTACTGTATAAAGTTAAAAAGTAAAAACCCTATTGAAGGATTCTTTATCCTGTGGGCACAACTTTTGTCACTTAATTTTTGTTCCAGCAATGATATGACACATGTCCTTAGTATACTTCTTTGACTTTTAAATTTGTCTTTTCTTTTCATGTGTGCCACACCTGATTCTACCCTTTACTCTTACCTCTTGATATGCAATACAGCTGGAACACGTGAAACACAATAAAAAATGGGAAAAGCCATATGATAAAACGTACGGAGTACTAGTAAAAAAAAACGAAGTATTTTTCTATTACTTCAAAACTACTTCTTCTTTTTTTTATTGTCAAACAGGACTTCAAATTCAAGACTCATCAATTATGAGCTACTTTTTGTTTTATTTTCTAGGAATCAATTTGTTTTCAATTAGATACATTTTAGTATTATCGAAAATATTTTAAGACTATCTTATTATTAATTTATTTGACTTCGTTTTATATTTATGTCCAGTAATTAACTCATAATGTGTTTGGTAAAAAAAAGAAAAAAAAGAAAAAGAATATTTATTATAGAATGAATTGCATAGTATGGGAAATTTTTTTGAGTTATAATCATATATAATTGTAGTTGCGGTAAATCCGAAACG
This sequence comes from Rhododendron simsii, assembly GCA_014282245.1. Classification (NCBI taxonomy): domain Eukaryota; kingdom Viridiplantae; phylum Streptophyta; class Magnoliopsida; order Ericales; family Ericaceae; genus Rhododendron; species Rhododendron simsii. The sequence goes on from CM024955.1 coordinate 25,289,461, forward strand.
GTACCCGGTATTTGACCGGTACCGGTACGTACCGTACCAATAGAAAAACCGGTACCCTGACCGAAACGGTATTCAGAACATTGATGGGAACAAACTCAACACCTATTGGGACACCTAATTTCTTCACCATGACCAATACCAGCTCAATTTGTCTATCCAATATATACTATTATCATGCAAACTACCTCGAAAAGGAAAAATTACATCAAACTGATTCCATATCAACTAACTTAAATTTTTCACTTAATAGTTCTAAGAATTCCAAGAAGATCGTTCAATATATGTTCGAAAGAACAGAAGCTTAACATGTACTGCACATGCTCGGGCATAAATAAAGCTAAACAGCCCATTAATGCTTATTTGTAAGCCACAAACAACACCAAAAATTCAGAGCTACTCAATGTAGGAAAAAATTAACAAGTTGGAGCAGTATTTTAAGCAATATCCAAATTCCACATACAAAAACCACCTTCACACTCACTATAGATCACCGCTATAGATAACAAATAAAAAGAGGACTTACAATGAGAACAAACGGCCAAGGAACACTTGATTTATACTCTCATGACTAAGTTAGTAGGACAAGAAACCAAACTCTTCATATACTTAATTTATACATATCAAGAGCCTCATAGGAGACTCATAAGAGATATTGTCAATTTCAGGCAGGCTATTTGGGGACACGTGGGCAATGTCTTCTGTAAAGTTTCCACCTTTATCATCCTCACTCCTCAAACCCGCTAGCACAAAATTTCTTGAAGAGATGACAAAGCAATCAACTTCAATACACACAAAAAAAACAGGGGAAAAAGTTCTATTTGCCGAAGTCAAGTGCCACATGCACAACCATAAGCAATGCTCGAGAACATTTCACCTAAATCTGATGGTAATGAGTTAAAAATGCAGCTAAGACTGCTAGCTTAAGATCACCACTATGCTGTCATGCAAGAGGAAAACTGAGAAGAGCTATGTAAAGTCCTGTCAGTGACCTAAAAAGATAATGTCTATTTTGCTGATGCAAACCACCAAAAGAGGGAAATAGTGCCAGATTGACATAACCTGTACTTACAAGCGCAGTTGGCGACCTCTTGCAAATTCAGAAGCCTTTGGATCTGTAAAATTTCCAGGATTTAGCCAGACATCATTGCACAAGTTTATGAAGGCATATAAATAGTTTAATTAGTAAACAAGCACAAAAATATAAAAGAAAGAGTTTGTATTATATGGCTTACAGCGTTCTAAAACTCGCTACTCGCTCGGCCAGGCACATTGGAGCAAGTACTCAGCAAGGAATACCGAGTTTTAGAGGCTGAAGATTGGAAGACATAATGTTAACCTGTTTGAAGAGTTGTATGCACAAAAAGCGGGCCTAAGAAGCTGCCACCTATACCAATAACATCCTTCAATGGTTTTCCTGTTGCTCCAACCTAAAAATGGGTACTCTATTTTTTTTTAAAAGTCAAAAATGGGTACTCATTAGTGACACATTACAATTATAAAAAAATTGCTTAATTAACTGATAGAACCTACTGAGCACCCTCTCAGAGAATTCCTTGATTTTGTCCAGAACTTGCCAAACATCTAGCTAGGACCACATTTTCCCATCACCGTTTATAACTGCGTCCTTTGGAGCACGCAGAGCCAAATGAAGGAAACACCTGTTTTTTGTGTTGTTTATCTGTAGATGCCACGGAAATAATGATAAATAATTGAACCAAGTAAATCAATTCATGCGAGTTATGTATGATTGCAAGAAGAAAGTTAAACCTACTTACCCGATCCCCATTAACCATCCTGCTGATTTTTCCTTTGAGACCTGCTGCCTGCATTAGGATACAAGGAAGCACAATTTTAAATACTGACATATTTTAAAGGAAAAATATGTAAAATTTCTCAATGCACCTCCGTCAATTTGAATAGCTTATCCATTGTTTCAAGAGTGGCACATTGGGGCGAGTAGTCCAATAGTACCCCATCGAATTCACTACAAAAAAAAAAGATATCAAGAATCCGATACAAAATTCAATCCGATGCTTACTGCAGATGATAAACTTGAAATCCATCTCAAAAGGAGAAAAAGATAAAAACAAGATGACTTTAACAAGTTCAATAGAGTATCATACACCGTCATGGAGTTGCAACGCTTAGTGTCACTCATCAATTCACGTAAATGAGTGAGTCTTTTTAATGTCGTCGACATGGCCTGCACAAAGTTAGAAGTGTCGCATCAAAACCATATTCCATAGTTGTTTCTAAAATTCTCTCCTTCGTTCAAAGATACTCCAAGTCCTCAGTGTACCTGAGCGGATGAGCCTGAGATAACGTCATAGATAAGGCAAAGTCATTGAACAAGACATCAAATAACTAAAGCTTCTTTGCCTACGCGCATATAATTTGAAGAATGATGAAGATTACCTCTTTTTACTATATGCGAAGTTAAAGACAAATGGAAAAGAGAATCATTTTCCCGAAAGAATAGGAAATAGAAGGAAACCAGTATTCATCATGATATGGCAATGACACTTTCAATGCGAAAAGAAAGATTGGTTGTCACTTCGATTGAAAACAAAAGAGAAGAGTCAAGTCATGGTATAGATCATCAAGAGGGTTTCCATGAAGAGCAGCATTGCTCCAAACATAAATTAAAGAGCAATTCAACAAGTCATGAAACAGCATTGGACTCCATATCAGATGTAGTGAACATTTCCTCTTTCCTTTTGTACCAAAAACAGCATGCCAATTTGAAAGCTAAAAGAATGAGTGATCGTCGATTGCACTTTTAAATGACGAGAGAGGAGAATAGTCAAGGACAAATTCAAAGTGTCAACGTCACAAACTACCTTGGTCAAATCAAAGCAGAATGGTGCAAGTATTTTCTCTTCCCTTCAAATCTAATACCGCAGTGACAATCACTCTCCACCCGGTTACTAAATCATGTGCACCATACCATTCTTATAACCACTCAAAACAGGGCTGTTGAGAAAATCTGATCAGTTTTCATTACTTTCAAACAGTAATGATGGTTTTTTTTTCCGTATAACTGTCCCATACTGCGTATAACACTTCAATTAGAGTAGCAATTATGCATTCCCAGGCAGATGCAATTCAATTTCGCAATATTGAAACTAACGTAACAACCAAATGTGACCTAGACCACATGATTTGTTCTATCACAAATAGGAAAAATCGATTATCCGTACATATCCTCCTTTACAAATGCACTAAGAAGAAATATCCAGGCTGTTACAAAACCCCAACATAACTGAGAAAATGCTTGGAATTACAATTCCAAATCAAAAGTTCAACATGTTCACACAAAAGTAACATAAATACATCCTAGTATTTATATATTCCAATTCCAGGGACTCATATTTTGATACGAAGAGGAAAAATCTGAGCCCCACACAAATAATCAGAGTCTTTCAATTTGTTTACAATATGTTTTAAGAGTTCCCATAAAAAATCAACTCATTCAGATAGCGGGGTTCGATCAATTGGGGGTTCAATCAATTGGGCTATGAAACCACATTTTTTCACAAGATATACACAAGGAGAATGCATATACAAATGATTGATAGTTCTGTAAGGTTTCAGAATGGCAGCGTACCTGTTTACGAAGGAGGTTTGTTATTTGGAGATCAATTGATCAAATCACGAAAAAGTAAATGAGATCGATAGATGGAATACATGCACGGCAATAATAAACCAAAATTACCATACAACAAATCACAGAAACTGAAAACAAAGGCAGATTTACCTCTGCAAAATAGAAACCCCGAATCAGAGCTAAGCACATGATTTCTATCTAGGAGCCCTAACGAACACAGAATCGAAGGGCACTGTTGTAGAGACCTTCAGTGAACATCTTCCAGAGGGAATTTAATCACCTGTGAACCGTAAAATAACACCAAACTTGCATCAGAAATTGTACGGCACTTTTTACTCTACCCAAAACCACGCAGAAACACCAAGCAGAGCAATTTTCCTTTTTTCTTTAAACCAATGCAGGCAATGTAGTAGGGAACCTTAAGCAAAACAACAGAATGCTTGAGAGAGAGAGAGTGTCTGTGTGTGTGCGCCCGTGTGTGAGTGTTTGTGTTTTTCCTCGAATCTGATCTAGAAAGAGAAAGTACAGAGAGATCTGATTAAACTGTGAAAGAACGTGAGAGAAAAGTAGAATGTGAGAGAAGAAATAGGAAACCCAGAGAGAGAGAGAGAGAGTGCACCGGCGGCGCCAGGTTGAGATCAAAAGGAAATACTACAGGTTTCTGAAACCTCTGACATGAGATCGTTCTGACAACAATCGTCGACCACCGACGAGGACGAGTCGCAGTTGCTCCGGCACTCCTCCGGCCGAAGCCGCGGTTTGAACCGGTGTTGTTGCGGGCCCGCTGGACGACTCCACGGTGATACCACTAGCATACGCGGGTTTTCCCCATTGCTGCTTTCCATCCCGGATAGAACTTTTGTTTGGTACCAGTCGACTGATTGCGGCTTCCCTACTACTGTTAGGGACTAAATCTTCTTCTTCGAACTCGGGACCGGTGATCGTTCGAGTTGGTTATAATATCGGGAATAGGGAGGGGTGGGAGGGGCAAAAGGGAAAAGTTGTTCTTGGCCTTGGAGACGCGGAGGGAGCGGGAGGCGAAGTCGAAGGTGCCGATCCACACGCGGGTCTTCTTGATGGGGTCCCCCGATATCGGCCGCGAACCTGCCCCACAGCCGCTTCTGCATCAGATTAAATTGTGGATGAATAAGAGAGAAGAGTAGATTGGGAGGGTTCACAACGAAGAAGAAATAGGAAACCCTGGAAACCCTTTTTTCCTCCCGCTCTGGTTCAAACTGGGAACTGGGAAGAGTGTTTCCAAAAGCAATAATTCTAGCTCTCTATATTAATACTACTCCGTATTAAAAAAAAAAAAACCCTTCTTGTTTCCAAAGAATTATTTGACCGTTGGGTGGATTTTTTTCCTTTAAAAAAAAAAAAAAAAAAGACGACGTCCAGATGAACGAGATAGGGGGTGTTTCGGATTCTTGGGGAAAAAAAAAAATTTTTAAAAGGTAATTTCAAACTCAAAAATTATGTATTTACATAAATAATTTTCCTACCAATAGTTTGATAGATTTCATTGTGATCTTTTAAATGATGCAAAAAATTTTGAAAAATTATTTTTTATTTTTATTATATTTGAACTTCAAATTATCTTTTTTTTGAAAAAAAAAAATTTTTTAAAAGCGGAACGGCCCCATAGTCATGTTTCGACGACGTACCCATAGCAATTTGATTTGTTTTTTTTAATGACTATTCAATTACAAACTCTTACACAAACATTTACATTTTTTGGTGGGGTCTACACATATTGAAAGTGTAATGTTTATATGAGCTCCAATGTGAATGTGAGTGAGTTAGATTATTGATGTACTACTACCATAACGCCGACGTGGCACGAGTCGGACGTTATATTGTGAGCGCAATGGGTATGGTGGCCCACCACTAGCTGCCCCCACACCCCATGGCTTTTCTCTCTCCTCCTACATCGGGTTTGGTTCTAAAACCTGTTCCGTTAAAATTTTTATTTTTTAAGTACTTAATTTTTATTTTACAACACATGTCATTTTCTCACATTATATCAACTTTAATTTTTAAAAAAAGTCTAATAAGTACATAATTTTGTTAGTAGAACACACCCTAAGTCCCATAAGGCAAGTACGTGTGCACGATCGCAAGTGTGAAATGGTCTTCAAATCACTTCTCAAACAACTAAGGTTCACGAGAATGAGAATTGAGAGTGCAAACGCAATGCGAGATTTAACGTGGTTTTAGAAATTCCTATTTTTTACTTAAAGTAAACACCCATAATATTAAAAAAAAAAACTAGACTTAAAACGTAAAATTTGCTATAATATACATATATATAAGAGTTTTTATGAAAAATAAATACGTAAAAGAGAACTTTTTTTGGAAACTTCACAAAGATACCGAAGATATATGTTGTATCAGAGGAAAAAATAAGAGTTTTTATGAAAAATAAATATGTAAAGGAGAACTTTTTTTGAAACTTCAAAAAGATACCAGATATATAACAGGAAAAATGTGTATACATTTTTAATTTGTCATGACCTTTATAATTTGGAGGAAAAACTGAAACTATTGAATTTTGTAGTGGAGTCGCACCCCACCAGTCTCTCATCGTCTCCACCACTGATTATGTGACTAAAGTTTGGGAGTCGTTATAGAATTACAAATTCAATGACAGCAAAAACAAAATAAGTAAATTTGGGAATTGAATTCTACACTTTTTGATATTGGATAATTATTTAATGATATTAGCAGCCCACAACTGCAACTCTCGCGTCTCTCTCACTCTCTGACTCTCTCATTCTCTCTCTCTCTCTAACTGTCATCACAAAGGCTCAAAACCTTCCCCCGCCAAACCTCGTCGTTCCGTACATCCCGCCGGAACACCACTCCCAAGCCCCCGTGGTGAAAACGAAGTCCCCACAAATATAAGAATTTGGAGGAAAAAAGATAAAACGCATGAAACCCATGGTTCCGATCAGATTGAAGAGCAGTTTTTAACAAGTAACAATTTTCTTTTTCTCTCTTTTTTCAAAACCGGCTCACCATTCTTCGACTCAAAGGCCGCTGCCGCCATGTCATCGTCGTCCTCATTGAATCCAAATCGGGAGCGCCTTCCTTGTCCGGTGTCGAGTTCTTATTGATCAACCTCTTTCGAGACTCCGTTTTCGACTCAGATTCCTTGCAGATAGGCGTCGGCGACCGCTTAAACCTTCGTGCTTCAGTTCAACGAGGAGCTCGAGTGTAGTCCTCAGGTGTTCCAGATTCCAAATTTTTGGGTCTATCGGGTTTTGGAAGCTCTTTCATCAGGACATAGATTCATTAATAGGAAATATTTTATTATGTACGATCAAGTATATAACGATAACCAATTTACTTCATATTTTGCACGAATGATATAATCGCTCCCACAAAAAAGGTAGATGGTTCCAATTTTCAAAAAACAGCTCGGACGGCACTCGAGTGATTTATTATAGGACTTTACAAAAATTCCCTGCCATTTGCTGGCATGGTGCACACAGAATGTGGTGTGACATATGCACACAATCACACCCACATCTGGGATATATATCGAAAGCGATCGGCTGCTAGCAGCCCACAACCACAACTCTCTCGTCTTTCTCACTCTCCGACTCTCTCATTCTCTCTCTCTCTAACTCTCATCACAAAGGCTCAAAACCTTCCCCCACCAAACCGCCGTCGTTTCGTACATCCCACTGGAACACCACTCCCCGGACCACTCCCAAGCCCCCATGGCGAAAACAAAATCCCCAAAAAATAAGAATTTAGAGGAAAAAAGATGAAACGCATGAAACCCTTGATTACGATCAGATTGAAGAGCAGTTTTTAACAAGCAACAATTTTCTTTCTCTCTCTCTTTCCAACACCGGCTCACCGTTCTCCGAATCAAACGCCGCTGCCGCCACGTCCTCGTCGAATCCAAATCAGGAGCGCCTTCCTTGTTCACTGTCGAGTTCTTCTTGATCAACCTCTTTCGGGAATTCGTTTTCAACTCGAATTCCTTGCAGATAGGCGTTGGCGACCGCTCAAAACCTTCGGGTTTCAGTTCGATGGGGAGCCCGAGTGTAGTCCTCAGGTGTTCTAGATTCCAAATTTTTGGGTCTATCGGGTTTTGGAAGCCCTTTCATCGGGACATAGATTAATTAATAGAAAATATTTTGTTATGTGCGATCAAGTATATATAACGATAACCAATTTACTTCATTCGGAAGGCCCTCGAGTGATGTATTATAGGACTTTACAAAAATTTCCTCCTATTTGGTGGCATGGTGCACACAAATTGTGGTGTGACATATGCACACAATCACACCCACATCTAGGATGTATATAGAAAGTGATTGGTTGCTAGCAGCCCACAACCACAACTCTCTCGTCTCTCTCACTCTCTGATTCTCTCTCCAACTCTCATCACAAAGGCTCAAAACCTTCCCCCACCAAACCGCCGTCGTTCCGTACATCCCTCCGGAATACCACTCCCCGGACCACTCCCAAGCCCCCGCGACGAAAACGAAGTCCCCACAAAAACTAGAATTTTGAGGAAAAAAGATGAAACGCATGAAACCCCTGGTTCCGATTAGATTGAAGAGCAGTTTTTAACAAGTAACAATTTTCTTTTTCTTTTTCTTTCCAACACTGGCTCACAGTTCTCCGACTCAAACGCCGCTGCCACCACATCATCGTCGTCATCGTCGAATCCAAATCGAGAGCGCCTTCCTTGTCCGCTGTCGAGTTCTTCTTGACAACCTCTTTCGTGACTTCGTTTTCGACTCAGATTCCTTGCGGATAGGAGTCGGCGACCACTCAAAACTTTCGTCTTTCAATTTGACAGGGAGCCCAAGTGTAGTTCTCAGGTGTTCCAGATTCCAAATTTTTGGGTCTATCGGGTTTGGAAGCCCTTTCATTGGGACATAGATTCATTAATAGAAAATATTATACGACTTTACAAAAATTTCCTATTATTTTGTGGCATGGTGCACACAGATTGTGGTGTGACATATGCACACAATCACACCCACATCTGTGATATATATAGAGAGTGACCGGCTGCTAGCAGCCCACAACCACAACTCTCTCGTCTCTATCACTCTCTGACTCTCTCATGCTCTGTCTTTCTCTAACTCTCATCAAAAAGGCTCAAAACCTTCCCCCACCAAACCGCCGACGTTACGTACATCCCGCCGGAACACCACTCCCCGGACAACTCCCAAGCCCCGCGGCAAAAATGAAGTCCCTACAAAAACAAGAATTTGGAGGAAAACAGATGGAACGCATGAAACCCCTGGTTCCGATCAGATTGAAGAGTAGTTTTTAACAAGCAACAATTTTCTTTCTCTCTCTCTTTCCAACACCAGCTCACCATTCTCCGACTCAAATGCCGTTACCACCACGTCGTCGTTGAATCCAAATCGGGAGCGCCTTCCTTGTCCGCTATCAAGTTATTCTTGATCAACCTCTTTCGGGACTTCGTTTTCGACTCAGATTCCTTGTAGATAGGCGTCATCAACCGCTCAAAACCTTCGTGTTTTAGTTCGACGGGGAGCTCAAGTGTGGTACTCAGGTGTTCCAGATTCCAAATTTTTAGGTCTTTCGGGTTTTGGAAGCCTTTTCATTGGGACATAGATTCATTAATAGAAAATATTTTATTATGTGCGATCAAGTATATAACGATAACCAATTTACTTTATTTGTTGCACGAATGATATAATCACTCCCACATAAAAGGTAGGCGCTTCCGATTTTCAAAAAACAGCTCGGATGGGCCTCGAATGTTGTATTATAGGACTTTACAAAAATTTCCTGCTATTTGGTGGCATGGTGCACACAGATTGTGTTGTGACATATGCACACAATCACACCCACATCTGGGATATATATAGAAAGCGACCGGCGGCTAGCAGCCCACAACCACAACTCTTTTGTCTCTTTCACTCTCTGACTCTCTCATTGTCTCTCTCTCTAACTCTCATCGCAAAGGCTTAAAACCTTCCCCCGTCGTTCCGTACATCCCGTCGGAACATCACTCCTCGGACCACTCCTAAGCCCCAGTGGCAAAAAAGAAGTCCCCACAAAACCAAGAATTTAGAGGAAAAAAGATGAAACACATGAAACCCCTGGTTCGGATCAGATTGAAGAGCAATTTTTAACATGCAACAATTTTCTTTTTCTCTTTCTTTCCAACACCGGCTCACCATTCTCCGACTCAAATGCTGTTACCGCCACGTCAACATCGTCATCATTGAATCCAAATCGGGAGCGCCTTCCTTGTCCACTGTCGAGTTCTTCTTGATCAACCTCTTTCGGGACTTCGTTTTCAACTCGGATTCCTTGTAGATAGGCATTGGCGACCGCTCAAAACCTTCGTGTTTTAGGGGAGTATTCGGCAGCCGATTTTCACTTGCAGGTTCAGCTTTCGAAGCAACGTTGATCGGAATCAAATATCCAGGTCAGTAAATTGTTCTTGTTTTCATTTCCTTGAAATGCTCTAGTCTCTGTTGATTTCTGTTTATTCCTGTTTTCCTTTAGATTTTTAGTTATAAAATGTTACTACTATTTATTGTGTTTTGGTGCTCAAAAGTTGAGATGTTTAATTCGAGCTAGCTTTATCGTACAATTCAAGGTCTTGTAACTTAATATTGCATGCTCAGTCACCTTCTTGCTTTCTTTTTCTTATTTTTGGACTTTTATGGAACCTGTTGTAATTGTAGATAGTCCATGTTGAAGTGGGGTTCTCAGAGCAGTGCAATCAAGGCATTTTTTGTCACTTGATTCTATGATGTATTTGTGTATGTTTTAGTTTTCCGATGTGTTCTGTCGAACTTGAAACAAAAAAGCACTCTCAACACATCATTATCTGCAATAATAGGGCAATTATTTTCAGCATAATGCAGACGAGGATGCAACTTTTAGATGGGGATACAGCTTTCAGTGGAATCGGGGCTAGTTTTTCCTCTGCCAACAGAATGCGCTGACTAGCAGCTGATGAAAGGAGATGTGTAAAGCAGCAAAAACAGGAACACAATTGAACGAAAGAAAATTAGCACAACTATTTCATCTACAACAAATTCCAACACGAACTAATGCCTATTAATCAAGAACCAAAACAAGAGTCGTAAAAAGTTACTAGAACAAAAGGAAAAAAAAAAAAAAAGAGAGAGAACTATGTCCATCCCTCATATTTACAGCGTCCTCTTTAACTCCACTACCCTGAAAAGAAGTTGAGATAACTTCAACTCCTTCAGATGTTAGTAGAGCTTTTCACATGCTAGAGTTTTTCCCAATAAAAATCATTGACTCAGAGACTCTTCATGCACAACAATAGATGGCATTAAGCCATTAACAAAAATAGTTTTGAGTCACGTGAGATGCCAATTGCTATAGCCTATAAGGGTTATAGGGGTCAAACGGCATGACCCGTTTGACACCTTTAAACAGGCATGACACGATTAAAAATGACATGACATGGCACGACCAAGTAAAACGGGCACGGCACGATTGGAAAATGGCACGACACAACACAATCAAGTAAACGGGCTGGCACAATACGATTAAAAAACATGCCAGCATGACACGACACAATTTAAGTAAATGGGCCTGGCTCGGCACAATGTGGTGGCCTCGGTTATCATGTCGGTAATCAGGCCGGACGTACGAGCCAATGTCTCCCCAGGTCTGGCTGTTGAACCGAAGAGTGTTGTTGCTTCTAGCCTTGGGTTTGATGTCGTGCCCGAATACGCACTTCAGCCTCGATGCTTCCCAGGGCATTTGAGTGAGGTAGCTATGATGGATGGGTCCCACGTTAGTCCTGCGACAGCAGCGATCGTTTGGATCAGGCCATGTGCTCCGTAACCACTTTGTTCCCCCCCGTCACGTATGACGTCACCCGAGGCGGTTACCTGAGCGTACGTCCTATGCGTTGGCTTGAGGGCCAAGTAAACCTAGGTCCATAAACACAACGGGATGCTCATTGTGAAAGGTATGCCGTTATTCCTTAACCCTAAACCTAAACTTCGTCCCTGAGATCTAACTTGATCGTCAGAGGGTCACTAGGCAGCCCAAGCCCTAGTGACTTGTTGCAGGTCCATCGGCAGGAGCGAAGAAGGAAGGAACCTAACCACATAGTCTAGGTCCTGACAATTCGAACCCCTACAATTGGCAACTCTGCCGGGGACCTAGCCACCCATTCCAACCTCTACTCCTCCCCTTCTGCTCCATTCGAGCGTTCCTAAATCAAAGATGGTCGAGGTCTATGACACGCACCACGGTGTTACCGCCCACGGGCTCGGTTCCCTCATGGACCACAGCCTAGCTTCCGGCGGAGCAACCGCCCTAGGGAAGACCCATATATCCGTCGGAGTTGGCGCCGGAGCGTCAGCTCCAGACGCAGGCCCATCTTCCGAGCTCCACACTTACATCCACCATCTTGAGCGGAAAATCGACGATCTCACGATGGTGATGGAGCACGACAGACACGTCCGAGACTAGTTGGCGGAGATCAAACACCTCCTCCAGATCTCCCCGTCTCATTCCTCTGGGAGTCGTGGCGGAAGGAAGAGTCGTCATACCCTCCTCGCAGCCGTGAAGTCGATCACCTACTGGAGCACAGATCCCGCCCCTCAGTCAAGGATCGTCTCGAGCCACCAAGAGCGGAGGACGCAGGGACTGTTCCCGCTCCCCTATGCAGCTTCGAAGGAAACCATCGGCCTTCGAGAGGCTCGGTGCTGGGAGCGTCTCCGCCTCCTCCACCCACTCGATTTGAGTGGGCAAGACAGGCCGAGAATCTACCCCTAGCTTCACAAGGGCAGCCAGGGGAGATGATGGCCTTATGGAGTTTCAGACCAGGGGATATTGCGAGCGCCTAAAGGGCCTCGGAGCCAGAAGTCCTATCGTCTCGCACCCCGGTGGCACACACAGCAGGAGCCTGGTCACTGAGCGGCTCGAGCCTTCCGCTCGGGATAGCTACCGCCACCACCGCCAGAAACGCTCTCCCAAAAAATTGGCTAGTATTGCTCCAAAGAGAAAGGAGTATGAGTAGTTGGAAAAACTTATCCCATAGAAGCATATAGCGACCGAGCGTCGAGACGGCTTCGACCGTTCAATCCGACCTCATCGCGACGCGCGTCTTACACGACTCACGACCTCTCCCTTCACGAGAGAGATCGACTTGGTTACCCCTTCGAAGGGATTCACCCAGCCCAAAATTCGCCAAACACAATGGCAAGACCGAGGCGTACACTCATCTGGTTCAGTACAAGCTAGTTATGTCTTTATTTCTTTGGAACGAGCCCTTGGACGACGCCTTCTTGTGCAAGGTGTTTCCTACCAGCCTCGGCAACCTGGGTCTCACCTGGTTCAATCAACTCCCGGCTCGATCGATTTCCTCATTCGATTCCCTCTGCGATGCTTTCATGGCCCGGTTCGTCACAAGCAACAAACACGAAAATGAGATTGACTCCCTCTTGACCCACCGCAAAAGAAATGGCGAAATGCTCCGGCAATACGCAGGTCATTACTGGGAACTGTTCAATGAGATAGAGGGTTACGAAGACGTCATCTCGGCCCGAGGGTTCAAGCTCGATCTCACCTCGCAGAACGAGCAGGTCTATGACGATCTCGCTCGCCATAAGCCCAATTCCATGAAAGACCTCATGAACCGCATTGAGGGTTGGTGTCAGCTCATCGAATCCAAGGCGGAGAGAGGCATTGGGAAGCCTACGAGTTCGAAGACATTAAACACCTCGGTATCCACACCGGTTCCCGTACATGTCTCAACACCAAAGAAACAGGTCAACACCGTCAAGCAGTCGCAGAAGAGGGGACCAAAGCCAAGTGATTTCAATGCCGAGAAAACCGTCTTCACCATTCCTATCTACCGGATCATCGATAAAGTGAAAGATCAGCCTTTCTTCGCCTTCTCGAATCAAAAGCTAGGAACCGAAAATGGGAAAATCAAGAATCCCATCGTCTGATGCAATTACCACAACGAGTAGGGCCACTTTACCACAGCCTGCAAACCCTTCAAAGCCTACTTGGAACAACTTGTTGCAGGCGGCCTCCTCGGCAACCTTATTAATCAAGAGAAGACAAGGGCCCGGGCACAGCGCGCCGAGGGAAACACCGAGGAAGAAATTCAAACAATCCTTGTCATACATGGTCCTTTGAATTCCGAGGCCGCTCGCATCATCCGGGACGAACTGAGCGCGGCTTCCTCCTCCAGGAAGGTCATGCTGGTCGGTCCCGAACCAAAGCACTCCAAAACCAACGACGGCTCCAACTGGACGATAACTTTCACCGAGAGGGACCTCGACTGTGTCCAGCTCCCGCACAATGACGCCCTCGTGGTCACGCTATGCATCAGAACCTTCAATGTCAGACGTGTCCTCGTAGACCAGGGCAGCTCTGCCGAGGTCATGTACTACTCTCTGTTCAAGGATCTGAAAATTCCCCACACCGACCTCCATCCGTCCGAAGTTCCTCTTATCTGCTTCAACGGGGCCCCGGTCTGGCCTATCGACACGGTCACTCTTCCTGTCCGCGCAGGGTCGGTTGTCCTGGACATGGAGTTTGTGGTAGTCGACGTCCCTAGCCCCTATAATGCCATTGTCGGACGAACTTGGCTCCATAGGCTAAAGGCAATTGCCTCCACCTATCACCAGGCGGTCCGCTTCATCGGTGCTAACGGACGACAAGAGGACCTCTACGGAGACCAAACCGCGGCCAAAAGGTGTTACGTCAACACCGTCTGGAGCAATAAGCAGACATCTCGGGTCAACCTCATCGAGGTCCCCAAGGCCTCAGTTCTGGAAGATGTCGGCAGACCAGCTGACGACAAAGCAGTGGAAGACCTTGTCACCGTTCCAATCACCGAAGATGGATCCCGTTTTTTCCTTATCAGTTCCTCACTCAGTGACACCGAGCGGAACGAGACGATTGACTTCCTCAAACGCAATATCGAAGTGTTCGCATGGACTCCATATGAAATGCCTGGGGTCAACCCTTTTTTCATCTACCACGAGCTCAACATCAACAAGGCCAAGCGCCTGGTCGTACAGAAGGCAAGACAATCCTCCCCGGTTCACTCCGAAGCTGTTATCTAGGAGGTCAACCGGCTCCTCAATGCAAAAGCAATTCACGAGGTACAATATCCGAGATGGTTGGCCAACACCGTCGTGGTTAAAAAGAAGAATGGCAAGTGACGGGTTTGTGTCGATTACTCTCAATGACGCCTGCCCCAAGGACTTCTTTCCTCTTCCTCGGATCGACCAGCTCGTCGATGCCACAGCCGGCCATGAGCGATTCAGTTTCATGGACGCCTACCGAGGTTACCACGAGATCCCCATGAGCGAAGGTGATGTCGAAAACACGGCTTTCATCACCCCCCACGGAATCTTCGGCTACCTCGTTATGATCTTCGGCCTTAAGAACGCCGGGTCCACTTTCCAAAGAATCATAACCAAGATGTTTGACCGTCTGTTAGGAGACACCATGATGGCTTACATTGACGACATGGTTGTCAAAAGCATGCGTGCCGGTGATCACCTAACCCATCTCGCCGAAGCCTTCAACATCCTCAAAGCGCATAAGATACTCCTTAACACTGAGAAGTGTGCATTCGGTGTTGGTTCCGAAAAATTCCTTGGCATTGAAGTCGACCCTACTCAACTACTCGCCATTGACAAGCTCTCAGTTTCCCACAACAAGAAGGATGTGCAGCGACTAACTGGCATGGCTGCAGCCTTGAATCGGTTCATCAGTCGCTCCTCCGACAAATGTCAGCCATTCTTCACCCTCTTAAAGGGAAGACGACGGAATTTTAACTGGACCGAAGATTGCGACCAAGCCGTCCAGCAGTTGAAGACTTACCTCTCCGAGGCACCACTACTTGTTACCCCTCGGGACCAAGAAGACCTGTTCTTGTACCTCGCCGTCTCCTCGCATGCCATCAGTTCGGTGCTCGTCCGACAGGAAGGAAGGGAGCATCATCCTATCTACTACTCTAGTAAGACTATGACTCTTACCGAGACGCATTACCTCCCCTTGGAAAAACTTGTGCTCGCTCTCGTCTCTGTCTATCGAAAGCTTGCCCCTTACTTCCAGTCACATTGTATCATCGTCCTGACCGAGTATCCCCTCAAGTCTCTCCTTCGGAAGGCTGACCTCTCTAACCGAATCTCCCAGCGGGCTGTCGAGCTTACAAACTTTGAAATCCACTTCCAACCTCGGACAGCGATCAAGGCTCAGGTCCTCGTTGACTTCATCGCCGAGCTAACACCAACTGACGTTCTCGCTTCGATCCCACCCCCGCGCCCCGAAGCGGCCTACCAAGCAACTCCAAGTTCTGCATGGAAGCTCTTGCACGGCAATATATGGAAAATGTACGTCGATGGCGCCTCCAATAGCAGAGGTGAAAGAGCTGGGATCGTACTCCTCTCCCCCTCCGGCGTCCTGCATGAAAGCTCATTTTCTATCAACTTTCCAGCCTCCAACAACGAGGCCGAGTATGAAGCACTCATTTCTGGGCTCAAGACCGCCCAAGCGCTAGGTATCGAGGAACTATAGCAACTCTCAACTTGTCGTCAACCAGCTGTCGGAAGAATACGAAGCTCGAGACGACCGAATGCGAACCTACCTTAGCTCTGCCGTCCAGCTCATCAAAACTTTTAAGGCCATCCGAGTCAAGCATATTGCCCGAGAGCAGAATGCCCATGCCGACGCACTCGCAGGGCTCGCCTCGGCTTGCTCCTCCTCGGCACATCGCTCTATCTCCTTCAGCGCCATTGATAAGCCCAGTTTCAAGTTTGAAGTATTAAGCCACGAGGTCCTCAACATAGACCTCGGTCCAAGTTGGATGGATGAAATCATTGGTTACCTATGCGATGACACCCTTCCTACCGACAGGAAAGACACTCACCGACTCCGAAACAAAGCCGCTCTCTTCTGGCTCAACCCCAACGGCAAGCTTTACCGAAGATCATTTACCGGACCATACTTATTGGTTACACACCAGCATCAAGTTCCGGGCATTATCAAATAGCTTCATGCCGGCGACAGCGGTTGTCACTCCGGTGGGCGGTCCCTCTCCCATCGAGCCTTCTCTCAGGGGTATTGGTGGCCGATAATGAAGAAGGATTCTGAAGAGTTCGTCAAGCATTGTAAGAAGTGTCAGATGTTTGCTCCCATTATCCATCAACCGGCGCGGGACCTTAACCCTCTCACCAGCCCTTGGCCCTTCTCCCAATGGGGCATGGATATCGTTGGTAAGCTCCCAGTCGCTCCAGCTGGATTCAAGTTCCTCTTAACTACAACCGACTATTTCTCAAAATGGGTCGAGGCTGAGCCCCTGGTCACCATTGAAGAAACAGACATCATCCGCTTCATGTGGCGAAACATCATCTCCCGCTTCGGTGTACCATTCGCCATAATTACGGACAATGGGAAGCAGTTTACAGGGCAGAAGTACCGGGCCCTACTTGACTAGTATGGTATCAAATGGGACATGTCTACCCCGGCCTACCCCAGGGCAATGGACAAGCCGAAGCTGCCAACAAGGCGATTTCGTTTGGACTCAAGCGCCGACTCTAATCTCGCTGGGGCAAATGGGCCGAAGAGTTACCCAGAGTGCTCTAGGGCTATCGCACCACACCTCAATGATCTACCGACCGCATTCCCTTCTCCTTGGCATTCGGAATGGAAGCCGTCGTCCCCATCCAAGTTGGACTTCCAACCATCCATACCGAAAACTTTGACAAATCGGTCAACAACGACAACATTACTGCAGACCTCGACTTGGCCGAAGAGGAACATGAGAATGCAAAGATAAAACTCGCATCATATCAACAGGAGGTTGCCAAGGGTTACATCCGAAGCGTCCGCCTTCGATCCTTCAAGCCTGATGACCTTGTCTGGAAGAAGGTTGTCGAGAAGTCCAAGAAGAAGAAGTTAATGCCCAATTGGGAGGGCCTTTACCAAGTCCTTAAGCACCTCGGTTCAGGGAATTACAAGTTAGAAAAGTTGGACGGCTCGCCCATCGCTAAGACGTGGAACGCGAACAACCTAAAGAAGTTCTACGGCTAGCGTTCGGTTACCGAAACCCAGTTCACTTCTTACATGTATTTCTTTGCCTTTAAGCATCAAAGCAATTTGCCTATGTAATGGCAGCACCCCAACGAGTATTAATGAGAATTTTTCTTTTTCCTGAATATTGCTTGTATTCTCTGTTTATGCTGTTTCAATTATTTACACTCGATTCCCCTTAGCCGGACCATTTTACTCCGACTTCAGGGATATTGTCCTCCCATAGGTGATACCCTTAGACAAAATTCCCACCAAGTCACCCTGGCCCGTTCGGTTGTTCGGCTACTGGTAATTCGCCTTAAGGATACTTAGCTTCATCCCGAGCCCCTTATACCAACCCACCAAAGCCTCTCACTGCTCCCCACTTGCTTTGGACTAGGTCACCCGGTTCTCCCGGATTTTGTTACAGACTAGGGCTTCGGTATTCAACCCCTTTTCCTGAATTCAAATTTGCTTCGGATCATGCTTCAGGCAACCGTTCGATTAACATTCGCTCCAGAAGCACAAACCAAAACAGGGGCATCGATACATCGTAGAGGCAATGAAAATAAATATAGCTATTCGGAAAAGGAAAACATCGATTCACAACATAAACAAAGTGGATATACAATTCAAAATTGAAACCCTGCCAAGGATCTGGCTTAAGCCAGAAGTTCGGAGCTATTACATAAACTCTAGAACGGCAAACTCCATATGTTCGGAGCCGTCCAACCAAAAATAAGCAAGTCAAAAAGCTACAGAAAAAGGAGAGAAGCTAAAGCACATCCTGCGCACCATCGGTTGGAGCGGCGGCATTGGGTTCGGTTCGGCTTTCAGGGGCTTATTGCTCAGGATTTGGCACCATCTCATCCTCCTCCTCGGGCAATACAAGTTCTTCAGGAGGCGGCTGAGGAACGGCACGGAGCTCGGAGTCCGCAGGAAGATCGAGCTTGCTCAGGAGGGCCTCATGTCCGTACCGAAGCCTGTCCAAAAAACGGTCCTTGTGTAGCTCGGCTTCGATTTCCCGGACCTGCTTCTTGTACTCCACGACAGCCACGTCCCAGCCCTCGCCATAGCCCTTGTCCCTCGCCGCATAGACCTCCAGGGCTCGGGTGACCCTTAAGGTTTTTGCATCCTCCTCGGCTTTTGCAGCCCGCCCCTCGGCGAGTATCCGCTCCCTGTCGCTCCTTTGGAAGTCGGCCAAGAAAAGGTCGCAGGACGCCCGTGCCGCCTTCAGTTCATCTTCTCTCTCAGCAAGGGCTCGCTTCAGCTCTTCGATCTCCCCCTCCAGGGCTTTGCATCGGTCATTGACCGCCAAAGCCCGAGCGCTAGCCTGCCAATAAAAAAAAACCAAGGTACTCACCAGATGCAAAATACTCAAACGGGTTAAGTGCGAAATGGTTACTTACGTTCAAGAGAGCTTGTGCAATTTCCCCGGTAATGTCCTCGGTGCAGCCCTTCACTGCGCGAGCGTCCCTCGGCAAAATACAGGCCCGCATCACACTGAACGCCGTCCCAAGGTTGGAAACGCTGTCGGCTTGGTGGATTTGGCAGCCAGCATAGTGGCGAAACTCGGAAGCCCAGGGCAGGTCCCGCGCTCGGATCCTTGTTCCGACCTCATCATCTCGCCGGTTCCCCCTGTGCGCTCCTCCTCATCTTCTTTGGGGATCAGGATGGTGTCAGGATCCTTATCCCTACCCCATCACCCTCCTCAAGCAGAGCCCTTTTCTCCGGGGGCTTTCGCGGGGAGGTGGGATCGACCCTCGAAGGTCCTACCCCCGGTGAGCCTGTCACGATACCGGTGCCACGTCCGGCTGGCCTCCGGCGCCACTAGTTCAGGACTTCTCTCCCTCAGCCGCTCATTTCGCCGCTAAGCCCTGTCCTTTCTGGTGTCTCTCGGTCGATCGCCTCTCGGATTGTGCCCTGGGGACCGGAGCTGCTCCCCACGTTCTCTGGAGCTCTGGCTCTACCGACGCCCATCCCCTTGCCTCTTCCTCTACCTCTCCCTCGTCCCCGCCCTGCTCTTAGAACGCCTTGTTGCCTCGGTTTCTTCTTTAAAAAGCTGGTGTAAGAGGCAACGTAACCGAGCAGGTCAGGAGCATATCGGTTTGTGAGTGGGATTGCGAAGGAACCTGTGATTCAGGCACGAACGGCTCTTTCCCGAAGTGCCTGCACGACGCCGTCAGCTGCAAGAACAGAACACCAAAGAAAAAGTAATCAGTACAGCATGCAAAACACAGCGATGTATTGAAGGAGTGTACTGGAGGTAAGGGTCTAACCGACCTGGGGATTCGTTTTCAAATTGAACCGTGGTGGTTGTGTCTGCTCTTTCCCCGGGACCGAACACGAAGTTCCCGGTGACCGACACATAAATACCGGCCCATTCCGCGGAGTCGGGCAGGTGGTCGATCAAGAATGTGTCATAGCCGGAGCGACAGGATAAGTAATACCGTTGGTGTTCACGGTTGACCCCAAGCAGGTAAACTCCGAAGAGCTCTTCCATTCCGAAGGTCAGATTATATTGTCTTCTCTGCTCTATGACACTGGTAATGATTCTATACGAATTTACCGTGAGCTGGGAGGAGGTAAGATTGAGGGTTTGGAGGATTCGTCTGACGAATTGATGAAGGGGGAATCTAACTCCTCCTTCGGTTATGGCCATCAGGGGGAAGATCAATGCCCCTTCTCGGTGCGGGTGATCCTTGGGATCATTATTTGGGAGCAGCCGAACCTCGACGTCATGGGGCATGCAGTAAACCCGTTTGAACTCTGCATAGGCGGCCAACGAGCCATCGAAGTATTGATTCCAGTAAGGACAGGGCCTCATTGGCCTCCTTCGTCCCCGAACCTCCTCTGAGGCATCGGCGAATGGCCCCAGTCCGTGGTCCGAAGTGCTTGGGACCTCCGTCATTATCGCGTCAAAGGTTATGTTCTGTTGTGGAGCCCTCAGAGGGTCTGACGGTTCGATGAGATCTAAGGGGGTTCGGTATGAGGCTCGGGAGCGAATCTCTGCAAATATTTCCTTGAGGTCAGCAAAAGAAGCCGAGCTACAAGAACTGTCCGAGGAGAGTTCAATGACCATTTGCCCCTACCTAGCAAAGAAGACGTGCAAAAACCTGTTAGCTATGTTCCCAGGGAAAAGCAAGAAGACCTAGCGCTCAGGACAGAATGGTCGTTACTCCTGAGAACCTATTGGTCTCGGTTAGGCTCAAGATACCCTGTTCGGGAGGGCATCCCTTGGGATTGACACTAATCCTAGAGTCTCAGGATGAAGACATGCCTCAGGAAGAATTTAGGCCTTGGGAAAATTTAGACCTCGGGCGAAACAAGAACAGCGCTGGAGCTTCCCAGCGCCGCCACGAGCCAAAGGCGGCGAGTGGTGGTTCGATTACGATATGTGCCAAAAAAGACGAAAAACTTGAAGAAAATGATCAAAGAATGAAGATTGAAGTGAGGGGATCAATATACCACAAATTCGTGTGGCGATCTGCGTCCAAAACATCCAAATATTGATTGGATGGCGGTAGCAGACGGTGGCGGCTGTTGGACTTCAAAACAGAGAGGAGAGTGGCCGTTCTCTCTCTCTCTCCCCTATTTATATCGAGAAAGGCAAAGCATTGCGGGGGAAGCGAAGCGTCGCACGCCGAACCGTCGGATATCTGACATGTGTCCTCATCGGACAGCCAATATCGGGGGCTCTGTACCGAGGTTAGGGCGCCGTATGGCCGAGCCATTGGCTTGGTGACACGTGTTCCCGAAGCGACATTTCGTACCAATCAACTGAAACGGCATGTGCCGAGACAGCTTTTGCCCTCTAACATCTCGGTGGGCATGACATGTGGATTTTGCTGTCAGAAGCAGTTGGAGAGGAATCTACCAAAGTATCATTGTTCCTCGGTAGCCTCTCTTGAAAAAGGCTCGAGACATGGTGGCTCGCAAAAGAGTCAAGACCCTGAAGTAGAAGCGCGGGGCTCCAGGGACTTGAGGGGCTATTGTGGTGGCCTCGGTTATCATGTCGGTAATCGGGCCGGACGTACGAGCCAATGTCTCCCCAGGTCTGGCTGTTGAACTGAAGAGTGTTGTTGCTTTTGGCCTTGGGTTCGGTGTCATGCCCGGATACGCGCTTCGGCCTCGATGCTTCCCAGGGCATTTGAGTGAGGTAGTTGTGATGGATGTATCCCACGTCAGTCCCGCGACAGCAGCGATCGTTTGGATCAGGCCATGTGCTCCGTAATCGCTTTGTTCCCCCCATCACATATGACATCACCCGAGGCGGTTACCTGAGCGTACGCCCCACGCGTTGGCTTGAAGCCTAAGTAAACTTAGGTCTATAAATACAAAGGGATGTTCATTATGAAAGGTATGCCGTTATTCCCTAACCCTAGACCTAAACTTCATCCCTGAGATCTAACTTGATCGTCGGAGGGTCACTGGGCAGCCGAAGCCCTAGTGACTTGTTACAGGTCCATCGGCAGGAGTGGAGAAGGAAGGAACCTAACCACACAGTCTAGGTCCTGATAATTCGAACCCCTACACATGACATGATTTAAAAATGGCACGACACCATACAATTAAAAAACGGGCCGGGACGACACGATTTAAGTGAATGGGCCCGGCACGGCACAACACAACACGATTTACGTAAATGGGCATGGCACGGCACGACACGATTGAAAATGGCATGGCACGGCATGACACGATTTAAGTTAATGGGCAGGCACGAAACTACGGTTGGCACGGAGCTAAACGAACCAGGCTGGCACGGCACGGCCCATTTGACACCCCTATCTTAACTTACGGGGTCTTTTAAGAAAAGTGAATATGTGAGCCAGCTTCATTTTATTGTCCATGCCAAAACGGGCTCTCCTTTTATAGATAGAAGAGATGGTTAATGTACAATAGTATTGTCTTTAACTTATAGGGTCATCTAAGGAAAGGGACTTAAGGGGTTACTGTGCCTTGAGGGACAACAACCACCTGTCTCGGGGCAAAATAATATCGTCCCGAGCCCGAAAACTTGATCTGAAACATTCGCTTGAAATATCTCATTGCATACTATGGCCCTGCAAAAAATCAAGTCGATCAAACATTGATAACCTATTAAACAAATCACTCTTTTTGACTAAATATTTTAGACATTGCTAACAGCACTTAAAACAGATGATTTGTTCACTAAGTTATCGATGTTCGATCGACTTGATTTTTAGTAGGGCCATAGTACACGATGAGATCTTTCACGCCGTGCAACCCGAGCTGTTGGTTCTTCCTCCCATTCATGACACTCGTTTGGAAGATGACTCTTAATGACCTGAAAGAAAAGGTTGCATTGGGTGTTGAAGATGTCACATAGCCTGAAACGAATAAGAAATGCAAAATCCATTGAATAGATTTTGTGACAATTTCATCTTTCTCCTTCATTTCTCGTCTTTCTCACCATTTTCCATCTCTTTTAGTTGTCCAAAAAAGTGATAAGATTTTCATTTCTTTTATGTTATCGGCCTTTCTCACAATTCAAAAGGGCTGGTAACCCTGAACACATGGTATCCAAAACATCCCTGACTTTCAATCCACCAAATGGGTGTCCAAAATTATTCATACGACTCACTCAATGTGCAATTGGTGGTTTGCAATACTTAAAAGGATCTCAAATTGTAGCAAATTGGAATAAGTGAAAATCTAAAAGCTTGACTACTGACAGGGCCAGCCCAACCCCAAGGTTCAAGAGGCCTAGGCCTTGGGCATCTCAAAAAGGCCTAATTTTAGGGGCACTCTACTAATTTTTCTATTTGAGCTTGAGTAGAAGTTTTTTTTGACCCAAAAGAAGAAAAAAAAAATGGCCCATTTCAATTTAAAACCGGATGTGACCCACAGAATCCAATGAGACCCAAAAAACACATGGTGGCATTTTCGTAAATAAGAGATTTAAATAGTCCATTTAATTCAAACTCTTCTCAACTTTTCTCACCGTTTCACGTTTTGCCCCAAAAAAAAGAAGAAAAAACGAAGAACGAAGAACAAAAGATTCAAAAGAACTATTGGAAGAACTATGATTCACTATAACCAAATCGGCTCATCACCAGAAGGAGGTAAGTCTTAGTTTGTCCTGGTGATTGTCGGTTGGTCTCAACTCTCAAGTCTTCATTGAATTATTGGCAAATGACTGAATGAGTGAATTGGGTAACCCTCGTCAGCAGCTAATGTGTTTGGATTACATTGATAGAGCTAATTTTTTATTCCTATATCTACGGCCCGTTTGGATAGAGGATTTGTTTTGGATGGATACAGAATGAGAGTGGATTCAAAGGTGGATATGTAATGAGAGATGATATGTTAAGAAGGGTGACCCCACCTTTTAAGAAGGGTTGATTTGTAATGAGGGGTTTAGATAATTTTTTGAGAAGAAGGATTTGGAGGGTGGATATGATGGGATAATATGTCAAATGACTTAATTGCACCCAATTTGTTATTTTAATGGACAAATTAGATTAATTTCACTATAATTAGAATAAATACATATTTATCATTAATTGTAGAATAAAATAAATTCATTAAATTCATATTTATCCCACCCATTGGATCAAAGCCCTCCCTGATCGGAAAAAGAAAGATGTGAATTGTATGGGATTAAAACTCGATATGCATTCAGAAGAGAATTGTATGGGATTAAAATTCTAGATCTAAAACCCAACGCAACAACCCACAGATTTCTCCCTCTCTCTCTCTCTCTCTCTCTCCATCAAGCATCCAAACTGGAAAACGAGCAGCTCCGGCTACGAGGTAGTCTTCTTCGTCTTCGTCTTCTCTCTCTCTCTCTCTCTCTCTCTCTCTCTCTCTCTCTCTTCATCTTCTGTCTTGTTTTCTCTCTCTTCATCTTCTGTCTTCGTCTTCTCTCTCTCTCTCCGTCGGTGATGGAAGAGAAAAGGGGAGGGCAGAATAGTCAAATGGGAACCCGGATATAGCAACGACAGGCGTAACCCAGTTCTTAACAAATCCACTTTTCCCCTGATTTGTAGTCCCAACAGTAACAAATCAGGCGTCCCTTTTCTCTTCCAAACACCGGATATGGCGAGGAGGAGGATATGTAATCAGGGGGCCTCACAAATCCGGGAGCTTCTCCTCCATCCAAACAGGCTGCTAAGGCTTCTGACCACTAATGTGGTTGGTTACGTTGGTAATTGGATTTATTTTCTAAAGGGAAGGAATTAAATTAAATTAAATTAGTTATCGAGATAAAGTTGTACTGTTATCTAGGTTTATATTAATAATTTTATAGGCTTTTTTTAATTTCTAAGTTCAGTTGAGTAGTGATAGTGATATTAGAGCTTTTTTTTTATTCTCCACTTGATTTATGTTTGAGTTTATTGGAAATTGAAATGCAGGACTAATATATAATAGTATACTACACACTGCGGAGTCTTAAAGTATCTCTTTCCCATTCGCTTGCGACTTGCGAGGCTTCAAATCCGTAAGTATTTTCTTATTATGCAGAGCCCTGGCCGGTGGTGCTTAGATTGGTAATTGTACATATGTTGTTAAATGCAGAGTCCTGACCGGTGGTGCTTAGATTTGTACCTATGTTATTAAATGCAGAGCCTTGGCTGGTGGTGCTTAATTTTGTGCTGATTTAGTTGACATTGGTTGGCGTGCGTAAATTTAAAAATATCTCATTTATTCGATTACCGGTTAGTGCATCATTAATAATAATGTTATAAGCCTCTTTTTGAGATAATATGTATTTGTCTATTTGGAGACTTTGTATTTTGTGTTCATATGTAATGATTACTAGAATTTTATATTGGTTTGGCTTTCTCGTGATTGTTGCTGTAAAAGTTGTTAAGTATTAACTCTTTAAGGGCGCACATTTTTTATTTGGCCTTGGGCACCAAAAACCCTTAGGCCGACCTTGACTACTGAGCGCGGCCGTGAAATTCAGCCTAGCCAAAATATTCTTTGATTCGATGACCTTCGCATGTTAGAGTTCTCACTCCTCATAAACTGCTTCAAAAGATAAGGTTTGAATCTTACCATCTTAAATTTAGATTTGTACACACTTTCGCCATCTACCAATATCCGAATGAAGCAGTATGAGAGAATTACTAATGATCAAAAAATAGAATAAAGAAAAAATATTTAGTAACGGAATACAATTTAGTATGTGCAAATAATAAGAGCATCCAGCACTTGACCAAAATATCCATTCAAACTCAAACTTCTAGAAAAACTCCCTCACAATAAACAAATAATGAAATAAAAAATAATCTCAAATCTTTACTTATTGGTCTTTGTTACTACTAATTGATAAATGAAAGTTCCTTTTTTTTTTATCCGCATTAATGAAGTTAGACTATAGTATTTTTTAACGTGTTCTATTCCAAAGTAAAAGACTATAGAAAAGAATTTTAGAATTTCTCTGAACAATATCGGCCCTAAATTTAACTTCCTTAACGTACCGCCCCATTGAGAGGCTTCGTTTCCCCAAAAAGCTTGTTTTTTCTGTTTTGTTCTTTCTTAAATTTTTGTTGCACATTTTAATTTTTTGTTATATTTTTGTAAATTATTGGTTCATCTTGAAAAGAAGAATGGAAAAAGTAAAAAACTTATTAGGAAATACCAAAATTTTAACATTTTTAGCCCAAAAAATTAGGCTAAAAGCGCTAATATGTGAATATTTCCAAAAAAAAAAGAAAAAAGAAAGGATAAGAGTCATCTTTTGCCGAAGTTTAACACAAAATTAATAAATGAAACAAAATAAATAAAAACAAATTTTTTGGGAAACTAGGGCTCAATGCGGAAAAGAGTATACAATTTTCATTATAGTCCCTACTACCAGATTTCTTTACAAACGTGAAACGTAGCACAAATGGGGAGAAATTGGCTTTGGCACCCGAAAAACCTCACAGTTTCTTCCACAGCAATTACGCCTTTCAATTTGTTTTCCTCCCTCTAAACCTTCGATTCATCTCAACCCACATTCTCAACTCAATAGCTATTGGGGATTCTTGGGTTTTCGCCCTGTCAGGGTTCTCATTCTACGTATGCCTGTTTGAATGAGGATTCTAGGGTTTTCACCTTGTTAGCATGTACTTCCCCAAGAAGCCCTTCAATTGAATAATCAACTCCAGACCTGGCAAAGTTGGCATCAACATTCCTCATCTCAAAGTATGTGTCTTTCAACATCTATACATATCCCGTTTTTCACTTGATTGTGATAAAATTCTGTTCCTTTGGATGTACGTGGATTTGAAATCAAGGAGTTTTTCTTTACTTTGATAGTTTTATCTTTGTATTTGGCATTGAGTCTAAGAGCTTTGTTGTGATGGATTTGAGATGACTAGTTTATAGGAGTGATTTGAAATCTTCCATGTTATGATGGGTCTTAGTTACACAAGGATCCCAGTAAACTACATCTCTTTAACTTCTATTCCATTTCTGCTCCAATTTCACAAGCTATCTCTGGTTCTATGTCTTAATTGTGTTAAAAAGTGAATATTTTCTGTCTTTTTTATAGATCAACAAATATCCAATGAAGCCTTGTATATGCTTTTTGACTTGAGTAGTGTAGAGATTGCTATTCATTTACCATCTGTGTCCTCACATTCTCGGCATCAGCAAACCTACCAATTACCAAAGCTAGCAAATAAGTAGGACAATAGCACATAATAGCCACCATATCTCCTCTCCATCTCTAGTATCTTCCTCATAACTCGCTCTCCCATCTCTACATTCCCATGGAAATTACAAGCTCCCAACAACGTCCTCCAAATCACAACATTAGTGATCTCAGGAGAAATCTGCAAAGCCATATTCTCTGCTCCCTCTAATCTACCTGCCCTGCCCAACATATCAATCAAGCATCTGTAGTGCTTAACATCGGGTTCAACTAGACACTCATTAACCATCTCTCTGAAAAATTCAAGACCCTCTTCGACCAACCCCCCATGACTGCAAGCACTCAAAATTAGGGCTGCAAACAATCCGAGCCGCTCGCACTCGGCTCGATAACAGCTCGACTTGACTCGGTTCATGACTTAAACGAATGTGCTCAAGCTTAAATATTTGGCTCGTTTGATAAATGAGCCGAGCTCGAGTTGAGCCCAAGTTCGGCTTGAGTGAGCTTGCGAGCCAAAAAAAATATACATATTTATATACTTATACTGTATCTATATGTATATGAAACGATTTTCAACTTTCATGGCTGAAGAAAACGACATTTGACTGCCATCGTCTAATAGTCATTTCATCCACACGAGAGGAGAGAGGGAGTGGAGGGCTTTATACCCAAAGGAGTGGCTGGTGGACTCCTTTTTCTTCGATGTGGGGCAAGCAATGTGAAATGCAAAGAGGAGTTGTATTTCAGTCCCACATCGTCCAAATTACAAACGTCCCTTGGAAAAAATCTTATATATACTGTGAGCACCAAAGCCACGACTTAGGTCCTTTACACGACGCCATTCGAGCTCGAGATGAAAGGTTTAATTGCGAGCTGAGCTCGAGCCAAGTATATTTTTGGTGAGCCGAGCTCGAGCAGCTTAGAACTCGGCTCGATTACACCCCTACTCAAAATACTCAAGAATGTTACCCGATTTTGCTTGCTTTCCCATTCCGTGCATTGCAAACCCAGAGATAATGGATATCCATTAAACTAAATTCCTCTTCTTGGCATCCATGAAACCAAAGACTTTTGCCACACTCTCCATGCATCCGCACTTACAGTACGCATCTACCAGCGAATTCAAAACTCGAATATCTGAGTCATTGAACCTGCTTTTCTCCCCATAAGCATGAATTGATTGGCAAGACTCAAGACACCCAAGATTCCATCTAGCGGAAAAAATTGCTAGGACTGTAATTTGAGTTGGTTTAATACCCTTTCCAACCATAGTTTGAAACAAGGACAAACCTACCTCGTGCTGATTCATCCGTGCGTACCCATCAATAATACTAGTTCACAAAACAACATTCTGATTTGGCATCCGATCAAACAAAGAACGGGCTAGGCCAAGCTCCCCCTACTTGATGATGCCAGTAATCAAGGCATTCCAGGTGACTGAGTTCCTCTCAGGCATTTTGTTAAACACTTGCTGGGGTTTGACCAAAAACCCACAATCGGCATACATGTTGACCAAAACAGTCTGCACATAGAGGTGGGGTTGAAACCCGGCTTTTATAGTGAGGCCGTGGAGCTGAGTACCTAAGTTAGGTTGCTGCAAGATGGCGCATGCCTTGATGAGAAAAGAATAGGCGTAGCTGTCGAAGGAGATGGGAAGGTGCTGGTGAAGTTGGAGGTGTTTGACGAGTTGTATAGCTTCTTCAGGGAAGGAACCAAGGGAGTAGTGAGGAATTTTTTCAGAAGCAATGACAAGTTGTGCGTGAATTTGTTGAATAACTTCGCGTCTTTCTATGTGCTTGCGTACCGGAGTTTGTAAAAAGTGTCCGTCTCTCATGGCCATGACTTATTGGCAACAAAACTTTAGTTATGTACAGCTTGTATTACTTCGGCGGTACACTGGCAGAGCCAGGATATTGGTCTGACGGAGCCAACTTAAGAAACATACTGGCAAATGAGCCCGTGCCTAAGGGCACTTGTACTGAAGTATTGACCAATGATAATAGTATAAAACCTTCTTGCACTATCTAACGCTAAAATCCCGTACTCTCAATTGAAGACATTACTCAAGAAATCAAGCAAACACAAACTTTAAATGAACACAAAATATTTAGTCAAAGAATTTTGAAGATGCTATTCAAAATCACAAAACATTCACTGAATGTCTATCACTAAAATGTAAATACATTGTCAAACAAATCATTCATAAACCTTATATATGCCGGCTTTGGTAGGTTTTGCTGGGCATGAAGGTCAATTAGCCAAGATTTAATTTTGTTAGACTGCCTTGTGGGCAATTGCAGATAGATCAATTAGTTGATGAGAGAAATACCACCAGTCTTCTACCCAAAATGCTTTAGCTGATGCTTTGCTACACCTCGTTTGTGTGGATTCGTTTGCTTGCATTCTTGGTTAATTTGACATGATATGTGAATAACTTCTCGTCCCGGAGGACTACTCAACTGTGAAGCTTGACCAACCAGAGTTTGGGTTGGGGGGGGGGGGTGCTGGGGCTGTGCCTTGACGGACAGCATCCTACCGTCTCGGGGCAAAACGATATCGTCCCAAGCCCGAAAACTTGATCCGAAATGTTCACTTGAAAGATCTCATCGCATACTATGGCCCTACTAAAAATCTAGTCGATCGATAACTTAGTGAACGAATCATCTGTTTTACGTGATGTTAGCAATGTCTAAAATATTTAGTCAAAAAGAGTGATTTGTTCACTAGGTTATCGTTGTTTGATTGACTTGATTTTTTGCAGGGCCATAGTACGCAATGTGAGATATTTCAAGCAAATGTTTCGGATCAAGTTTCTGGGCTCGGGACGATATGATGTAGCCCCGCGACAGGTGGTTGTTGTCCCTCAAGGCACAACAGCCCCCCTAAGTCCCTTTCCTTAAATGACCCTGTAATTTAAAGAAATGCCATTGTACATTAACCATCTCTTCTATCTATAAAGGGAGAGCCCGTTTTGGCATGGACAATAAAATAAAGCTGGCTCACATATTCACTTTTCTTAGAAAGACCCCATAAGTTAAGACAATTCTATTGTACGTTAAAACCATTCAAAAACTGCATCCCGTTCAACCACTTCCTGAATCTCATGTCGAAGTGTTTGATCAGCCAACTTAATAGTGCATTTTTTAATGGAAAAATTTGTAGAGAGCTCTTGCAACAACAATTAATTTTTTTTACGCATAAGGTATTGCTAAGAAGATTTGAACATGCATTGCTTGTGCACCCAGTGTTTAGTAGCACGAAGCGGGAGCGGGAGCACGGGAGTGGAGGCACCTAGAAGCTCCTAAGGTTGGGAGCGCCTAAGAAGCGTATATAGATTTCATATAAATACGTATATAAAGTATCTTTAAATACTTAACCATTGAAGGAAAAGTGATTACTTATGAGAATTTTCATGATCTTAAAGGGTACTTACCGGAAGTTAGATATTTTCAATTTGCCAAACTTCTTGAGTGATAAGATTTTCATATTTTTATTTCCACAATGGCATACCTCCCTTAAGAATAAGAGAATAGTTGCCTTAACCACCCAATAAGCTCCCATGTTAGTTGGGAGCGAGCTCCCGTCAAGCTCCCATCTTGGGAGCGCGAGTCTTGGGAGCGCATCCATTTTAGAAGAATCCTGCTACTAAGACCTAGTGTATCTCTCCCTCATGCATGAATTACTTGGAGATTTATCCATTTTAGTGATCCTTAATCCATTTCTTTTTCCCTTTTCTTTTTTGAAAGACCTACATGTCATATAAGTATTGTATTGAATGATATATCTTCAGATAAATATATAGAGACTTTCTCATGGTTAAAAAAACCTAGATGGCAAAATGTACAAATTTGGACAATTTATTCTTTTAGATGAGTGAAATAGAAAGAAAAGGGCACTGAGATGGGTAAGCATGTCTTGTTGTGTTAACCTTGAGGCATTTATGCAGAGTTGGAAGGTGGCGGTGGAGGTCACTGCTTGTAGATACTCTTGGCTATTCTTTTCCTTTGGAATGACTCCCATTTTTAAATTTCATAGTGTTTGTTGTTGGTACATCAACTCTGGTTACATTGAACTTAGTGGGTGGCCCCAAACTATGTATTAAATTCAATAGGCTTTATGAATGATTTGTTTGGCAATGTATTTACTATTTAGAGATAGACATTTAGTGAATGTTTTGTGATTTTGAATAGCATCTTCAAAATTCTTTGACTAAATATTTTTTGTTCATTTAAAGTTTGTGTTTGCTTGATTTCTTGAGTAATGTCTTCAATTGAGAGTACGGGATTTTAGTGTTAGATAGTGCAAGAAGGTTTTATACTATTATCGTTGGTCAATATTTTTGTACAAGTGCCTTTAGGCACGGGCTCATTTGCTAGTATGTTTCTTAAATTGGCTCTGCCAGTGTACCTTCTGCCGAAGTAATACAAGCTGTATATAATTGAAGTTTTGTTGCCAATCAGTCATTGCCATGAGAGACCGGCACTATTTGCAAACTTTGGTACTCAAGCACATAGCAAGACGCGAAGTCATTCAACAAATCCATGCACAACTTCTTGTTGCTTCTGAAAAAATTCCTCCTGTGACAATTGCAACAATATGGAACTCTCTAATCCGACACTACTCCCTCGGTTCCTTCCCTGAAGAAGCTATACAGCTCTTCAAACACCTCCAACTTCACCAGCACCTTCCCGACTCCTTCGACAGCTATGCCTATTCTTTTGTCATCAAGGCCTGTGCCATCTTACAGCAACCCAACTTGGGTACTCAGCTCCACGGCCTCACTATAAAAGCTGGGTTCCGACCCCACCTCTACGTGCAGACTGCTCTGGTCAACATGTATGCCGATTGTGGGTTTTTGGTCGAAGCTCAGCAAGTGTTCAACAAAATGCCTGAGCGGAACTCAGTCACCTGGAATGCCTTGATTACTGGCATCATCAAGTGGGGGGAGCTTGGCCTAGCCCATTCTCTATTTGACCGGATGCCAAATCAGAATGTTGTTTCGTGGACTGGTATAATTGATGGGTACGCACGGATGAACCAGCATGAGGTGGCTTTGTCCTTGTTTCGGACTATGATTGGAAAGGGTATTAAACCAACTCAAATTACAGTCCTGGCAATTTTTCCCACTATATGGAATCTTGGGTGTCTTGAGTCTTGCCAATCAATTCATGCTTATGGGGAGAAAAGCGGGTTCAATGACTCAGATATTCGAGTTGTGAATTCGCTGGTAGATGCATACTCTAAGTGCGGGTGCATGGAGAGTGCGGTAAAAGTCTTTGGGTTCATGGATGCCAAGAAGAGGAATTTAGTTTCATGGACATCCATTATCTCTGGGTTTGCAATGCACGGAATGGGAAAGCAAGCAGTGGATAGTTTTAAAAGTATGGAAAACGAGTGTTTGAAGCCAAATCGGGTAACATTCTTAAGTATTTTGAGTGCTTGCAGTCATGGGGGGTTGGTCGAAGAGGGTCTTGAATTTTTCAGAAAGATGGTTAATGAGTGTCTAATTGAACCCAATGTTAAGCACTATGGGTGCTTGATTGATATGTTGGGCAGGGCAGGTAGGTTAGAGGAAGCGGAGAAGATGGCTTTGCAGATTTCTCCTGAGATCACTAATGTTGTGATTTGGAGGACGTTGTTGGGAGCTTGTAGTTTCCATGGCAATGTAGAGATGGGAGAGCGAGTTATGAGGAAGATACTAGAGATGGAGAGGAGATATGGTGGCGATTATGTGCTGTTGTCCAACTTATTTGCTGGCTTTGGTAGGTTTGCCGATGCCGAGAATGTGAGGACACAGATGGATGAAAGAAATGCCACTAAAGTTCCTGGCCTTAGTTTGGTCTGATAATAAAGAAAAATTCATTCAAGTTTTCTTCTACAGCAGTTTCACAGCCAGCAATCAACAATTTTGTTCGACGACCATGGTCTCCAGCAAACATAGCCGATTCGAGATCCTTTGTTTGCCGAGCATGGCCTGCAGACGACCATAACCAGTTCCAGTATTTGTTGACTTTCCGTTGCCATATTTGACATCCCGAAGCACTGTTTCAACCTGTTGCAGTACACACTGATGCAAATCAGAATGGTTAGTCCACACTGATGCAAATCAGCACAACCATTCTGTCATCTCTGGCACTCTCACTTGGGTAACAAACATTTCACCTTAAGTTTCTGTGTTTTGTTTTGCTGCTTTACGTATGGTGGATAACTCTCTGGGTATTCCTGCTTTCAGTTTTGTATTGCTTGTGTAGACCTCTTTAACTTACAAATAATCAACAATCAGTGCATGCTTTCCTTCCCCCCCCCCTTTCAACTCTGTTTGCTAATGTGGTTTCCATGCTATCTTCCGTTAGACGTGGTAAATGAATAGCAATCTCTAAACAACTGGATTTCTTTTCTGAAAAAAGTGGCTGCAACTTGTTTTTCTAGCTTGGTTTGGTTGCCTCTAAGTTACCTGATTACATATATGTAGTCTGGTCTCTTTGTTTGCTCAGTTTGGCAGACGAATGTTACTCTAAATAATACATTCTAGACAGTTAATGATAATTCAAGCTCAACTCAATTGAATAATTCATTTACATGTATACACTATCTTCTCTCTCTCTCTCTCTCTGGGTTGTCTATGAGCCCTATATTCTTTAAATTGGTGGTGGCTAGAACTTGTTCAAACCCAAAATCAGGGTTCCAAGTTGAAGTGAAATTGAGGATTTTTTGTGGTCAGTTTTTTTCTATGCTTTTAGAATTAGGCATCTTTACGAGCTTTTCACCGTCTTATATTACGGCAATGATGTTCAAATACTTCCTACCTTTCTTTCCAAGTCTTTTTCCTCTTGCTACTTGGCTGATTAAATGCAGGGATTTCTAAAAGGATTCCTTGCCATCTTCGTAAGTTGTCATTTTTTTATACCACATTCCCACTGTTTTGTCTAAGATATGTGAACACGATAGCATAATGCTGTCCAATTCCAACAAGTTTTGTTGGTATTTAGTGACTCTACACTTGTCAAACCTGTTGAGAGGGAATCTAGAGTCTAAAACTTATGTGGTTCAGCCTAATAATGAAAGGATATAAAACCTTATAGTATGAGTAATTCTATTTGGACAAATAGTTAGACGCAATGATTATTACCATATATATATTCGAAGTGGTTTTGTATGTCTTATCTTTTGTTAGGTTTCAGTACTTGCAGGTCTGCGAATGAAGATTTGATTTTTTAGTTTTCTAGTTTTCCTTTATTGACTGATTTTGCATGAACTAACCAATATTTCATGGACTCATTTTGTATTTCAATGGATAAAAAAGTGATACAGTTTAGTAGTTTTTCTTTGTCTTATTGTTTTGTGAGCAATACTTGGAAGTGATGTTTATTTTTGCTCATCTACCTTTTTTTTAACCAGTAAGTGATGTTTTCGTTACAATCACCATTGTCTCTGATGTCGCCGGAATCTATTCCGTCAGCAATGCCTCCTTCATCGCCAAAGCGTACGACAAACTCAGATGGCCAAATTGATTTTGGAAGGTATCTGCCTATAGTTCAAGACAATTGACATTGTATTTTCACAATAGGTGAACATTTTATTAAATCAGATTTTATATACATGCATTTATTTAATTACTTGTAATTTTATTTCCAATTTTTCAGAGATGTAGAAGAAGAAGAAAAAGAGGTATGGAGTGGAGACGGTGAAGAAGAACAAGAGGTATTGAGTGGTTCTTCAAAAAAAGAGTGTGATGAGATAGATAGTAATAAGGAACGAAATGAGGCAACAGAAAATTGTGAAGATAAAGCTGAGGAACCGAAAGTGGGAATGGAATTCGACACACCAAACGAAGCTTATCTGTATTACTCAAGATATGCTAAAGGAAATGGGTTTGGTGTAGCTAAAAGAACGTCGAAGAAGGGAAGAGATGGAAACTTGAGGCATGTAACTATTCAATGTAGTCGTGGTGGAAAGGCAAGGGTGAGAACGAGCAACCCGGTCAAACCACGGCCACAAACAAAGACTGAGTGTCCAGCTCGCCTTAATGTTGCTTTATATCCAGATGGGAAGTGGAGGATAAACTGTATTGCCTTGGAGCACAATCATGAACGGAGCCCGGGAAACTTCAGGTTTTACAAGAGCAATAGGGTACTTGATGAACATCTGAAAAGAAAGCTTGTATTGAATGATGAAGTCCGGATTAGAATGCACAAGACTAATGCCTCACTTCAGATTCAGGGAGGGGAACCTGATAAGCTTCCATATCTTAAGAAGGATTGCCACTTGGAAAAAGTTCGACGTTTACGACTTGTTGAAGGAGATGCTGCAGCAATCCATAGTTATTTCATGAAAATGAAAGCCGACAATTCTGACTTCTTTTATGCCTTGGATTTGAATGAAAAGGGTCGACTGCGAAATGTATTCTGGGCTGATGCAAGAAGTAGGGCAGCTTGTAAAGAGTTTGGAGATGTTGTGACATTTGACACAACATTCTTGATAAATAAGTACAACATGCCTTTTGCTTCATTTGTAGGTGTTAATCATCATGGCCAATTAATATTATTGGGATGCGGACTCGTCTCTCATGAAGACACAGAGTCATTTTCGTGGTTATTTAAGACTTGGATGACATGCATGTGGGGTTGCGCTCCCAAAGCAATTATTACCGATCAATGTATGGCCATGAAGAATGCTGTAGAAGAAGTATTCCCCAACACCCGACACCGGTGGTGCATGTTGAATATCTTGAAAAATGTGGCTGAAAAGTTGGGAGCATACGAGGCGTATAAATCAATTTCAACTTGTTTGCACAATGTAGTTTATGATTCATTGACAATAGAAGAATTCGAGGATGCTTGGGATGCGTTCATCAAAAAGTATGAACTTCAAAGTGACGAATGGTTACAGGGGTTGTATCTAGAAAGGAAACGGTGGGTGCCTGCTTTTGTGAAAGATGTATTTTGGGCTGGAATGTCATCCACACAAAGAAGTGAGAATATAAACAGTATGAATCCATATTTTGATGGTTACATCAATTCGAAGACGACCTTGAAACAATTTGTTGAGCAGTATGAAAATGCATTGACGGAAAAGGTGGAAAGTGAAAAATATGAAGATATGAAAAGTGTGAACACTTACATTCCGTGCATAACTGAAGATGAGTTGGAGAAGCAATTTAAAAGTGTTTACACGAATGCAAAGGTTAAAGAGTTTCATGACCAATTCATCGGAAAA
Organism: Rhododendron simsii; assembly: GCA_014282245.1. Classification (NCBI taxonomy): domain Eukaryota; kingdom Viridiplantae; phylum Streptophyta; class Magnoliopsida; order Ericales; family Ericaceae; genus Rhododendron; species Rhododendron simsii. The sequence goes on from CM024955.1 coordinate 25,325,937, forward strand.
CTTAATTGTTCTTTGCATGAAAGAAAAGTATGTGATGTTTGGTCGGAATATGAGGTAAAAGAGTGGGTTACATTTGGAGAAGAGAAAAAGAGAGAACGTGTATCATTTACTGTCAATTTTAATGGTGAGACCAATGAAGCAAATTGTAGTTGCCGATTGTTCGAGTTTAGGGGAATGTTGTGTAGACATCAACTGATAGTGTTCCATGCAAGAGGAGTACAAAGAGTACCTAACAAGTATGTGTTGAGAAGATGGAGCAAAAATGTGAAAAGGGTCCACACTAAAGTTCGGATCAATTACGATAATTCGTCAACGACAATTGAAGCACGTCGGCATGACAACATGTGCAATCTATTTAATGAGGTTGTCGATTTGGCGGAAGATTTTCAAGAGAAGTATGATAAGGTGATGGGACACCTACGTGAGCTAAAAGGGGAGTTGATTGAATCTTCGGTTGTTTGTGGAAGTAATATGGTTTCCGGTACTCCCAATGATTCCTTTTCAGTTGGAGATGGAGTTCTACCTTCCAAACAGAGCACGAACATACTTGACCCAAAAGATATTTGTCGGAAAGGTAGACCCCCGTCTAAAATGAAGCAAGGTGGTGTTGAAAAAATTGTTAAGAAGAAAAGAGAGAGAGAAAAGAAGACGTCCAACGAAAAAGCCAAGGTATAAGTTTTTATTGAATTGTTACTTACTAGTTAATATGGACATAGATGTATTGGGTGATTGCGTACTACTTATTTTATTTGCTAATTTCAGGAGATTGGGGAGATTGCGGTTGACCATGTGGTTGGGACACAAGGGAGTGTTGTAAATGTAAATGTAAGAAACTTTCGTAATTGCTAATTTCTTGTTGAAACAATTTGTGTATGCCCAAGCTATTGATTTTTTATGTTTCATGTTAATATTTTTTTTTTCCAGCAGAGTTACCCAAACTACATGGGGCAATTAATGTGGCCAAACATGATGCTCCATACTATGCGACCAAATATGGCACAAGGCGGAAGCATCCTCCCATTTTCTCCAAGTTTATGCCCAACCGGAATAGGCTTTAATCAATCTATGAATAACTTCCCAAGTTCACAAAGCAACATACCAAGTTTACTCAATAATCAAGTTTGGAGAGGACAATCAAGCATTACGGGTAGTCAAGTTCGGGGAGGAGGACAATCAAGTTTGTTGGAAGATCAAGATCAAGGTTAGGGAGGTTCACAACCAAGTTCAATGGAAAGTCAAGGGCAGAGTTGGGGAGGAGGATAACAAAGGTTTGACAACTGCAAGAGATATGGTGAACAACAGAAAACTTGCTTGTTGGTTTTGTTGTGAACTTATTATGACTTTTTTTTTGTTCATAGAGACTGCTTTGAAGCTTGTTGATGGATTTCATAAATGGTGCTCTTACTGTGTTTGGATTTGTAATGCTGGAAATTTTGGCATGTAAGGGATTTTAAGGTAAACTTGGAAGGGGTTTTTGGCCAATATGAGGTATGGTGCTCATACTGTGTTGGTAGCTTTTTTATTCAAACCTCTATGAAATGATTTAAATGATCCAAGGGTCGTGATGGATCAAGGTGAAAAATAACTTTGATTCTAATGGAGCAACTTTGCCAAATTTTAACACAATACTCCTGTAGGAAGCAAAAAAAAAAAACTTTTGGCTTGAGCAAAATGTCCCAAACCAATAGAGATGCTCTTCTAATAGGAGTATTTGACAAACATTATCTTGTCTATACAGAAATCAGCTGTACACGTGCGGTACCGACCTCCATAGTGGTAGAAGAAAACTCTCTCTCTCTCTCTCCACCCTATGTACACGTTACTATATGTATATATTTACTTTGTAAGCAGTAAGCACTTGGCCTCAGATCTCTCCTTCGGATAAAACCTGTGAAAAGCAGAAACAATAGAAAAGTCATAACAGTAACAGTATGGTGCTAGTTCATTTCATCGTGCTTTATGGTAAAGCCCATTCATTCAACTTGAAGGCATATGGGTGATGACCATGTTTAGTTTACAACTAGACAAACATTATATGGGAAAAGAGATTATTACCTGAAACCTGGCTCTGGAAAACTGCGAATAGGCAAAAAGAATTGAAATCCCTTATTGGAATGGTTACGGGCTTTTCAGTTTGTTACTTGACTCTTTCTTCTTGGAGTCTTTTCTGGTACCTCGGAAACCCATTTTTGCACGCGGTCACCTGCGCACATGGCACCACCCGTGTGAAAATCTTATTGAAGATTGTGTATCTAAATTCACTTGTATTTTTAACTATGCAGAAAATATTATTCAAGAAACTGCAAATAAGTATATCTCTGAGGTGAAAAGAAGCATGACTCTGCATCAATCTAAAATTGGTGTTGCTCAAGACTACTGCGAGTGCTTTCTCTTCCTCAACTATGGGCGCTATGCGTTTAATTCAAGGGGTTGGCCTAGTGGTCAAGGCCTATGGGTTTCAGTTTCAAAACCTCTCAAGTGCTATCAACTCCTTTAGAGCCAGTTCATAGAGAGTTGCCTTAAATTGGTGACCCACAAGTGGACGATGAGATTGGTCACCCAAGATTAGTTAATGTGCGGGTTAGTTGCCGGACACCTGAGTTATCAAAAATATTTGTGCGCATGACCAAAATATCAAAATCTACATAAAGAGGCTCTAGATGGCGTAAATCGCTCTCTGCATTGTACCTATATTTGTTTACATTAAACTTACATGTGTACGTATCTGTATTAGAGCATTGATAGGAAGTTGCCTAATTAGTAAAGACCGGCCTAGCAAAGACAAAATAAAAATAAAGGAAGGGTTTTTGTCTACCTTACTTTCTTCATTCTCATAATCTATCTCTCCCAAATTGCTGGACCTCTACGAAAAGACGTGCAATTTTGAGATTTAAAAGAAAATATGCCCCGGCATAATTTTTTGAATTTCTTTGCACCACATTAAAGAGCTAATGAAGTACTTTAATTTAGTGTAAAGAAATTTTAAAAATGATGATCGGAAGTACTTTATTTTTCGATCCGAAAATTGCACGATTTTTCGCAAGGAACGGACAATTTGAAACGGAGGGAGTATCACTCTGGGAGTGTTGTGTCCCTGGCCTCATTGATTTAGCATAGATATCATTATGACAGAACTTGTTATTAACAAATTTGCCCGTAGAGAGTGTTTCAGGGATTTCTTCTGGAAGAAGACTGGGATTCAGGAATTTCCATGCTAGTTGTTAACTATGAAAACAATGAAAATTGTGGCAGTTGGGTCAGGCAACCCAAGTCCAATTTTTCCCATCTGAAAGTAAGAATTGTCATACAGCCTCCACCTACACATTAGACTTGAATAAAATCTACATTATCATTAATGAAAACTATTGACATTTTCGAATAGTGTGTGAATTGACGATACGCCCCCTGCTCATATGGTGGAAAAATGCCCCCTAAACATTAGACTTGAATAAAATCTACATAATCATTAATGAAAACTATTGACATTTTCGAATAGTGTGTGAATTGACGATACACCCCATATGGTGAAAAAATGCCATGGTTAGAGAGAAAGCAGAGAGATCACAGCTAGACTTACAGCTTCAATATCAATTTTGTAGACCAGGAGCTTCCTTCTCTCTCTGCAACTAGTCCTGTACGCCACAACAACATGACCTATTGCCAAAGCCAGCGAACACACGAACAAAGCCACTTCCATGGCTCGAACATGGCCATCTTGGTCCACAACCGAATCGCCAAACACAAACGGAGCCTTCAACGATACAAACACCAGCGAAGACATAGAAAACATAGTCGTGATACCCAAATACGGCCCCCTTGAAAGTCTCGGTCCATCGCAAAAACTATAAACACCTACAATGATAATCAGAAAATACCGCACATCCCAATTGAGGTTTACAATTTTCTTTTATAAAGAAAAACGAACGGAAGCGACGCAGTGCTGAAGTCTTAATAAAGAGATGACTTGTAAGACTTACATAGTATAACAGCTGACCTGACGAGGGAGATGAGAGGAATGTCGATGAGAGAGTAGCGGAAGTCGTAGTTGGTGAGATGGGAAGAAAGAGTATGGAGAGACAGAAAAGAACTAGGGAGAGATGCCGACAGGAGAGCCGGAGGAAGGATGGCGTCGGCAGCGACGAGGAGGACCGGAGCAGAGAACAAGAGGAGGGAGATCAACATGGTGATCAAGAAGAAGAGTGTCTTGACTCCCCTAAGGACTCTTCTCGCTCTGCCTTCTTTTGAGAAACCCATGTTCCAAATTCTCTCTCGCTCTCTTGATGCAATTGTGCATAAACTAAGTGGGTTGTAGAGAGAGAAGATGGAGGGCTAAAAGGAAGACATTAAAAGGGAGGAGAGGGGGATGGTTTTGACCTGGCTTTGTCTTGTGACGATCACTTGGAACTTTACACGCGGAAGGTAATCAGGTATTGATCTGTTGAAGTGGACAAGTATATACCTCATTCTTTATTAACAGAAAACACCTAATCGACATCTTCAATGACAAATCAACAGGTACTAATTTTTAGTAAATTATTTTTTGTCGAGTCAGGGGATTTTGTGTGTGGATGGGGAAATTCTTTTATGTGATTGAATCGAGCATAAGTTGGGTTTATTCGCGTGCAGACAAGCCGGTTCATTTGACGGCTCTGAAGCTTCATATTATATACTTTTTAAAGTGTCTATCAATATACATGATTTTGTTAGGGGGTATGGGGGGGTTGTATATACAAAGCTGGACCTATAAGAATTTGATAATTCTAACTAAATACTCCTCTAAAAAAAATGGAATTCATTTTGTACACTTCCTCTAAAGTGCATTTACATTTGCATATGTCCAACAATATCTTAAACGAATTCATGATTATTTTTTCTATAACCGCATGTTTGGGCCAACTTGAGCGCATCTCAACTAATTCTGGGGTCCTAAAGTTAGGGGCCGAGCAAATCTCCAGTGGTCTCAGGTTTAAAATGTTTGACCTTTGTGGAATTCGACTTTGCGACCTCTTGTGTGCATGACAGACCTTCTTAGTTTTGCTAGAAATCAAGCATGAATTGTTCACTGTCAACGATTTTTCTTTCCCTAAGTAAATTCTGCCAACATTGTGGTCTTATCATTGGAAGTTTCTTTCCACCAACCAAGAACATTGTATATAGTTTCGAATGATGGAAGACTTGACTGATTAGGAACATGTGAATTGTGATCATATGCCAAATTTTGTCTTTCAGAATCTCTTGATTTTGTGTTTTGCGTGTGTGTTCACATGCCAAATTTTGTTGTTTTGGTGACGAAATCGTTCCCTCGCAACAAACCATTTTTGTTGTAGTGAAATGAAAAGAAAGTCGAGAGTTTATCCAAATATTGGTGAAGACCAAATGAAATCGAAAGATTAATACTAGTAATCATTTACGTGTAAAGGACTTTGAGGCCTTTGGACCCAGTTGAAGCGAGATCATAATTATAATCACCAAGATAATGTAAACAATTGTTTTGTTGCAAACACGAAACTAACGAACAGAGATATCGAAATTAATTGCGTCAAGGGAAGGGATTAGGAGGTTTGCTCCGTCCTAAAGTCTATGTTCAAAATCTCCCATGCGTTATCAATTCGGTCCTTTGGAATCAGTCCATACATTGAGCCTCCAAAATTAGTCGAGGTGCGAATAAACTGGCTCGAAAAACAAACAGAGATATGGTTAATTTTTCTTGTTAGTTAAGGGAGGGGGCCCCTTGTGCGTGAGTACCTGTCCAACAACATAAACACGGATTATACACGGAGGAGACCAGAGGCCGGGACACGGAAACGTGGAGCGGAAAGTGAGGGGACACGATTGCTTAGCCGCAACTTCGGGAAATCTTCTTTGTAGGCAGGCTGCATCTTTACTCTGCTCCCAACCTCTATGACTTTTAATTTTCGACGTTTCTCTATTCATACAACTACTTTCGAGAAAGTTTTTGTGAACATATTTGTGTGCACGTGTAGGCCTCACAAAATTATAATTTTATTGAATCGAACGGTTTCAAATACATCCGTGCTTAGATTTGTAAGCAAAGATCTATATACAATATATGGTGACGTCGAACCTTTCTCCTAGTGTTTTTATATGAATTTGAGATCGTAATCTCTAGTTGCTCCATTTAAGTGGTATGGTCCATTTCGAGCAGAAATATAGTTATATATGCAAACGCAAAGAGAAAGACAAGCAACGTTATAGACATGTTTGGCACCAGTTAGCCAATGCGCACAAACAAATGAGATAATATAATGCGAGATCGCTTAATCGTGATTCAAGATAATAAGACGCATGTACTTAAACGCCATTTTTTTAATTGCGTTGACCAAAAGAGATGTTGAAGTTCCATAGATCATTTGCACTGTGCTAGTTTTGGCATGTGGTGGGAAGCTCTATTTGTAGAATATCTTTCCATTTATTTCAAAACTTCCCTAATCTCTTCCCGAACCAAACATGAATCTTTTGATTCATTTGACTCTCATGCTCAATCACTTAATTTAAGGCAAATTACCCTATCTTTTTTTTCCCCCCTAATGTGCCTATCCTCTCTTCTCTAGTCATACTCCAAAATCTAATTATCAAAACTGACTACTAATCCAAGACCAAAATATTCAGACGACTCTTTAGACTAAACAAAAAATATGTAATCGTCAGCAAAGTTATTTCTTTGATAACTCACAGTGTTTGAGCTAGCTCACAAACACTTCGCTCAAGGACGAATCTCACCATCTACTACGCACCTCGACCAGACATAAAGTAAACACCGGTAGACCACCAACTGGATAGCTCTGCCATGATAAAAATGATCAATTTAACTGCCATTCACATCCTTTGCACTGTTTAATTGGTGAATGCAGGTGGCTCCTCTCATAATTCCAGTCGGTAGAGCTGAAGGGGCTCAAAATATGTCTGTAATCACCCATGCACGAGGTAGAGTAATTATAATTTTCCTGCTAAAGGGTACCAAGGAGTTTTTTCTTTCTTTCTTCCTCGATCAAGGAACTAATCTTACACAATTGTACAATAACCAACACATTATTTACTGGAATCCACATCACATTCCCATTCTAGTTGGCGAAAGTTAATTGGTGCATTAATTGTCGAACACGTCAGTAATAAACACGTACGCTGTGCTACGTACTGGGGAGTTGCATCTGCTCATGACTTTTAGGTTACAAAGCAAATCCCATCGTAATAAAAGTAGACTGTGAGTGAGTGCCCATGCTTTTATTAGTAGATAGAGATCTATCAAACCTTGGGCACTTTTGATGACTCGGATCGAATTTGTACCTACCAGGCAAGTATGGTACTTAATTCAACGTATGGTCCACAATACTCCCATTGATCAAAAAGGTGGTAAAGTAAAATTATAGGGGACGAAGGTGAAGCCAATTTTATAAGGTTGAAATTGCAAGGAAACTGGTAACCAGATGCTCTTGGATATACAACTTGTTTTGGTCGAATCGTTTTTTTATGTGTGTGTAGTTGTGTAAATTTTTGGGTGGCCGAAAATGATAATGTCATTAGAATTTTCGTTGGGAAATTGATTTTGACACTTCAGTTTAATTTAATCACTGACACTTCACTTTGTGTGTTGATTATGTAAGATTACAATATAGAAAGTGGAATGCAATAGGCTAAAAGTAGAGTGCCAAAATCATAGCCCTTTTCGTTAGTGTCAAAATTTTGGTGCATAAAAGATTTTGTACAACCATGTATAGGGTACAATAAACATTGATGTTAAGAAAAACTTTTTTGTAATTGATTTTCACTTTTTTTTTTTTTATAATTGCACCCTTTTTTTTTCTTGTGACATGAGTTTACAAAATTAACATTTCATTTGAATAATTTTTTCACACATTCACATCAAATAAAACGGGAGTACTGCAAAAGAATAAAAAGCTAGTGCAAAAAATACTCCTCAGTTTAGTTTAGACAAATAACGGGCAAGAGGTAAAGAGGAGGTGGGGTTTCGTTCTCTTTCCTTTGCCTTGTCGAAGTACCCGAAGAGGCGAATGGCGGCGCGATTCTTGTGGCGCTCTACAAGGAAACTAGCGTTGGCTGCCACCGCCGTAGGCGGTGGTGTGGCGGCGGCGGCTATTGCCACCTCCGACGATCCCGCAACCGCCCTCAAGCTCTCTTTCACCGTCCCTCTCCGCCTCGCCCGCCTTTCCACCACTGCCGCCGTCATCGCTTTTGGTACGTGCTCCCCCAATTTCGACGTCCTCATTTCCGAAAAAACACCATTTTCTTCTAGATAGTCGTCTCAGGTTTTCAACAGAAATCCACATGGACGTCTTGTACTTTTAGAGTATTAGGTTTCTGGTTCGAAACCTCTTAGGTGCTTCCTTTGGGGTCATTCAATAGAGAGCTTTGCTCTGGCTTTTAATTGGGATTCCTGTAAGTGGGCGGTGGGATTGGTCCCAAGGATTAGTGCGCGAAAGCTGGCCTGAACACCCGAGTTACCAAAAGAAAAAGGAATTATGCTTCAGCGATGTGCATTTGTGTATTAGAACATGAAAAGGGGAATTATATCTCTTCTATGTGATCCAAATATGAGGTTTTTTATCGAAAAAATTGGACCCTGGTAAATGTGTAGGTTAAATTTTTATCTGCAATTCCATTTTGATAAAGTTTGGGCTGGAAAGATCCAATAATAACAAGATATAACAAAGAATTCTTTGCTTTGATTCTGTGCGGAAGGGCCTTTTTCTTTTTATTTCCCTGGTGGGCTAGGTTAGTACCTAGCGGGGGCTTTTTCGTTTGTTTCAACTGAATCGAAGATAAAAGGAATTTATCTAATTTGAAATGAAAAATGCGAGCTATAGAAAATTCTTGTTTGTTAGCATAATCCTAGTGTGCCGATAGGTTTGGTGTAAAATATTTCACTATCAAGTCTTAGGAGAGAAGATTTTATGGCTTTGGATATTGTTTGGTTGGCCAAAACTGATTGCCATATCGGGAAAGAAAGAATTCGAACGAGTAGGAATTTTAAGTTTGGATGTTTTATGGTAATCTAAGGGAAGGAAGGTACTAATCCACCAGAATTTTTCCCTTTGCTATGTTGAATTGATAATTAAATTCATATTACTCTATTAGAAGTATGGAAATGTTTTGGAATGTTCTTGAATGAGTTGGCGCAGACGAGGATTTCTGCAGAGATAGGAGTAGTAGAACTGCAAGTGGATTGCATTTGGATTAAGTATTGGCTTCTAGAGTTTAGGGTGACTATGTTCTGTTTCACGTCCAGTGATAGTGTCCAAACCAAAGAAAAGCTTCAGGGGCATCCACCATTCTCATCTCGTTAAGTCAGATTGGTTATACTTTTTTGCAATGTTGTACAGGCAAATGTACAATGTCAGGTGCTTTATCCTTCATGAGGTGAGACGTAGGCACTTTGAGGTGTAAACATTTAGTATGTTAAATTCAAGTTAATAAGCACGTAGAACCATTTATAATATATCCTTATAAAGTGAGAGTGAAAATATTGCTAAGTAAAAGTTGTAAAAGCTCCTAAAAACCTAATAATTTATATGTTAATACTAGTGTTCACCAAATTACTATCGCAAAAACATTCCCAAGTAGGTACTCTCTAGTCTTTGACTTCAAGCAAAGATTGATAGGTAGACAAGTTGTAGGCTTTTGGAGGGTAGACACAAATTCAAAGGCCTCAGGACGTTGTCCCGTAGCCTGGCCTTGATGCAAGCCTCGACTTAGCCTTTGAAAACATTGCTTTTTTGACCTTTTCATTTTGACTAGGACCGGATTCCTAAACCTTGGCTAGGCACCCTCTATTTTAAGATGTCACCATGGGTATTGATTGATCAGTGTCACTCTTGTATCACGCTGTTGCGTGATTTGTGATAGATAAACCCAGCGATCAGAATGGAATGGACTATAAAGTCTTGTTTTCCTATATTAATGTTTCTCCTCTATTGTTTTTACTGGGAAAAAAAGTGATCCATCATATAAGCAAATATGCATTTGGTAGCTTGCCTATTTGGCTCATCGTCTCTTCTAATGGTAAAGGTTCAGACTTCCAAGCGCTGCAAAAGGGTGATGTATAGAGCAGCCACAGTGTGCAATAACAGGCCACCCTAGCCTGGACAATGCAATTTTATGACTGGACAATGCATTAGATTTTGATGGAGTTCCAACTTTGTTGTTTTGTTAGATTATGAATATTCTCTGTGGGGACTGCAAGAAGATAGCATTGAAAGGTCAAAAGTTAAACATGCGGTTCACGTCAGGAGTGCCCATAAGCTGGAAGAACTATGTTTCAAAAATGGTGGCATATATATCAAGCTTGGTCAACATATTGGTCAGCTGGTATGCATTTATTTGCACTTTCTTTTTCATCAGCATTCTTCCCTCTCCTGTCTTTTAGTCAGGGGAGCTTCTTTGTTTCTTGAAATAAGGAAATTGGAACTTTCCTCCCGTATTTAAAGATTGTTCAGACTCTATCTGTTAGATAAGTCATTGCTTTTAGAGCGAAATAATGGTCCTTATTGTGAGGGTTGAGTTTCAATCTTACTGCAAGCGCTGAACGCAAAATTTTGTCCTGTATAGGAATACTTAGTACCTCAAGAGTATGTCCAGCGAATGAGAGAGTCTTTGTTGGATCGATGTCCAGTTTCGTCTTACGATGAAGTGTGTGAAGTTGTCAAGAAGGAACTTGGGGGTACTCCAGATGAAGTATGCAATTTTTGTCTAATTTGTGAACATTTGAATTTAATGGATGGGCTTCTTAGCTCTTGCCTTAGCCTTTGTTTTTTGTCAATTGGTTTGTCAAACCACTGAGTAAGCCTTCTCATGTCTAGATGTTTTCCGAGTTTGATTCTGTCCCAATAGCAAGTGCCTCGCTCGCGCAAGTTCACGTTGCTCGCACTCACGATGGACAAAAAGTTGCTGTGAAGGTTAGAACTGCTTTAGTTTTATTTGCACGCAGTGTCTATGTGTTGATGCTTGTAATGAGATTTATTCTACATATAATTATTTTTGGATAAAATCCAGGTTCAGCATCCTCACATGACGGATACTGCGGCTGCGGATTATGCAACTGTGGAGCTAATTGTTAACACCTTGCATCGTTTTTTTCCAACTTTTGATTACAGGTTTGCAGATTGGATTTCTTTTAAATCCGAAGTTGTTCTAGCATTCTAGATTTACAGATTGTTCTGTGGTCAAGTCTCAAGACAAATCATTTTTGTTGGAACACTGCATAGATGCTTGTTATAGTTTCTAATTTCTGTACACCTATTTGCTTAGGCACATTGCACGCCATATAGATACATGTTATGCTTATTGCAATATATGTAGCCAAGTAAGAAAACAATCCTAAAGCAATATGTCTATGTTTTGGGTAAATATGTGGTGGGGTGGACAATTGTATTAACTCGAGTTTGTTGATCATTATTGGCAGGTGGTTGATCGACGAAGTGCGTGACAGTTTACCCAAGGCTAGTTGCTTAACGCTGAACTACTGCTCCACCACCCCCACACCACCCCCCCCCCCCCCCCCCCCAAGCCCTTAGTTTTCACTCCCCCAACATAAATTTGTTATTTCTCATTTATTTGTAACTATGTATTTCACGTCGTATTCATATTGCCCTCCGGACTTATCTTCTTTTGTTGATGGATGCTTGTGTAAGGAATAAGGAATTCAACATTGCACAATTTACGTATTTGTCAGGTTTAAACGTCGAAGTATGAATTAGAGATAATATGTGAAGTTTAGTTTATTAACTTCTAAATCCTCGTTCGATTTTATGGAAGTATACACCTAATGGACCAATCTGCTAGAGACTATGTTTAGACAAGGCATGAACTTTTTTGCAGTTTTTGGGAAGGTTGTGGAACCTTCAGGTCAGGATTTCTAGCTTCACTCTTTTAGCTTCTTAATTTGCTCATTAAGGGCATCATGAAAATTGTTAAAGATGTTGGAGGGTCCATGGGACAATATACAGATGCTGCCCTCTATTACCTTTTGCGAATTTAAGAGTTATGTAAATGAACCTAACTACCAGAAAAGAGACATTGTAATGTATAATTACAAAATTTATTGTTCATTACGGTAAAACATCGAACTTTTGATGCCATACTGGTGATAATCAATTACATGCTTGTGTCGTCCAGTCATAATCCTGTTGACCGGATACCTGGTATTCATTTAGTTATGATTGAACTTCTTTGCCATGTCATAATCCTGTTGACCATATACCAGGTATTCATTTAGATATGATTGAACTTCTCTGGAAAATACGGATTCTTTAGATGATATTCTTGACTAGTTCTAAATCTAATGGTGCATTAAAGTGAAGAACTTCTGTTACTTTACGTTATACATTGAGCATGTAGTTGTCCTGAATGTCTAAATAAATCTTGATAAATGATAGCTGTGCTTACCAGGAACTAGATTTTTTGGTTGAGGCCAAGAACAGCGTAAAATGTATGGATAACTTTCGGAAGTTATCTCCTCATGTTGCAGACTGTGTGTACACCCCAACGGTCTATTGGAATTTAAGCACCTCAAAATTATTGACGATGGAATTTATAGATGGCGCTCAAGTAACCGATGTGAAGAAAATTCAAGGACTTGGAATCCAGCCAAATGATGTGGCTAAACTTGTAAGTTCACGACCCTCTACTAGGAGGTAACTTGGAAATATTTGAATGCAAAGCATCCAAAGTCATCCATTTTTTTGGTTGAAGAGATTTCTGGGTGAACTTTTAAAGATATCAGGTGATTGAAATGACGGTGTTATCCATACCGTATGGCATTTCAAGTGATTAATAACTACCTTATAGGAGGACCGTTTGATTGGGTTGGTTATTTACCTAGACTTTTAACGGCTTGTCTGAATATTTAAAGATCTTAAACTGTGCAAATGTTGATTTGTATACTTTCGACTGCATATTTCCTCTATTGAGATCATTGGGTTGGAAATGCATTAGTTGTTTCAGTTTTTCATGAAAATTTAGCGTATTTATTCTTGAAAGACTAAGAAAGGAGGTTGATTTAATCTTTTGTAGCTCAGTCAAGCTTTCGCTGAAATGATGTTCAGACATGGGTTTGTTCACTGTGACCCACATGCTGCCAACTTGCTGATTCGTCCATTGCCTTCTGGCAAGAGGAGTATTCTTGGTGAGTCCTCCGTTCATGTTGATGTGAGCAACTGGGTAATCTGTTTTATACATGCACATCTTTGATCAGTTATGGTATCAGACGAGTTATTAAGTTTTTTACAGTTGCATAGGGGTGTAAATGAACTGAGCCATTCGCGAACTGTTCAAGGCTCGGTTCGGCAAGAGCTCATTCGAGTTCGATTCGTGTGCTAAACGAACTGAACCTGAACCTCAATTCCAAGCTCGTTCTGTAAATGAGCCGAATCTGAGCCTAACGGTATTCGGCTCGGTTAGGTTCGCGAACCTACTTAAATTTAATTAATAATTCAATAGGGGTGTATTTGTAAATGTAAAATTTTTTAAGGTTGTATATATAATTCAATACTTATTTTTCTCCCAAATTCTATACGATCAATGAGAGAGTTTGGGTTCACTTGAGTTTAATGAGCTGAGCCGAACCAAACTTGAGTCTTGACGAGCTCAATTCAAGCTTAGATTCGGCTCGGCTCGGCTCGATTCATTTGAGTTTAACGAGCCAAATTCGAGCCAAGATGTTCAAGTTCGAATCGAACCCGAGCCAAACTCGAGCGAGACTAGTACCTTAACGAACCCAACCAAGCCGAACCCGAGCCTTGAAAAATTTTAACGAGCTGAACTCGAGCCAAGTTGTTCAGGCTCGAATCGAACTCGAGCCAAACTCATACCTTAACGAACCCAAGCCGAACTTAACAGGGTTCAGCTCGATTCAGTTCGTTTACAGCCCTACAGTTACATGACCATCTGTGGCTTCAGTCAACAGGATAAAATTCTTTTATTAATCTCATCTTTGTTCTTTATTTGCAGTAACATATAAAAGCCTCAAAGTAATATAGCATTTGTATTAATACAGAGAAATCTGTTTTAACATGTTCTGAAGTTATAATTAAAATGCTGTCAATTAAATTGTCAGTTTTGTGGGAAAGAAAAGAACTGGTTAGGAGATGATGACACTTGGCCTCATGCTGTTTACATGATCCTGTTATCCTTGTTTACTTATCTGTTTCTTATATGTGCTGCATTATTCATTTTGCACGAGTATTGTGGATGGGCTTTTCCTCTCTGATTTGTCTGTATTTTCCCATTTGGAGGCAAGAGAAAACCACAATTGGTACTTCTAGACCATGGACTGTACAAAGAACTTGACCTCCCTACAAGAACCAACTATGCTGCACTCTGGAAGGTGCATAGTTCTTTTCCTACAAAATATTGTGTGCATTATCTTTTTTCTCATTGTGATCTCATGTTGGTTTTGTCCTCTATTACAGGCATTAATATTTTCTGATGCTCGTGGAATAAAGGAAAACAGTGTGAAATTGGGTGCTGGTGAGGATCTGTATGTATTGTTTGCTGGTGTTCTTACAATGAGACCTTGGAATAGGGTGATAGACCAATCTGTTGATCATTTGGCTCTACAAGGCAATGATACTGATCGTTCAGAACTCCAGGTGTCCATCCACAATAAATGTATTATTTGTTAAAAATTTTAAGGTTGTATTTGAATACACCCTTGCACTGGAATGGTCCTTTTTCACTTTCTATGGAATGAAAGTTCAAGCAATTGGGTTCAAAAGGAAAATCGTTGTCATATTTTGTTGTAGGTGGTTAGTGTAAGGCTTCTTCGAAATGACAATATGCATATATTGTACTGTTCTTTGGCAGATGTATGCTTCTCAATATTTCCTTCAAATCTCAGAGCTGCTAAGGAGACTTCCCCGTGTTATTCTGCTAATGCTGAAGACAAATGACTGCTTACGGGCAGTTAATAATTCGCTGGTATGATTTTGAACATGTCTGCTTGACTGATTTTTTAATCCTCCCCCGCCTCTCTTTTTTCTTCCTTTCTTTTCCCAATCTTAGTTAGACGAATATGAAGCTGTAGTTTGCAAACATTTATACACACTAGGATTTTTGACATCTCATTTTGGGTAGTTTATTCATCAGTTAATTTTTTTTATTGCCTGCATTGCATTGCCAACATTATTGAGTTGGGATTCTCCGATAGGTATGGATTGGGGTCGATGGAGTATGGAATATTGGGCTTGGCCCTCTTGGTAACCTGGGATTGATCGTTTTCCTTTTTTCATCCTTGGTGGCCGTATTTACTTTCCAATCCAAGAATTTCATTGCATCACCAAGATCGTTTTATTTCTTCTCGTACTTCGTGGGAATAAACGATGGCAAAAAGAGTACAATTTGTGCCATTCAATGACAATAAAATTTGAAAAACTAGTACCTTATCCGCCTCACTGATTCTAAGGGAAACATCTCTTCCATTTTTCTGTATTTGTAGGTAGTTGTTACTCCATATATCATCATAGGGTTTTCTGCTCATCATTTTAAAATATTCATGTGTCATCATCCTGCATTTTTCTTTGGCTGGTATTAAAACATCAAGCATCCTGTACGACAGCTTATCAAATCTTTCAGATTCATGGGGCTATTAATTTTTTTGGCTAATTTTAGCTTTTTGACGTTTGCATTTCCTGCTTCTTCCATAGCTGAAGGGATCTTCTCTTGAGACGTTTTTGATCATTGGAAGAGTTTCTTCAGAGGCACTCATCGAGGCGCAGTTGTCACAAACCAAGTCCTCCCTATACCGGATAAATCTTTGGTTGGAGGAATTGTTGCTAGAAGTGCGACTTCTTGGAATGCAGATAGCGTTGTGGCTTTTACAACTCAGAAAAGCTTTATCTTTATGAAGTAGTTATCGCATTGGAGAGATACTTATTCTTAGCAATACACAACATTTTCAGGTATAGAGATGCATTCTTTGCCTCAGCAGCTCAGCTCGTCCATTTGGATGCATAGATGAGCTTAACATTGAGAAACTGAGTTTTTTTTTTCATCCAAATAATAGGTGTATTCTTTTTGTTACCGAGCAGTTCTGTATTCTTTTAATTGGAAACATCATGTTCATTTGCGGGTGGCAGGATTTGGAAAACCCCATCAATGTTGTGGAGTATAGATAAGAGTATGTAACGAGATAGTTAAGTGGATGTTGACATGTTATGCTCAATAAAATTTGGAAAAATCTCTGTATTGAATTTCTTTCTACACTGTGAATATTTCCATTGCAATTGGGGTTTGACTTAAGGTGCAGGTTCTTGGTAAAGCTGTTATGTTTCTGTTAAATATACTGATAGACTTTGCTGCTACTTGACTGATTTTTTTTTTTTTTAATTTTTTTTCCGAGCATTAAAAGTTTGTATCTGGAGATGAAAATGGAAGCCATAACTATGAATGGTGTAGTTCTAGAAGATGTGTAAATTTCTTACTTTGATTTGCCGTTGTCTTGGACTTTGCGGTTGGGTGTGCACGAGAACTTGCTTGCTGGAAACAGTCAATCTGGACTCAACTTTGTTTACATCCCCCATTTTTAGCATCTCTTGTAGGTGTAGAAACTCTCAGGATTGTGCATTGCTTGTGTGTACGATCAGATCGATAATCCCTAAGTTTGGCTGTCAGTCGACTCGATTAAATTAATTCAAATTTAGCTCAATTGATAAGTTAAGTTTGAACACATTTACTGAATTTTATCGAGTTCTGAATAAATGGCTCCGTTTGATAACAGTGATAGATTGATGGGATTCGTAAGAAGATGAGATTAGGATTGGGATTAGTAATAAGAAAGGATTGATAATGAATATGTTTGTTTGGGATGGGATAAGATGATGGAATTATTAATATCATGTTTGTTTGAGATGGGATTGGATTGGTAAAAGAAATTGGTAATGAGACGGGATTGGTAATGAGAAGACTATGAACACCAAGTCCCATGGGGTATTACTAATACCCCCTATGGAGCTCACTGCTCATCCCAACAGAGTAATAATCCGGTTATCAAACAAGAGTTTGGGAAGCCCTTGGGATTGGTAGTCCAATCTCAAGGCAGAGTCCTGTTATCAAACGGGTAAACTCATTACTCCGACTAAGCTCGTTTAAAACTCGACTTTACTCGTGTCAAACTTACAGTTTTCTTTTTCCGATTTTTTCTTACCGACTAGTAAGACCTCAAGGAGTTGTGGCCCTAGTGGGGAGATTTGTGGAGGGAACCAAAAAAAAAAGAACGATGGAAACACAAAGGAAAATGCCCTCCATTTTACCTTCCACAAATCTTATAGGCCTTCAAATTTGATCAATGTTTCATTGCAGCAACAGAGGCTGAACAACTTTTACCTTTAGAAATCCCAGTTGATTTGCCTCGCATCTGGCAACAACAAGGATTTACCCACCTTCACTTTGGAGCCATTAGACTGGCTGTCACTTTCCATGGTAAAAAAGGTTTGCCTGTCGCTTCCAGACTTGTTCTAGTAAACACCAGGTTTATGCAGTACCAACACGCATTTATTGCTACAGTCCAAACCACCTTAAATGCTGGAACTGTGATCTTTACCTTTTACCCCAATTTCAACATGCCTCTAGCAGATCCTCGTCTGCTATCAGCCTTGAAAGTGCAAATTCAAATTGGTGCTGCCTCCCAAATCTCTACCACATATGCAGCAACCCTTCACTACCAAATGACCTATCACCTCCAAAACCATGCTTTTAACATGTCCTTATCTTCCTCTACAGATAAAACCCTTTTCTTAACTGTTAATGCACCTCACCAAGCTTCATGTGTCCATGTTCCACATCCGATTTCCCGTCCTGAGCTTCTCAAGCTTCTCCCAGAGTCTTGGGTTACAGCTTATGAAAAAATTCAAAACAAGTCTATTCCTGTCCAATCGTCCAACCCACTTAGGAGTAGAGTAACAACTAACAAGCTGTAGGAGGAGGAGTAGCTAAATGATAGGTACCTCGTACTTTAATCTACTTATATGAACTAGATGTTGGTTTCAAACCTCATTCTTGCCAAAAACAAAAAGACTCTATTTGATAGGAGGGATTGGATTAGATGGGATTGAGGTCCAGGAATTATTAGTAAGGGGACTATTTGAGAGTATAGTCCCTCATATCTCATATTTGTTAGTGCATGGGATTCAACAACGGGCAAGGTCAATACCGTATGTCCTATGTTTGTTTTGAATACCGGTTGACAAGGATTAATGGCTTAATTGTCCATATTGCCCCTAGTGCAATTTATAGATGAGTGAAAAATTATTTCTAATCCCAACTACTCTTTACAACCACCTCAATTAGTTTGATCCAAAAAAAAAAAACCTTAATTTTTGATTGACTGTATTGCCCCCAAAGCAATTTACAAACCCAACCATATCCTTTTATAGTAGGACACAACACTCCACGAAGAAGACGGATGTTTTGGAAAAACCATCGAAAGGATTAAGTAAACCATCGAAAGTTTCTAACACACACACAAAAAACATATCGAAATTATTAGGCTTGTTTTCAAAATGTTTACATTTTACACAAAAAAAAAAAAAAAACAGACACACAGAGAAACGGAGAAATTATATGGCGGCTATTGGTTGATTCACATGTGTAACATAAAATGTAATTCACTGCTGTAAAGGAAATTGGTATGAAAAAATGTTGGAAAAGGAAAGGAAAGTGGTAGGGAAAAATAAATTGTAACGTAAAATGTAACAAAAAATGTAATTCACTGTTGTAAAGGAAAATGGTATAAAAAAATGAAATGTAACAAAATATATACATTTTTTTGGTCAAGGTCGGTGGAAAAAGTATTTTTCCAAAGAAGTGTAACAAAATTAATTTTTTAATTACATAGAATACCCCTAATGTGTTATTCCTAAGCCATCTAGGGGCATCTTGGTAATCTAATATCTCGCCCAGGGCTTCCCTTAATCCCAGGACTAATCCCCGCCAATGTGTTAGCTTTCCTTAATCCCAAGACTAATAGTCCCACACAACCCCCCATTGTTTTGTCCCAAGCTTGAAGGATAAGTAGTCCGGTAGGGACCCCCCCTAGAATAGCCCTAATGTGTTAGCTTCCCTTAATCCCAAGACTAATAGTCCCACACAACCCCCCATTGTTTTGTCCCAAGCTTGAAGGATAAGCAGTCCGGTAGGGACTAATACTCCCGGGATTAAAAACTACACAAACATGAAATTAGGAGAGATGAGGGGATTAATAGTCCAATCTCACCTTTAGTCCCCCTCAAATAGGGCCTTTATACTACTAGATGATTTGTTTTCTAGAATAGGGATCGTTTGTTTAGTTATTTATTCTTTTGCTCTCTTATAGCCCTTGGGCAGCGATTTTGGTAATCAAAAGAAAAAGTTTTCAGTTAGCATATTTAATGTAATTCAGATACGTCTATACTACCAACCAACGGTGACTAGCCCAGTTTGTCTTATATTTCACTAGCAGACGAATGAAACGATGAGTTAGAATCTTCTCATCCGCATGTAGGTGTTATTCCCTTTGTATTTTTTGAATTTATTTCTTCACTTTATGAGACTAATAGTTAGATTTGGCTTATAGTCATTATGAATTGTTTTTAGTTTTATGTAATTCTTATCCAGATCGATGGAATCGCTTGTAAGCAAATTTGTCATGTTAAAAAAAAAATAAATAAATTATTCCTATACAAGACATTCATCCCACATCAGCTTAACCAAAAAAAAAAAGGGAGTCACTTGACCGATGGCGCTATCCAATTGGGAACCCCCCGTCGTCTCCGCTTTACTCATCACTTGCTCCTCCATATCACACACAGATGACAGAACACGTTGACATCTGATCGAATTGGATTGAACTAGATTTTGATCATTGAATGACAACGCTCGAATCGTCTTCAACTGCCGAATCGAGCATGGACGCCGACGCCGGATCCAACTCCCACAGCCATCGCCAAAGCCCAACCCAAGCCACTTCCTCACACGCCGCCGCCGCGAACAACGCCTGCTCCCGCCGCAGCGGCGAAAAGGAAGAAGAAGAAAAAGAAAACTTCGCCAAGGAAGGCGGCGGTGCCGAGGTCTGGGGCGCCTTCACCGAGAACTTCCGCCAGGTGCAGTCGATTCTGGACCGGAACCGCGTGCTGATTCAACAGGTGAACGAGAACCACCGGTCGAAGATTCACAGCAATTTGGTGAAGAACGTTGCCCTGATTCAGGAGATCAACGGGAACATATCAAAGGTGGTGTCGCTCTACTCCAACCTCTCGTCTAATTTCTCGAGCGTGTTCCAGCATCGGGATGGTGGTCCAGAGGCTTGAATCCGTTTTGATTTCTGCAAAATTCAGTCCCCTATATATTTGTATGTTTGCACTCGTATTATCCTTGAATTGAGTAAAAGCCAATTTCAACTTAACTGTGTATGAGTGTGTGTGTGGCATTGATAGTGTGCTCTATCGTTAGCTATTGGATTTAGATGGTGTCAACTTAATCTTGTAGAATACTATCTTTGCTAATGATTTCCTGGGTTTTGTTTATGGGACTTCGGCGGCCAATGCTGGATTTTATGGAACATTGTGGTGATGCTTATTAGGTCTAGTTGTATGCTTCTTGCGGTTAAGTTGAAGAGGATAAACTCTTACATCCAATCCAGACCAATCGTACACACACTTTGTCTAATCCAGCCAATCTCACCGTCCTCACAAACTCAAGAAAAGTTAGAACAAAGCTTTTATAAATTTGCCTCGACAAGATTTGATAGAAGTTTCAAACGTGACACAGCAGAAGGTAACAAACTCTTAAGTCTCCTGCATTTAACTAGCAATGCTAAGGCCACGACTCTTTCTTCTAGTGCCACGACACTTTCTTTTCAGTGACCATCATACCCTCCTTCAGTTAAATTGAGACACTCTTTTCTAGTTTCTACTTCAAGTCTTCCTTAGATTTGAGTGGAGAAATCGAAGATCATGGCATGCCCTCTTCTCGCACACCAGTGACAAGCTTTCGATCTTTGTCTTGGATGTACGTGCAAATACAACATCCCTTCCTTCTCAGAAATAAGATAAACTACCCCATCTCTTCCAAGCCCTAAAATCGAGTTGTGGAAAGGAAGATAATGCTCGATCCCTATATCAGTGACGGCAATCGTGCACATCTTGCACCGTCAAGAGGTCTTTCACAGTTATCATCGGCACTAGAAAATATCTAGATGACGTTTGGTCATCCGCAGGCGTGGAAGTTTGACCCAGATCTGAATTCCAAAAATATTTGCAAGCATATGCAAATCAGTTAAAGACTTTAAAGTGAGAAGAGGAGTGAAAGAGGAAAGCAACAAGGGACCTGATGAGTAGTCGGTCTGGTTTGTGTACGCGAATAGGAGGAGGAAAACGAAGGAAAGACAAGTAGAACAAATCCGAGGCAAAACTGTTAGGCTACAAAAAATACTCGTGGCACTAAAAAAGTTGGTCATGGCATTAGCGCCACCCAATCGCTAAACCACCATTTATTGCTAACCAAGCCCAATGGATAATTACCACATTGTTACAAGCTGAAGAGATAGCCTAAATTGATGTGGTCAATACAAGCTGAAGTCGATAACACACACCCCGAACTCCTCTAGCCCATTCAAGCATACACTCTAGCTGTTAGTAATTGGAGTTTGTATTGACGATATAACAATCGAAAACGATATAGAGAGATGGCATATGGAATATTGAGGAGAGATCACATTTACTCCATGTGTTGGTAACTCTTAACAATTAAACCAGTATGTATACAACACAAGTCTGCATATAGTGAGTGTGTGTGAGAGAGAGAGAGTAATTAGTTACACATGTTCCGTGTACAATTTAAGAGACGTAGTCACAATGGTAGTTCACCACTATCCAAAATAACAACTTTGCTCCTAGGCGTGCCACTTTTTGTCCCCACGCCTTCAATCTTGAAGACAACATCCATCCCAGAAAGCACTTTGCCAAAAACAACGTGATGCCCATCCAACCTGAACGAAGAAAATGAAAGTCATTGCATGCGTCCAAAAACTATCCGAGGCCTAAGTATATAATCTGAATATATAATTTGAAATACCAGAAAACGCATTGTATTGATCCACAAGTTAGGCAAAATTTACCAATTCATACACCATCGAAATGCTAAACACTCAAGTTCTAGCATGGGTATGTCACAATGCCAAATGCCAAAGTCTACCCCATTCTTGACAGTTTTTACAAGTTAATGCTATTTATGATAATGATGCCTTTCTTGCCTACTTGCTAGCCTTTAGTGTAAAACAATCTTTTAAGCGGCACTGCGGCAGCATGTGACGGTATTGATGGTACATAAACCACTATTTCACAACAGATACACTAGCTTCCAAGTTACTTTTGTCCAACCCAAGGATATACAATATTATCCAAGACACAGATTCTACAACAGACGATAAAAGTATTATAGATGGGGAAAAATAACATTCACTTACCAGCTAGTTGTTACTGTAGTAATGAAGAATTGTGATCCATTGCTGTCTGGTCCTGCATTTGCCATAGACATAACTCCTGCGAACAGGAAGTTACGGAAGAAAGCATCAATGAGAATTCTAGTGGTATGCCTTCCATATCTGAAAGCCTCAACTTAGATGCAACCCATTTGAGTTCGGTGCTTGGAATGAGTTCCACACTTACCTAAGGCAGTGTGCTTTAGTTGAAAATTCTCATCAGCAAACTTGTCACCATAGATTGATTCTCCACCACGCCCATCACCCCAAGTAAAATCACCTCCTTGGATCATAAAACTGGGAATGATCCTATGGAACATGCTCCGTTTGTAATGGAGGCGCTTCCCACTTTTACCAGTTCCTTTCTCCCCTGAAATTAGAGCGATTGCTCGACATGTAATCAACAACTAAAACAACTCCACCCAATCATAGGGTACTAATTTCAAGAAGATAATGTTGTAAGCAATCTCTAGTACATTACCTATGTTTCCAAATAAACGGTCACATCTTACCACCGTCTTATCCTACAAATGAACGAGTGGGGAAGAAGAGCATTTGTATTACACTTGAACTCAAACTGTTTTTTGGCTTGGTACAAAATGGCTAGAACCCATCTCTATTTATACTACTCCATGGAAAACTTTAGTACAAAGATATTTTTATACAAGACAAACTTTGAGGTAATTCTAGAATTACACATGTGACTAATTCTCACAAAAAACTCTCAAGATAAACTCTCAAGATTTCACAAAGATATTCTAGAGCTTCTAGAGAAAGATATTTTAGAGTTTCTAAAAACTAGATTGGGTTTTGTTAATTGGAGTCTTGTCAATTGGACTTATTTGGACTTAACTTCCTCGTGCCAAAATACTAAATTTAGTTTATCCTTCAACAACGTTAATCATATTTAATATACATTTAAAAAAAAAAGATACACCTAATAACACTGATAAACTATGCTTACATTTAAAAAAAAAGTTTTTAAGATGCAAAATTTCAAGCCTCTCAACTGGGGCCTATTACATTAAGGCTTTTGTTCCCTTTGTTAGGAAAAGAAAAGTCAGGCAAAACACAATCGAAGTATGGTTCTTTCTTCTATACACGTCCTACATTGAGGTTGAATTCCTATCAAAAAGTTTGAAAGATGCCATAATTAGATCAAATGGCTTAGATTAACGCATTTCAGGTTTTACTTCTTGAAATAAGGTTCGACTTTTTCTCAATAAGTAATCATAGGATACATATCAAATTAGGATACGCATATAAATAGTAAGATACACACTCGTATCGTAGGATTTCTATACAAAAATGATACAAGGTGAGATACATACTGTTCTCCAAAGGAGACAATACAAATCGTAGGATATGTATCATTGATGTATCGTAGGTTTTTAACAACTATGCATGAGAAAGGGTATTAACCCACGAAATTTTCATCTTCAAAAAAGGAAGTAGCTTCCGTTAAGCACATAAAAGATAAACAAGGGATTAAAAGTTACTTAGGTACCAGTGCAAAGAGCGCGAAAGTTTTCTGCATGGAACACACAAAAAACAAATCAGTTGCTTACTTCCATAGTACTCCAAGTCAAGACATCAAAGATCAATTGTCTTAATGGTACAATACCTGCAGTTTTGGGGACTGTTTTCCCAAAGAGACCCATGATGATACGGCCTAAAAACAAATTGAACGTGAGTATGAAATATAAAATACTAAGGCAGCATCAATGAGAATCACAATTTATCATCACATGAAATACATGACTGATTGACTTCTGCTTCTACCAACTGGAAACCCCTAAAAAGAGGGAGAGTTAGCTAAAATCAGTTTACAGATGACATGTTTTGGAATTCTGCCGGAATGAGTTCCTACAACAGATACTTAACATTATCTTTCTGACAAGTATCTTGTTTTGCATGGAAGCCTCATGAAAGCCGAGTTATTTGATCCACAGCATTTGATGCATGCATGAGATCAGTTTGAGGATGGAATTAAGCTGAATGCCTCTTTGTATTAAAAAAACTACCTCTAATGGTGTTTGAAATTTTTTCTCATTTGCAGTAAGAAATCAATGTTTGGTTTTGAGGACTCTACTAACAAGAAGAGCATGTCCTTAAGTGCTATACTTAATGTATTGCAATAAGCCCATTCCTAGCTATCACTACAAAAAAAAAAATAAAAATTACCAAGTGCTAATGTTAATGTATTGACTGGGGCAAAAAAGGTTATACTTGAACTTGAAAAGAAACCTTAACCACCATGTGCAAACATGCAAGGAAAATCAAATGACATAGAGCATGTTAATTCTCAATAAATTGGATTCAGGTGGTTTGGTACTCATGAGTACAGTCTGAGCAATCCCCCTTAAGAGAATAAGCCAGACACCAACTTGTACAACATATTAACCCACCCTTCCAAATAATGACGTGAAACATAAAAGTTTCTCTTCCCACAAATCAACTAAAACCAGTGGCACAGCCTAACCATGCCTTCAACGTCGAATTCTAGACCAAAGAGAGAGGGTGTCCAAGAGAGAAACCACTTCCTCGCACTCGACATGCAGGGACGGGTACCCTGTTGTGTTTGGAGACACTCTCTTCTTAAGAAAAATTCTTCCCCCCTTCGCTATGAAGGTATTTCTCTGGGTAAGGATTATCCACTACATCCTTGAGAAAGGTAAAAGAAAACATTTGGCAACAATTTCTCCGTCAACAACCCCGGAGGACTCAACAAAACCAAATGCGAACCAATTAACTATCTTCAAATAGTTGCAATACACTCCTAGCTGGACTTTTATTGGTTCACAATTCTTATCCAATAAAAATTGGCAGAGCATGATTTGCATGTTAGCGTCAATCCACAATCATTTCTTCGACAGTAATTATAAAAAGACATCCATCGCACTCAACACGACCCGAAAAGGGCTTGCTTCTACACAACGAGACTGTAATCTTCTCATCGGCATGTGAAAACTTCCTTTTATTGCAAGTTGCAATCCTCATCCAAAAACAAGTGATGTAGACTTCAACTGACAAATAAACAGCGGTTGCAGCAAGATTACCCAAACAATTGTCTTTAGTGCATTTTTCCAACGATGTAGAAACTAAGACCTATTGCGAAGATTTTGAACTTAGTTCATTATTCGCTGTCGTTGTTTATGTCATTCAACACAAAAATAAACCAAAATGAAGTAGAAGCTGATAAGGTTAGGCATTTGCATATAGAAAAAGTAAAACGTAAAACGCAAAATGCACTTTGATCTCCACATAATAAAGATAACAAAGGAGTACCGGCAGACTTGCCACCAATCTCGACATCGAAGTAAACCTTGTGCGTTACCTCTTCTAAAGTGCCCTCGGCTTTATTTTCCTAATAAACAAAATAACTCAAATTCAAACTTCAAATGCACAATTACCACCCTATCAACAGTAAGATGAACTTAAATTTCAGTGACCTCGGTAGTGAGCTCGCCGCCGTTGACCTTGTGCTCCGACGAGACTACGTCATCGCTCAACCGACTCTACAAACAAAAGCAATTAATCCGAGAGAGATCTGAAAACTGTGGGATGAGAGTAGCTTTGAGTATTTTGCCATAAAAAGGGGGAACAATTATTGAATCAAATGAAACAGACGATGGGAATGAAATTGGTGAGTACCAGAATGATAACTAGGGTTCCTGTACTATCCCTAATTTTTAATTATGGTTTATGTTAATTATGTGGCATGTTTAAGGCTTGATATGTGAAATTAGGCTTAATTTGCTAGTTAAATAAACATTGGAACATAAGTTGGCATGAGGCACGCATGCACACGATAATTTTTCTCAAGTCAAGCAAAACAAAGCTAAGTCTTTCACGTTTCTTTTCCTTGTGCCTATCAAAAACGTAGAGAGAGAGAGAGAACCGGCTGGAAGGAAAGAAAAAGAAGGAAAAATTGGGGAAAACCTTGTTTAGCTTAGAATTGAAGAGTAAACTTGGTAATCCTTACATCTCTTACTTGAATTCATGTTTTGTATGTTGAATTCCATGCTTTAGTAGTTGTATTTCATGTTTAGTTGATGAATTTTGTTGGATTGGAGTAGCAAAATTTCGTGTATGAAGCATGTGTACCTAACAGTTTCCTGACAGCAAACTGGGTCTCCGTTTTTACGTAATTTCTCATTTGTAAACTTTGAATTAGGTTTCGGTTCCTTCACAAGTTAGAAAGTAGACTTAAAGCTCGTTCTTTTGCCGCTGGAATCGCCCCAAACCGTTGAGAATTCAATTTATAGTGATTTTCCAAAGTTTGGGTTGAAACTAGGAAATCTGCAGAGTAGAAATTTCATGTCTGTCCTGATTTCGTGGATTTTTTTGAGGTAGTTCCTAAGCTCCAAAAATTATGAAATTTTTATAGAGAGTTCCTCTATGAATCCTTTATCTATGGTAAAAATTTCGGGATCAAATTTGAAGTATTGAATTCTGTAAAAATTCGTGACCATGTGGTGCGCAGTTTAGGACCGTGCTGACTGCACAGACACGTGTTGGGGAAACGGCCATAATTTTGAGCTCGGGTGATGAAATTGCGATCCGATTTCTGATTTTGAACCTAGACTCGTAGACCTAAAAAAAATGCATGAAGATTGTGTCTTATTTCTTCCCGTGCAAAGTCAGATTTTAGGTTGAAATTGATGGAATTGCAGATTCTGAAATTATTTCCTGAGATTGGTTGTTTAACTTCATATCTTTCACCCTAGGACCTTATGTTCATTAAAAATATACTTGTTAGACATCTTCTAATCATGTTTTATTTGCCTAATTATTTTAGGAAGCTCGGGTGGTTCGTAGAGCCAAGGTGAGTGATTTAATACCTAAACACATGGTTTGAACTTGTTTTTCCTATCAATCTTATTTGAACATGTTTATAAATTTTGTACTCCATGGATACCAATGGAAGGTGGATTTATTTGTGAAATGTTTGCGAATCTATTTAATGGCATTCCCAACGTCCGGTCTTGCTAGGGGACGGCTTAATGGCTAGCAAGGGTGTTTGAGGTTGGTTTGTGATTTGGGATAATGCATAGACGTCTGGCTTATCCACTACCGGGGACGCCCGGTAGCTTTTGAATTTTGAATAGCGGAATGTGCATTATATTTGGCTTATGGTTTTGAGTACTTTGTTTTGAATTATTATCAAATTATTTTCCAATGTCCATGGAAGGCATGTGCGTTAAGTATTAATCATTCACACGAGCTTTGGCTTATGGATTTTCTTTTCCACCTTTCAGGAAATGACGAGTAGGGTGGCGTGGTGTTTATTTTTGGGACGTGTAGAATTTTTTGGAAACTTGCAGAAAGGAAGTTATGATTGTCGACACTTGGCTTGTACATAGCTTGTTAGCTTTTGAATTTGTAAGTAAGCACACAGCTCCGGGAGGTTTATCTTTTGGTTTGTAAAGCCTAAGTAAAGTAAGACTTTGGTTCGTTATCAATGAAAGTAGTCTTTTGCTTCCGCTGTTAAGTTAGTCCCTTTTGATTATCGTTTGCTTAAGTGATATTTGGTTTGTTATTTGGCCTGAGTGAGAAATCACTGGCATTTGTCATGATTAGGACCTCAAGGGGCGGGTTAGGGTCGTGACAGTTCCGACGAGAACCAGCATCCAGAGGAGGGCTACCGGAAGCAACCTGTTTCTGTTGATCATCTTCCAAATTATGGTTTCTTGACCCTAGACTTGAGGGGTTCAAGGTCGGAGCTCCGGCAAGCGTAAGTAACGACCCAAGTTGTAAGTTTCGACCCAGTTGTAAGTCTCACTTGCAATTGTAAGTTTCGACCCAAGTTGCAAGTCAACTTTTTAACTTCAAACAAACCAGGGGAGGTGTTGAGTGAGAAGAAAATATAGGTTTCCTCCAGATCTGCTCTATTTAGAGCATCCTCCAGCCTTCACCAATATTTTTACTCAAATTTGAGTCAAATTTTGAGTAAAAATCCATTTTAAGTATACACATCTCCAACCATTAAACCCAAATTTTATCCATATATATATATATATTATTTTTAATGGCATAATGGTTAATAAGGTAAAACAATCAAATCCAAAATGAGGAGGCCTAATATTTTTCTCTCTCTGTCTCTGTCTCTCCCTCCCCAAGAATCAAACTCAAAAATTTTTTCACACAAGACTCAGAACCGAACACAACAACAAAAAACAACTCTGAAACTAGTTCATCATCATCATCGGAGGCCAAAAGATAACGACAACTCTGGGGGACTCAGGACGGCTTAGAGGTCACAATGCCATTGCCACTTTCTGCATCACCTCTCAGACCGCCGGCCCTCGGCCTTCCGCCACGTCGGGTCTCTCTCTCCCTCCTCCTCCCTCTCTCTCTCTCTCTCTCTCTCTCTCTCTCTCTAACTAGCCGTTGGAGAAATGGGTCAAGGCAAAAGTTGTCTCAGATTTGGGCAAAAAAATAGGTAAAACCCAAAATGGGGAAGGGTTTGGGTTAAAGATTGGAGGGAGATTTTTATGATTTTTGCCCCATTTTTAAATTTGAGTCTTAAAATGGGTTAAGGCTGGAGATGCTCTTACAATATTTGGGGAGGTGTACGGAGGTGGTCTTTCTTTCATTTTCTAATAAAAAAAATACAAATGGAAACTATGTATGGTGGTGAGTTGCCAAGGGTATTAGCTAGGTTTGGTGAATCAACTCTCATGAGTTATTAATAAACTCGTTAGATTCATGGTCCGCTAAGGGCATGTACACAAGAGTAGGTAAATTCATCTTTATAGTCATTTTATCTACTCAAAGCCACAAAAACAACTTGCACTAGCCTCTTTAAACACTGAGGTACTTTCCCTTTCCAAAAAATTTTCAGTAAAACTAGAGAGCCACTATTCATAAGCAAACCATTAAAATATTACTCCCGTCGTTCTAAATTAATAGTCCATTTTGGTCTCCAATGCGTTTTTTAAATTGTTAATATCTTTCAATCTATAATAAATTTTATGTGCAATATGGATCTCATATGATAGATCTCAATTAGTTCTATTATACAAAATTTTTAAAATTTTTAAAGACATTGTAGATTGAAAGATATTAACATTTTAAAAGTCGTATTGGAGACCGAACCGGACTATTAATTTGGAACGGAGGGAGTATTCTTCTTCTCTCTCCTCCTTATCACTCCCTCATTCTCTCTCTACCACTCTCTCTGTCTCCCCCTTTTTTAGTATATTTAATAAGGATAGAGAGGTATAATAAAGAGGATTGGTGTGTGGTTGAGAGGAATTTGAGTAGGTAAAATGGAAAAAAGTGAATTATTGTGGAGGAAAATACCTTTTGTTGGTGTACATGCTCTAAGGTGGTGTTCCACTTTTTGAAAAAGTGCTTTTTTTTCAAAATAAGGTAATTAATTTCAAACTCAAATATAATAAAAATAAAAAAATAATAATTTTTTATACCGTTTAAAAGATATTAATGAGATTTATCAAATAAGATCCATTTTAGTAGAAAAATTATTTGCGTAAATACATGATTTTTGAACTTAAAATTACCTTCTTTTTCAAAAAGTAGTTTTTTAACAAATGTTGTACACCACCTAAATCACCTTTGAAAGCAACAACCTCGTTAATATTCTACCACAACATATTTATGATTTGACGAGTCATAATTTGGTTCTTAAATTGACTTATACAACCGACCTCCACGGGGGACTCGGAATGGTAGACACGAGGACCGCTCGGCAAAGCTGAGCACAGTACCAAATGATATGGAACGGTTCACTTTATTTTTATACAAGTAGAATCAAATCTCTTACATTGCGCGATCAGGAAGGATTTAAGAAGACACCTTTAGAAATGATATATATCGTTAAGAAATTCAAATCATCTTAAACCTCTCCTCAACCACACTCTTCTTTCCCAAGTATGCAAGGTATTCATATACTTTATTACTCCCGACTCGCCTAATCCCCGAAGAGATCGTTGCTAAAAATTCCGTCGGTCTTTTAGACTCGTTTTGCAAGAACCTCGTCAGAGCGCTTGGATCAACTATCCTGATTTCCGCATCATAGCCGATCTATGAACGACACGGAAAAGGGGAAGAAAAATCCCTTTAATTAGACTCGGCACTTGTTTATGACTTCCCCATCTATCAGATCACCCCTTACACAAAATATTCTCTCTTACAGTAAAATTTTGTTTATCAGATCAACCATCTTAATTAAGAAGAGTTGGCGCTTGGAAATGGGAAAATTATTCAGGAATTTGGACCTGTCATGAAATAACCGGTCTCAATTAATCACGATTAGTTATTCGAAGAGAATGCAACCAGAACTTCTGTATTACTTGAATCATCTCATTCATTCAGAAGTTCAAAAGATATGTTTTGAGAAAAGTGAAAAAATATCTCAAATATCCTAAATATCTCATCGCTTAAAGCAGTAATCAATAATGGTAGAGGCCTATCACATAGAATCTTTAAGAGGTCATGCATGCGTGTGGCGGTATAGATTAATGATGCTAAATGAGTTGAAGTATACGTGCTAGCAAACTGAGCCATTATTTGGTTTCAATAAAAATGTAATCTCATATATCAAAATATTATTAGAGGTATAGACTTATCAATTATCTCTTGGATTCATATGTTTGACCAATTTTAGGTAACAAAATTGACTACGCATAAATTGCATACAATGGATTATCCATTTGGTGTTTTGATAAATATTTTACAATTAAATAATGATAGGTTATATGATACAAAATATGAGATAACTAGGGTTTGTCTGTGCCTGAAAGCACGGCATAATGCATTTTGAACACAAATAAAAGGGAAATTTTTAGAAATGGACATTCTAGTTTCACTTGAGTCTCATTTTCGTCCTCCAAGTATTAATTGCAATTCTTTTGCCTTTGAATTTGGTTTTCATATCAAGTTAGTCCAATTGATAACGTTTGTCAGCCAAATTAGAAGGAAAAAATCAAATTGAAGGCAGGCGTCATCAATTGGACCAACTTGATTCGAACTGCAGTGTCCTAATTGCTATCAATATGATTTTTTCTATTCAGTTTGGCTTACAGAAGTTATCAATTGGACCAATTTGGTACAAAAATCAAACTTGAAGATCAAAAGAGTTGTAATTGATACTTGGATGACAGAAATGAGACTCGGATGAAACTAAGAGCACCATTTGTATAAATTTCCCATAAAATGAAATACGAAAATGAATTACGCATTTTGAACACAAATAAAAAGTTAGAGACTACAACTTTTTTGTTTTTGTTTTCTCCTTATTGAATTTTTTCGTGTTTGTTAATTTTGCGTTAAGTTTTTATATAGTGTATTATTGTTTTGTCCCGATGAGGAAAATAAAATAAAAAAATTTTAAGACTTTTACACAAGTAATTTTTAAAAATATTCAAGAAAAAATTCAAAAAGCATTCACAATAAAAAGTTATAAGAGAGAGAGAGAGAGAGAGAGAGAGAGAGAGAGAGAGAGAGAGAGAGAGAAATTTGGAATTAAATACTAAGTGTTCTTCACACGGTTATCACGCATGAGAAAGCAGGAAACAAAGAACCAGTCCACTGGCATAGCAAATCTGTATATAGATTGCACATAGATTTTTATATGGGGTTCACTATGGATCTCATACAAATAATTCGAGCCGTTCAATATGTTTAAAACATTTTTTTAAGAGCCTCTACTAAAAAATAGCTCAATCCGATACTTATAAGTGCTTGATTTAATTATCTAACTTTTCATTCAAGTTTTTAGAGAATGAAAAGTTAGACGATTAGATCAAGTATTTATAGGTATCGGATTGAACTGATTTTTCGCTAAGGCCCTTGAAAAAATGTTTTAAATATAATGAACAACTCGAATTACTTGTGTGGAACCCTTAGTGGATCCCACATAAAAATATGTACACAGATTGTGCACAGATTTACTGTGCAAGTAGACTTTCTGGGAAACAAATGGAACAAGAAAGCCATGAAAATTCCTGGAAAAGCCAGAAGAGAAATGGCGGGAATGAGAAACGCGTGAAACGGGAGACAATAGTAGTAGTAGTATTTTAAGGCATCGTTATTAAATTAAACAATTTAAAAGAAAGGCAGTCATAACGATTCCATCTTCAATCAAAAAAAACTCCCCAAAAAAGGCTCACCCGAGGGAAGTCCCTCCCAAAGTCGAGGACGTGTAATTATCCTAATCGAATTTTCTACCCCCACCCGCGTCATCTCCCTCCGGCGAACAAATCCCAACGCAACACAACAAAAATCAACACACCCAATACACGGAATCTCTTTCTTTTGGTAATAAAGTTCCGCTTTCAGATCATTCGATATTCGATACATACATTGGAGAGAGAGAGAGAGAGAGAGAGAATGAAGGAAACGGGGAGTTTGAATTACAAGATGTTCGGATGCATAACGAGGAAGTTCAGGATCCACGACGCGGAGCCGCCGCCGGACGTGAAGGTGGCCTACGCAAAGTACGCGGGGAGTGGTGGGTCAACGGAGATGTCGGCCGATCAGTTCGTCCGGTTCCTGGCCGAGTTTCAGGGGGAGGAAGTCAGTAGTGTCTCCGACGCGGATCGAATCATCCACAATGTCCTCGATCGGCGACACCACCTCACCGCCGAGTCCACTCACCAAGGCCTCACTCTCGACGATTTCTTTCACTACCTCTTGTTCGACGATCTCAATGGCCCCCTCCCCATCAAATCACAGGTCCTCTCTCTCTCTCTCTCTCTCTCTCATAGGGTATGATGCATGGTTGGACCTAAAGTATGGCCCTGGAGAGTGAGATTTGCAGATAGGGGTTCATTTAGTTGACAATGGCCCTGAGAAAATTTCAGCAATCTAAATAGGAGTATTTCAGTATTTTTTAAAATTTTTTTGGAGCAGTTTTACTGCTTTCCATAACACGATATTGCATGGCTTTCGGTTCTATAGCAAAGAGATGTCCATACTAAAATATCGGTACAACATCATTTGGTGCCAATAGTTAGTACTGTGCTATTCGTTTTTCGACATAAATTGCTTGTCATTAATGGAATTGTGGAAGTATGTAGATGGCAAAGAGACTGAATTACAGAGTTCTTTTTTTTTTTTTTTTCTTTTTTAAAGTTTGCTCGATTGCCTATAACAAATACTTTTGGGATACAATCAACTGGATGAAGTGGATCGACGTAGTTGATCCCATGTCATTGGCATGAAGGTTTGTTGATTTGAGTTCCTTAACAATAGAAATCAATGGAGAAAGCCCATTTAAAACGTTTGAAAGGCAAGCATTTGGGGAGGTAATGAGGTAGTGCTTCTGCACCTTTTCTGTGGATCGGTGGCCTAGTAGAAAGCAGTATACAATATCCATCTATTCTTGAACTCACGTTTTACGCAAAAGGGGAGGAGGACCATTTTTCTGCTCCTGTTACAGGGAATCAAAAGTAGTCGTCAGTGACTGAGTCTATGAATATCGCTGTGACCATCATTTCCCTTTGATGAAGAAGCTCATTATCCTTTAGATTCTGGCTAATTCAGTGACTAGGTTTATTGGGATTTCAGCTTGTAGCTCTTCCTCGAAGTGTGGAATTGAGTTCTGCTTTACATCAATGTTACGTGCTTCTGACTTCTGAGTACTGAACCATTCTTTTCTGTTATTATTTTTCATTCTAAAATTTGTATTATGTTTGTATATTCGAGCTAGAGTGCCTTGACACTAGCTTGAAAAAGTTTAAATCTGCTATTGACAACTTGTGTCATTTCAGGTACACCATGACATGACTGCTCCGTTGCAGCATTATTTCATATATACGGGTCACAATTCGTACCTAACAGGAAACCAACTGAGCAGTGAGTGTAGCGTTACACCAATCATAAAGGCTCTGCAAAGAGGTGTGAGGGTAATAGAGCTAGATTTGTGGCCAAATTCTGCAAAAGATGAAGTTCACGTTCTTCACGGAAGGTGTGAATTCATTCCAGATTGGTCCTTTTCTGAGTCAATCACCTACATACGAATAGTTGTGGTTGTATTGGAAATACTTTCGTTGTATACCTGGTCAGGAATAGAATGTCATGATAGATATCTGCTTAACCTTTATTGAAATTTCTAAACTTCATCAAGCTTTTCATAATTATTTGAAGGGAAGGTTTTCAGGACGTTGGTTTCTCTGTCATATGCAAATTTCCATACCAAATGTTGATTTTTCATGGGACACATCATAGAAGGCATTGTAACTTAGAATGAGAACTGATTCTTAGATGTCCCATTCTGAGAATTAATGAGACACTCATGTTAACTTTGCCTTGCATCCTATTGCATTTGAAATATGGATTGTTAATTTGAGCTCATGAAGATAAACATAAACAAATTTCATGTACGTTTCATTTTCTGAAGTTCATTACCGACTGGTATTAACGTTTGGAAAAATCTCGACTTCTGAATGAATCTAGGACCCTGACGACGCCTGTGTCACTGATCAAATGCTTGAAGTCCATCAAAGAATATGCTTTTGTTAAATCTCCATACCCTGTTATAATAACTTTGGAGGACCACCTTACAGCTGACCTTCAGGCTAAGGTTGCAGAGGTTAGCTTTCCCTCTACACCTCTTTTACTTTCACAATTCATAATTCCACCATAACTTTGGTTTGACGTTAACCTAATTAAATCTCCCTCCAGATGGTCACGCAAACTTTTGGAGAACTGTTGTATTACCCTGAGTCCGGGTGCTTAGAAGAATTCCCTTCACCAGAAGACTTAAAAAATCGAATTATTCTTTCAACCAAACCACCAAAAGAATACCTTGAATCTAAGCCTGAAAATTGCCCACAAAAAGAGAGGTATTCATCTGATGAAGCATCACTGGGAAAGGAATCAGAGGACCAAACAGCTGAGCCAGATCCTGATGACAAGGTGAACTCAAAACTAAATTTATTTCATCAGTTTATTTAGTTGAAATGAAAAAAACTTTATTGTGTTATGGGTTCTAAGGTTCTCAGTTACTTCCACACCTTAGAATTTCATTATTGTTGGCAGAATGACACTGATCAGGATGACGAAGACAGTGATGGCTGTGAGTCGAAATCATGCCAGCTTGGAGCAGCTCAATACAAGCATCTAATTGCAATTCGAGCTGGGAAACCAAAGAATGGGTTGAGAGAGGCATTAAGGGGTGGACTTGATAAAGTTGAACGCCTTAGCTTGAGTGAAAAAGCACTTCAAAGGGCAGCTACAAATTATGGAACTGATCTTGTGAGGTAGCCACAATGCTGTATTTGCTTAACTCCAAGAACTAAGTTCAAATGTTAAACTTTTCTGCTTAAGTGGGCGAGTGGAATGCTGATTTGTTTCTTTTTTATTACTATTATTTTGATATTCTCCTTTTTCCTTCATAGGTTCACACAGAAGAATATTCTGAGGGTATATCCAAAGGGGAGCCGGGTCACCTCCTCAAATTTCAAGCCACTTATTGCATGGATGCATGGAGCTCAGATGGTCGCAGTTAATATGCAGGTTGGTTTCAAGGTTCTGTGTTAATTGTTGATACCAGATGTGCAAAAAAATAAAATGGTAAGACTGTAAGAGAGGCAGAAAGTACATGGAGTTTGTTCTCTCAAGTACTAAAACAAAAAATCAGGTCACTGTTAAAATCTAACTTGCTGACTGCATGTCAAATTTGTGGAGTATGTGCACTGCCTATAGATGTTCTATGTGCTCTATGCACTAACCAACCTCGGTTGTGCAGTCCTATGTTACCAGGGAACTCTACTACCCTAGCGAATTACGTTTTGGTACGAACGTTCCAAAACACGGTACCCTACTGTTCCAAAACGGTAAATTTATGCCTTGTTTGGTTTGGTTTTTAGAAAAAAAAAAAATTCCAACTCAAATAATACTCATTACCCCATCTTTCAATCATTACTCTCCACTTATTACCCTTATCTCCAATCATTATTCTCATTTCTCTCTCTATCTCTCTCCACTCATTACCCCTACTTCCAATCATTACTCTATTTCTCTCTCCTCATAATCCCAAAAAAATTCTCAAAAACTCATCCAAACACAGCATTAGCGATCCGAAGCGATCCTCAAATTGTCAACTTATAATGGTAAAAATAGAGAGAAAATGGAATTTCGGTGGGGGAAAGTGTAAAAAGTTCAGTCTTTATACTCCTAGAAATTTGTTTTGTGTGAATAATTTGACAAACAATGTTTAGTTGCACTGGATGTTTATCGCTTGGAAGAGTAAGTTCTAGTTTTGTTATCTATAGAAGCCTACCCCTAGCATACCACAATTTAAGCATGTGGCATATCGCATTCCCGTTCCTCGAACCGGAACAATTCGCTTTCCAGGTGACATAGGTGCAGTCATACTCGTTAGGCGAGGTAACTGAGGTTACTTTCCGCTCGCAAGGCCTTGCTAAGCTCCTGGGTTTGTCCAAAACTTTAGTATTTTACTCTAATTCATCAGATAAAAACCCTTAAGTTGGATTACTTTGCAGTGGCTTGAGATTAAAGTGGTGTGGGTGCCATATCCTATATTAATCATCACCTTTTATTTCCAACTCTATGATTCCCCTCTCTCTTCCTCGTACATGTAAATAGTAGAAAACCACAATACAAAATGAGTTAATAACTTTTGTTGTTTCATTGAGAATAGGGATATGGAAAATCACTCTACTTGATCCACGGGATGTTCAGATCCAATGGAGGGTGTGGTTATGTGAAGAAACCTGATTTTCTCATGATGAGAGGTCCGAGTAATGAGGTGTTGGATCCTAAAACAGCACTGCTGGTGAAGAAAACTTTAAAGGTTAGTGTCTCAAAATGGCTTGATAGTGAATATCATTTGTCCAGTGATAGATTTGCGAGTATTCAAGTACTCGTCTTTCTTGACAGGTAAGAGTATATATGGGGGATGGATGGCGTCTGGATTTTAGTCCTACACACTTTGACACGTACTCACCCCCAGACTTCTACACAAAGGTTAGTAGGGTTACGTTCTGTTTTGTTGGCTAAATGACACAATTCTGGTCAATAGTTGGTATTTCTTGCTATGTGCACTTCAAAAAATCTCTATGGAAATCTGCGTATCTCGTATTTACTAGATACTGCTGGTTTGACAGTCTATTAGTTGATTGATTTACATTTATTTGGCAAGTACAGTTTTGGAAGTTCCATCCATTTCTAATATTTATGCGGAAACAACTTCTTGTGTTAGCATGTAACTTTAGAAACTATGCTATTCAGATTTGTCCACTTTCTTACATAAATTCCATGTAAAGTTTTCCATAACGGTGTTACACATAATGAAAGCCCAATAATATTAGGACTAGAACTGTCATGATTCTCACAATACATAAACATAATGTGGAAAAACATTAGCATAAATTGCATAATTGACATACCTGGATTCATTAGATAGAATCATGTTGGATCCAAGAGTTACTTGAACTCTTTGGAGAAAGAAGATTTCTCTTTGTTAACCATTAAACACTTTAGATCAGACTCAGTCGAAGAGATGGGGAAAGCCTCAGGAAAAAACACTCATGGTCAGGGAGAGGACCTCTGCCCTATATATACAATTACACTCATCTACCCATCAATAATGAGGGTAAATAAATGTGTTGCAGCTCATCCCTCGCGCATTTGGATCTCACCGACACATTAGGATGAGAATGGAGAGAGGTTGGACTGGCAACCCACTTTACATCCATAATCCCGTGGGTCAGAAACGATAATGCTTACATTCCATACATATACATGTTTCAGTTAAAGCCAAGAAATACTTATCATTCTACTGTTTGATCTGTTTTGCAGGTTTATGTCGTAGGAGTGCCGGCAGATTCAGTCAAGAAGAAAACGAGGGTGATTGAGGATGACTGGGCTCCTGTTTGGGATGAAGAGTTCACATTCCCGTTGACGGTTCCAGAGCTGGCTCTACTTCGAATTGAAGTCAGAGAATATGACAAGACGGAGAAGGATGATTTTGGTGGGCAGACATGTTTGCCTGTCTCGGAGCTAAGACCCGGGATCCGAGCAGTCCCTCTCTACGACGAGAAGGGGGAGAAATATAAATCAGTAAAGCTTCTTATGCGGTTTCAGTTTGTATGAGTTTCGAGACTTTTTTTCTGTTCTTCTCATACACACACGCTTGAACTCGTTACTAGATTGTGTACTAGGGTTGCTGTCTTGTAATTTGGTGTAAAACAGTAAAAGATGAAGAGGAAATAAAGGAAGTTGATGGATGAAGATGATTATTGTACTGTCACCCAGTTTGCTCTTTTGTACTGTAAATTTGAACTATGGTGAGCAAATATGCAGTTTTGGAGTATTATTAGCTCCCATCCACACAGGTGATTTTCTATGACCCAAGCCATGATTCATGAAGTACATTTCGGCTAGACTTCAATGAAGTGAAGTAAAGTCGCATTTGGAAATAAGTTAAAAACTGAAAACCATTTTGAGCAATGTTTTTTGCCGGACCATTTTCAGCAACTGGATTTTTTTGGGAAACCACTACCAATTTTGCGGGGTCAGCTCCCCTCCATACCTTAATCCACTATCTCCTTCATACTCTTTTTTGCGGCCTCATCTCAAATCCACAATAATAATCCAAATTGTTGATCTCAAACACTACGCAAAGAAAAACATTTATGTGAAAGATAACTTTTTTGGGGTAAGATAATTCTATTACAAACAAACCGCACCAAAAATAAGGCCTAGGGAGTATCCATGAGAACCCAAGCTACAAAACAAGATCTTAAACCCCAAATTAACACAATCATCTTGTTTGGATATCAATAGTTTTGTGAATGAATTGTATGAAATAAACGACAAAAATACTATTTTAACTTAAACTGAACAATTTGTACGACTTATTCACATATTCATCAATATCAATGAAGCTGATTTTTTTACAATAATGTTCTTTTGTCTGTAATATTTGAGATAACGGTTTTGATCATTAAAGTGAGCTCGGTCTGGACCCGCAAAAAGGGAATATGGTGGATTAAGGTATGGAAGGAAGCTAATCCCTTCCATGTACCACATAGAGAGGAGTTAGGACCAAATGCTAACCACGAGTTGCTCGCTAAGCACAACTTTAGGTATATAACAAGTCGAATTACGCGCGAAATGATTAAAAGTATCTTGAAATTTTTACTATTCAATATTATATGCATCTTAACATTATAAAGTCTATGGTTGTACGTTAGCCCGATTAACACGAGTAGAAAAAACAACTAGAGGCCGTGATTGTTATCACCCTTGAACAAAAATTATATGTGTCTCTTTTAAGGGTCCACCAAGAAAAATTGTGTAATTTTCAGATAAAACAATGACATAATTTTGCGCATAACTCAAATATATATTTTTTTTTTGCAGCAATTCAAAAAATTAGTGAATTCTTTAATTTTGTATTTTGGGAAATTAAAAGATTTACCAAATACTATAATTTAATTGTATTTAACAATTATTCAATAATTTTTGTTTGATGAACCACAAAATAACAGGAGTTGAAAGGAACATTAGAATGGAAATTATGCGCGTAGACCAGTTGAAAACACCAACTCCGACAAAACACAAACCTAAACCCAAAAAAAAACACTTCTCCGAAATCCCCAAAATGTCCTCACCCACCCGCTCCCCACCAGACTCCGACGCCGACTCCGACACCTCCAGCCCCACCTCCTCCTCCTCTCTCCGCCACCCCGACCTCTCCTCCGCCATCTTCCGCTCCTACACCGACCACTCCTCCCCCGACCTCTCCAAGATCCAATCCTTCCTAACCTCCTCCCGCTCCGGCGCCCTCTCCTGCCTCATCTGCCTCGACCCCATTCGCCCCTCCCACCCCACCTGGTCCTGCCTCTCCGGCTGCCACGCCGTCTTCCACCTCCCCTGCATCCAGTCCTGGGCCCGCCAGTCCTCCAACCTCTCCTCCTCCCGCGCCGCCTCCCGCCTCCCCATCTCCGCCTCCAAAGCCGACGAGATCTCCCTCTGGAGCTGCCCCAAATGCCGCCTCGACTACCCCAAAACCCTAATCCCCAGGACCTACGTCTGCTTCTGCGGCAAATTGGAGAACCCCCCGCACGATCCCTGGATCTTACCCCACTCGTGCGGGGAGATTTGTGACCGGCGCTTAAAGCGCAATTGCGGGCATCACTGTCTCCTTTTGTGCCACCCCGGCCCCTGCCCGTCCTGCCCGAAGCTCGTGAAATCGCGGTGCTTCTGCGGGGGCCTGGAGGACGTCAGGCGGTGCGGATTCAAGGATTTCTCCTGCAATGGGGTCTGTGGTAAGTTACTGGATTGCGAGAAACACCGGTGTGGGGAGATTTGCCACGAGGGCGGGTGCCCGCCTTGTAAGGCTAAGGGTGTTTATAGGTGCCAATGCGGGCGGTTGAAGGAGGAGAGGGAGTGTTGTGATAGGGATTTCCGTTGTGGGGATCCATGCGGGGAAATGCTCGGGTGCGGGAAACATTTTTGCGGGAGAGGGTGTCATGTGGGGGAATGTGGGGAGTGCCCGCTCCAGGGGAAGCGGGGCTGCCCTTGCGGGAAGAGAGTGTATGAAGGGATGGCTTGTGATGTTTTGGTGCCCCTTTGTGGGGCAACTTGTGGTAAGATGTTGAGTTGCGGTTATCACAGGTGCCCAGAGAGGTGCCACCGGGGACCCTGCGTTGAGACGTGCAGAGTTGTGGTTGTCAAGTCGTGCCGGTGTGGGAGCTTGAAGAAAGAGGTAAGAACCCTAGCCACTGTACTGATATTTCGATCACTTTGAGTTGTGAATAAATGCTTGTATTGTGTTTATGTCTAGAGATAGTAGGAATCGAACACTCTGAATTGAATATAGAATAGGTTCCTTGTTGTCAAGATTTGGCCTGTGAGAGGAAGTGCCAGACTTTGCGGGATTGTGGACGCCATGCTTGTAAGCGGCGCTGCTGTGATGGGGACTGTCCGCCTTGCTCAGAGGTATGTCTCACTTTTCAGTCATATTTTTTGTTCTCCATTTGACAATTTCACAGCTCTGCTGATTTTGTAAGTGTCAGGTTTGTGACAGGAGACTTAGGTGTAAGAACCATAAATGTCCTGCTCCATGCCACAGGTATGTCGTACTGTTTTAATTTATTTTTGTAGCACATAAGAAAAAGGTTCCTTGCCTGCTTATTACAAAAAGAGTGATACATGCACCAATATTTTTGCTACATTCTTTGTATTGGAAACCATTATGGGGATTTTTAAAACTAATATTCCCTGTTTCCTTACCATTGAAGTCCTGTAGTCCCTCTCCTTGCCAACTTCTTGTTGGTGATAACCTGGGTAACAGGTCGTGTCGGGTCGTGTTCGTGTCAGTCGGGTTTGTGTCACAAACTACCCAACCCGACCCCGACCCATTTAGAATTCGTGTTTCTCGAGTCGTGTCATTTTCGTGTTTCGTGTCAGAAATGCTCAACCATAAACCGTTAATTTCGTGTTCGGTTTGTGTCGTGTTATCGTGTCCATTGCCTAACTCTATATAGAATTACAAATATACCATATATTATATATAAATGTTCGTGTTAATGGGTGACATAGATTAGTAATCGTGTTGGTCGTGTCAATTTCGTGTCTCGCATGTTCAACCCGACCCCGACCCATTTAGAATTCGTATTTCTCGAGTCGTGTCATTTTCACGTTTCGTGTCAGAAATGTTCAACCCTAACCCGCTAACTTCGTGTCCGGTTCGTGTCGTGTTATCGTGTTTCGTGTTCGTCGCCCAGGTCTAAATTTCCTGTCTTTATTATTGTTATTTGCTTTTCACATTATATTTTAATACTAAACTGGAGCCCTGTGCACTTTTAAGGATGTGATTTGTCTGTGTCTCAACCATCTCAGCTTCCACTGAGTCTTTAGTCTGTTGGCTGTAGTGGACTGTGGATGGGTTGTGGAGATATCTCGCAAATATGCTCATCTAAAGTAGCTACAGCAATTTTATTGGCGCCATGAAGGGGTGATTCATCTAGATATGAGATCTGTTAGCTTACGCGTAGCTTTAGAATTTGATGTTTGTTTGTGTACACACAGCTTTAGAAATTGATGTTTAACAAGTGATACATTGGTTTCAGAAAACTTTTGGAAATTGAATTATTGACACCATTGTAAGTTTCTGAATAGTATGTAAAGCAACAAATGATAAGAAGAGCGAAATTTTTCTTGTAGAGGTGCATGTTCTCCTTGCCCATTGATGGTGACAATTTCATGTGCATGTGGGGAGACACACTTTGAGGTGAGAGCTTGGTTACTACAGTTTCTGTAATTCACTCTTCATAGTTTTGATGAAGTACTTGCATCCCCTTTGTGAATTGGATGTTGTGCAGATTGGCAAAATCTTTTTGTTAAAATTAGAATGAACTTGACCCATTAACTTCTCTACCTTGTCAGTCTTGGTGATTTCAGGCATTGCTTTACTTGCTTTCCAAAACTTTGCTAATATGGCAAGTTGAACTTATGGCCATGCCATCTACTTGAGTTGCCAAGTTTTTTGTTCTTTACAAACTCACCATTCATAAACTGAAACAATTCCTTGAATTTGAGAACATATCTTGAGTTCATTAGTGGAGTTGGATTAGAAAATTCATCGTGCAAACTGAATGATGGAGTAGGAGCATATAAAGCACACATAATCTTAGACTTTTGCTTTACACCTCGGAAAATAGTTAGGAAACCTTGAATACTAATTAGGTGATTTTCGTGAAAAGCTATTCACTCACTGATTAATAATCTTTGAAACAAATAGTATGGAAAACACCCATACAACCTTGCTGGCCAATCCAACAGCAGAGAATTCAGTGAAATGACTTTCAAAAGATGAGCAGATTATCTGCGTATAGAGCCTGAACACCTCGCTTGGTTTCTGCATATAGAACCATGACTCTAACTTTACCTTGGTGGTTTGGAATATCATTGTTCGTATTGGGTTCCCAGTTAAGTTTTCAAGCTAAGTTTTGCTAGTAGGCATTCACAGTTCTATTGCTCTTTGTTTAGAAATGTTTTTCTCATTATTGTATCAGGTTCCTTGTGGTATTGAAATGGAACAGAAGCCCCCTAAATGTCCCAAACCATGTCATGTAACTCCTTTATGCAGGCACGGGTCAAATTGCAAGGTAGTGTTGGCTAATCCTACTTGGTCTCCGCAAAGTTTTCTTTTTCATATTTTGGTTTCTGAGATTTTTTTATATAGAAAAATGCTTCTGTGAATGCAAAAAAAAAGTTCTAAAGTCACTAAATTTGGAAGCATTTGCGTTGATTCACGCTTGTATATATATATTTTTCCCGGTTCTTGTACTTACATGTATGTAATCCTAACTCTCATTTGCTGTGGCTAAACGTATGAGG
Organism: Rhododendron simsii; assembly: GCA_014282245.1. NCBI lineage: Eukaryota > Viridiplantae > Streptophyta > Magnoliopsida > Ericales > Ericaceae > Rhododendron > Rhododendron simsii. The sequence goes on from CM024955.1 coordinate 25,369,765, forward strand.
TTAATAAGTTGAGATCCCTTACAGCCCCTTTGGACGGTGAGAAGGGATGAGATAAGAAAGGGAAGCCCTTTCTCACCATATCTCTACCATTTTTGGTGAGATTGGGTGAGAAAGGGGAAGGGCCAATCAAAAATTTTCTTTTTTCTTTTTTTACTTTTCTCTCCATTTGTCACCAAAATGCTCAATCCAATTGAGTGATTTGACGAGAATCCATAACCCTTCTAATTTTTTTTCTCATGAAATCCCTCCGTCCAAAGGGGCTGTGAGTCCTTGACTTATTGACAGACTGGTGGTTTTATATGTTGGTTTTAGCATTTGTACTGGGCTATCTATTGAGTCCTCTTTATTTTATATTTTTATCACTATCAAGTTTTTTGAATCCTCTTTGTATATGTAGTGTTTATAGGTGAGGACATTTTTTTAGCACTCATGGCATAATTTACAGCATCATTTTGGTTAAGATGTTATCTCAGCAACGACTCTCATTTCTTCTTTTCCCAGCCTCACAAATGCCATTACGGAGCTTGCCCCCCTTGTCGGCTAATCTGTGAAGAAGAATATCCTTGCGGCCACAAGTGCAAACTAAGGTCATTATTAGTAAAATTTCTCTGCCAGTGTATACTGTTCATCAGCTTCTTAACTTCTATTCTTGGGTGAAACTGTTCTTCATTCATATCTTTCACATTTAGGTGTCATGGCCCAAAACCTCCAGCTAATCCAGAATTCACATTGAAACCAAAGAAAAAGAAGTCGAATCAGCATAGTGACTGTACACCTGGCTTGCCATGTCCCCCTTGCCCTGAACTAGTGTGGAGGCCATGTGTTGGTGAACACATAGCAGCAGAGAGGATGGTTGATTTCAAATCTTTCCACAAGCTGCTTTTTATGAACGTTTCAACTTGCTTACTTTTTTGTGATACCTCATTTTCTGTTGTTCATGTTTATATCGTAATCCTTTCTTCCTCCTTACAGATGATTTGCTCGCATAAAGCAGAATTTTCATGCGACAATTTGTGTGGCAATCCTCTTCCTTGTGGGAATCATTATTGTACAAAAACTTGTCATGCCTTGAAGAGGCGGTCTTCATCATTGGGTCTGCATGAAAGAGGCGAATCCTGTGAATATTGTGATCTTCCTTGCCAAAAGGTTAGGGTCTGTGTGGCTTTCAACTGCCGCTTAAGTAGTGTGGCCGTGTGGGTATTTATGTTGTAGATTTAACTCCTTGTGGCAATGATATTTCTGCATATCTTACAAGAAATATTTTTCTGCTGCAATTCTTTTTTATGTGATATTCTTAGGTTGTCTTATTATTCAGGAGAGACAACCAACATGTCCACATCCTTGCCCCCAGCCATGTCATCCTGGTGAATGTCCGCCTTGCAAAGTTTTGATAAAAAGATCATGTCACTGTGGTTCCATGGTTCATGTTTTTGAGTGCCTGTACTACAACAGCTTGCCCGAAAAAGAACAGATTGCTGTTCGTTCTTGTGGAGGGCCTTGCCATCGGTATCCATGCTTTTTCTGCTCTTTTTTTTTGTCTTCTCACCTTTTTCTCTTTCTTCAGATCTTTTGGTATCCCCACCGTCCACCAAAGCAAGAAAGTTTATTATATCATATCTCCGGCCTTGTGGTATCCCTAATAAATCAGAAAAGTTTATTTTATCAAGTAGATACAGCCAGCTGAATAGAAAGCACAGAAGACTCTTATGGTCAAATTATAATGAGGTTACTCTTTGATTTTATTTTTTTGTGTTGGCATGCAGAAAATTACCTTATTGTACACATCTATGCCCAGAGATATGTCATCCTGGTCAATGCCCGTTACCTGAGAAGTGCTCTAAAAAGGTAATATTTACTGTATCGTGATTGTGCTTAATCCTGGTATAAGTAGTCATTATAGATATGTATATGTTTAGTTTGAAACCTTTCTTCTGTTTTTCAAGAATATAATTTCCAACAGAAACAAAATTTTTTCTTTAGTGTCCACAACTCCACATGTATCAATAGAAGTACTAACACGTATTAAAGAAGCCTTAATCTCATCCCACAGTGGGGTAAAGACTAGAAAGCAGCTTCTGAGCTCCTTCATAATCTCAAATTGTTAAGATAGGATCACAAAAGTTACCATAAAAAAGGATGGCACAAAAATAAAATAGCCTAACCTTACCATTGGGATAACGTGTTGTTTTTTTTTTTTTTGGGTAAGGTAAAAATTTTATAAACGAAACCACATTACACAATACTGAGGCATACCTCAGCCAAACAAAACCAAACATCCCAGCAACAAGCTAGGCTGTAAACAAAAACAACACAAAATACAAAACTAAAAAAGACAAAACAACAAAATTACATACTCTCAAAGACCCTAACTGGGATATTCCACAAGGAACACAGAGCTATATTAGATCTTGACTTCTAAGACTTCTCCAAGAGCTCACACAAGCTCGGATATCAGTTCTCACCTTAGATTCCAGCTGTTGAACATTACACCCATGATTTTTGAAAATTCTGCAATTCCGTTCTCCCCAAACATGATATAGGAGAGCAGCCAAAGCAACCTTTGAGAATAAGCAGGCAAACTGAGATCCCCTAGCAACTTGAGTCATCCATTCCATAATTTGGAATAATCCATCGAAGGGGCATTGAGGTTGTAGGTCCCTTTGCAAATGTTTCCAAAGTTGGAGAGAAAAAGAGCATTGAAAGAAAAGATGCTCATGGGTTTCCACTGTAGCAGAGCACAGGACACATTGATCATCCATAGCCATACCCCACTTAAGAAGTCTATCCTTTGTAGTAAGCCTCTTTTTATTAGCTAGCCACAGAATGATGGACCAACGAGGGACACAATGTTTAAACCAGATAATTTTGTACCAGGTAACCTTGGGATGCTCTCTTCTTATTGCATTCCAAGCAGACTTGACAGAGAATTGATTATTTGAGCTAAGATTCCAAATAACTGCATCTTCTTGAGATGGGTGACGGACAAAACTAGCTGGGGTGGCCCTCAATATGTCCTGTGTCACAGCATTTCTACACCGTGGCCAATGCCAAGAGTGGTCAGCAATGATGGTATTAACTTTGGCATGGAGATTTCTACCCAAATTATATACAACTCTGGATCCAAACCTGGCAAAAAGTGGACCAAGTGGATGCCAATTATCCAACCACAAAAAAGTATTCTTTCCATTACCCACCACATGAGTTATCCAGGGTTGAACTAAGGATCTCAATTTTAACAATTTCCTGATAGTCCATGAAGCTGAAGCAGGAATAGGGATATGCCAAAGGCAATGATCTCTGATTATGTAGGAGTGGATCCATTTAACCCACAAAGTATCAGCTTTTAAAGCAATAGCCCATAAGTGCTTGGTCATGATAGCCTTGTTCCAATCTTGAAGAACTCTAAAGCCCAATCCACCTTCATCTTTGGGACAACACACATCATTCCAAGCTACTTTAGCACCACTAGCCTTCATTTGAATTCCAGTCCAGAAAAAGGATCTCAACAAAGCTTCAATTTTATCGAGAATTTTCTGAGGAAGCATAAAAATGGAGCTCCAATAAATTTGGATACTAAACAGAACAGATTGAATGAGTTGAGCACGACCTCCATAAGATAATGATTTGTTAATCCAGGACTGAATTCTGGAAGCAATTTTTTCCAACAAAATTTTACAATCTGAAGCATGAAGTCTAGAAGTAATGAGAGGGACTCCAAGGTACTTGACAGGAAGGCTCCCTTCTGAAATAGCTAAAATTTGTCTAAGTGCATTTTTATTCTCATGAGAGACCCCAGCAAAATAGGCACAACTCTTCTGAAGATTAGGTTTTAACCCAGAAACTGAGTAGAAATCATGTAGCATGGAACCAACAATTTGGAAAGAAGAAGGATCTGCCCCACACATTATGAACAGATCATCAGCAAATATTAAATGGGAGAGATGAAGATCCCTGCATCTTGGATGATAGGAGAAACTCCCTTGAGAAATTCTATACTGCAGCAAAGAAGAGAATCCTTCCATGACTAATAAGAATAGGTAAGGGGACAAAGGATCCCCCTGCCTAAGACCCCTTTTCCCTGGAAAATAACCAACCAAACCCCCATTGATGACAATGGAATACATGGCTATGGTGACACACTGATGCACCCATCTGATAAACAAAGAGGGAAAGCCCATAAACTGCATGATAACAAAGAGATAATCCCAAGAAACTGAGTCATACGCCTTCATGAGATCCAGTTTGAGAGCACACCTAGCCACCCCAACATTTTTATGATAATCTCGAACCAATTCTTGCATGAGTAAAATATTATCCACAATAGACCTGCCTTTAATGAAAGCAGATTGGTTGGGCTGAATAAGAGATGGTAATAAAGGCTGGAGTCTAGATACCAGTACCTTGGAAATACATTTATAGATGACATTGCAACAGGCAATAGGCCTGTACTCTTTGACCGTAGAAGGGGTAGGAACTTTAGGAACAAGAGAAATGGCAGTAGAATTCCATTCTCTTAGAAGAAAACCAGAATTAAAGAATTGCTGCACTGCCAAGATGACATCAGGACCCACTATTTCCCAATTTTTGTGGAAAAAGAAAGAGCTATAACCATCAGGTCCTGGAGCTTTATCCCCCTTAATAGAAAACATAGCATTCTTAATTTCAAGATCAGAAATGGGTTGAATCAAGGCATGACACATATCATCAGAGACTCTAGATCCCACCGCCTGTCGCAACTCAGTATCCAAATCACTCCTAGTGTTGTTGACAGAGGAAAATTCTAAAACACATGGTCAGTTGGTCACTGATGTTGGAAGGTATCCAGAAAGTGGCAAATTAAGTTTCCATTTTGTTAGCTCATACAACTGACAGACAATACATGTTTCAGATTCTCTGTAGGCAGTACATTGCTCAGTTCATTTCTTAGAAGAATTAGCTCTGAACTATTAACTTGAACTTTTTCAGGATGCCAGTTGTGATTTTGACACTGTTCTAGCAACTCTTAATTCTCATTTGCCAAACCAAAGAATAACATTTCTACAACAACAATAATAACATACCCCATCTAATCCCCGATCATTAGGGGTATGGGCGGGGGAGGATTGGAGATAGACCTAAGTCCTAACCTTTGGCAATATATGCACTAAGTGGCTCTCAGAATACCACTACCACTAAAACAGTGCCCCCCTATACCTCCAAGAACCGAGGAGCTAAAGGGACGTTTTGTTGCGGAGCCATGCCCCCAAATCAAAACCGAAAGGCATCAAAGAGGGCAGGCCTAGAGACCCAAATCAATTTATGTGCACATTACCATGCTTCGTTCATTCATAGTCCAGAGCACTGGAAACCAAAACAAAGAATAACATTTCTACTGTACCTTTTTTTAAGCATATAATTGCCTATAAAGCAATATAGCAGATATAAATGCCTCATCTGGTTGACTTCTTTGGGATTATATGTAGAACATAACAATGTCACCTACCCGCCTCTGACTAATTTAAAAACTTCATATCCATCTTCTTAAAGGTTACCGTTCGTTGTGGATGTCAAACCTTGAAAAAGGAATGGTTGTGTCGAGATGTTCAAGCAGCCTATCGGGGTGCTGGAAGTGATCCTAAAGATGTATCTAAAAGTCAATATGGATTGGGACTACTTCCTTGTAATACTGGTTGCAGGAGTAAAGTACAGGTCATGGTTACAGATTTGCAACAGCGCAAATCTCCAGTTTCAGAGGTAATCCGCGTATACCAATGATTGAGATCCACTTATTTTGTGAGGATTTAGCACAATAAGATGATAACACTCTGAAAGGGTACCCCTCTGATCTGCATCCTCACTTTGAAATACAAAATCCAGTGCCTATTGATTAAATGCTTTTGAAGAATAAGAAAGCCATCTTCAAGAAATAGAATGCATCTTAACCTACTTGAACAGCTTCTGAAATTTGATTTTGTTGAGTCGTATTTTATCATGTTACAGTAGAGTCAGAAAAATTACTTAGAACTGAGGTGCAATGGAACTTTCCATGAAAGCTGCCTAACTTCAAACTTTTTGGGAAGGACAAATATCTATGAATAGTTCCTGTAATATGAGATAGGCTTAGCACGAACACCGTAAGAAGTGCATATGCTTGTACTTTCCTGAATTGCTCTTTAAATTCTGGGGACAACGTGATGTAGCCTGTGCTCCCGTTGGCTGAAAAAGCTTGATATCCCAATGAGGACAGCTACATGCAGAAAAAATCTCTCAATGGGCTTTTTGCAGCTGCTTGTGTCCAAGAAGAAATAAGGTTTCAATTAGTGTCCCTGGTAAAGTTTCTTGGTAAATAGTATCAGAGACATTGACTGAATCATGCAGTCATTGATGTTTTGAGGCTTAATGAGTTATGCAATGTTGATTCCTATTGTGTTATCCTGTTGCGTTTGAACGAAAAGAAGAGGAACCTGCCTGCAAAATGTAGGAATTCTCGAAAGCAAACTTGCTTTTTTTTTTTTTGTTTTGTTTCGAGCTTTGGTTCTCTTAGAGGCTGGTGATGCAAGCCTGTAACTCATGAAGCCTCAAAAGCCCATGAGCTCATGGCTCAACTTTCTTGGTTAGCTATGCAGACCAGAGGCTGGGGTGGGCTTCGTGCATGTGTTTGTCTATCATGTAATCTATCGGTGCCGTGTACTTACTTTCTGGATTGTATATCTTGCACTTGCAAATGTTGAGGATATGGAGATGATATGCATTTACTTTTGTGCATTGACGCATACTTGAGAGAGACTGAGCTTGAATTATTGTCAACCACCACAGCTTGGGGTTGGAGGAAGTGGAAATTGCTGTGTTACATTGGAAATTAATAATTATTAACCTTCCCTTGGCTTTCTATTGGTTTATGAACCCACTGAGCTAATTGAAGCTCTTTATTGGTGAATCCATTCACTGAGTTGGGCTAAACTAAATTTTCATGTATATTCTTTCTCTTTAGAATAAGGAGCCTGATGCTGAAAATTATGTACCCAAACGGAGAAAGAGACGTGATCGGATGAAAGAATCGAAGCAAATTTCGACACTTCAGGTTTTCTTCTTCTTCTTCTTCTTTAACAGTTCAAGTAAGCATTGATCTATGCTGCTTTATTTGCATAACTGCGGAAACTACTCATTTGAACAGAAAATCACCACTGCCGTGCGGAGGACTGTTCTATTTGTTACCCTTCTGTTGGCTCTAGCTGCAGCAATGTATTATGGTTACAAGGGTCTCTTGTGGCTCTCCGACCGGATGAATGAAGCTGAAGTACAAAGACAAAGAAGAAGGAACCCCCGGATCTGACTAAATATCTCAATGCATACTTCAAATCAGAATTGACATGGAGGTCAGTGCATTTAACTTTCTTTTCGGCGGTTTGGGCGGTCCCTCTTCCAATAAATTATCGAGAAGAAGCTTGAAACATTAGTCTGAATTTTGGATTTATTTTTTTTATCACCTAGTCTCCATTGAAACTAGAAAGCATTGTATTTGACTTCTGTAACAAATTAAATATACCTTCTGGAGTCATGGAAGAGCAATCTAAAAATTGAAAAAAAAGTTCAATTTGGGACCCCTGCATTTTAGAAGAACTTGATGCTTCAACCATTGAGTTAGTTGGGATGATAAGAGATGTGCCAGCGTGGAGGAATTATGGTTTGCGCTTTAGAGTTAAGCTTCAGTGGCGCTGTGTGGATTTATTTATGAACTATTGAACTACTTAAACCCCAATAACATTGATTAAAGAAGTGTCCATCCATTTCAGCTTCGAGCTCATATTTGACATGGTACACAGCGGGAGACACGTTCGACAACACATCTGAATAAAATGCAGCACGTGCACACGAAATTTAAGCTAAGCATTGCATGCTGATACTCCGGTGTTAGACTGGAACTTGGTTCAAGGAAAAGGTCATACCATCTCTATCAACGATGAATCAGTGAACAAATAAGAGCTCAGTTTTACTATAACCTAAGCAAGGAAAACAATACAAATGCGAGTCGTGCCAAAATCTCTAACTGTGTAGGTGTATGCCTAAATTTCTCAAATTAGAGAAATAAACTAGTGTTCTCAGAATGCCACGCAGCAGTGTTCCTGCCACTTGGCTGAAAATGTTTGGTTTGTGTTTAAATTGCTCATAAACCGCGAAGAACCTTGGATTGTTCCAAGACAAAGGAAGACAGGTATGGTTGGAAGAATGTTTACTGTTAAGATACTGCATTGCAAATTCATTGGTAAAATCTGCGTGTTCATCTTTCTGGATGATTATTTGTTCAGGGTAGAGGCTAAAAAGGGCTGCAGTTTCTTTGCTAATAGTTCACTGTGGTGGTCTTTCTTTTGTGTTCTTGCAACCTGTGCCCTCTTCCTTTTGCTTGCGCTCGCGTGAAAGAAAGCGCCGCCTTTTGAATACCGTAGTTTATGGTCTCTTCTGTTTACAGCCCATTCTTCAACTTTCTGACATCAAAGCATAATACTCCAATTTATTGAACTCAACTCTACCTTTCGTATTGAACCCTTACTGTTAAAATCGGCTTCACATGAGGGCCATCATTTTCACAAGTCAGGTAAAAAGTTTGATAAGTTTTCTTTTCTACTCCTTCCATCCAATTTTGGTTGTTCATTTTCGTTTTTCGTGCCGTTCTTTCAACGTTTATATTTTTCAATATGAATCTTTAAAAATATGTAATATGGATCATATTTGATAGTTCTCGATTAGATCTATAATATAAAATTTTCAAAATTAAGAAAAATATTGTAGATTGGGAGATATAAGCGTTAAAGAACAACATGAAAAATAAAATGGACGACCAAAATGAGACGAATGGAGTATTTTTTCTCATTTGGAGCGATCTATAGTCTCTTTTTCTTGTTCAGCACAAACTTGATACTTTTCAAACTGTAATAATTAGGGGTGAGCATGGTTCGGATTGGTTCGGTTTCATACTAAACCAAAAATCAAACCAATACTTACGGATTATGAATTTGGAGAACCAAACCAACCCACAAAAGGCATAAAACCAAACCAATCCAAACCATTTAAATACGGTTCGGTTTCGGTTTTAAACCACGGTTTGCTTTGAACTAAGTTATTGTCTTCAAAAAATATTTAAAGTACTTCATATTATGAAGATAAATTAAAATAATACATATATTTAAACCAATTCCATTCAAATTATTAAAACACACTAATATTAACCAACTAATTAAGAGTAGGAAACCAAAAATTGCCTCAAGTCTTAAACTAAGAAAATAAAATGCTGGTATGTCACTTAAATGAACCAACTAAGAATACTGACTACTAAACATCTTAAGATAGTTTAACCAAATAAAAGGCCAAAAATAATTTCTAAAACTATTGAATTGAAATGAGGTAGCAAAAGGGCAATCGTAGCAGTATGGTAGAAACCAACTTGTGATATCACTCTACATCAAGGTTCATATCATTATCTTGACAATGAAGGAAAATTAAATATTGCAGTGAATTTAATGGAATCAATAAATTAATAAAGTAGTTGACTAAAAGCTCCCATATTTATTGGGTGAATCATAATTAATTAATATATATGTGTATGTATGTATTATACGGTTCAGATCGGTTTGGAACCATAACCGTAAACGTGAATCCATAAACCAAACCATATAATGCGGTTTCTAATTTTTTTAAACCATGACCAAACTATACTACTAAAAATCCAAACCAAACCCTTCGGTTTGGATTGGTTTGGACTGGATTTGCGGTTTGACGGATTTTTTGCTCACCCCTAGTAATAATGACGTGTCTTTCAAGTTAAATTCTTGAAGAATGACTAAAATTGTGACGAAGGGGAGAGCATATAGAGGGTTTTTTTTTTTTGGAGCAATGCTATTAATATCGATATACAGATGTGTTTAGACTTTAGAGTCGTTCAATACACCTAAAGCTAACACGAAGCATGTGAGACTTGAAGCAGATTATTATTATTATTTTATCCGGACTGATGCAGATTTGATCACACTTGGATTACAGTTTGAACAGTAATGTCCCCAACTATCAGAACCACTCATAAACACCCAATCACCCATTTATACACAACGTCCAAGATAATCAAATGTTGCTATCTCTATTATAAAACAAAAGAGTGTAGGGATAAGTTGTTGAAACTGCTTAAATTAATTTGATCCAAAAGCTGTAGTGCATCCTCCCATTTTCCGGTTAAGTGCCCATAGTTTTTACCTAAATTACACAACTGTCATCCTCTTTCGACATAGATGCATAGTATCACATAGATGCATAGTATCGTAGGTACGGATTAACACTAGTTATTATAATTATAATTGAAACAAAGAGAACGGATTCTCTCCCGTGTGATCTGTATCGCCAGTTTTGATATTTTTTGGTTAGTAAAGTCATCGAGAATTTTAATCGTATCTAATTAGCATAATTTCTGACGAAATTAATATTTTCAACAATCTCTATTAAATAGTAAATGATTTTGACGATCAAAACGAACCCAAAAAGGATCGGACCGGACTGAGATCCATGCTTTTTTTGAAACCGGAAAAAGTCCGGTCCTGGAAGGAACAAAAAAACGTCGTTGGTAGCAAAATTTGGCTATCATCATCAAACAGTTCAAAAGTTGGTCTGTTTCTCTTCGTTACCTCCGCCCCCTTCCAACGCCTCTCTCTCTCTCTCTCTCTCTCCTCTTTCAAACTCCTCACCCCTTTCTCTCTCCCAACTGAAACAATGCAAATCCTCTTTCTATCTCCTCGCCTTCTTCTACCCCAGATCCCACGCCCGCTCTGCCGTCGCCGATAACGGCTCTCTCGTGCCTCCATCTCCTTAATTTATTTACCTAAGATATCTTATACAGTTGGTTTCTCCATCTACTTGATTTATTATTTATCTCGCTCTATAAATGGCGAATGCATCTGGGTATTTTTCACCTTCAATCCCGAGCCTGAGAAAGAGGAATCCTCCGTCTATTGGGATGTATCGGTCTGGGTGTCCTTCTGCTGAAGGAATCTCCAAAAGGGTATTCTGCTCTAGCACAATTCAAGGTGCTGAGACTTCCCCTTCTAAATCTCGGGTGCCTAGGTAAGTTTCAATCCCTGATTTCTTCATATGGCGGTGGTTTGATCACCTGGGTCTGGTTGAATTAATAATTTCTCGATCAAATGGGTACTTGGGCAATTGGTTTGAGAAAAAAGAAAACGATTTTGTTTGTTGAGGTGGGATTATTGATGAGAATCTAAATTTGTATTGAATTACTTGTCCTTTTTTGGCTAGTCATTCTTATCTTGATGGTTTGGGTGGCATGCTATAGAATTCATGAATCTAGACTAGAAAGAGTAGGAAACATTTAAATACTATTGTTGATTAAACCATGAACAATGTTACATGGAGAAGAAGGAGCCAAGAGAGAAAAGACTTAAACATGTTATTTTGAGTGCAATTTTGTTCACCCTCCTTAAAAGAGTATAAACATTACCCTCCCCTTATTGGTTAAAATGGTGTAGGTTCCACCCATGCAATACATTTTTTTGTAAGCATGACATCACTTTGTGGTGGGATCCACACCATTTCAATCAATAGGAAGGAGGGTAATGTTCACCCTCTTAAGTGGAGGGTGAACAAACCTCAATTCTGTTATTCACGATGCTTCAACAAACTAATCGCCCAAGAAACCACTCCTCTTTCTCTGTAATAGAAAGATTCCCCTCCAGCTGGCTTGATATTGACTGAACTCTACTGACTCAACTCCTAGCCGCCTTTAACTAACTTAACTAACCAAAGCGTCACTAACCTTCCCCCGCAAACAAATGGTTGGTGGCTTGCCAACCATGAATTTGGACCGCAGAACTTGAAATCTGGCCACACTTAAGGACTTGGTAAAGATATCTACCACTTGAGCCTCACTGCTAACATGACGCAATGAGATTTCAATGATAAGCACCTTTTCACGTATGAAATGATAATCAATTTCTATATGCTTTGTGTGAGCATGAAATACAGGATTGGAAGCTAAAGCTATTGCTAAACTGCTGTCACACCACATAGAAAAGGCAGAGTAAAAGGCACACGAAGCTCAATCAACAATTGATATATGATATAGCCAAGACATATCTGTTGCTGTTTGGGCTTAGGCATGATATTTGGCCTCTGTGGAAGACCGGGCAGCCGTATGTTGCTTTTAAGCACTCCAAACGATTAGATTAGAGTGTAGAATATAGCAAAGCCAGTAGTTGAACGTCGGATAATAGGGTCCGCAGCCCAGTTTCCATCAGCAAAGGCATGTAACTGTGAAGAACTTTGAACACAATGCAGGCCTTGATGAATGGTCCCTTTTACATACCTAAGTATTTGTTTGACTGAACTAGAATTAGCATGAGTAGGCGCATGCATGTACTGACATACCACATTCACTGGATTAGAGATCTCTGGTCTAGTATGAGTTAAGTACTGCAAAGACCCAACAAGCATTCTATACAATTGCACATCTTCAAAAGGACCATTTTCTTCACACATTCCAGCTTGACAGAAGAAGGAGATGGACTAGATTTGCAATCTGCCAGCCCAGCCTCGATGAGCAACTCAGTAGCATACTTTTGGGGCAAAAAAAAGAGAGGCCATTAGGAGAATAAGTCACCTCAATACCTAAAAAATAGTTAACAGGCCCCGGATCTTTCGTCACAAACCTCTCACTAAGAAGAAGTAACGAAATGGAACGGCCGATCCTCAGCGAGGTACCCTCGTGTGAGGGTAACGTGGGAGCACATCTCAGCCTTTAATCCAAATCGCATCTTACAATTCTCGTTTTTCCGGATGTACTTAGCAGCTTTGTGAACAATTTTCTGGTAATTGATTACGGCGAAGAGATTCTCGAATGATTTGGATTCACACAGATTACAATACCCATAGGTATCACAAGCAACCACATTCTCTTCATTCTGGTTCTGTTGAACCTCTATTTTTAGGGTTTTGATGATTTGACTAAAACCAGTCTCTCTCTCTCTCTCTCCTCTTCTTTTACGTAAGCCTCAACACGTAAAGAATGCTTTCTTGCATGGAGATTTTCTTGAAGAGGTTATATGGAGCAACCACGTGGGTTTGTTGCTTAGGTAAAGCGTTCTCAGGTTTGTCGTCTTCAGAAAGTTTTTTATGATCTTAAACAATCTCCTAGGGCATGGTTTGACAAGTTCAATGATGCAGTTTTGAGATTTAGCATGAGCAGATGTCAGTCTGATCATTCAGTTTTCTCCCTTACATCTGACCAAGGCAAAGTATTACGGTAAATTTTAATAAACCCCCTAAACTAAGGCCCATTTTTACTTTGCCCCCTCAATGTTTAAAACCCAACACTTAGCCCCCTTAAAGTATATGAGTCAGAAATATCACTAACGGTGTTGATGGAAATTTTTTACTTACATTGTTACCCTTCTTTTCCATTCTCACTATCTTCCTCAAATGCTCTAATCTCTCTCTCTCCCTCTCCCTCTCTCTCTCTCTCTCTCTCTCTCTCTCTCTCTCTCTCTCTTTTTCTCTCCATCTGCCATGGTGGATTCCTCCCAAATTAAATACAGTATTGTTTTGCTTGCCAAAGAACTCCCTCCAAGGCCACCAAGTCTCCCAAGAAAACTACTAAGAAAATTTCTCTTCGCCCAAGCATGTGTTTTACAAATCATTCTACTGCGGGGGGGGGGGGGGGGGGGGGGGGGGGGGGGTTTGCTGTTGGATTGGTGGATTGGAATGTGACAAATTTGGGTTTGGGGTTGTAAATTGCGGTAGTGCGGGGTGGGAGTTGAGGGTGCTGCTTATTTAGTGATTTGGGTCAGGCTTGTGGTGGAGGGTGGATGGAATAGCAAGGGTTTCAAGTTTAATGGGTTCCAATCGAGGCTTGGAAGGGGCGCGAAGAAGTTGACGACAAAAGGTATTTACTGATTCCTCAAGGAGTTCCATGGAGATGGAGGTGGGCTAGTCAACGACGGACGTTGTTGCAGACGAGTGGTAACTGTAAAAAAATGGGTTGTGTTGTAATGAGGGCATGTCAACTGTTGGAGGGGTAGGTTTGTCATTAGCTTTTATTAAAAAAAAGTCATGTGCTTGTCACATGTAAACGCCTCACCTCACGTGGGTGAGTCTGTCGCCCGAGTCAAATCTCCTTGTCCCCTCAATTCATACTTCCGCGTGCATTCGGGCAATTCGGGCTGCACGCGAGGGGCAGTGTTAGACTTTATCCTACATAGCTCATCTATGCCCCCAAGATTAGTTAATATATTCTAGAGGCTACTCTACCTATTGCCAATTTGTTTAGAGTTGGATGCTTCAACATTTCCTTTTATTTCGATGAGGGTTAATGTTTCCTTTTATTTCCATTAGGGTTATGAGTGTATAAATAAGGTGTTCAACGATGTATTTGTTAGACTTTGATTAATGAGAATTTGAGAATTAGAGTTTTGACCCTTGGGTGTGTCTCTCTCCGCTTCTCCCTCTTTCTTGTTTGCCATCACACGGAGCTTGGCAGTGAGAAATAATGTGCTTCGAATGAGTGTAGCAGAAATGAGGATGTTTACATCGATGAGTAGCGTAGAGTTGCGACCAATTAAGGATAAGATAAGGAAAGCCATTGACACTTTTATGCTCACTTGTAGCCCAGACCAACTTATGCACCCGGTTGCTGATCATATGATTGGGATAGATTTCGTTGACTTGAGTTGCAAGAAGTAGATTTATTTTTTAACCCAGAACCTGGCAGTTATGGTTGTATACCATTGATTAGGCTCAAGTTTAAAGCTTGTCTGCATAATTTTGTGTTATTAAGGAATTCTAGCGCGTACAAAAGATGACTATATATACGTATATATAAGCACATAGGTGGGTATGTGAAAAAACCAGCTGGGAATCTGTTACTAGCCCAGGGTGCCAAAACCTTTGCACCTCACTCAGTCAGAGGTCCGACTGCCAAATAAGAGATCACGTCAACAAGTGCTAAGTGTTTGACCATGGCTTTCTCTTTTGACTTGCTCAAGGGAAGGTGTTGGTGCCACTTGACTTCTGAGTTATGGCAGGGGTAGAATCGACTTCTCCCTTGGGTGGAGTATCTGACTTCTTGTGCCAAAACCAACACACTTTTATTCTCTTTACCCCAAATCCCATTCTCCAATTAAAAAGAAGGTAGATTATTTGAAGCTATTTCCTCCTTTGGTAATGATTTGTTCATGTCGTTTTCATTTCACAAGTAGTTTTGGCTTTTGTTCTTGTTTCATTGGTTGAAACCTGCATTATTATTCCACAACCATTGGATGGGAAATGTTGTGCTTCATGTTGATCCTTATTTGGTATCAAGGGAATGACAAGTGATTGGATGAATTATTTAATTTCGAATACATTTATCCAGGCTTATCAGCAAAGGCTGCAAACTAGTTGGATGTGGATCTGCAGTACCGAATCTCAAGGTTTCCAATGATGATCTTGCGAAAATTGTGGATACTTCAGATGAGTGGATTTCTGTTCGCACTGGAATTCGTAATCGACATATTCTAGCTGGTTAGTTTTCCCTTAAGAGTGCTTTCTGGCATTTATCTACTCTTATGAACACTTCGAGGTAGATTTGCTTACTATTAGCTGAGCCTCATCTTGGAATGAGGACAGAGTTGTCTCAATTTGTGGAGAAATCGTTATTTTGTTGGTTCTAACCATTGAGCCAATGGCCATAACTGCCTTGGTGACTGTGGGGTCTCTTGACCTGATTCCTAGCCCTGGGAAGGACATACACTCCAGTCCAGAGCTAGTCTAGTACAAGTTAGCTCTATAGATTCCTTATCATCAAGTCCCAAATTTTCTTTCTGGATCCATGGGAATCATTTGGTGGGAATGTCAGCTTCAAACCTCAACATTTGTTTTCCACCCTGTGATTGTAGGCTTGGCCTTCGCTCATGTTTCACTATTTGTGGTACCCCATACATAAGAGGATCTACCTATCAGCTTAATATGATGGTTAGTATTTGTGGTTCTGAATATCTTGGATGTCAGATGTCTAGACCATTTTTTATGCTCTGCAAATCATACGTGTGTGCCTGTGTGTGTTCCTTAGTTATGCATACTTTAAATGTTTAAATGGCCTATGTCTGACTTTTGCTTTTACAGGCAACGATAGCTTGACAGCTCTGTCTGCGGAGGCAGCCCGAAAAGCTCTTCAGATGGCGGAGGTTGATCCTGATGATGTGGACCTAGTCCTGTTGTGTACATCAACTCCTGAGGATCTTTTTGGTAGTGCTCCTCAGGTACAACTTTATTAGATAATTCACGACCTAACGTGCAGTGTTCCATCAAAACAATGGTAATTGACATGAGGATTACTGGTGTTGGTGTCTAATTCTGTGGTAAGAGTGCTTGTGTTTTCCAATACATGTGACTGTGAGAATGGAATCTGACATTTCAAGAATAGAATTTTTTTTTTGATAAGTAAATAATTATATATATAAAGGGATTGCCACCCAAATACAAAAAGAGGCCACAAGACAAAAAGGCCCTATACACTCCCCAAAGAGTGGAAAAGCTCAAACCAGTCTAAAAATTGGTCAAGAGATGGATTACAATCTCTCTTGTCCCAACTATACAAGCTATTCCCCAAAAAACTTTTTAATCTAACCATGGGCTTTTCTACCCCCTCAAAACACCTTAAATTCCTTTCTCTCCAAATAAACCACATCACGCAAAGTGGAATCATTGTCCAGACTCGCTTCCTTCTCTTTCCCACTCTAGCACCTCTCCAAGCAATTAATAGTTCCATCACATTCCTAGGCATGGTCCACTGCATACCAAACCAAGTAAGCACCAAAGTTCATAACTCCCACGCCACCGGGCAATGAATAAGAGGGTGATCGACCGTCTCCATATCCCTTTTACACATACAACACCAGTACACAATGATTTGCTGCCTTCGGATCATTGTGAACACCAGTTGGGTATATTCTAAGAGAAATATACCTGTGACTTTTGGAAAAGGTGAATTGTGTAACTTCTCAGAGCTTGTCCCACATTTTGGTTAATTATAACCTCAAAAACTAGTATATGAGCTTGGGCTGTCCTCCACTCATTGCCAAATGGTTTTGAGTTGGATGCTTTAACATGGTATTACAGCTAGGCTTTCCGAGGCTTTTGGACAAATTGGCCCGTTGTTTGTGCCATAAGTGCACCATGTTTCCTGATGGTCCAATGTTAGGATCTGATGTTTACCTCTTCACGTGTGGATCAGGGTCGCACACGCGGGGGGAGTGTTAAAGCTTGTCCCACATTGGTTAATTACTTAATTATAACCTCCAAAACTAGTATATGAGCCTGGGCAACCTCTCCACTTATTGCCAATTGGTTTTGAGTTGGATGCTTTAACAATATTGTTCGCATATACGTTTTGGAATGCAATTACAATAAATTGTATTGTGTTCATGTGCCCAAATTTGAATCTTGATTTTGGCTTGTTTAATTAGTGAACCAGCTTAAATGAACTTATCCACTCTTGTACGAGCTGCTCACCAGTGGCTTGGTCCGTAGAATTGCTTTTCAGAACAGCACTATTGTTTCTGATTTTAAATTACCCATAATCGATTGCATTACACAAAATTTACAGCAATTTTCAGAGCAATGTATCTGCATAGTTCATGTTAAAGACTTGGGTTTTAGAAAGTGCATGATGAGGACATTCAAAATACCATATGCTCAACGCATTATTCAAAATGCCAAGGCACGCTCTTAATTAGTTTCCGCCTATTGGATGAAATTGGGTAGCCGTTTATGTCTTGTAGGGCAATGATACTGATTGCTACTTTGACAGCAAACTTTGCTATGCTTTTGGGGTAGAGACTCCCAACCCACCACCCGTGAAGGGATAGTGAAGACAGTTGTGTTATGTTTTCTGGTTATTATAGTAATTATGTAATATAGCTTTTTGCCCATGTATAACAGCAATGAAATTTCTGTTTTTTATTCTTTGATTACAAGCAGTAGGAGAATTCAAGTATCAGAATTCCAGAAAACTGGAAACAAGTCCACAAACATTATAAGCCAACCCAACTAATAGCCCATTAAGGGGAGAAATTGTCACAACAAATACTTCCTAGTGAGATGAGGTAGCCCCAGTTGATCAATTTCTGTTTAAAACTATCTCAGGCAACTAAGCATATGGATGGATATTGATTCATTGCCTACTTAGGCTTCACTAGCACTAAGTTATCTACGGCCGAATTTCCTTTTTAAGTACTATTTCCTGATTATGGTTGTTGATCTCTTTGAAATTCAGTATCACGAACTCTTTTCAGAGTTTTTATGTGCTTTTTACAAACGTATTTTATCTCACATTTCAGATCCAAAAGGAGCTAGGCTGCAAAAGAAACCCATTGGCTTATGATATTACGGCTGCTTGTAGTGGGTTTTTGTTGGGTCTAGTTTCAGCTGCCTGTTATATTAGGGGTAACCTTTTGTTTGCTTTGCTGTATGGGTTATAAAATTGTGCAACATTTATCAAAACTGACCCATCTACAACTGTAAATTGCAGGAGGTGGCTTTAGTAATGTTCTCGTGATTGGGGCTGATGCTCTTTCTCGTTATGTTGATTGGACTGACAGAGGGACCTGTATTCTCTTTGGGGATGCTGCTGGTGCAGTACTAGTACAAGTAATGACCCTATTCATTCTCTAAAATTTGCGGCTTTGTTTTTTTTTTTTTTCTTGGCCTAAAATGTTGTTCTTCAAAATATAGATTTGATTTTCTGTTTATTGGTTGCACAAAAGTGTGGAAATGTTGTTTTAAGTAAAACATTTTTCATCATTTGGGGCAAAATTGATTCATCTAAAAAAACTGAAGTTGTTTGACAAACTGAGCCTCATGTCTGCTGGACAGTTGTGGGATTATACAGCTTCCTATGCTTGTAAAATCTTTGGAATACTCTCGTAATTAGCATCCACTGACCACCACTGCTACTTGCAGATTTATATGCAAACCATTCGAATTGAGGATACCGCTTTAGGTTACATGGAACCGGAACTGGTGTCGGGTGCAGTTATATAGCTGCGTGTTGGATTCATGGAATTCCCTTTCCTAGTACAATTACAAATGGACACGGAAATACAATCATGTTTGTTTAGAAAATCTTTAATCTTATGTGTGAGATAGTATTCACAATGTGTCAAAGGACCAATTCATTCATAAGATGGACTTCTATCATAATTAAGTATCTTATTATTCATGCCGGTCACGTATCCCATACACTTGTCCTACTGTTGAGGGCCGACACAGTTATAGGATACATTTAGAAGACTGAGTCATTTCATGGTTGCTTTATATCTTGGAGAGTTGTGGAGTAGGGTTCTAACTGATAGATGAAAGGTCTTGGGGGATTTTAGATGGAAAGGGTGTGAGGTTGGCTCGTTCTTCTATGGATTAGTTTGTGAGTATTCGGAAACTTGTTGCGAGGGATCTCTGGTTAGTAATGATTTATGGGTTGACCTTAACTGCCTAGGAATAGGGTTGAAATTGATTGTGGCTTCATTTGAGTTGCTCAGTCAGCTGGAACATGCTGTCTTCAGCTTACGAAGATTTGCCGTGCATATATCCCCGAATTCTGTAAGGACAAAGATTTCAAGTCGCTGAGAAAGATACTGATTACTGACTAATGGAGACAATTCTAGACTTACAAAATCTCTATGGCGGACAGATAACATATTTTGACTTGTACAGCCAATGTCATGAAAATAGGGAAAACAAATATTCAGTTCTCCTTTTGGCCCAAATCTCCACCTCTCTATTTCTAGTATCTTCCGTTAATTAGCCTTCACTTCTCCTTCTCCCATCAAATATTCAGTATACCTAGCAAGGTTTTGAATACCGTACTGGCTATGGTACCGTTTTCTTCACCGGTATGGTATGTACCGGTACTAGCAATATTTCGGATACCGTTTTGGATTTATTGGTAAAAATATTATAATTTGTAAAAATATTCACTTTTTTCCATAAAGAAACATAAAAACATGTAAATAGTACATATATCACATATTCCCATTATTTTTAACAAATAATACACCTCATATAATCCCCTTCGTTAATTCTAACAATCTACTTTTGAATATTACTTTTATTTTTTCGAGTAGTGAATAGGAAGGGAGTACCTTTATCCAAGTGATATACTCCTGTTTGCAACAGAGAATACGTAGTTGGGTACCGGATAGGTCCTAGAGCAAGACTTTAAAGTATATCACCGGCGAAACCAGCACCGAAAGACCTTTCTCCTACGTTCACCGTCGTTCTCTGATTCTGCAGATACCAGATCGGTACACGACGAAACAGCCTGGTACTACTGGAACTAGACCGAGACGCCTGAGATTGTCCGAGATCGACTGGTAAACTGGCCGGAACGGAATTGGTAGTTCACAATACCGGTTTTCTGTCAAAACGGGACGTACCGGCTGGTATGAACCGGTACGGAATGGTATTGATAACCTTGATACCTAGTGTTACTTGCAAGTATAGTTATTTGCTTCCATTCCGCAAATTGTAGGCACTAGTGGTAAATTACATCGTTTTACCGGTATTGATATTCCTATTATTCTGCAGGCCTGCAACAGTGAAGAGGATGGTTTATTTGGATTTGACATGCATAGCGATGGCGGCGGCCAAAGGTTTGTGTTATCATCTTCCTTAGAAACCAAACTTTTCTTCTAAGTGGAGGAAAGATTGATTGGTGGTTTAAACTTTGCTTCTCCCCTATGCAGGAACTTGAACGCCCCAATTGTCGAAAATGAAGTGGATCATGCTCTGGGTTCTAATGGTTCAGTGTTAGGCTTCCCTCCTAGACGTTCCTCATATTCCTGCATCCAGATGAAAGGTAACGAGGTATTTCGCTTTGCTGTTCGATGTGTGCCGCAGTCAATAGAATCTGCCCTCCAAAAGGCTGGTCTCACGGTGTCTAGCATTGATTGGTTACTGCTTCATCAGGTATGAGACAGAAATATGCTAGTGTAAGGATATTGGACCTTTAGGTTTTCATCCACTTCGTGTAAAACTAGTTTATTGGTGGATTTGACAAACTCTTCTGTCCTCTTTCCTGCTATTTTTTTCTGTTAATACGGTGATTACCGTACTACTCTTGTGTGTATGACAAATCTTGTCTATGAGAAATGAATATTGGGAAATTTCTATTGAATTGTCAGATTGTCCGGATTTCTGCAAATTTGGAAAGATGATTTCGACAAATGTGCATCCAAATCTTGACTTTTCACTTGCTGCTGTAGGGGCTTTGGGCATGTTTTATAACATGAAATGATTACTTTCCACTGATTGTTTAGTTTCGTTCTTCCTGGTGATGGTAAAGAGAGTTTGAAAGTATGTCTGCCTCTATTTATGTACATGGTGTACGAGTGCATCCCAAGTGCATCGGACTTTTGTTTCCAAAAAACTTTGCTACTTCCAACTTTCCACAAGGCGTTTCCTACTTCGATCTTCTACTTGTTTTGATTGTCACGTTAATTGTAGGTATCTCAGCAGATATGCAGCTATTGTTTTTCCTCATCGTAAAGAAAAATGAGCATAGCACTTTCCATGAGTTTGAAAGAAGAGTACTGCACCATGAATACATTCTTGTTTATAGATGCACCCAATGATGATTTCTCATGTGCACTTTACATCTTGCTATTGTCTATTGAAAGGATTGTTTTTATGCAGGCAAACCAGAGGATCATTGATGCAGTTGCAACACGATTAGAGGTCCCGCCAGAACAAGTCATTTCTAATTTGGCGAATTATGGTAACACAAGTGCAGCATCCATTCCATTGGCATTGGACGAAGCTGTACGAGGTGGGAAGGTAAAATTGGGCGATACCATTGCAGCTGCAGGTTTCGGTGCTGGTCTTACTTGGGGATCCGCAATTGTTAGATGGGGATGAAACCCTACCGTTCCTAGCATCACTCACTTAGGAAGAAAAAAATACCATTGCAGCTGCAGGTTTCGGTGCTGGTCTTGCTTGGGGATCCGCAATTGTTAGATGGGGACGAAACCCTACCTTTTCTGGCACCACTCACTTCTGAAGAAAAAGTTGAGTCACTTGTAAAATTATGCTGCAGTCGTCTACTATTTCTGAATGTAATGTAGTTATTTTCAAGGTTATAATCACAATCTTCTCCGGCTTTTCTTTTGTATGTTCAGATTTTGTCACTTGTAAACTTTTGAACCATCAATAAAGTTCATTCTTTCTCCGAGTACTTGAACATTGACCGTTTTTTGCATTAATTTCTTTAGCAGATGAGTATGCAGAAAGAGACAAAACAGGACATATGTAAATGGAAAATGCTATTGGGTCCCTCCCCCCCCCCCCCCCCCCCCACTTTGTCTAGGAGACACCGTATCCCCCCTCCTCCGCACCCTGAAATCTTCCCCAATTGATCATGGCCTCACCTGAAACTTTGGGTATGTGAATCAACAGCAGATTCAAGCAAAGCCAGCTGGAGAAGGACAACTATCTAATATGAGAATTACATGTAATATGAAGTAGGCTAAGTGAAAACCGCAAGAAGTGCGTATACTTGTACTTCCATGAATTGCTCTATAAGTTCTGGCGACAACATGTGTAGCCTATGTTCCCATTGGTTGAATAAGCTTGATACCGGAATGAGGACAGCTACATACTAAAAATTAGTCTCGAGCAATGGGCTTTATGCAACCGCCAGTGTACAAGAAGAAAGAAGGTTTCAGTTAGTGTGGCAGGTGAAGTTTCTTGGCAATAGTATCAAAGACATTGGACTGAATCATGCCTCAATTAGGGTTTCGAGGCTTGATGTGTCATGCAATGTCAATTCCTTTAGTATTAGCCTGCTGCCTTAGAACCAAAAGAAGAGGAATCTGCCTGCAAAATGCAGGCATACTGGAAGCAAACTTGCTTTTGTCGTCACGAGCCTCAGTTCTTCTAGAGGCTGGTGAAGCAAGCCCATGACACATAAAAGCCTCAAAAGCCCACGACTCAGGTTTTTTTGGTTTAGCTATGCAGCCAAAGGTCAATGCCTGAAGTTATTCTAAATTGTAGTTGGTATGCATTTGGTGCTTAATAGAGTATGTATCTTGTATTTGGAGATATGTTCAGATACATAAATGTGGGCAACACTTAGAACCATAGTAGTCACTGCTTGGTCCTATGCCTAATAAAATTATGACCATCTGCTGTAGCTAAGATATGGTGGTCATCTTGACTCAGTTAAGATACGGCCTTCGTCAACCTGCTTGCCATCATGTATCTATCCACCCCCGTAGTTGCTTTCTGCATTGTATATGTTGCACTTCTTTTACTCAGTCACCCCTTTATTGAAACAAGCATCCCTTCCAGTGGGGAGGATGTGGAGATGATGTGCATTAACTTTGGTGCCATAGCTTGGAGTTGGAGGAAGTCGAAAATGCTGTGTAGTGACCTTTCTGCGATCTTGCACCATTGAGATTGACACTAACGATTTATTCTGCAGCGCAAAATCCATCGTTGGCTAATTTGGTTATGCCATTTGGGCTTTGCTCTAACCGAAGCTATTGCATCGTTTGCCCCCATGATGGCCTTTCTGAGTTCATCCTTGTTGCGATTGCAGAATTAAGGGTGAAGTTTCCTTCTTACAACTATCTTTTTGAAGCAGATAGTTCGGTAGCGCTCATTCTATAGATATCAGAGTTTAGGGTTTAACTCATGTTTTATTTATTCTTGTCTCTTTGATGACAGAATTAAAGAGCAAACCCAGTGTACAAGGCTCCTGCCATTGCGGGGTTTAGGGAAGGGTTTATGTACATAGCCTTACCAGTTGCAAACAGATAGGCTGTTTCCACAACTCAAACCCATGACCTCTAGATCACAATGGAGCAATATTGTCGTTGCGCCAAGCCCGCCCTCCTCTTGATGACAGAATTATGGAAGATTTTATTTCATTTTATTTTCCCGTCTTTCTTACTTGATTATTTACCATGCCTTCGCTCTCTATTGGCGAATGCTCACTGGGCTAATTGAAGCTTTTTATTAGTGAGTTAATTCACTGAGCTAAAAATCAGATTTCATGTTGCTTCTCTCTCTTAGAACAAGGAGCCGGATGCTGAAGCATTTTGTACCCGAACGGAGAAAGTGACGCGATTGACGAAAGAATTGAAACAAATCTCAAGACTGCAGCTTTTTTTTAGTGGTAGAAGTAAGCATTAGGATGTATGTGGGCTCATATGCATCTAACGATTCCAGACACACGTATATCTAGAGCTGCGTTTTAAAGTTGTGTCCGTAACATTGTTCTCCCTCTATTTGTTAGTACTCCGTATATCCTTCTGTTGGCTATGGCTGCAGCAATTTATTGTGGTTACAAGACAACGAAGAACAAACCCCCGGATCTGACCAAATTTCAATGTATACTCCAAATCGGAATTAACAGAGGCCAGTGCATTTTAACTTTCTTTGGGTGGACCATCTTCTACTAATAAATTATCTTTCTTGTTCTATTTATGAGACTACTCACAATTTGAAACAGTGGTCTAAGTTTGGGATTTATTTGTTAATTTCCTAGTCTCCATAGAAACTTGAAAGCATTGTATTTTGATTTCTATAACAAATGAAATATGCATTATCTCTGACCAACGCATTACCAGTGTTCTAAAATTCGGTTGACTAGTCAACATCTAGTTCCTATTTTGGCACCAAGCGGTGGTCAACGTTTAAATTAGGCAACTGAGAGGTGTTCTTTCTCTATCTGACCAGCGCCTAGCGATTTTCATAACATTGCTTATTACTATAACCTTTGTTGTAAACATATATAAACAGACACTTTGTTGGTGCTATTAATTGTTATCATGATTTCGATGATTTAGTCTTCTGGAGTAATCGAAGAGCGATACTTTTTGATTTAAAAATTCTCAAAAAAATGGTTTAATTTTGGACCAACTGTATGCTTTTGAGAAGAACTTGATGGTTCGATAATTGAGTTAGTTGGGATGATTAGAGAATGGGGTCGGCATGGAGAGGAATTATGGGTTTTGGCTTTTAGAGTTGATGAAGCTTTCAGCGGCGCTGTACGTGTGGATTTGTTTATGTACTAATTGAATACTACTAATAATGAAATTAATTAATTAATTAAAGAAGTGTTTTTCCAACAATTTCAGCTTGGAGCTCATATTTGACACGCTACTCAGCGTTGACACGGTCCCAAGAAACATCTGAATAAAACACAGCACGTGCACACGAAAATTAAGCCATGCATGTATATATGCTGAATGCTGATACTCCGGTGTTGGACTGGAACTTGGGTCGTGGAATAGGTAATACACACACACACACTCTCTCTCTTTCTCTCTCTCTCTCTTCGACAACCAGAATTATTCGGATCAGTTTACGTGCACTTGAACTAACCTAATTCTAAGAATCGAACTATGATCAATTGTGAGGTAGTACCATCTCTATCAACTATGAATCAATGAATGATTAAAAGCTTTGTTGGAGCATTTTCACTCCTTAAAGTTCAAACCCAAATTTGAGAAAAAACCACCAAAATTGGAGCTCCACTCTTTACCCAAACTCATACCAAATTTAGGTTTTACTCAAATTTTTAATCAAATTTGATTAGAGAACCAAATCTTGCACCAAATTTGAAATTGCTCTTTTTTTGCTCACTACTGTTTACACTTTTGCCATTCAATTAAATTCCCTGCAATTTCAACGCCCAGACCAACCAGATTTGGGTAAAACATAGGTTTGCCACTGGAAGGAGCGATATCAAACTAAGCTTTTACTCAAATTTTTTGAGTAAAAAATTGAGTAAAGGGTGAAGATACTCTTATGTAGCTGAAGCAAAAAAAAAATACAAATTCGAGACCAGCCAAAATCTCTAGGTCCCAAATTTCTAAAATTGGAGAAATAATCTAGTGTTCTCGGAATGCCACGTGGCAGTATTTCCGCTGAAGAGGTCATCTGCCACGTGGCTGGAAATGTTTGGTCTGGTTGAAGTTGCTCATCAATCGCCATGTGCCACCTACACCTTGAATAGTCCCAAGACTCACTAAGGTAGACTAGTACAATTATTGGAAGAATGTTTACCGTTTAGAAACTGCAAATTCATTGTTAAATCTGCATGACCATGATTTTCCGCTTGAAATAAAAAATAAAAAAAAATCTGCATGACCATCATCTCTCCTTCTTGAGTAATTAGTTCATGTTATCCGGACACTGTGTGGCAGTGCCCCAACACCCTCATATGCCACACATTTTTGTAGAGTTATTGTAGTACTTATCTACCACGTGATGTCCCAAAATCACCAAATAAATTTTTAGGTAGAGGTGAATTCAATGAATGATTCATTCGTGGTGGTTTTTGCTTCTGTGCATAGATTTGTATAGAATTGAACTCTGTTCCGCATCCATCTCGTAGAGCAAAAATAAATACTTAAAAATGTTAAAACATTAACGAAACGGGGATGAGGTGGATAATTCCTCATTATCAAATCATAATTGTAGCATCCAACAAGAATTGAAGGGATGAGGTGGATCACCGGCCACCCATCATTATAGATCTTCTATATATTCATCACATTCTAGGTTTTGCTAATATTTATGATTCTTCAACTGAAGGTGTGAATCATCGATTGCTACTACTACTAGTATTTAAATTTCGAGGCACCGTCGGATTCAATGAATTCTGCAAACAGTCTCACGTGGGTCCTCGAAATTATGCATTAAAAGGCGTTTGATTCTCAGATTATGAAGAAAACTATCCTACCTTCCCCCCGCCCTCTCTGTCTCTCTCTCTCTCCTCTGCATTAATTGACTGCTTGCTTTTATTGAATATTTCAAAAGTCAAATTCCTACACTTTTAAAAATCAGCCCAAAGTGTGAGCTTTAAATATGCTACTCCTATTTGTCTATCAAAAGGTTGGACCACAGTAGGTAGTATTTTCCTTTCCTGAGTCTTTCTACCGCTACACTCATTCACATACTCTCACTTATAATAAGAGTGCACACAATGAGTGTGTGAGCCCCACTCTTATTGTGAGTGGGAGTGTGTAAATGGGTATGTGAATGGATGTGGTGGTAGAACTATTGTTTCATTTGTTTGACAGTTTGGGCCAATTTGTATATACTGCAACTTATTTCCTTCTTCGGTCCAGCTAAAGATAGATCATTCACTCTGAAACTTAAAAATTTATTTTCTTCTTCTGTCCAGCTAAAGATAGATCATTCACTCTGAAACTTAAAAATTAACAATAAATTACTTTCTTGTAACCTAATTTCAAGAATCGAATCCTAATTAACTAACTTTTGGGGGGCTTCTCATCGTCTAGACTTGCTTTCACACTTGTGCACTAAAACTTTCTGAAGTAGGACCAAAATTGCTATGTGAATGCACTTTAGAACGTCTAACACGCTGACAACTCTCGTGGATGTGTCACTATCTGTTGTTGACCGATCATATCAAATGTGGCAATGGGAAAACCAAAGAGGAAGAATTTTTCATGTACCCCTGTCAGAACTCATTCGATGTGATTCACTGTATTCACACTGTTGTTTATTAGTAGGACACTGATTTTAGCGCTCCAAAAATATATGCAGGCGCTCTATTTTGTATTGGATGTCAAAGTGGAGCACTTGTGTACAAAAGTAGAGCGTCTGCGTACAAAAATGGGACACGAAAATCAATTTTCTACTTCTTATTATTATTGTTATTATTTTTTCTAAGTACATTATGAAGCAAAGAGAAAACACAATGGTCAACAAGAAGACGGAACATCCCACTAAATGGGTGAAGCAAAATCTCAGGAAGTTGCAACTTGGACGGAATGCGGGAGATGATCGTCCGACAATGCTCCCGAAAAATTTAGTCTGAAAGCCCCCTATCGCCTGACATGGTTGTTTTTAGACAACGGATGATGATATTAAAGTGTCAAAAAAAGCGCGGTATCAAAGTCAATTTTCACTCCGAGAACTCCACCGACGGCTCACCCAGGGCAATCGAAGACCCGATTGACGACTTACCATCCGGTTAAGCTCTCCTACTTGCCAGATCGACCCAGTGTGCAACGTACTCGTCCTCTTCAGCAAAATTGACTTTCTCTGTGTCTTCTTCTTCGAAGTTTGCAACCCAAGTCCATCGAAGACTCGAGTCTATCTCCACATATGTACATACATCCAATTATGTATAATTGCTGCTGATTGGGAGTAATATATAAATTAGTTCTTGATTTTTGCTTAAATATATAAACAAATACATAAGAATTTTATTTTTTTTAGAAAAATAGTGGACAGCTGTTTCTACTCTTTTTCCCTCCCTTTTGCCAACTTTTTGTAAATTGAATGTATTTGACATCTATGTATTTTTCATGGCTTTTTCTCGCCAATGTGCATCTTGCTTTGATAACGGCAACACCTAACATTGTGACTCGTGTCTAGACCACAACAAAACTTTGCGCCTTAGTGTGCCTCTCCCCTTTTAACAGTTACTATGAGTAATAAGAGATTCATAAACATGAGAGTGAGTGAGAGAGAGGGCCATGACAAAACAGATATTATGAAGAATCATTTCCTTGGGAAAAAATAGATCATTACCAATGCTGCTTTGTGGCTGTCAGTGCTCACAAAATCCTAAACTAACAGCTCATGTTAACCCAACCACTACTCTTTACACCCAAAAACTATATCCAAAATAAATTAGCCAACAAAAAATGACAAAACCAAAAAAAAGAAGAAGAAGAAGAAGAAGAATATCAAAAGTCAAATTTTGCATTTTGTTTCCCTTTCACTCTGAAGCAATGGAGATTGGACCACTGGAGATGCTGCCATGGCTATCACCACAAAGATCCAATGCTCTCTCCAAATTAGCCACAATATCACTCATGCTTGGCCTATCTTTCCCCTCCATATTCACACAATGCAACGCCGTGTACCCCACCAGCTCCACCGCCTCCGCCTCGCTTACCTCCGGCGGCCCCACCCTCGGGTCCAACACCCTCCCCATTTCTCCCTCCTGAATCGCCGGAACTGCGTAATCCACCACCCTCGTCGGCTCTCCCCCGCTTCCATCGCTCCTGAATATCGCCCGCTTTCCCGTCAAGAGCTCAAGCAACACCACCCCGAGTCCATACACATCGCTCTTCGCCGTCAGCACATTTAGCCCGTAGTACTCCGGATCGATGTACCCGACCGTCCCGGCCGCCTTCGCTGGCCTGAAACCCCTATCGGACTCCGAACCCATTAACGATAACCCAAAATCAGACACTCTAGCAGTCCAATTCGAATCAAGCAAAATGTTAGAGGACTTTATATCGCGATGGATGATCGGTGGAACCGCGTAGTTGTGGAGGTACTCGATCCCACGAGCAGCGTCTAGGGCGATTTTGATCCTCATTTTCCATGAATTCAACACGCTGCTACTCTTTTCGACGTTGTTTTTGTCGTGTAAATGATCATACAATGCTCCATTCTTCATGTACTCGTAAACCAAAAGCCTCTCATCTCTGTCCTCGCAATACCCAACAAGGCTTACCAAGTGTTTGTGATGAAGCCTAGACAAAAACGCTATTTCGGAATCGAAAGCGCTCTCCTTCTCTTGAAATTTCTTGGTTTTCGTCCCTGTTTCTCCCCTCTTAATGGCCACTTCCCGCCCGTCCCATAATTTCCCTCTGTAAACTATACCAAAGCTGCCGGCGCCGAGCTTGTTCGCCGGGGAGAAGTTGTCCGAGGCGGCCGCCAGGTCGTTGAAGGAGAACTCCTCCGCCCTCTCGGTGTGCTTGGAGGAGGTTCCGCTCCTTTGCCGCCGCATTATTCTCGACCCCTGCCGCCGGATGGTGGAGGACCTGGAAACGGGGCTGGGACTCGACGGCTGGCCGCCGCCGGGAACCGAGTTGGACCGAGTGACAGTTGGTTGCACCGAGTTGTGAATCTTCTTTTTCCCACAACAAACGCCCGTCCACAAGCAGTAAATTATGGTGCAAAAACCCGAAAAGGCTCCGACCGATCCCACGATCGCGAAAGCTAATAAACCCTTTCTCAGAGCCCTAGATGGACGTGATGGAGTGGGAGTGACAGCTGGTGGTGGTGGGAACGGTGGCCGCGGCGGCGGCGGCGGCGGCGGCGGCGGAACTGGAATTGGAATTTTTATACCACAAGGTTTACATATATTGCCAGAACCAGAACAGAGGCTTTGAGACTCAGGGTATATACCACAATCACTGCAATTGGACTCAACACATGGCCCTGGGAGTATTTTGGGTAATGGAAGACTAAGCCCTGAAGGCCAGCCAGGCCCCCAACAAATGACCGAAAAATTACTCGTAGTCAATCCACAAGTGAAATTCAATCCTGCCACGATCGATTCGAACGAGACCCCCTCTGTTGAATTACTTGAAAACTCTCCACTGGCACCCCAACAAATAACCGAACCGTTCAATCTACGAGTTGCGCAAACATGATTTGCCCCGAGTGCCAAACCAGAGTACTCGAAAGCCGAATTGGATGGAACTTGCAATTGACCAGAATCGTTACTTCCTTTACAGATCACAAACCCAGCGAGATTCAACCCACAAGCACTACTGACTCCAACAAAAACACTCGACATGGATAAATTAACGAACTGGGCTTGAATAAAACTCGCCATTGTTGAATTGCTACCCCAACAGGTAACGCTGTAATTCATCAAGACTCCGCAAGAAAACCCTGACCCAGATGAGATTGACTGAAATTGAGCAGACCCATTTGGGAATTGAGCAGAGATTTTATCTCCTCCTCTCCAGCACTTGACGGTTCTAGTGTTTGTGAGGGCGCAAATTTGGTCGTCGCCCATTGTGAGGTCCTGTAACGGCGCCATGTAGTTGTTGTAGATTCTTTTTGGGGTGAAGTTGGGGTCCCAGCAGAGGAGGCTGGCGCCGCCGGACCTGACGCCGCAGAGGGTGTTCCGGCCGCCGGCGATGTAGTCGAAGGAGGTGGTGTTTGGAGAGAGAGTGATGGGTTGTTGGGCGTTTAAGTTGGGCTGCCAGCATTGGATTCGCTGGGTTTGTTGTTGGGCGAGGATGCCGCAGACGGTGGCGGAGTTGTAGATGACGGCGAGGGTTGTGGCGGAGCCGCCGAGGGCATGGGCTGGAGAGAGGGTGATGGCGAGGAGGGTGATTATTATGGTGGTGGCGGCGGAGATGATGACTGGAGTCATCTAAGGGAATGGGAGTTGTTGAGGGCTATGAGGTTGGGCGCGGGCTTGGTCCCCTTCATTGGCGGAAATGGTAGAGAGAGAGAGAGGAGAGGGAGGGGATCCTAGAGAGAGAGGGAGGGGGGAGATGAGGATATCCAGTCAAGTTTAAAAAGGTTAATGTTAAAGAGAAACTCTATATACATAACTTTCGCCGCAACTCTGAACCAGTTTTGTTCGGAGTTGTGGTCGAACAATGTGTAACAATCCTATGTTTAATTATCAATAGGGAAATTATTCAATGCCCTACTAGGACTAGGTTGATCACAAATTTAAATTACTCATTAATGTGGATTCTACGTATTTGGAGTGAACTCCATACTATCGTGTGATTTAAATTCGTGCTCAATCTTGTCCCTGGCTTCTTCTTTTTTCCTTCTCCGACCAAAGGGTACACCCGAAGTAGTTGTTCTCAACGCTGATTGGACGCCAATTTAAGTGCACACGTTCTCTCTTGGAAAAGGGTATGAAATATGAATTCTATGCAGTCCAGATTCGTATGGGGCTATTCGTAAGAATTTGGGTTCTCTCTTGGTTCATCCAATTGCAACAGTTCAAAAGTGTTCTTAATTGAATTAGGTTTGTAGAAATAAGAATTTAACGACCGCGATATAAATATTTTGTATGGTCTAAATTCAAATGGCAGAGAAGTTCAAATTTGAGTATCGAGGAAGTCGGGTCCGTCCGCAATGGTTGATCCCTTACGTGTCTACTTTAGTGTTCACTTGAAGGGCAAACTATATAGATAATTCAGGCAAAAGAAAATATCGATCAGATGTCGGTTATCTTCTGATCGAACTTATAAATTTAATTGATCGGATGTCAATTACCACCTAGTAACTGCTTTCGTCCGTAAAAATATATATACGAGGTCAATTATCAGTATGATTTAATTTATGGATATATGCTTGTAAGTTCTACAAAATGAATGGCTAGAACATCGAGGTGGGACACGAGGTGAGATCACTGTCGCAAAATGCATGGGTGCATTCGAAATCATGGTATGCACAGAATCCATATCCTCCATTCGGATTAATTCGGTTCACCAAAATCATAGGCATTTGGTTTTGATTTGTTAAACAATTTTTTGGGAAAGCTTTTAGATTTGTTCTAACTGCCAATCTTTTTCGTACGAAATTAGTGGCCTACTATTAGGTTATCCCTTTTTCATATCTGTTATGTTAATGAAAAAAGAAGAAGAAGATGTTTATTGGTTTAAAACTTTAAATAATTGATCTTTAGAACGTCGTATCTAGTACTTCTTGGGGTTAAGCCGTAAGAGAGAAATCTTTTTTAAATTTTATAGTCCCGGCGTGAATGCCTTACTTTCGACCAGACTTAAAAGGAAAATAGTCAGATGAGAGTAAGTTAGCCCGGAGATCCAAAGAAAAAAAAAAAGCAAATGGAGAAATGGGATGACCATAGGTCAAAACATGTGGCTGCGGAGAGAGTTGGTTGTTTCCTAATTTGTTTGCAATTGAATTTCTTGGAATCCATAAAGGGATGGCAGGTCAAATAAGTTGTGATTCGTGTGAATCACGAAAGGCGTGTTTGGTTTCTAGAAAAGTCCAAGAAGTTTCTCCAAGTTAACCTTTGTTTTTTCCATGAAAAATGTCAATATTTTTGTCCTTCGCAAAAGCCTATGAAATACTTTCCAAATTGAAACTAATATTCTCGTATTTATCATTCAGACTTGAATTACGAATGCATTGCACCATTATCTACTACATTTATCACAACAACATATTCAGACTTGAATTACAAAAAAAAATAGCTACAAAACAAAAGCTAGGAGGTTATCTCACTACAAGAAAAATGAAATTTGGTGATGAAAGAGTGGCGATGAAATTTAATTTCGTCACTAAATGAGTATATTTGGCGATGAAAAAATAAATTCGTTATTGTTTTGACAACTTCTGTGACAAAATAATTTTGTCACCAATTATAACTGTTTAGCAACAAAAATATATTTCGTCGCCAAATGCTTAACTTTGGTGATGAAAAATAATTTCATCACCATTTTAACGCTTTCGGCGACGAAAAATATATTTTGTCGTCAAATGGTTACTTTTGATGATAAAATTTATGAATTGTGCTTTGTCACTAAATGTATTTCGGACATAACTCTTTACTAAGAACTTCGATTGAGATAATTCAAATTGGATTTGAAAAATAACTCAAATGCCTACAACTTTCATGTTTATCAAAATTGCTAATTTTAATGTTTAAAAGTTCAAAACTAAAGCCGAAAATATATTTTCATGTTAAACATATATGTTATATATAAGATATTTCAAAAATGTATTGAAAAGTGTGTGTGGCGCAATTGGTTGAAGATTATGCGAAAAACTCAGAGGACTTGGGTTCAAAAAATTTCGTCGTCAAAAAGCAAAATAGGTGAGGAAAAAAATTTTGTCACCAATTATTCACTTTTTGGTGACGAAATATTTCGTCATCAAAAGGCATTATAGGTGACAAAAAATAGATTTCGTCATCAGGTAGGAATCCTCAACGACCTTTAGTCGACAATTTTTTTTCATCTCCTATATTATTTGTGATGAAAAATATGTAATTTGTGACGATTTTCATTCGCCACCCAATGTAGTTTTTCTTATAGTGTCTCACTCTTGGATATATAAGCGGAAACTTCGCTTTGTTTTATTTTTCCTGTTTTTATGGTTAATTGCGAATAGGTCTCGAGTTTGATATGAACGTCGAGGTTGATAATTCGTTCTTCCCATCTTATTAATAATTCTAAAGTAAAGTCAATCGGAGAACGTTTTCCTTACTTTTTAAAGACAAAATCATACGTTGTAGGTTTTTTTTTTTTTTTTTTGAAATCATATTTTGTCTTTAATTCAACCAATGATGTCACCTCCCCGCATGAAACTGCGACCAAGTCTATCATCATCATCGGTGACCTTTTTGTCTTTGAAATCAAGGACTAGCAAGAAAGACCGTTTCTTCCATTTCCTAGAAAAAGGTTTTTGTTCAAAGGATTATTGGTTTAATAGAGAGGACCCTTTCTCCAGTAGAAATTATCACAGATGAAATCCCGAAATTTCAACTTTTGTGTTATTCCGCAGTAGTGCATTCTTGTTAACTTATAATTGTCTTCTTCATTTTGTATATTTTGTTCGTCTTTTTTGAATTTGTGTTAGAGTCGCGTGATATTTTTTGGATTAATCATTCGTTTCGATGAGAGGAGAACAAAAAGTACAAAATTATGATCGAAAGCAAAAAAAAAAAAGCTCCCTAAAGACTGAAAAAGAATTGAACAACTGTTTTATTTGTCTAAAGTGCCGTCTTATTTGAATTTTTTCAACATCGATCCATACTTCTATATTTTTCCTATTCGAGCGATTAATCCCAAAAATTATGACGAAAAGTTAAACTAAAAATTATGAAAAGTAAAAAAAATATATCAAAATAAGTTTCAGACTTATAAGAGCATCCGCAATAGGAATAATCAAAATCAATAACCAAAATGTGCCACGTCAGCATTTAATTATCCATTTAGTTCATAATCAAACTTAACAACCTCTACCTCCACATTGGTTATTTTTGCATACCTAATCAAAAAAAACCCCACAATACACAATGCACCTATGTCCAATCGCAAACGAGTTCCAATCACGCACCCGACCACACCAAATTATTCGTCTCGATACGACGATTCCAATGTGGGGTGTTTTTGAGTTATTGAGTTTTAAGTTTGGTTATTGGGTTTGGTTATTGAGTTTTGGTTATTGATAAAAGTTGTTAAGTTTGGTTATGGAATGGGTGGAATTTGGTTATTTGCTACAAGACTTGTAATTTTGCTTATTACAATGTGAGGTGTTTTTTGAGCATTGTTGTTAAGTTTGGTTATCCACACCCATTTGCTTAATACAATGGAGATGCTCTAAGTTAAAAAAAAAAAAATGCAACCTAAGGTTGTATTAAACACCTATTAAACACTAGAGTAACTTGCTATACATTGTTACGGCTCATTTCGGAACCATTTAGATTTTGGAAGAATTGATTAATTAACGTAGCACCAGAAATTGGGTTGGGACTTGGGAGAGGTCTTGAATTTAACTCCTCTCTCTGTATGACTAAATTTTAATTTAGTCATTGTGGTGACCCACCTATTTTATATGTCACATATTGATTATGAGTTTAATAGAAATTCTTGATATCTTTATTTTGGGTCCGGCTCCTCTCCAATCCCATAGGAATTAGAGAATTCTCCAATTCTACATCCAAAAGTTAGAATTAATCCATTAACTTATCTATATTTTTTTTATCCTTTCCTAATTTTAATTCAAGTGCTACTCAATGAGCACCCAATTACCTAATATGACTTCCCTTCATTATCTAAGGTTTTCCCTTCATTACTAACTGGTGGAGCTTTTGGAGTTTGGATGGATGAGCTTTTATCTTCTATGGAGCCTTTGTATTTTTATTTTTAGAATTGATTGAAGCTTCACAAATCTGAAATCCAAACAGAGTTAGAAAAATACAAATTAACATCGAGACTAGGATCCCTCTTTGGCTCCACCAAGAATCTTCCCTGCATCATCAGTAGCAACTTTCTACCACAAAAATGGGGCAGGATTTGAGGTCAATTACCTCAAAAGACTTTTTTTTGTACTTCCTATGATGCAATTGGAGCTTATTGATAGAAACAAATCAATTTAGATAGCCAATTGTGGCTCCAATGGCGACAAGATTAACACGTTATTTCTTCAAGAGAAGCTCCCCAAGAGATCTTCCTTTTTTTTTTTTGAACCAAAAAAGAAAAAAGAAAAAGAGATACTTTGTTGACAAAAAAACACATGATGGGTAAGAGACAAATACTTTAAAGGAAGGATTAACAGAGATAATTGAGTGCCCGTAGAGTATCACGTGAGTTAAAATTAGGAAAGAAGAAAAT
Organism: Rhododendron simsii; assembly: GCA_014282245.1. Lineage (NCBI taxonomy): Eukaryota > Viridiplantae > Streptophyta > Magnoliopsida > Ericales > Ericaceae > Rhododendron > Rhododendron simsii. The sequence goes on from CM024955.1 coordinate 25,405,893, forward strand.
AGATTAGTTAATGAATTAATCTTGATCTTTGAATGTAGAATTGAAGGATCCTCCAATTCTTGTGGGCAGAGATGGAGCCAGGGAGGGGCCAGTAGGGGCGGTCGCGCCCTGCAAAAAGAAAAAAGAACACTATTATTATATGTAAAAAATAATAATTCCTATGAAAGTATATAGGCTCGCCCTTGTGTATAATTTTGAAAAAAAAAATTATAATAGTAACCTTTGAAATGTGAGGATACCAACATTAATTACTAAATGCTAATGTTTAAAATACTAGTTTTAGCCCGTGCCTACAGCACTACGCATTCCGGTTGGAAGGGGATGGCAGTTATGTGATTTAAGTGAAAACCATGAGCACTTAACCAGGAAGTAGGAGGATACACTACAGCCTTTGGATCAAATGAATCTAAGTCATTCTAACAACTTGTTCCCACACCCTTCTGTTTTATAATAGAGATAACAAAACATAAAACTAGATGGTTAATATTATGAATATTCAAGTAATAAACTTTCAGCTTAGATGGATTTAGTGTTTTACAGTTTTATTTATTTTTGCCCTAAAATCTCAATGGCACACCAAACCCCCTTCTCTCTCTCTCTCTCTCTCTCTCTCTCTCTCTCTCTCTCTCTCTCTCTCTCGGCACAAACATCTCCAATTGTTAAGACTTCAAAGGCAATTTCAAGAAAATAGCAACAGATGAGAAGAGATTTTGGAAACCCAAAGTAATTTTGGTGAAATCTAAGTTGTAGGTATGGCTTCCATAATTGTTGTTCTAGACTTTTAATTCTTTATTTTTTGGCTGATAAAATCAAGTAATATGAAAGCCCATGTACCGAATTCGTCAGGTTGTGATGAAATAAAAAAAAAGATGAACAATAAAGAAAAATAAGGCACATACATCAAGATCAATCCCATTAGTTAAACGGATTTATCCATTTATGTTATTTTGAGTTTTAATGTATTTACGTTAATTATGAATGTGTATTTATATTTTCTGACTCCGTCCATGCTTGTGGGATTGGAGAGGAGCCGGACTTTTTTTATTTTATTCTATTGGTCAAAATAGAGAAGTTGTTTCCTAAATAAACTCTACTTTGATGACAAGTGAGTATAATGTTCATTAAGGAAACTGGTACTCTTTCTGCCTATAAAAGAGCGTTTAGGGTTCTATCAATTTTATGCGTGATACTAAATGACTAGAAAGAAAGGCAAGGGAGAGAAACCCGTCTTCCACTTAGGGCTTAATGCTCGAGTAAAATTATGGTTGCTCCAACAATCATTGGATCGCTCAAGTTTTGCATTACTGGATCCAGGTACGCCGTTCTTGATTATTTAACTTCCAGTTAATAATTATATTGTGATTATCATGATAGTTTTAGATCCTGGCATAATGTAGGTCATTGATTATCTAACACCATTAAGATTAAATTTACACTCTCTATTATTGCATAATATACATTGTTGAATTCATTACCTATAACAACTTAAGTTTTTGGACAATTGATAACTTAACAACAACTCTCTACTTGATAGCTTAAGTTTTTACCTTTGGAGTAACAAACAGTACGTATTTGTATCCTTATCTACCTAATAACATATAAGGGTATGAAAACCACACAAACACAAGTTGAAAGGAGGGCTGAGATTCATTTGATCCAAATGCTGATGTGCGCTCTCCAAGTTTCTTAAGAAAATACCCACACTCTTACAAATATATTACAAAAATACCATTGATTCTTTTTACACAAATCAGATTCTGTCGGAAGCATAAAAAAAAGGTCTGCTTCTGTTGGCGTTTGGGTTTCTCGAGAGAGAGAGACACTTCAAATATGGGCCAACAACTCTCTCTCTCTCTCTCGACACCGCTCTTTCGAATCTCTGGCGAAAATTTTCAAATCTGGGCCAACAAAGCTGCGTGCAATGTTCCTTACCCGGCGATATCTTTCAAAACTATCGAGTTTTGCGGACGGTGGGAGCTGGGCCAAGAAAACTTCGTGAAAGCAAATGTATTTGAAATTTTTTGGGAATTTTTTTGAAATTTCGGTCTCTGTTTTCTTGAAGTTTTGGTGTCAGCAAATGGGTTTTAACAAAGAAAACATATCCATTTGGAAGAAAGCCTGCAAATTGCGTGGACAGTGGGCCAAGAAAGTTACCTGAAAGCAAAGGTATTTGGGAGTGGAATTTTTTTGGATTTTTTGTCTCTAATTTTTTTTGGAGTTTTGGTGTCTAAAAGCAAAGGCAATGCTCTATTGGGATCATCGTTGGCAGTTTTTGGTGTTAGAAATGTTTTTGTAGCTAACTTAAAAATTTAGTTGGGAGAGCGCCATAAGTACGGATAATTCTCTTTCGTGCCGCTAAGAAGAAAATCGCATACTACACACTAATGAATTGATTTAATGTTTGAGCCACTAGCTAGCAAGTGCCGTAGGCACGGACAATTCCAACCAGGGTGCGTAGTGCCGTAAGTACGGATAAGCACTACTGTTATAATAATTGCGCAAACAACACTTGTTTTCTATTTCATAAAACTACTTACCATGTAATCTTTTGTAACAACTTGTTTTCCCAATAAAAAAACTAGGGATGTACACGGTCCAGATTGGTCCAGTTCTCTAGAAAATCAGTAACTGGACCATTTCAAACGGTTTTAGGAAATTAAGAACCAGAACCTAACCAATATATGAGTGGAACCTAACCAAAACCAAAGCGCAAAATCGGTCTGATTTTGGTTCGGTTCCGGTTTCGATTCTATCCAATTAGCATCCAAACCTATCACCGGTGTGTGAGAAAGAGAGATGTGAGATTGAAATTATAAAGACTAATCCGTTAAATAAGGTTGCAAAGAATTGAAAGAATAAGAAGGTAATCTATTAGAATAGAAAAAGAAGGAAGAAAATAAAAACTTTCCTAACAAATGAAATTTCATCTCTAAATAAAGTAAGTTTAGCAAAAAAGAGATTAACCTACCAAATTACACACATATATTTATTTTTATATAATTATATATATTAGTTTTAAACGGTCCGGTCTGGTTTTAACCACGGTTCTTTAATTGAGAACCAGTAACCGAATCAAAATTAACGGTTCTTATTTTTTTGGAACCAAAACCTGACCGTAGAACCACAGAACCAGACCAAATAAGACGATTCGGTCTGGATCGAACCTGTTTTACGGTTCGAACGGTTTTCTTGAACACCCCTAAAAAAACGCTTGAATATGACCTCCAAAGGGGCAGAATTACCCCAGACAACTGCCTCTTTTAATCAAAAGTGTTATTATTGTTTGCTTGGAAGAATTACTATTTTGGTCTCAATTTTAGAGACTTGGGTTGTGGAGATGTCAGGCTTTGTCTTTGATTGAGCAAGAATATAATATCCAGGATATTTATATCCCCATGATGGTTTTCAACGCGACTTAGTAAATTTGAACACGACTTAGAAAATTTTGTTACCAAATAATCATGCCAAGATATTGAACATGACTTGGAAAAATTGCACTCCAATGTAGTACAAACTTGGCACTTTCAGTAAGATGCTTCCGTCTCCGTCGTCACTTGGCTTGGATCCCAACCAGTTTGGTTCAGTTATGGGCCGTTTACTTTTTAAAGCTCGTCGAAAATATTGATCACGCCAAAAATCAATTTGATCGGATCCCCTTTGATATGATATCGAAAGGCATTGATCTTCATATAATTGTGTCAATGGGTTGCAATCCAGTGTTGCACACTTTTTTTCTTACAAACTTAATGCATTTCAACGTCTTATCAAGCAGTATCCGATCGACGTGATTTTTGGTGCAGTCAATGTTCTCGACGAACTCTAAAAAATGGATGGTTTTCGATTATTGTTGTGAGCCCGGGAAGAGCCCACAAACAGTCCATAACTGGATGTTGGAAGCCCAACTAGTTGGGATCCAAGCCCGTCGTCATTTGGGCACTTAAAAGGGTGAGATTAATCACTCTAGAGCATTGATCCAAAGTCCCTTCCACCACACATTGGCGTGAAATTCTCATACTTTTGGGGGTGGGGACCACCTTTGAAGCAGCGCTCAATGTTCGCTACTGAATAATTTTTCCTTAAAAGGGTGTAGCAGATAAATATGAATTGTTATGTTATATTTTGTTTTGTTTTGACGTAATCTGTTTTTGCTCAATATAATGGGACATATTTCTGCTCAACAAAATTACTAAAAGAAAAGGTAAATGGATCTCTCTCTCTCTCTCTCTCTCTCTCTCTCTCTCTCTCTCTCTCTCTCTCTTATGGGATGCCATTGTTGTTGTAGAATAGGGACAAAAGTGAAAAGGGCATTCTGGAGGACAACTCAAAAGAAAGGGTAAAAAAAACAATCCATTCACCTTAACAACTTATTTTTGCTAATGACTTACTAAACTAGGCAAATGCAGAAAAAGATAAAAACCAAAGCCAGCTTCGTATTGGAAAGGCGCAGCCGGCGGTCTGCTACAAAAAGACAGACAACAAAGTGCATACAAAAAAAAAAAAAAGGAATTCCAAAGTTACAGAGTGTTAAGAATTCTGGAGCAGTTGCTTTTTCCTCGGATATATATATTTTTTTGCATTAAAAGAGCTTAATAAGAGACAAGGCATGCTGTAAAAAAAAGGTCCCACTTTTTTTCTCCACGGTGAGGGGTGCCGTGGCCAGTTTGCGTGCAACTCGACTGTTCCCCCATCCCGGTCTCATCAAAGGTAGGGGCCAACCACGCTGGGACTAAAGGATTCATGAGAGATTTCTCTTCTTTGGTCTGGTCCCCAAGAGGTTGTCAAGTTTCAAACTCCGGATGTCTCAATTTATAGCTCATCCCTGTCAACACTTGAGCTACCCCTTGGGGCTTGGGGTTAAAAAAAAGCTCCGATTGATTCTCAACTAGTTGCTTCGTTCATTATAATATCAGAGACAGAACCTGCAGGAGGTATATACTTGCTGCACCCTATAATGAGAAGAAGCCAGATCACACACCCATGATGCTTTTTGCAATTCCTATGATTTTTCAAGTGGAATATAGAAAGCCGCACAAACCCTTGGTTATAAAATAGCAGGGGACAAATAACTAAGGAAAACATGATAGTACTAGTTGTTCCAGAGGAGTACAGGGCAAAAGGAATGCTCACTTGTTCTTGTTTCAATTACCACAAAAAAAAAAAAAAAAAAGAGGACTTTTAACAGGTTTACAGAACATAGAATATGAATAAACATTATTTTGGTCACACGCTCTATATAGAACAGAAGTAAGGATCAGGCATCGTTTGGTACGGGTTAATGTTGGAACAGATAGATAGCAAGGAGGGGACTGAACTGGGAAATCATAGTGAAGAGTGTCATTTATAGCGAAGTTGGTTTTTCGGTTTGAGATAGGGATTGTGTATGGTTGTTATAACCATGTTTGTTTCGATTGAGGAGTGAGAGGGGTAAATGTGAGAGAATGTATGGATTGAAACTAATCCAGGCAGACTGGACTATGACCCTGCCTTTGCGGATTCGCAATTCGGGCAGACTATAACTAAAATACAACCAAACACTGGATTAATGGGCCCACAGAATTTGCGTAGAGAGTTCATTGATGCAGCAGGGAAAACAGCTATACAACAAGCTTGTGTGAGTTTGGCAAGGAAGTGCTACAATTTTGTTCAACCAGAAGACGGAAACCCAAGATAGACAACTAGAGCGGCATATCGGGCTGCTTCTCACTTGACAGGGTTTCTATCGTTCTTTTTTGGTTTCTAACATTCCTCCTGATTTGAAATGTAATCCTGTTTGCGAATGTAACTGATGGTTCTCAGTCCTGAAGGATATCAGTTGTTCGAAAAACAGAAACAAAGAAGAGAAGAAAAGCCCTCCAAGTGCCATGCTTATTTTCATATTCAGTTCTTATGGTTTCTTTTGGTATTTATTTTCTGTGGCAATTTTGCCAAACACAGTATTCGATTATTGTATACCAAATAGTTTGTCGGTATTGTTAGTTGCGAGATTATGGTAGAAATCGGCTTCAACTCAACAGGTCTCGTCTCTCTTTTTCTCACCGGTAAACTGTTAGCGCATTAGTAAGTATATTACAGATCTAACAAATCCACCCCTTGCGAAAATCAACTTCTTCAACAGCCAATTTGGTTCTTATCAATAATCTACAGATTTAACAATCCACCCCTTTTGCAACTTCTTCAGTAGCCAATATGGACTGGCGGCATGGTACTAATTCAGCGGTACGGCAGCGTACCACAGGTGCTGGCATCACCTTAATAACAAGTTCAATGGTACAACCTAAGTGCCCAATAAAGGATCACTCAGCCACGGCGCTATGTGCTACCAAGATTGGCAGCCATGTGTTTATCTTGTAGGAAGAAAAGGCGCAAGATGAAACCATGAATACTCACTATAGGTTGGGCACACCACGTGATCATGACCCTGGGAAACGGAATAATTTCCCAGAATAAAGAGACAACTAGAGCAGAAAAGTAATACTGTTAGGAGCATCACCCGCATGGATATTTTCTCACCAAAAAACTGTATGATTCATTTCATCACAAGTGTTCAATTACAAAGAGGGAAGTCCATTAACATCTCGAACCCGAATCATTATTGGATATCTAATGGATGAGCCTGCATCCCCCGGGACAACTCAAAAAGCCACTTTCCCAGAAAAGAAAGAATTACAAACAGAACGTGTTTCAAAATTGTTGATAAAAGAATATGTATACACAACGCAGATTAGTTAGTTTATATGCAGTATGTACTGACCAGTAATTCAGGATCAGAAGTTGAAACATCTATTGTTGGCTTTTGTGCTGACAGGAAGCTATTCAGCTGAAGATCTGCCTCAGAAGTGGTAAGCCCATAGAAACAACCATTTGCTCATAAATTCAGCAGGAATTCGACTCATACTCATGAGAAAACCAGGGGTGCTCTAGGGCCTCCCTTGCTGTCGGACGCCTTTGAGGGTTTATCTCGAGTAAGTCCCTCACGAAATTGATAAATCCAATATCAGAGACCGGCATGTGACGCTCCAAGGATGACTCCTCAGGAATTACGTACTCCAGTTGGTTCGTATCCTAAGTAAAGATACAAGTTCAGAAAAAGAATAAACTACACAAAGTCCAAACATATAATTTGTAGATTGTCAATGATTCTCACCCCTTCCTTATCATTTAAAAAAAGTGCATTCTGAGTATGTTTTCTCACATCGTAAGAGCAGTGGAGGGTTTGAAGTGAAATACTTTGAAAAGAATGATGGAGCAGCATAGCTACAGAATTCATATAATGACTGAATCGTGTAGGAAATAAAAAACTATTTGAAATTGATGTGTATCTTGGCTACTAATCATATAGGAAACTGGAATAAATTCAGGAAGACGATAATTTTGTGCATGAAACCAATGCTGAATTGAAACTAACAAGGTAATTCACCAGCAAATGAAAAACTATGCTACAATGTTCTTTTAACTTCTTTTCTAGGTACCTCCTAGTGAGACCCCGGAAAAGAGAACCCAGAACTAGAACTTCATATGTTCTGTAACAAGTTTCAACCAAACATAAGGCCAGCACTGATATACCTAAGTGAATGAACAAGTTCAAAATTTATACGAAAAACAGAGAACAGTAAAGCAAGCAAACCTCATTTATGAGATAAAGATCATATTCTTCTGTAAAATATTTGTGGGTCTCCTGCCCTTTCTCTAACATCTCCATATCAATTGGACCAAGCATGCCAATCATGCGAGCAAGTGCCGTCACAAGTGTGTCATTTGGGAAAAGGACCTAGTAGGAACATAAATGATGAGCAGAATATAAGAACTGAAATAAAAGTAGCAAAATGAGATTCAAACTCCTTCGGATATATGAAATCAGCAAATCCATGGAATAAGATTTCAAAACTATTCCAAGTCCAGTAAAAAAAATAGAACAGAGCCAATCTAAGACATACTTCCCCAGAGCATAGCTCAGCCAAGATACAGCCAAGAGACCAAAGATCAATCCTCTGGTCATAAGGGAGGCCTAGGATGACTTCAGGAGCCCTATAGGAACGAGATTGTACATAAAGGCACAAGTTGTCTGACAGAAAGCAACTGCTTCCAAGATCAATAACCTTTATCTCGCATCTGCTGTAGCTTTTGATAAGAATATTCTCTGGCTTAAGATCACAGTGAATAATCCCCAAGTGATGCAAATATTCCAACGCCTCCAAACATTGCCGGGTTATGAGCTGTGAAAGTGAAATAGCACATGTGTGAATTTTTTCATGGTTCTTGGTTACTAATTATAACTCCATTCAACAGCCACATGAATCCATGACCCGGTTAAACAAAATATTAAATGGATGAGTAACAATAGCAAGTAGCATAATAGCACAATACCTGCAGTCTGCTCAGCGTAAAGTAGCACTCTCCACCAGATTCTTGATTATATTTCTGAAATTCATACAAGTTTGCCCGAAGAAGTTCACAAACAATGAAAAGGTGCTCCTGCAAAGTTTATAATGCAGGAAACGATCATTGGCACTGGCTACACACTAATTTAAGTTATTAACCCAGACAATGAAAAGACCAAATAAGGCACTTGCAACCTGATTTTCAGTTGAAATCAATGGTGCAGAATGGCATTAACATCCATGTGCTGATTCAAAGGAAATAATCACCACCTAGAAAGTTCAAGCTCTGATAGTACTCCAAGTTTAGCCTTAGTAACGTAATTGAACCCTCTCTAAAGACTAACCATATAAAGCATTATTGGAGGACAAGTAATGTGGTGACTATAGGCGGCAAACGGGTGGGTTTGGGGGGGTTGAAATGGGACATGGGTTGAATGGGTGCGGGTTGAATATGGGTCAATAGTCGACAGGTTAAATATGGGCGGGTCGAATATCGGTCAAGTTATACCCATAAACCCGACCCAACCTGTTTTCCTACCCCCTTTTCTCCTCTCCCTTCCTGCACGTTTCAAATATGTCACTGCACAACACTTGAGAAATATGCTGAATCAAGTAAACAGCAATCTGGTAATCCGTATAAATCGTATTATCCACCGTCGTATTAACGTCGGTTGTAATGTTCACTTGATTGCCGGAAGTTGTGACGTTGAGGGGGAATTTTCCAGTGCCGGAGTCACCGGCTTGGGTTCTCAATGGAATAATTGCCAACGGTTTGGAATTGAGAAATGGAAAGGAAAGTGGGGACCACGTGGAACTGGATCAACTCTTCTTTTTGTTGATTGGAGAGGGAGTTGAGAGTGCCAGCTTGGAGGCTGGAGAAGGCACTGTCGGAGGGGCGAAAATGGTCACTCCATCGTTGGAGTTGTTGAGTTTGTTATTGATTTGTTTGCCCACTTGAACCCATTTAAACCCATGCATATACGAGTTAATGTGATTTCACATGTTTATGACCTATTATTTATGGGCGGATTTGGACGGATAATAAGTGGGGGGATATGGACAGGTCATGGGTTGGTTTGAAAATTGCCACCTCTAGTGGTGACTGTGGTCTAAACATACCCTTGTCATTTGCCAATGCCTAAAAATCAGGACAGATTTCAGGATTTCTCTCATTACGAATGCGTAGATATAGAACCACCGGCCCCACACATCAGTTTTATCGAAACATCAGAATAACAGTGACAAATGCATACATGATGTCCATTCTTCAAACTACAAATCCCCATACCTGAAAGTAGAAGTAATCATATAACCGCAAAACATGGCGCTCATCACCAGGGTCATGCTTATTCACAAACTTTAGAAGTTTGATTTCATCTAAGCTCTGATCAAAGAAGTCCTTGTCATTTTTAATGATCTTCAAGCAAACATCCATTCCTGTATGCAGATCATGTGCCTGAGCAACTTTGCTGAAAGCAGCTGAACCTAGGTATTCTGTAATGTAATATCTGCTGGCAATGATACTATTGAGTACTATAGGCAGATCTTTGTTCTCTTCAAAACCAGTCCTGTGCAGTGAAAAGAAAACTCTTACAGTTGTTTTCTCTACAAAATCAACTTGCAACAAACAAGCTCACAATCTCTATCAAACGACACACTTCAGTATCTCAGTTGTTTTATATAGGATGGGCTAACCTTTCCAAGTCAAAACAAGTCAATGAGGTATAAGTGCAGAATTGACAACTCCCAAAATTATATTGGCTCCAACAAATTTTATCCACTTGTCTTGGCGTACACTACCCCAATCTGAATAAAAGCAGAGAAACTTACCGATTTTTTCTGTGGATAATTCTTAGATCGAATACTTCATATTCATCCTCGTTAGTGTCAAGCATTGGAAGCTGATCTTCGCTAACACCATCCTCTTCATTAGCATCAACCTCTGCCTCATGAGCAACTGCGGCTACTTTTGTTGTATTTCCACCTTTACAGTTATCTTTCTCACGATGGAGGAGATCTTTCTCAGCAACCGAAATATGAAAGTCAGCAGTAACTTTGAAGTCTGCAGCACAGTCATTGTTGGAGCTCCTGTCACAGGTAATGCTATTTCCATCAATTTTTGGACTCACGAGACTACAGTCCTTAGGATCTGTTCCGAAAATTCCTGCATCTGAACAGCATATACAATTGGGGGAAGAACAGTTATATACAGTGCATCCCTTTTTCTCCTTTTCAACATTTCTTTCATGTTGGACAATTTCGTTCAAATGATCATATTCTGTGCATTGAACCCCATGTACGTCATCCGTGGAGGAAATAGTATAAGGCCAAGGCTTATCCAAGTAATTACTGCTTTCTACAGTATGAAATCCTTCTGAGATGTTATTGAAATCCAATTGGCTGTCGATTTGCTCCCCTTTCTCCAAAGTTGTAACGAACTTGTCCTCACTTGGGCAGGTAAAGGAGTCTGATCTGCCAAAATGGGGAGGCAAAGCGTAGTCCTCGTCTTTCTCATTGTACCACCAGATGTCATTTTGTATATCAAAATCCTGGTAATCACGAGCCGTACCAAATTGAGATAATCTATCTGACGAAGCTTGGGAGCTTACCCCGGTCATATTGCGAGTGCCATATGGATTTGTGAAATCTGCAGAAGAAATGCAGAAGTACTCAAAAAACAAGGATGCAACTGACAGTCCAGTCCAGTACAAATTAAAAGTTAAAATGATTGGTCTTATACTCTTAACTAAACAACGCACATCAACATGTTAGTATTAGTCCTATCTGTCTTGCCACATCATGGGCTATAGTTGCGAACAACAAGAGACTCAAGTACTGAAAGAAAGGACAATACTGCAAGTTTAGAGCAAATCCATCAAAATGCCACTTTTAAGAACATTAAAGACGTCATTGCCCTGTTTGATTAGCCAGACTAATAAACGAGGGAACATAATGCCATGTGATGAGTAATCCACCATACTAATAGTGATGGGATTACCAATACCACAAGCCCTGGGGTACTGAATGATGCCCCATGTCCGGGACTAGTCGTGCAACATAGATCTTATCCTTCCACGGTTGGCTGCATTCAAATGCAAAAATGTGGTCCCATGGGATTTGTATTCGTAGTTCGATTTCTAATCCGGCCCATCAATGAGGCCCAAAGAACATCCCTACGTAATTAAGTTAAAAATCAAATTAACTTAAGTAATCATGCATTTCGCAGTGAGTAAGTGATAAACAGCACAGGAACAGAGTGGTTCTCGTACAGAGGCAGATAAAATCAAAGATAGAACAAAAGGCGAGACATCTTTTTTTTCCAAAATTAAAAAACCTGGCGACCCAAAAAAACAACTGATACCGTTACTGAACCGTTAATTTGGAACAAAAAAAAAAGACAACGGCAAACAGAAACTAAAAACTAAACCAAGCAAATTGACAAAAGTAGCGATACACTCACACACCCAAAAAAAAAAATTCACTGGAACCAATTGATAAATATTCTCTTTTGATTATAGTAGGAACTATAAATTTCGACTGAAGAAGCAACAAGTGATTCGACTTTAATCGGGCCAGTCTCAGGTTTGAAACCTCCAAGGTGCTGGGACCGGTCTATACGGGATTCGCCTTAGGGCCGCTAGTGGACGGTGCGATTAGTCCACCAGGACTCGAGAAGTGCGTCAGCTGCCTGGACACTTTGACTTATCAGGAAAACAAACAAGTGATTGGAATCTGAAAGGCACTATACCCGAAGAACACAAATCAGTAGTGGAAGAAACCAAGCTGACGAACTCCTCCTCAGCAGAACCGTCGCTCGAATCACCACCACCACCACCAGCGCCTCCGTCCTCGGCCTCCGTCCGCCTCCGCATCGACGGAATCTTCAGAGGCGGCGGCGCCGGGAGCATCGGGAAGAAAAACCTCTCGAAATCGGCCGACCGCAATTCGGACTTTTCAAGCAAGTCCTCCATGAGCGCCGATTCGGAGTCAGAGAATCCGTTCTTCCTCAGAAACTCCAGCACTGCTTCGACGCCGGAGACCGCCATGGGGGACGGACAGGATTCAAATTGAAACGGAGAGGTGAGAAGTCAAAGAAGGAGAAGGATTCATGGGAGTGAAGAGAAGTGGTATGTTCAAGATGGTCAAAATTGAAATTTAGTTTACGGAGAGCTAGGTTTTGCATGCCTGTAGAGAGAGAGAGAGGGGGGGAATATATACACACACACACACATATTACATAGAGAGAGAGAGAGAGAGGTGGGGATGCTCCACTGCTGTAAAACAGAAGCCAGTGGAAAGATCTCTTACCAACTTTTGAAAAGGATGATGGGTCGGGCCCAACGGGTATTTTCTGGGGGGAATTGCAGTTCAGTGGCGGTTGGGGCAAATAAGTCCCAAGTCATGGAGTAGTTTTTGTGAAATTCCTCCAAATATGAAATGGAGAAAACTAATTCGTAATACATGAAAAGGGCCACATAGAAAGACTAATATACCCCCTTAGTATCATTCTGATTTTCAAGTAAAGAAAGCACACCCACGCACATATATAGATACATACATATACAGAGGAGAGAGAGAGAGAGAAACCCCAATTTTGAAATCCTCAAATTGACTACTTAAATCTCAAATTTCGACACTGAAATCCTCACATTGACGACTTAAATCTCAAATTTCTACACAAACAATGATAAAGAAACCCATACCCAGTTCAAAGACCCTAATTTCACAAGCAAAACCAATCTAATCTCCACTGAATTTCTCTATCAATCATGCGCACAAGTCTACACAGAAAGGGATCTAATTTAAATGGCTCCTTTCTTTGGCTTCCTCGGTGCCGCTACTGCTCTCGTCTTCTCATGCTTTGATTTCACAGCTACTCCATTAATACGGGGTCCAAAGATTGCCGTGCTGGTTTCGAGATCTTGAAGCAGTGTCCGGCAGCAGTCCGACGGGACCCGCGGCGGCTATGGCCACACAATCACACATGGCACACACACTGTTTTTTTTTTTTTAAACACTAGAATGGGATTTGGGGAAGTGAGGGAGGTGTGTGGCGGTGGGTATCGATGGTGGAGGAGGGCCGAGAGATGGAGGCGAGGTGAAAGTGGAGGTGGTGACTGGACCAGAGTTGAGGAGCCGGGGAGGTGGGGTGGTGCGGCGGTAGGAGGTTGGCCGAGAGGGAAGCCGGTGATGGTGGTGGCCGGCGGCGGTTATGGTGGTGAACCGAAGGTGCTGGTGGCTATGGTTGCCTCTCTCTCTCTGTCTCTCTCTCGCTCTGCCAGACGGGGAATGGGGGGAATGGTGGGTGTGTGTCGTACAGGGGAAGGGGTATTTTTGTCCGTGTAAGTTTGAAATACCATGTCTGGGTAATTATTTGTTTTCTTGCCATTACTTCATAATTTCGAAAAAGTAGTCCAGGAGTTGAGACTTATTTGCCCCATGCTCCACTGAATCGTAATTCCCCCTATTTTCTGTCACTGGGGTCTAAGAACACGTGTAAAGGTCTGATAAATCCACGGGCGTTTTAAATTTTCCTTTATTTTCAAAGGTTTTCCATAGCCCCGGATTGCATGCAGCTTCTTAGGCCCGCTCCACTCAAGTCTCTTATTTTCTTACTTATTTTTTATTTTATGAGATAAATTAATTGCTCATAATACATTATTTTTAGTTTAAAAAATACTGTGAGTACTTAGGCTCTGTTCTGAAATTAAAAAAAAAGTTATTATTTTTTAAAAAGATAATTTAAAGCTTAAAAATTATGAACTTATTGAAATATAAAAATATGCAATATGAATCTTATTTAAAAGATCTTGATGAGATCTTTTATACAATGCAAAAAAAAATTGAAAAATTATTTCTCATTTACTTTATTTTTGAGTTTAAAAATATGAAATAACCTGCTTATTTTTTAAAAAGATTTCTGAAACGAGACCTTAGTAAAAAATAGTATATATTTATTTTAGTTAGTAGAACAGGGTCTCAACCTATTCACTTTGAATTTTGAGAAAAGTTTTTGAATATAATAAGCAGAAAGAGATAGAGATAAAAAAAAAATTATTGAAAACAATACGGAGGATTTTGAATATCCAAAACTATACCTGTCCTCCCAGAAAGAAAGAAAGTAACAACAGACGTCATTGGGCGTATTCTTTGGTCGGTTGGCATTTGTTTGCCTTGTTTTTTTGTTGCGAGAAAGTCATGCGGTCGTTGCAATGTCTGGGGACCACTTCGGTTGTGCGAGCCAACGGTGTCGTATTCCAAAGTGAAAATTATTACTCCGCCGCTGTGACAATTTGCGGGTTGCTACCGTTGCGTTTTTCACCGGCGGTTAGTTGAGCACATACGCAACTCTCACCTACTGTATATTTTTTATTATTATTATTTTTTTGGGTAAGTATCTTAGTATATTTTTTGTCTTGAAGAAATAAACACATTGACTTTTCTCAAGAACTCCAAGCTTTGTCAGTAAACCACTGAACATACCACCATCTTCGCCGGAGATTGTGAAAAGTATATAAACATTTTCAAGTAGTCCGTCCTGTAAAATGGTTCTGCTAACAAGTGTCCTGTGCCACGGAGACGCAAATTAAGATGCAATAAATATAAGATATTCTCCAATATTTAATGTTATTTTTTAAAAGAATGTTTGACTTGTTTAAATTTTAATGTTAAGGTCTCATTCTGCTTAGAAAAATTACTCTACTTATTTTTTAAATTAAATGTGATGTATTATGAGAGAATAATCGATCTGTCTTGTAAAATGAAAAATAAGTACTTAAAAATAAGAACTTTAACGGAACGGAACCTAATTGTCCTACTTTTCAAAAATAAAAATAAATAGTTGAGTGTGTCATCCGACTCATCCCCACAAAAAAAGTTAAGTATCGAGTCATCGCTATGTTTTTTGGGGTGGGATTTAGTACCCATTGACAACAAACAAATTGTGGATACAATCCAGATCTTATAAACAGATTGCTAATAGAATCCAAATCTTTTCTTAGAGATTTTTATTAACCATGTTGATCATAAGAAAACCCATTCTTCTTATTCATATATAAAAACAAACAAAGATGGAACTTCAATAGATTTTGTAACTATATTGATACTCCATAAAGTATAAACCTTTGGGAAATGAATAGCAAATGCATACAATACTATTTTGTGCTCGACAAGTTTTAATATATATTAATTACTAGTGCATGCTCGTGTCTGAAAGCACGGAAAACGTATGTCCGTGCCTAAAAGGGCGATGCAACGCTTTTTAAACACAGTCAAACACCAGTTGTTTTGGATAAATAAAAAAAAAACACTTTTTCAATTTTTTTTGGATACAACTCCATCTCATACGGTGTAAATTCCGTGTATGTGTATGAAAATCTATATAAAAGGAACGTAGAAGAGGAGAGAGAGAGAGAGAGAGAGAGATATCTCAATTTTGAACGTAATATCTAATTACTAATTAGTGGCAATTGTGTAATTACCACTGTTTGAGAGAGAGGGGGAGAGGGAGAGCCGTAGGATTTATGGGGCAAATTAATAGTCAAAATTTATGTAGGACATAAGATTCAAAAACCGTTCTCCCTTATCATATAGATTCAAATGTATGTTTGTAGATACAATGCGTAATGTTACGTTATCAATGGACGTAAATCCCGTTTAAAAAAAAGGACGTAAAACTACCTCTTTCTTTTCTTTTTTCTTTTTTTGACAAAAGGGAGAAGATTTTATTAATCTGGCAGGTGGACAAACGCTTAAACATCACACACAGAGAGGAACCCCATGGGGGCAAGGTATTGTCCACAGACCGGACAAACTACAAGAAAGGGCTTTCTTTGCACAAGCATGTGCAGCTCTATTACAATCATGTTTGACAAAACTAAATTCACACAACTGAAACAAATCCTTCAATGCTAAACAATCTTGTACCAAAACTGCGATATTAAAGGGTGGAT
Organism: Rhododendron simsii; assembly: GCA_014282245.1. NCBI lineage: Eukaryota > Viridiplantae > Streptophyta > Magnoliopsida > Ericales > Ericaceae > Rhododendron > Rhododendron simsii. The sequence continues at coordinate 25,422,223 of CM024955.1, forward strand.
CTTTTGACATGGAACAGCTTCGGACAATCTATTCCGCATCCGATTCAAAGAGAACCCGTCCTACAATCAGAGCAACACCTAAATTCATATCATTTCTAATTGTCATAGCCTCCACAAGCCGTGGAGAGGTAAGGCTTTCATATGACTTAATAAAAATTTCCAAAATGGAGCCATTCGCATCCCGAGCAATTGCTCATGTTCCACTAGTGCTCGTTGCCTTTGATACCGCTGCATCAACTTTAATTTTTATCATGCCTTTATTAGGTCTCCTCCAAACCAAAGTCTCAGGATTTGAAAAAGCCACTTGAGTAGGGGAAGACTTGACATTAACCTCTAGAAACTCAAAAAAATTTGCTTGTGTCTTTCCATTAACTGCCTCTGCAGGCCAACTTGTACCATTAAACAGCAAATCGTTTCGGGTTTTCCAGATCCACTAGCAATACGAAAAGTTGAGACCCAATGTTGAAGAGGGGAGATGAGCTAAACGGACACGATCACAAATACAATACCACCAGTTAGACATATGTCTACAGTCTTCAAGTTCCTTGGGTCTAAGGCAAAAAGGCGAAAGAATCCACACTTTTGAAGCAAAATCACATCGGAACAACGAATGACAAATAGATTCCTCCGCGATTCCACACAGTGAGCAGATTGAATCAGAACATACCTTCTTTTTGGTTAGGGCTGAGTTGGTTGCTAGAACTTTATTGAAACATTTCCAAGAAAAAAAATTTAATCTTTGGGTGGATAGGCAAGCCCCATAACTTCTTCCAAATCTGTGCCATCACATTAGCAGAACTAGATTGAGCTCTGTGATTATCCAGCTCATTGATCAAGCTCTCTTTTTCCAAGCAATAAGCAAATTTTACAGTGAATATGCCATTTGGGGAGTAGTGCCATACTCTGCGATCCCTTCTTTGCATGGTACTAACAGGCAAAGAAAGGATAACGACTGCCTCTTCCTCATTGAAACTTTCTTTGATCAGCTGCATCTTCCAAGTCTTTGTGGAATCGTCACTAAGATCAGAAACATAACTTATGGTGCTACTCCTTACCGAACTCGGGCTGATCTTGAAAGCCGGTGGTTTTGGTAGCCAAGGGCCTCCCAAATTTGAATGTCTTTTCCTGAACAAACCTGCCACCTCCAACCTTTATTGAGTAACTCTCTAGCCCAACAAATGCTTTTCCAAGCCCACAATGCTTGGTTGCTTACATTTATATTGAAGAAAGTCGTGGTGGGAAAGTATTTGGCCTTGAAAATTCGTTTGAAGAGAGATGGTTCACTAGAAATCATTTCCACCATTGTTTAGCTATCAAGGCCATGTTAAAAGCTTCCAAGTCACAAAACCCCAATCCACAGTAAGTAATTGGTTTCGGATGATATAACTCTATCCGTGTTGCTCTTTTCTTTTCCTGGTTCCATAAAAACTTATCATTCCAAAAGAAAAAGTCATAAAATTAAACGCATTAACACTGCAATAGAGTCGATTGAAAAAGACACTGCAAGAGACCCAAAATTGTTAGCCTCTAAACAATAATTGGAATAGTATTGTTTGCAATAGTCATGATGAAAAACCTTATTATTAGTCTAGACCTTATTATTTAATCATCATTAGAAAAAGTAAATCATACATCCTCCAATCAAGGAGATTGTTAGTGCTTGTGGGACAATTAATAAAGGGCCACCACAGATGTATGTATAGAGGTGATAAATAATTTCTAATAGGTCTCACAATGTGTGGTGAAGAAGACTGTTGGAGTACTGCCAAGGCGTATTCAATAAACTTTCATTCCAATCACTACTCCATGAACGAACATAAATTTGAAGTCGACAATCTGAATAATTATCAGTACTAAAGAGATTAATCATCGTTTATCTCAAGCTAGAGTTTAATGATCTCAATATAGGTAAAGTTATTAGTGCCAATGTTCTATTATGCATCTCTCTAGTCAGCAATTGCCTAGGTGAGTCGGTATGTGAAATTACCCTCTTGCCGTCATCCAAAATGTAACCCATGGCCCGACATGAAGGGCAGAGCCAGAAATTTTGAATGGTGGGGTCCAAAACGTACAACCCATATAGTTCATGTCTTTGATTTTATGATCAAAGGAAATGTTATTAAAATGCTTACAAAAGAACTAGAAAACCATCTTGCTACATTAAACTAATTGGGAAATGATTTTGTCATTCCCTTTTTTGTTAACGTCACTCTCCTGCAAGTATTTTTCACTAAAAATACACTTGCATGAGAGTGACATTAACAAAAAAGGAAGTGACAAAATTAGCCGCTAACTAATTTTGATTGCATAAAGAGTAATTGCAAATAAATCATCAAACATACATCAACATTCAAGGACAAAATAGCATAATTGCATTGTTAGTACAAAGTTGGGGAAATCGAGCTCAGCTTTCCATATTGTTTTCACTTTTCACTTGGGCATCTGTACATTTTTGTTTTGTTTGGTTTGGGTGTCGCCAAATTGTGGGGTCAAATACAATCCTTGGTTAAGTTAACAATTGTATCAACATGCCTTCGCCTCTGCCTTTCTCATTGACCAAATTACCAATATGAAAATAGATGGCTCGTTCGATCAACCAAACAAAATAAATGTTGTTAAAATTTTTTTTTTTGGTTAATACAGAGTGTCCAGAGCGAGTTTACGCGTACTTCGAATTAATTCCTACAACCCCTCCAACAGCTGTCTCACATGCTTACGCGTGAGAATAGAGTGATCCTAAAAGTTGTTGGCGAGAAGAATCGAGGAAGTTCATAGAAAATGAAGATGGTTGAGTGGCATTTTACAAAAGGAATAATTAGGAGGACTCCAAGTTTTCCATTGTGCTTGTGGGCTCAATCTTTTGTGCAGGGTAGTTAATTATTGGGTATTCCGACCAAATAAATGATTGTTACTATATAATGTGGGTCACTTCTTAGTTTCTAACCATTCAATAAAAGTAAATGGCGAAATATTTTTATCAAGTAATTTGTCTCTACCTACATGACTTGGAGTACCAAGTAAGCAACGTCACGTGCCACTTTGAAAGCGCTGAATAAATTCGTGTTGCACCCACTATTGGTTTAGTTACTTTAGCGGTGCAACCTACTTTTCACGGGAAGCATGAATAATTAGTACACCCCACCTCACAGGTCACACCACAATTTTGTTGGCATACAATCTTTTTCACTTTTCTCAACATCTGTTTCATGTGGGGGGAGAGTAAAGGATGATAATTAGGTGGTGGGTTTTCATTGTTCCTTAAAAATGTTAATGGTGTTTTGTACCTTTCAAACTTAAATTTTTTGCCTTTCGATAAATGACTTAGATATATAGGTGTAGTTTTCTCCAACTTCAGTTGGTGGAAGGACAAGAACTTTAATTGATAATTAAATAAGCAATTTAATTAAAAGAGATAAACATCGATAGAATGATATGCACTAACTCTATTCAGAAGATGTCGGTCGCCTCTAACTTCCATTGAACTTGAACAATGATACATATCCATGGTTGGACAAGTTCGAGTTGAATATATCATCCGATCTAATCGTACACAGAATCCAAATAAATGGGTTTGAATTTTGTGTATAGCAAATTGTTAAAGGGGTGAGCCTTAAATTGTTTTACAATCTCTAATCATACACTCGTGTAGAGAATGTACAATTCATATTAAGCATCTTATCATGGCCTCTTGGTGCACCAAATTTAACAAAACCCATAATTTATAGTAACATCAAATCTTATCATTTCTAAACCTTTCTACCAAATTGCAAGGAAAATTTCTAAATTAATTCCTATGATCTGAATATTCCCGATAATTAGAAGCATTTCTGTTCCCTTCCTAGATTAGGTCCGGTTGGTGTACTTTAAAGCTACCATTGCCAAACGTCAAAGCGAATTATCGAACAAAAAATGGTTCCGACGATTATTAATTTACGTGTAAATTAATCCGATATTCTAAGATGATGGACCACTGCTTTTTTAAAAATTATGGAAGCAAATGATGAGGCATTTGTTTTGAGAGTCTGGGGCCGCGGTGAATCCTTTTTTTTTTTTACGAAAAAGTGTCTATGCGCATTATATTTGGAGGGAATGGTTGTGCCCACAAAACGGGCATTATCTCGAGCTCAAAAATGTGATCTGAACCATTCACCATGTAGAGCTTGACACGTGGAATAGCTTTGTCAAAAATCGAGTTGATCGAAAACTAGTAATTTAGTGAACAAACACATTTGTCCACAGTATAATTGTTTGGACTTTTAAAATCACTCGAAAGTATGGCTTGTTTACTGAGTTACCAATATCCGATCAACTTTATTCTTTACTGGTTTTTTCTATTTGTCAATCTCTACATAGTGATGGTTCAGATCAAAATTTTAAGCTCGGAACAATGCCCGTTTTGGCACAGCCATTCAGCTGTGCCCAAGGCACGCCCCCCCCTCCCCCATTCCCTTGTTTGCAATACTTCACTGGTAAAAGGTGGTAAAAGAAAAGAAATTAATTAACAAAAGCAAAAGAGAGAAAGAAAAAGTCTTGGGGACCATCTTAATAATTAATTTTACAAAAAGTCTTGGGGACCGTTAATGATTTCCATCTCTCTGAACGTTACAAAAGGGTGATACTCCTGTATGTTTTTGCCTTTTTGTTTCCCGCCATATCTTGTTTGAGTGTCTCGGGATCAAAAGCAAAGCTAGCTTGATTTATTATTCAAAGATGCTCATTTGCTGTGTCTCAACTATGGTTGGCATCTTGGCGAGGGCTTCAAATACCGAACACGGACAACTCATAAAATATGGTGTCAAATTTAACTCTACTGCTAGTTACTTCTCCGGTAGTTTGTACGTATCTGAATTTATTGACACGTAGCTTATCCAAAAAAAAAATTTATTGACATGTAACTACATCTTTTCCGCTCTAGCGGACTTAAAAGTCTATTAGGCATCTTCTGCATACATATAAAGTCAGACAAATTTTTTGGATTTCAGAGGTGGGGAACCAAATTTTACGAAAGAGGAAAGGCCAAATGGACTAATTAACCATGGTTAGCTAGAAATTGTGGAAACATGAATTAGGTAGTGATACCTACTCAATCACCAATTAAAGAGGCGTTTGTGGAAGTAAAATGCTAACATTGTACCAGTAATAAATGGGATAAATATAAAGACGGCTTGGTCATGTGGAACAAATTACTCCGTATGTATATATACTTACTATACTATAATAGAAGAAGGTTTTTCAAACCTTTTTAGTATTAAGGATGGAGCTAGAGGGGGGCTAGTAGGGATTGGCTGTTGCCGCCGGACAATTAAAAAAACCCTATCTTTACATTGAAAAAAATAATAATTATCATTAAAAAAAATTGATTGTGGATATATATTCGCCCCTCCTATGCAAAATTTTTTGACTCCGTCTCCCAGTCTCTGGTTACTGGTTAGTATATCAAATGTTTGTAACATATTGGTGTGAACAAACCTGCAGTTTGGGGTAAGTCTAGGGTTACTTTCAAATGGTTGTTGGAATTGGAATCCTCTCTCGGTTAACAATATGGGTCAAGCACTAAAGAAAAATTGTGAGGTGGAACCAATATTTCAGCATGGTACGTTGTGTGCGTCTCTCGTGGCACATTACTATATGATGATGATACATCGATTATATTTTCCATAAAAAGTGGCAACATGACCCTTATTATAGGTTGGGTACATGATGTCAAATTGTCACTGTACTGATACTATAACAATAGATAACTTCTGCCATGCATTGTAGTTTTTCCCCTGAAGACGCTTTATTTGGTTTGAGTTTTGAGGAAGATTTTTGGGATTATTAAATGGATATATATATATAAAACTTCAAGTAAGGACACTCTTACCGTATTAAGTTAATAACGTTCCTTTTCCGACCAATTTGCGATAATCCGAGCTGCTCAATATGTTCAGAACGTGATTTTAAGAGTACTCGCGAAAAATCAGCAAAAAAAAAGACCGAAAAGAGCTTAATCTGAAGCTATTTTTGTTAGTATTTTATCGAACGGTTCAAATAAAAACTACTCAAATCAAGCCCTTTCCGGTCATTTTTTTCTGATTTCTTCGAAGGTACCCTTAAAATCATGTTCTGAACATATTGAACGGCTCAGATCATTAAAATTTGATCGGAAAAAGGGAAGTCCGTATTTTATTTAAAATGAGGACATCCTTACCTTAAGGGGTGGGCGTGTGTGTGTGTATATATATAAAATAAGAGTAGTAATTGAAGAGATTTTATTAGAAACCGTGTGTGCGAAGAGAGGAGTTGGGTCTCTAGACCCAAAGCAAACACAAGTTACATTTACTTGTTACCTCAATTTGACCAATCAAAAAGTGTAGAATAATAATGAATAAAAAAGAGGAAAAAATGAGAAAATTTCATGTAGAAAAGAGAATTAAGGAGAGAATTTCGTTTTATTTTAGGTAACTACATATTTATAATATATATATATATATTCTAGTGTTTGTCCGTACTTACGGCATTACGCACCCCGGTTGGAATTGCCCGTGTCTAAGGAACTTGTTAGCTAGTGGCTCAAACACTAAATCGATTCATCAGTGTGTAGTATGTGATCCTCTTCTTAGTGGCACGAAAGAGAATTACTCGTGCTTACGGCACTTCCTAACTAAACTTTTAAGCTAACTACAAAGAACTATCAACTTGGGTATAGGGTTTTGGAATTGGAAGATCGGTGCCATTTGTGCAATTATTACAAAGGATGTGAGCATTTACATTACATTTGTAAAGTTCATTTGCGCAATTACTACAAAGAATGTGGGTACTTACATTACATGTGCGAGTCCCTTCTCAAACCCTTGGATAAAATGAATCTTGATTAGCCCTTCTTTAAACTTGTATTTCTTTTAACTTGTATTTGTGTAGTTTCCACACTCTCATGTTTTATTAGGCAGATATATATACACACCAGTTCGATCTTACTGAACTCAAGCGTAATGTTATTTATTTTATGTTGGAAAATTCGATCTGGGGCCGCTAGTGGGCTACAAATAATACTCCAGTCGTTTTTGGTCAACTTTTCGTCTATAACCATTTACTGTAGCTCAAAACATCAGGTCGGGTTACAAAGCCCAAGGCTCTCCTAAACTTTGGGCTTTATATGGAAGGACGGAGCAGGAGGTCCCTTCCCTTACATTTGGTCCTTCTATAGACATTACTGAACGCCCATTATCAAGATTCAAGCCCACTATGCGTCCCTTTTTTTTTTTTTTTTTATCTGGTCGTGTACATAAGCTGTTTGATAAAATTGAGAACTGAAAAATAAGAACTGAATGTTAAATTTTTTAAGATGAAAAGTTGTTTGATAATCATATTAAGCAATATATTAAAAAGTAATGAATTAATTTTAATTTTAGTTATAATTCTCGCTTAATTTATTAATGGTAACGGAGCGGTATAATATCGTCCTGAACTCTACCCGACCTTGATCACGTTTTTCTTATTTTATACACAAAACCCGACTGAAAACCTAAAAATTTGACGAAAACATACCCCTAATCGGGTCGGGTTCCATTACAATCAGAAAACCATAGCTCCTCTTCGGGTGTTAAAAAAAAGAGATAGATCCCCTTCACAGTAAAAATAAATAAAAATACCTCCCCTCCACCTCCACGGTTCCACCCACTCACTTCCCCAAATTCCTCGACTAAAACAATTTTTTTTTTTCACTCACTAGATGTCTAACTGACTTATAAAATAAGTTGATGTGAGGAAGAGGTACTGCTAAGAGCATCTCCGGTGCGCTCCCAAGGGAGACTCCTAGTATTTAGCAAGCCAAAAGTTTCATTTTAGTTGGGGTAAATTATTGTTTACACCCTCTAACTATAGGTCGGAGACATTTTACCCCCCCTAACTATTTTTTTTAGCACTTAACCCCCTTTAAATAATGAAAACCCTTATTTCGTCTCACTTCTGTTAGAAATTGGATGGCAAGTATCATGTGCAGGTCACATGCCCTCATTGTAGACCTTATTACCCTTCTCTTTCCCACATCTGGTCCTCCAATATTCACAATTTTGTCTCTCTCTCCTCACCTTTACCAACACCAACCGGGCAATTCCACCATCATCTCTCTCTTTCTCTCTCTCTCTCTCTCTCTCTCTCTCGGTATCAATAAAAGCAACCCCCCACCGCCAGCCCCTGCCCCAGGCAAGCAACCCGCCACCCTCACCGATAGCCCTACTCCTCACCACCGGATCTCCAATCGGCGCTGTACAACAACAATAGTTCTCCGTTCAAGTCTCATTTCCTTCAGTCACTGGACACGACTTTCTCTCTCTCTCTGGGTATCAATAGAAGCAACCCGCCACCACCAGCCCCTGCTCCAGGCGCAACCCGCCGTCGCTCATGCCACACAAACCCACCTCCCTCACAGCTAGCCCTACTCCTCACCACCACAACTCTAAACAGGGTCGTTCAGCAGTAGCAATTCTCCGTTCAAGTCACTGGACTTGATCCGCCGCCGCCAACTTTGTCACCGACATCACGTATCATAAATCACTCTTCCGGCAACTCTCCGTTCAAGTCTCGTTCGTTAGGGTTTGGCTATTGGTTGGTGCGAGGTGAGATAGGGATATAGGTGATCGGAGGAGGGTTTGTGATTTTTTTGTTTTTGTTGTCTGGTTTGGTTTGGTGATATACGTATATGGATTTAGTATGTAATATACTGTGCTAATGTATATAGAGGTAGAGAAAAGAAAGGCAATGGAAGATGAAAAGGTCGAATGAGATGAGGAGAGAGGTGCGGAAGTGAGAGGGCTTTGTCTGAGGGGACGAAGAGGGTGGTGGTGAAGAATGGGGTTAGGGTTGATGGATCGGCGAAGAGGAAGTTGGACTAGTGGTGGTAGTTGCCGGCCGTGACTAGGGCTGAGACCATGTTTTTGAGTTCTTTGTGGATGCATGATTTTGGGAAGGGCAAATTCGTAACTTTATGCCTCTCCATTACGGAAGTCAGACGGATAAAGGTTTCCCTTACTTATAGGGGGTTAAGTGCTAAAAAAAATAGTTAGAGGGGGTAAAGTGTCTCCGACCTTTAGTTAGAGGGGGTAAACAGTAATTTACCCTTTTAGTTGTCAATGACTCAATGGGCTCCCCACACAAACTTCCAAGGATGGCTCCTAACAATATTCACAGTGGTATAATCAGAACTAAAAAGTTGTTAAGGTTACCAATGTTTGCTCAAAAAAAAAACTCACGTTGGAATAACCAAATTTAACAATCTCTTAGCAACTTATCGAATTTTGGCCATTGAATAATTATAACTAACAAATTTTTGCCAATAATCAAATTTAGTTATCTTCACATTTCTTCAATTAAGTACACCATCATTACACAAAAACATTCTTTCTTCCATTTTCAACATGTTTCGTAGAACAATATTTTTAAAAACAGTTTTTTATTTTTTTGCAAAAGCAGTTTTTTTTATTAAAATTGTTTTTCTCAAAACTTGTTTTTTATTATTATTTCAAAACTGTTTTTTTTACTATTATTTTTTCAAAAACAGTTCTTTTGAAAAAAAAATTATTCAAAAACAGTTTTTTTAAAACTTTTTTCCGAAAACTATTTTTTTTAAATTAAAGTTTTCAAAAAACTATTTTATCTTTTTCTAATAACTTATTTTTATTAGTTTGAAAACTATTTTGAAAAAATTGTTTTCTACGTCACAATTTCTAGATTTTACAAGTTGAAAATGTGATATGACAAGTTTTGGTTATTTAATTTTGATTGAACCATTGTGGATATTTACATTATTAACCTTAGCATTAACAATATGTGACAACTTTTGATTATTCCACTGTGGATGATGCTCTAAGTATGACTCCTAACATATTTGCTAAAATTTAGGTACCATTGTAGCTAGCTCTATGTGGGGTCCAAAATTTTAAAATATTATTATTTTTAATTATGGAAGTTCCAAACGAGAAGGCATTTGCTAAATAAAATGTCGTTGCAAATCTCGAGAGTCATCCAAACCAATGTTTGAATGTTTACCCGGTTTTTTCTCCTTATTATTTCATATGGAGTTTTTTCAAATATTTATTCCAAATGCCAATTCGTGAGCTTCCCTTCTTCATAAATGGAGCCCACACCTTGTAATTTAAACAATCAGTCGAACCACCAATCAATCGAACTAGCAGTTCAACTATTTCGATGTAGAATTTTTTGGTTAATATTTCATGATATTAAGGGCCTGCTTGGATAGAGTAAAAAGGAGGGGGAAAAAATAAGAGGGGGTGTATGGGGAGGGGCCCACTCCTTTTCCCTTGCTTGGCATTCCAATTTCTTCCCTTGTTATTTTTAACGCCCTCTTCGTTTTCACCGGTTAAAGGAATTGTCCGGGATAAATTTTGGGCTCCTCCGGAGGTCCCCAAAAATAATCCGGCTGTGGAGGGGTATTTTGTGGACAAAAATACCCCTCGTTATCCCCTTTCTCCATCCACCATTCAACCAACTTTTACTCTTCATTCTACCCAAAATTATAAGATTTTCGCACCGGTTCAAATAAATTGAAAATTGGAACACTTAATTTTTTACTATATTTTTTAATATATAAATGGTGTAAAAAAATAAGTGTTCCAATTTTTAATCCGTTTGAATGGGTGCGAAGATCTTAGTTTTCTAATCATTTTATCCTAAATGGTCATAAATAAATTTTGACTTTGTGGCTCTCGTTGGTTAGCCCTAAGAAATATTTGATTCTACGACTTTCTTAGGGCTAATCAATAAGAGCCCTAGAGTTAAATTTTAATTATGATAATTTAAGATAAAATGATCAGAAAATTAAAATCTTTCTACCCGTTCAAACGGATTGAAATTTAGAATACTTAATTTTTTAACCATATTTTTTAATATATAAACTGTTTAAAGAGGTTGAAAAATTAAGTATTCCAAATTTCAATTTGTTTGAACCAGTGAAAAGATTTTAGTTTTCTGATATTTATCCAAATGGTCATAATTTAATTTTGACTCTATAGCTCTCGTTGGTTAGCCGAGATATTTGATTCTTCGACTTTCTTAGTGAAAGAATAATTAAATTTGCAATTACATATAAAACGTAATACATAAATTAATTTATGGACTGCACAAGGGCAAAAGGGTCATTTGACAGCTTTTTATATCATCCACCCTTCCTTATAACCCCTATTAATCCTCCATCCAAACCAAATATTATTTAATTCCCATTCTCTTATACCTCATCCAAACAACATACTATTTAATCCCCCCTCCATAAATATCACATCAATGTGGGCCAACCCTTATTAACTAATACCCCCTACTATTTTATCCCCCCTTATTAACTAATACCCCCAATTTTTCCCCCACATCCAAACGGGCCCTAAGTTGAAAAGGGGATAATGAAAGTGCACAAAATAACATCCCAAACACCCCACAGCTCTTCACCTCCTCTCCTCTCTCGGGCGTTCTTTCCCCTTCTCCTTTCCTCCCAAGGGCATTCTTCCCCCTCCTCCTCCCTCTCTCTCCTCCCCCTCCGCCCCCCTCTCTATCTCTATCTCTCCCTCCTCCTCTCCTTTTTCTTCCCCTTTCCCTAGTAGTATTGACTTGTTCTTATGTCGTCTTTGGTCGCTTGGTTTTTCTCCCTTGTCACGTCTCCTCTCTCTGCCTTTTTCGACTGCCAAATATTGCTCTTGGGGGAATCCGATTTGTCCTAAATGCTAGGTGGGATGGCAGTAGGTGGAGGTGCAATGGCGAGGCCTCCCGCCAATTTTGCTCACGGGCTTAATTGGTTTTGGGCCTAACGGCTAGTGGTGGTCTCGCGGCAGACGTTTTGTGTGGAGATTGTAGATCTGATGTGGGGCGGTGTGTATGATGTTTTCGTTGCGGCGGACTGCGAAAGTGTATGGAGGCTTAGCTGTCGGAGTTTTGAATCGTTTGTGAGGCTTGGATTGGTAATGTCTCGGCGAATCCCTTGAAGTCCGACAGCTTGTGGGTATTGCGATGGCGTTGGTTTTGCTGTTTTCATTGATTGGAGGTGGTGGTTATGTTTGCACGGTGTAGGGGTTTGGCGGCTGAATGGTGGCAGAATGGCTATTTTGACTGTTAGGGTTAGTTTTGGGTTCTTAGGATTGGGCTTGGTCCTTTGAGGCTTTGCTCTTTGGGTGTTTTGACTATGCCCTTTAGGTGTTATGGTCTTGTCCATTGGGTGCTTTTGGGCTTGTCCCATTTGGTTTTTTTATTCAACTCTTTATTGGATTCCTCTCATCTTCCTCCAACTTAATGTACCCTTATCAAGTTTTTAATAAAATGTTACTTTTGCTGATAAAAAAAATTAATCCCAAACACTCCCTTTAAGAAAGCCATACAACAAAAGACAGAGTAGAAGAGACTTGGTCGGTCAAGAGAGATGAGGTGGAGACTCCCGCCTCCGATTCATGGAATAAGTAAAATAACGTTAAAAGTAGTGGTATTTCATTTTTGTCTTTTGAGCTCCTACTTATCCTACACCTCTCGGGAAACTTAAACTCCATTTGGAACTTAAGGAAAGAAAAAGATAAGAAAGAAAAAAAAAAGAGAAGGAAAATAAAGAGGAAAATTTACTATTTACTAAATTTGAAAATTTTATTTTCTTCTCTTTTTCTCTTCCAATCAAATGATAGAAGAGAAATTTTTTTAATTTAATTTTATTTTCCGTGAGTTTCAAACAGAGCCTTATTTTTTTTTGTTTTTTGGGTTTGAAAGTAAACGGGGTTACAGGTTGTAACGGGTTAGTGGATTTTTTATTTAGCAAATGCAATAGATTAACCTTGGAAAAACGGGGACTGCCCCGAAACCAGCTTGGGCCATCATAGCCGGACAGGCGCTCTCTCTCTCTCTCTCTCTCTCTCTGTGCTTTTGAAACAACCTCCCCAAAAACCAGATCTCTCCTCCGGTTTCAATTTCCCACCACCGCGAAACCCTAGCGTTCGATTCCGACTCGAGCCGATCCGGACTGGTCACAATGGGCGATTTCAACCTCGCCCTGGTGATCGTCGCCATCGTCGTCTGCGTCGTGGTCTTCATCTTCAACGTCTACCTCCTCGTCAACTTCCAGCACCCCGACGACGCCAACCAGGCCTACTTCCCCAAATTCGTTGTCGTCCTCGGCCTCTCCGTCGCCGCCATCTCCATCCTCATGCTGCCGGCCGACGTCGCTAACCGCCAGGCCTGCCAGCACGCGATCTACAACGGCGCCTGCAACCTCACATTGCCCATGAAGACCCTCTGGCTCGCTATATACATCCTCGACGCCGTCCTCGTCTTCTTCGTCATTCCCTTCGCCATGTTTTACTACGAAGGCGACCAGGACAAGTCGGTACATTTCCTTTGGGTTTATCCATGATTTTTAAATTTCACCGAGATGAATTAGGAATTCTCCCTAAAATGTTATCTAGACGAGAGAATAGATTGATCTTGAAACCACAACGATTAATTTACTGGAAAGTGTACCCAATGAAAGAGCAAATTTTGTAATTGAACACTTTAAACCCCCAATATGAATAATCTTCGCCGTTGGTAATTTCCTTAATTTTCTAGTTGTGTGTCAACCTAAGTCACATAATGCGCAAGTGTGTCTCAAACAACTAATATTCGTGAGTACGAGAATTGAAAGCGCAAAAGTGCAAGCTCTGGACGAGAATTGAGGGCGAGAGCTAGGCCATTTTGAAGGATTGTGTGGCTAAGGTGTCAACTACTTTGACATTAAAATCATGAGTCTCATGACATAATCATCCTTTATAATTACATCGGTAATAATTCAGAAAAAGGGGCGGATTAACTTTTGGAAGGAAATTTCGGAGGCACAATTGGCTATCATATTTTCAAAATTTTGTGGATTACCATGTGCTGGAAATTTCGGAGGAAAATTTGCATCTAAAACTTCTAGATCAAGTCATCAACTTATTTGGCTGGAATCTCAAAAGGTGGACCATTGAGAATTTTCATTTCTCATGGACCATTTGGAAAATTGTAATTCTTCACTCCCTATAGAGATTGGTACCTAGGACATAGGCCTGGGAATTACTTTGTTAGATGCATCCAAGATTAGTCAGGCCAAATATCGGGGCACCCTTGGAGGAATACAAATTTTCACCGAAATATAAATCCGAGCCTTTAATTTACCGGGGGGATTAGCAGCCTACGGTTTCATCGGGAATCAGGGAGGTGGAGTTCAATAGCCGCAATACGTAGAATATAACTTGATAGCTTGACACGGAAAAGAATGAACCCAAAGACTAAATCCTAATATGTACACGTGCATTTTTGTGTGTGTGTGTGCCTGCGCCTGTCGTGCGGCTCGTGCCGACATGATGAAGAGGAGAAACAAAGATAAAAACAAAACAAAACAAAACAAAAGAGTTGAGCGAGAGTAAGAGATAAATGAAGATTGATGTAGGAAAAGCAATTCCACACTTTCAACTTGAATGTTAGAGGGTCCATTATTGAAGGCTAGATTTGATTATTCCACTCCCATTTTGGGTTCTTTCTTGAGGTGTAGTTATAGTTGTGGTTGTTGGATATGCGTTGTTGAGCTTTCTTATGATTGCCCCGTTTGATGTAACCTTCTGGATATTTGTAAATATCTCCCAGTGAGTGGAATGGAGAGAAAACTGATACCGAGGGATATATGCAAATATTATTTTCTTTCCATCATGCCCTTTGAGATCAAATTATTAGCAAAATTCGTTCGACTGCACGTATTTTTTGAGAATTGGGTAAAACGGACTTAATTGAGAAATACAGTGGCCCCTAACTATCCCTGCATGTGTCTTCCATTATACACGTTATTGTATCTATATGAGCATATATAGATGGTTTATGGATAATGAGATGGCTGAGGTGCTGGTTGCCTTCTGCAGGAGTGTTGGCAAGCGGATTAAAAGCGCGTTGTTGTGGGTGGTGACTACTGCTATTGTCTGTGGTCTGGTGCTTGGGATATTATATGGTTAGTCTTCTTTAGCTTTTCTGCTTATTGAGGTTTTCTTTTCTGGGTACAATACCCTTGTCCTCCCATAAATATGCAACCTTGTGTGATAAGGATCACAAGATACTTCACATATAAAGTCGTTCTCCTATTTTTCTATTGCCAAAGGCATGAAGCTGAGATTGTGATGAAGAAGCCACACATCCCTTCACCGTTTTTGGAGCATAGATTCTTTTAAATGTGTGGTAAAGAGGGGATGCATTTGTGAAGTTTTGCTTTTTTACTTGCCAAAGACGGCTATTAATTTCATACTTTGGCTGTTGGAGAGTGTTATTCTAGGATAGGTTAAGCTGTGGCGTAGCCAGAAATTCGCACTAATAGGGGCACAGTCCATACATGTGACTTCGTTGTGAAAAACAGAAAATTATCCCTCTTTTTTACGAACTTGACATGCCTTTATTTTCTTTTGCACTATTTCTTCAAGGCATATTCCTAGTTAAAAAGTATTTTAACTATCAGATAATCTTAAAATAGCTACGAAGAAAAATTTAAAAATAATTTTATCTTGTAGATAAATTTATAAGTTCCTCCAGTAAAAATAGTTCAATTTTTAGGTCTAAACAAATCAGCTTCAACACAAAAGATAGTGGTCTTATTGATAAATTTAAAAATAAAAATAAAGAAATAAGGGAGAAGGTGAAAAGGAGCCTCGCTTGATTTGCATTTTGTGATAAATAGTAATCCAAAATTATAATTCCATAAAACACATGGTGGTATGGAGGTGAAAGATCAGTGAATGGAGGCGTGCTTGTGAGTAATTAATTATTTTGGGATTTTGGGACATTGTTAGGTGGTGCCCTAACACCCTTCTCCATCACACATTTATGCGGGATTTATATATTTAGTCTTGAGTCTCACACAAATATGTGTTAGAGAATAGCTTTGGACCCCATGTGGCGGTGCCCTCAATGATTTTTCCTTGTAAATCTGTCAAAATGTTTATTGAAATGTATGGTACATTAAGAGTTCCAAAAATAACGTTGTACTTTGGGGTTTTTATCTCTTTGTGTAAGTACATTCTTACATCTTAATCCATGTTCCATAGAAGTCTGCCCCCACCATACCGCAATTTGGGACACGCAGCGTAGCGTATCGTGTTCCTAGTTCCTGTTCCACATACCGCAACGTTTGATGTTCCAGGTAACAGAGGGGAAGACTTGTTTTTGTATGTTTCCTTGTTGCCCCGTTGTAGTGTGGCCTTTTTTTTTTTGGGGCGCTTTAGTTAACCATGGTTTACTTCCTTTACTCAAGTGGGATACTTGTAAGAAATTTGTTTGTCAGTTCATTTTGTTAAAGTGGAGTCATACTGAGTTGGGAAACTAGGAAGGGTAGTCATGTTGGCCAGATGCATTTTGTTATATTTAACTTAAACAATTGCTTTCAATTTTCTGGAACTTTTGAGCTATGTGTTATTTTTTGTTCCTGTTTGGGGTTACTAGCGCTTGTTGGAAAGGTTGACTTCACTGTAATGCATCTCTCTTCTGGCACTACGAACTTCCCCAGTGCCTGGAGCTTCTCGAGCAGTCAACCATGTATTGGAAGTGGCGCACAACAGGTTAAGAAACATTTATACTGCTGATTGTTATCATTGTTCAAGTTTTGTTTTTACTTGGTTGATTTTGATCAGCATGAGCAGCCAGCGATTAATATTCTATAGATAATTCATTACTTTTCCAGTGTTCAGCATATTCCGCAAGTCCTTCAGCAGAGACGACATGGACCATGCGTGCTACCTTCCCAGAATATGTTGTTGCTCTTGCTACCATCGTTGGATCTGTTCTTTTCACTGTATGTCAATCTTGCAAATCTTTAAGTTGCTAAGCATACAAATTCCTTATTTCAATATATTTTAGATGCCGATTAAAAAAAATGGTCTTTAAATTGCTATCATATTGACCCTACAATTATAGTGCATTTTGGAAAGAGACTCTGACCTTCGTGTGAGTTTATTGTGGATTGTGATGGTCTGTTTGTAGAGATTAGTGATGTTGAATTGTGTTTGAACTTTGAACCATAAGGATTAAACGGACGTTACAAGGATTTTTATTTTTCTGTCCTACCAGATATTTGGCGGTGTTGGCATTGCTTGCCTACCATTGGGACTTATCTTTGCATTCATTCGGCGTCCAAAAGCTGTAATCACTCGTTCACAGTATATTAAGGTACCTTTTGTTTTGTGCACTGTGTATTCATATGAAGTTACCTTCTCTATGCCTTCTGGTCTGACATATCCAGCATTAGCATAGCTTTTTCAAAGTTGACCATGGACAATTTGATTTTATATTTTTAGGAAGCAACTGAACTAGGTAAGAAGGCAAGAGAATTGAAGAAAGCAGCCGATGCTCTTCGTCAGGAAGAAAAAGGTGGCTCAAAGGGAAGGAAGTGGCGGAAAAATGTCAAGGCAGTAGAGAAGGTAACAACGTTTACCACCAATCCATTGATAGCTCGTGGGGCATTATGCACCCATAATGCGAAGGTGCAGGGTTGTTGAGGACTAGCAATAGAACGTGTCACATCTTGTCATTTGTGGTACTTAAGTCCTGTTCGTTTTGCAAATGGTGTTTCAGTTATATTTGAGGTGCATGGCGTAGAGTGAGATATGATATTTTGATTATCACACCTCTGCTTTTATCATTACTGAGACCTATGTGAGCTGCTTTTTTTTTTTTTTGCGTAAAATTTTTGACTTCAGAAAATATTGTCACGATCCAACTTCAATTTGGGTTTGTGTAAGAGTTTAGACATACCAATTGGTAAACACAAGGTCTTCTGCTTTTATTTGGCAATCACTTCTGCGTTTGTATCATGTATTTCAACAATGAGGACACAGAGACATGCAAGGTAGACAGGAAACTTGAAAGTAGTATAATACTTGTATTTATTAACATTTTCCCCTTAGTATGATTGGGTGTTGAGAGTCCTTTTCCTGGGGCTGCAAACGAGCCAAGCCAAGTCGAACTTCGCATTGCTCAAGCTTGGCTTGGTAAAAATTGGGTTAGCTCAAGCTCAAGACGAGCTGAAAACATTGGGATTGAGCTTGGCTCAAAAATGTCAGCCCCAGCTCGAGCTCGGCTCGATGTAGCTCGGGCAGGCATACAATGAGAGGTAGGAATGGGTGGGAGTAGTTGGGCTCTCTACTTATATTGCCTTCTTTGGTTCCATTTCGCTTTAGTTCCGATGTGGGACTGAATAATTGAGGATTTCCTTTGTGCTTTGCACTTGTCCCACATTGGAAGAGAAGAAGCTGTTGGGCACAAGTGCTTTCCTACAAAGCCTTCCATGCCCAAGTGAATATCACTTGCTGTGTGAAGTCACAAGCTGAGGTGACACTTGCCAAATATCTGAGGTTTTTAATTTTGTTATTACATAGCCTGGCTTGCAAGCTCATTCGAGCCGAGCTGATTATAGCTCGGGCTTGGCTCTTTTATTAAACGAGCTCAATGTTGTGGCTCGAGCTTGTTCATTTGCCTTGCGAGCTGAGCTCAAACGGGAAGTTACTGAGCTGGTCGCGAGCAGCCCATGCTTCGAGCTGGTCGCAAGCAGCCCGTGCTTCGAGCTGCTTGCAAGCAGCTTGATTTGTTTGCTGCCCGACGGCTATTCCTACAATATGAGCTATGTTTAAGGTAGGGAGTTTGGCTAAAGGGGCTTGTATACAAGTTCTTTCTTTCTTATAAAGCATGCCGAGCAGCCGGGCTCTCAGTATTTTCTCTAGTTGCCCGGATAGGAAAAATATGTACTATACTTGGACGGCTCCCATCCAGTTTTTGTTTCTAAGACCAATAGGTTTTGTTGATCTTTAATGTATTGGCTTACTTACCGTGAGCCGTATGTCTATGACTCTATCCTAGGGTGCTCTGGTTGTCTATAATTCTCGGTCTTCGTGTGATCCTTACTGCCTGGTCGCATATTCTCTTCTTTCATTCATAACCTGGAGTTGTTTGACCGCTTGTGTTGAGAACTGAAAAGTAATGTGAAGGTGCCCTGTTCTACTGTAAAGGCGGGGGGCTGTTTGGCGGATTTACATGGTGTTGTGTATCAACTTAATGCTTTCTTAATCTTTCAGGAGCTACTTCTTCTGGAGGAAGATGTGAAGAATTTAGAAGAGATGTACCCTCAAGGTGAAAAGGTAATGGTTGATGTTTTAGTATGCTGACCTGCAAATTTTCGGAACCTGTTTTGTCTCCTAACTTTGCTGATTGATCAAGTAGGCCGAGACTGCGTGGGCTATGACTGTGCTTGGCTACTTGGCTAAGTTTGTGTTGGGAATTCTGGGGTAAGTATGACTTCTATACAAATTGTATTTGTTCCTGTTGGATAGGTTGATATAAATTGTTGGGCCCATTTCCTAAAAGCTCAAGTTTTTGGGACAATTGGTAACTCAACATGGTATGAGAACTTTGGTTTCTCAGAGGTTTTGGGTTCAAGTCTCTCTGTTTACATTATGCTTCTTCCGTTTGGATTCTATTTTGGTCTATGTTTGGATGTTGACATAATCACGTGCAAAATTTGGGTCGCACCGTGAGGGAGGGTGTTACATAGCTTGTTGTAGATTGTTGGGCCGATTTCGTAAAAGCTTAAGCTTTGGGACAATTGGTATCTAAATAGCTCCTAAAGCTGGGTAAGTAGGAGTCAGCCTTCCCTCTTCCTTAGCAGTTCCTTGAAAAAAATGTTTGAGGATCCAGTTTAAATTGTGTCTTTTGCGCAGCAATTTCTTGATGACCTTGTTCAGTAGAACTTGTCTTATCTTCACAAAAATGTTGTCTGTCTTTAGTGCTATCAGAATTGAAATACTTATATTTCCTATTGTTTACGTTTTGTTGATCGTATTTTTTCGTGGGGATTACTTTATATGTGGATTTGTGATTCCAAAGTACGCTGCAACTGTGAACTGCTTTGAATAAGTAGGTTAGCTAGCGGAACTTGCGGTAGTTTTCCATTTAATTTTTTGATAACTACTTAATTTTAAATATAAAGTTCCTTCTTGCAGTCACGCGGTACTACCTTCTAAAATGTTTTGACTGTCAGATTTATGTAGTCCATTTCAGAGTTTTCTTTTCTCTCTTTTCATTTGTGTTTGGTATATAGGTGAGAGCAAGCATAGGTAGGTGGTATGGAAAAAGGTCCCCTCTTTCCATCCTTTGGAGTCCGTTTGATTAGAAAGAAATTTCTGCTGGAAAGTGAAATGAAAGAAAGTAAAGTAAAAGAAAAGAAAGTGAAAAGAAAATAAGAATCTTGCAAGGGGAAAAAACTTTACTAGCTTACCCTTTTATATATATTATGGATCATGATAAAAAAAGGAAAGTTGTTATGGACACAATGGGAAGTGTCATAAAATGTGGCAATTTTTACAGGGAAATAAAATTTCCTTGTGTTTTTAGCAAGAAATTGGAAGCTACATACTCATGCTTTATTGAGTTGTACAAGAAAATCTAGTTTCTTACACTTTCTTGTGTTTTCATGCTAATCAAACACCAAAAAAGAGTCATTATTTTCTCTTTCTTGCTTTTTCTATCACTTTCACACTTTTCAAACGGACCCTTGGTTTGATTGAGCTGGAAGGACACCCTCTCTACCATCCTTTCCTTCTTGCTGTCCCTGGATCTTACCAAATGAAGCATCAGCGCCTTAGGAACTTGGCTCAGATGATGAGATTGTCTGATTGTGTAACCAAACCATTATCAAGTTAAGGTGCTTCCCATGATTTTTAGAACTAGAGACAGATGCTTCAGCCACTTGAAAGACATGCATGTTCATCACTAATGCAAAAATTTCGAATTTGACAAATTACTTGGGGCACAATGTAAAATAAAAACCTATATCTAGAAACCCCCTCTAGATTTTCTTTTCATTTTGTTTGATATTTTTACATCTCATCTCCATCTTCATACTTCTTTGCTAGTGTAGATTCTGATAATGATTTTCTGATTTTGTTGATTCTATTACACTAATTTATTTTTAATGTGACTAATCAAGTATTTCATATCTTTAGGTACATGTAAAACTATATTTGTTTGTTCGCGCCGTGTTGTTTCCTGATTATTATTTGTTGAGAATACGGCTTGTCTTGTCGTATCCTTGTGCTGTGTTTGTATCAGTGCACACCTATGGTATCACCATCATACCAACAATGGCCATGAATAAAGACCCACATCTGATTTTCCTAATCGCGCTACGGGCATTGCCGAACGATAAGTATCCTGGACAACAATGGGCTGGTTATCTGAGAGGTTTGGCCCTGCTGAATGAATGAATTTGGGAGAGTGGTTGAGCTGAGAGGTTTTGGGGAAGTTGTCAAGGGTTTGGAAGGATTTAAAGATTGAGGTTAGCATAAATTTATGTAGTACTATCAGAGTGGAAACAATTGCAGAGACAGAGAATGGTGGTTGACTCCAAATTGTGGAGGGAAGATGAGGGTGGGAGGGAGGGCGGAAGTGATGGTGGGTAGCATCTGGATAGATGGGGAGAGGTTGGCCGTCAGTGGGGGGGAGTTGGGCAGGTTGTAGTGGCCAACTGAAGTTTGAGAAAGGAAAATAGAGGAAAGAATGGTGGTGGTTGTAGGCTGATGGTGAGGGTGGAACGGAGGTGGGATTTGGTGTAGTCAAGCACATGGAGGCATATCGGTCCTTGGTGCTTCTGAGAATTTGGTGCTTCTGAGAATTAGGGCGGCTACCTTTTCTTGCAATTTCTTAATGGCGGTCATTAATTGGACTAATTGGCACTTGAAAAAAACTTGAACACAAGAGGAACTACAAGGACTGAATGACACTTGGGGCGAACTAATAGAAGTACTGGTATTCTTTTTAGGGGCAAATAATACATTGTGAATAGCCGGTGTTTTATTCCAGTGCCTAGACGAAAGTTTTAGGGTAGCTTTTAAACAAAAGTCTATCCCTAGTGTACAAATACAGGTATTACAATGTATGTGGTGGGTGTAGCGAGAAGTTTAGAAGTGTATTTAGGAGCTAGGACGTTTCAAATAGAGGTGGCAAATGGGCGGGTCTGGGCGGGTTTGGGCGGGTTGAAACGGGTTGCGGGTCAAATATGGGCGGATCAAATGTGGGTCAAATAGTAAACATGTTGAAACGGGTCGGGTCAAATATGGGTTAGGCTAAACCCAAACCCGCCCAACCCGACCCGTTTTCCTCTCTCTCTCTCTCTCTCTCTCTCTCTCTCTCTCTCTCCCTCTCTCTCTCTCTCTCTCTCTCTCTCTCTCTTTTTTCTTTCCCTTTTGCCCCCCCTTTTGTCTTCTCCCCCATCCCTGTTTTCCCTCTTTTTTTACTTTTCGGTTTGTTTTGGGACTAGGCGGAAAGTATGTTTTTTTATACTTTCACCCTAATATTTTGACATATGAGAAAGCGTGCCCAATTCATGGATCGTGTTTTGGAGATTGAAACTTGGAAGAAGTTGTAATTTGCATTTGGAATTGTTATAGTTAAAAAAACAAAGGAAGAAATTGGAAATAAGAAATCAGTGTTCTAAAAACGGGAATCGGCACCTAGGCGCTAGGCGGGGTCCAACACAGACCACTTGTTAAATCCCGTCTCTGATTATGGCAGAGGAAGATTACATCTTTGGGTCAAAAGTTCAAGCAAAACAAAAGAAGGGGAGGAGAGAGAGAGAACACCACAGACCACTTGTTAATTTTGCATGTTTGGTTGTTCCCTCCGTCTTAACAGCATGGCAATTGGGGAAAATTGCAAACGACATCATTTTTTTTTTCCGGCCGTTGAGCTCGCGTACCAGCTTAGATCAATTGGATTGGTTCTCTTCAGTCGGCGAACCTCGGGATTAAATTCTTTTTTCGCTTGTGATTTGTTGTTGTTTCGATTACATCTGTTATTTTTTGTGCTATGGTTTGTACTGGATTTTCGTTTCAATTTCTTTCTGCCTAGTCCCGGATGGGATTCCTCCCGTCCGGGACTAGAGGAAGAAATTAGAAATAAAAAATTATGAGTTTTGATTAAAAAAATTTACTTTTCCGATTCCTCTCGTCGAGACGAATGATTAAGTCACAAAAGTTTAACACAAATTTAACAAATGCAAAAAAAAAAAAAAAATCATCGAGCTTAATTAACTCTGCAGTCATCTCTTCTTTTTTTTTAGCTACACACTCACGATGACATCTCTCTAATTTGGAACCCAGAGAGAGAGAGAGAGAGATTTCCTGGATATTACTTCTAGCTACTAGATTTAGTTATATCGATCGAGCTTAATTAGTGATGGAGAAGATCGTACAGCTTCTTTTTAATTCTAACCCATATTAAACCCACTCTCAACCCATCTAAACCCATAAAAATATGGGTTGATATGGGTTCAACCCATATTAACCCATTACACAATATGGGCGGATTGGGTTGGGTTACAAGTGGGCATATTTGGGCGGGTTAAGAAATATGGGTTGGGATTGCCACCTCTAGTTTCAAATATGGTATTTTGGGTATTATTACTGGTGAAAAGCTGTCTGTTTACCATCCTCGTACATATAGATGAGTTCCTAATTGTTATGCCACTAAGATGAATATGTATTGGCTTTTGGGCGCTAGAAGTTATACGGGACTAGGGAATGTGCCTTGCTGAATATGCAGTACTATCTTTCTAGTGCATATTATTGTTGGGTAAACATTGTAAAACTCAAATCTCTTTCATGTGGATCGGAGACACACTCTCTTTCTTTTATGATGGTTGTTTCTCCTACACTCAAGCCAATGTTCTGGTACTATTCTAGTTTCTGTTCGCGTACTTATCTTCACTTCTTGTTTGGCAGGCTCATTGTTTCAGTGGCATGGGTTGCACATATAGTGATATATCTATTGATCAACCCTCCACTTTCACCTTTCCTGAATGATGTTTTCATCAAGTTGGATGACGTTTGGGGTAGAATGCAACTTCATGCCTGTTACTTTTCTTTCGATTTTTTTTTTCCCTTTTGTTTGATGTGTCATTAACAGTAAACTGAGATCCACATTTTGCTCCTTCACCAGGTCTTCTGGGTACGGCAGCATTTGCATTCTTCTGCTTCTACCTTTTGCTTGCCGTGATTGCTGGGGAAACGATGCTTGGCATGAGATTAGTTTTCATAACAATCCATCCCATGAAGTATGAACATTGTTTTGCTTTTCATAATACAGTATCTGGTATATTTTTCGTGTTTTCTGATTGCTGCTGCTAACCTGATACTTTTGATACAGGTGGGGAGGCACTCTCATGAACTCCTTTCTTTTTAATGTGGGACTTATTCTTCTTTGCTCCATCAGGTTGGTGTCTTGGATTCTTTAACTTCTCCTTCACATAGTGAAGTTGGAACAATACATTCTCTTGGTTATAGGTTCTATTGCGTACTCTTACAGAACTGAAATAGAGAGTTTGAGCTGCAGTTTTCTAGCACGTCTTTAGTTTTTTCAGTTTTTACCAATTAACTAAGTTCATCTTGTTGCCTATACAAAGGTTACAATTTTCGAATTTTGAGTTGTGCATTATTTTAGGGATGATATCAGTCAGTCCTCTTGCTTACAATTTACGTTAAAATTACATTGCTTACTTTTTCTTTCTTCTTCGTTGTGGACGTTCATCTCCTTGTTACCAACTGATGGTTGGTGGATTTTGTGCTTTCAGTGTGATTCAGTTCTGCGCCACAGCGTTTGCGTACTATGCTCAAGCTACCGCGGCAGAGGAAATATTTGGTCACACATTGCAATCTCTTCGTGGAATAAAATATTTATACAAGTCAGTCACAATTCTCCAATTTACTACACCATCATTATTTTGAGACCTAAGCACTCACTTAGATAATGCAAATTTGTATTGCAGGTATAATGTGTTTCAAATTGGATTCATTGCTCTGGCTGGACTGACCTTTGTGTATTATGCTGCCTTTGTAAGTGAACTCTTCGATTATTCGTCCTTCTTTCGGTATGCTGAACCTAAGGCCATGTTTGGTTGCTAGACAAGGACAATCCCTGTTGGAAGTCTATGAAAACATAACACACTTGAGCTTCTTGTAACTCTTGTTGATGATAATTTGTACTTACTGCCCCATCCCATGTTTGGGAGGGATCGAATGCATATCTAGCAACCTAATCTATATAAATGAGTCCCACAAAAAACTTATCCAATCCTCCTACCTTACCTGGCAATGGAACATGTCCGAAGTGTACATTGTACTAATCTTAGTAATTTCTCAGGGATGGAGAAGAAAAAAGCCTAGCGGCAGATTCCAGCTTTCCACTTAAACATATATTGCTGTGGGGTGGATGCATCGAACTGGATCTTTCGGAATCTTCTGTTGTACAATTTTTTGTATGGGTGATTTTAAGACTGGTGCATATGGCCTATCCTTGTGTAATGGTGTTGTCTAGAGAAGTAGGTGGACAGAATACGAGGTAAATTTGATTCCAGTGCTGTGTTGAGCTCTGCTTTTGCTGCTTTTTCTGGTTTCCCCACCTTTTGTATGTATTATTCCTTGTTTGATTCATGTTGAGTTGGGTTTCTCTGATAAAATTTGTGTTAAGCGCTTGGAGTGTGTCATCGATGTATTAATATGGCAAATGAGAATAATGATTTTTTTTTTTTAATCAAAGAATGATGAATTTTTTAATCAACCAGTTTTTGTTCATCGTGTTTGCAAGTGTTGAAGTACTCCTTTGGTTCGATTATTGTTTCTTAATTTGCTTTGGAGACGTCTACGAAGATTCTGGATGTTATAGTTCGTGCTGCATTGACACTCATGCACATCAAGGGTTTCAAACTAATCAAGTTGTTCGCGAGCAGCGCGAGGCTTGGTCCGTTAAGGGTTCAGATTGGCATGGTTCATTAAGGGAATGACCTGAGATTAGCTGCAGCTTGGTTCATGTTAATCTAACTTCAACAAATAGTCGTTTCCAACATGCTTCCCTGTTTTTCTTCTTAACCTGCTTACAAGCTTGGTTCGTATGGGCGAGGCTCCTCTCTGGAGGCTTGTTTAGTATTCCAACTGAGCTTGAGCTCCCAATTATTAATTGTGCCCAAGTTCGAACATTTGCAGTCAATTAAAGCTGGAGGCAAGCTCAAAGCTCACTGAATTTCAAAAAAGTTGAGCTCAAACATCTTAAAACTTGGCTCGTTTCCTTCGAATTAGCTAGGAGGGCTGGCTCCTGGTTTTCAATTGTACTTGCGACCATTAATGGCTGAAATCTTGTGTAGGTACATGTGGATTGGTTTAATTACTTTGTTGGTGCAACCAACTTTTCATGGGAAGCATGAATAATTAGTACACCCCACCTCACAGGTCACACCATAATTTTGTTGGCACACAATCTTTTCACTTTTCTCAACTTCTTCTTCATGTAGGGGAGAGGAGAGTTGAGGATGATAATTAGGTGGTGGTTTTTCCTAGTAGGAGTACTATTTTTATCGAAAAAGTTAGTGGTGCTTTGGAGCTTTCAAATTTGAATTTTGTGCCTCGATTAATGACCTAAACAAGGGCTAGGTTTGTCCAACTTCCATTGTGTCTTAACAATGATACATGAGTTAATTCTGGGCCGGTCCTAATATTAGATTTCATAGCCCACCAAGTTCTATGGGGTAAAAGTGCAATGCTCACTAAGTTCTATGGGTGTGATTTTACTTCTTTACCCCACTTTAAATGGCTACAAATGAACACAGCCCATCATTTAGGGTTTTAAGTGAATGCAGCACACCCCCCCCAGTTAGCCGCGCCACCACCGGCTACTCCTCCACCGGTCTCAGCCCCGCCATCGGCCACTCCTCCGCTAGTCTTAGCTCCATCGCCAGCTACTCCTCCTCCGGTCGTTCCACCCTCGCCTCCTCCATGGACGTCGATGCCTCTGCCGCCACCTCTGTTCGCCGCCTCCATGGACGTTGATGCCTCCGCCGCCTCCGTCTGGAACTACAATTGCCGATCTTGCAGCGGTTAATTAACACTGTTAATTATAAAATTTGGACAGAATTTAACACTGTTAATCGTGGTGGTGGCCGTGGTGTTATAGAAGGTTATATGGGCCAACTGTTAATTAACACTGTTAATTGTGGTGGTGGTGGAAGCGGCGGCGTGGTAGTGGCGATGGTGGAGTGGTGGCTTTGTAGGAGGTTGTATGGATCGACTGTGAATTTAGAGACAAAAATTAACACTGTTAATTGTGGCGGTGGCGGCGGCGACATGGTGGTGGTGGTTGTTGTGGTGGCAGCGTAGCGGTGGTGGCGACACGGTGGCAATGTGGTGGTGGTTGTTGTGGTGGCAGCGTAGCGGTGGTGGCGGTGGGGTGGCGTCGTGGTGGTGGTGGTGGTGGCTGGATTGTCTCTTTCCAATCGCTTTTTATTACGAGGGGTATTTTTGTCAACAAAATAATGAAGAGGATTATTGGGCTATAGACTCTTTGGGCAGGACCTAGTAGGCTATTTTTCACCCAGACAGGACCGGCCAGGAAATTCCCCATGATACTATGCATGGTTGGTCAAGCCCAAGTTGAATATATCATTGTTTTTTGGTACGTCGGAAATTCATTGAATATATCATCTGAAATATACAAACACGATTTAGAATAAATGGAAAGTTATTCATTGAATATATCATCTGAAATATACATACACGAGTTAGAATAAATGGAAAGTTAATTTAGAGATTAGCAAACTACTAAAAGGGGACTTTCAAATCAACGAAAGCATAATAGGTATGCAGTGTTACTAAAATAATTGATAACCTCTTCCATTGTAGTTTTTTCCCTACAAAATCTACATTACCTGTAACCTCCATTGGACCTATCAAGAAGGGTTATCAACTTCATCCCCACCTCCAAAAATAAAATAAAAAAATGGACCTACAATCTTACTGCACGCAAGTTCAATCTTAGCTTGGAACCCTGCATATTAACCAGCCAAATAGAATAAAAATAAAAACCCTAGCATATTATGATACTATTAATTTAGGGTCCGAACAAAACAATCACTCCTATTTAATATGAACTCCAGAACTAAAAAGAGAGCTTTTAGTTGTAAATAAACCGCACGGTCCTTCCATAGACATCACATGTGCAGTACGCCCATTATCAACCCCACTATACGTCGGTTTATTTTTCTCAATCAAATTTTTTTTTTAATCTCGTCGATTGAGTAAGTGAATCATGATGTGATTGAAAAACTTTTATCGTCCAATTTATATATTGTAAAGAGAGTAACTTTTATTCACGGAAGAGTCATGAATAAGTTATCTACAGCAGTGCACAATCTCACTCGTCTGTTTCGACAATCAATGATTTGGATTTTAAACAAACTCTTCCCTGCTCTTCTAAATTCCGGATCGATCAAAACACTTTTGGATGCGTGAGATTGGACACTGCAAAAATTTATTTACAGAGGGTATAAACTATCTAGTTAGGTTAGAGAACCGAGCTAGTAGAGACCCTACAAGAGGCTTAAAGGTGTACGCACCACATAGACCCTAGCTAGAAAAGTTTAATGGAGGGGGAAGAAAAGAACTAGGTTCCCCAACCACTAGCCCCATAACAAAAATTCCTATTTGGGGTAAGATCCAAGGCTGAAGTTGCCCTCGCCCACCTACCCCCCCCAAAAAGTATATATGATTCGTCATCACTTTAATTTGTTCTTTTCAACGTCTCTATTATTAGCCTTTTACGTGGAAAAGAAAAACTTTTTCCACAGTTCAAGGATCATTATTATTTGAGGGGTAATGTAAGATGTCTCGGATTAATTAGCTTTTGCGCATCTCGAACCAATTTCTATAGTCTCCACAGCCATATTACACGTTCACTCATGAGCGAGGTTGACCTGAAGTTGCTGATAAGGAGAGTCGAATGAGAGACTTTAGAGGAGGACAAAACCCTAAATATGAGGACAATATCACTTGAGCCATCATCATTTTTGCTTCGACCTTTCTCTTATACAAATGGTCACACGCATCTCCTACCAAGGAATAGCATTCTCCACTCACAACA
The DNA here is from genome assembly GCA_014282245.1 of Rhododendron simsii. Taxonomy (NCBI): domain Eukaryota; kingdom Viridiplantae; phylum Streptophyta; class Magnoliopsida; order Ericales; family Ericaceae; genus Rhododendron; species Rhododendron simsii. The sequence goes on from CM024955.1 coordinate 25,451,182, forward strand.
TTTACTTCCGCGTTTGCCATAAGTACTTTAAAAAAAAGATTAAAAATTAAAAATTAAAAGTTTCATTTTCGACAAATAGTATCAATTAATTTCGACGTTTTTTGATTTTGATTAGGCGAATCAACTTTTATATAGATCTCAAAGCTTTCACAATGTGTAACATTCATTTGCATACTTCAATATTCCTGTCGAAAATGTTGTTGGCCAACATAGCTACTCGGATTATGATTCAGGAGTTTTCTTTCGAGACTTTTTCTCGTAGCCCATTTCTATCAGAGGTGCTATTGACTATTGAGCTATTATATTGGGAGTTTCTTACATTTTTGAGTTCTCTGATGTGTGTATTGCATCAATTTTTTTTTTTTTGCAATCATCTAATTTTGCATGCATCATTTTGCGCTTCCCCTTAAAATTCATAAATTCTCCTCATGCCAATTAATTTTTCTCCCGAAATTTATGCATACATGAGGCAGAATTGTTTGGTCATTAGCCTTAGAACAAGCAAATTAAGAACAATCTTCAGCAACGACGCCCTAGAGCCGAGCCGATAATGGCAAAGCCCATTACTCGGCTCGACTTGTGTACGTCCATATCCATACCAAAATGCAAGTGCGATTTGATGGTGTTGACTTGCAATGTAATTAGATATGCAAAGAAAATAGTATAATTAAGATATGCATTTTGAGGGTTTTAGTGGAGGAAGAAATTATTTAAAATAGCAAAGAATAGGAGTATTAAAAATGGAAAAGAAGATACTACTAGTATTTTAGTAGGGGAGGGGATATTCGCCCACAAGTTGTTTTAGTTGGTCACTGGTGGATAGCACCCACTACCATAGCCTTTAATAATTGAGCCCACTGATTTGAGCACCTTCCTAATTACTATTTCACCTTGTGCCCACCTCATTACATTTCAAACCTTAAAAGGTGGGAGTTTTTTGTTTTTTTGAACATTTAATATCTGTCTTTTAGTGCCCTTAAAATTGTATTATTGTGGCAATTTTAAGCATTAAAAAGACAGATGTAATATACAAATTGGATTTTTTTTTATAAAAAGTTTTTTTTTTTTTTCGAAGTTTTCATTTTGTGGATGGGACTTTTCTTTTAGAACGGAGGGAGCAACGATTACAAGGCAAGAAGGAGAAATAATGATGGAAAGAAATGAATTGAAAGAGTGAAGTCATTTCTTATTCCTCTTTATGCGACAAGCATGTTCCGTCATGGGTTATATAATTAAACCAAATTTTTTTTTTCTATTGTGAAATGAAAGGAACGATGAATTTGTATTATTTATGGCGGGTACTCATATGGTATCTTGATTTTATTCTTGTGTTTCCAATGGACCGACCCCTGATATTTTATTTTTTTTGACAAGGACCCCTGATATTTTGCACTCTTTTGTCTTTAACTCCGTGACTTCAGCTTCCAATACTTTCTTCGCATCTGTTTAATTTTTTAAATACTCCTCCTGTGTTTCCAATGGAGTATATATTTCCTCTTTTGTTTTCTTTAATTTTTTCCTCCATTATCATATATAGGCTCCCGTTTGATAACAAGTTCGAGGGTTGGGATGAGAGTACTAATCCCTGAGAGTATTAATACTCTATTTGGTAACACAAAAAGGTCCAGATTATTAGGCCCCGTTCCAGAACTTGAATAAATTCTTATTTTATGTTCAATAATAAGGCTTGTTCCACAAAATAAAAAGTAAGTACTTATTTTTTGGTTAAGGCAATTTCAAGCTCAAAAATAATGTGTTTACGCAAATAATTTTTCTATCAATATGGATTTTGTTTGATAAATCTCATTAAGATCTTTAATACAATACAAAAAAATTGAAAAATTATTTTTCATTTACGTTATTTTTGAGTTTGAAAATGTGAAATAAGCTTCTTATTTGAGTTTTTTGGAACAACCCTTCTTATTTTTCTTTGAGAAGTTCCAAAATAAGTACTTATTTTTTAAGAAGGTTTCTAGAACGGAGATCCATTGGAATATCCAAGCCAGCCAACAGGGGGTATTAGGAGTACCTCTTACCACATCTCCTTACGAATCTCAACCATCTATCACTCTTATCAAACCGGGTTGGGAGTTGTTATTAATAGTCCAATCCCAACCCCTCCTCATTACCAATCCTTTCTCATTACTAATTTTGTCTATCAATCCAATCCCATTGAGCATCCACAATGGGTGTACTAACTAATGTGTTTAATTGTGTGTGTTAAGACTTAGAAAACAAAAAATATATTTTTTGTGCTACAATGCTTGCATTAGTTTGCATGCTCTGTGTGTTAAATCAAGTAGTGTGCTAGCATGTGTGTCAAGTTTGACAACTATACTAGCAAATAATAAGTGGGTCCCACCTCTATAATTCAAACTCCAACCATAAAATATAAATATCTATTACTCCTAATATACACTTGTGGGATCTATTTTTTATTCTAACACATATTGTAACACACAAATTTACCAAACTCATTGTGGATGTTTTAACACACTCATATGTTAACAATGTTTAATACGCACTTGTGGGACCCATTTTTATCCTAATACACATTTTAACGAATATTTTAACACATAAATATTTCAAGCCCCATTGTAGATGCTCTAGTCCCATCTTACACAAATATGATATTAATAATCCTATCATCTAATCTCATTTCAAATAAACATGATATTAATAATCCTATCATCTAATCCCATCTCAAACAAACATACTTATTATCAATCACTTCTCAGCTCTCATTAACAATCTTTTCTCATTACAAATCCCAATTCTAATCCCATTTCCTTACGAATCCCATCTATTTATCACTGTTATCAAAACGAGGCCACTATTGAGAGATGTTGCACCACAGTAATTGGCATAAATCCTGTGGGTATTATTATCATAACAATGGCCTTATGGCTTAGGTATTGGGGTTTTTGGTTGGCCTTCTTGCCACCCCTTTAATCTCTGTTCTTTTGTTTTAAGATTAATAAAAAAAATTGCTGTTCAAAAAAAGAGAAAGTCTATTAATACAAAAACATGCACAACATGTGCATGTAGTATTTCATTGACAACTACATGGATTGCTAGTTTTCACCAATGAGACACTGCCACATAGACATCTTTACGCAAATTGTTGGGGATATTTTGTTCTTAGACCGCCTTTTGTTTAGTGGTGAGCAAAATAATTAGATTTCATAGTTTTTTTTTATATATAATATTTTATGTTGTTACTTAGGAACTATACTTTTGTTATCTTTGTCTTGCTACTTAATTACAATTAAACCACTATATGAACAATACATCTCTTTTTACCATGGGTGTAGTAATCGCTTCACCTATTATAGATGGTGAGTTATAAATTGCTTAACTTTTTTTTAACAGCAAAAAAAGATTTTATTAATCTTTGAAGACGAATACAAAGATTAAAAGGAGCTCGACTCATGGCACAACGGCATCACGACAAGGAGCATAAGACCCAACAAAGGTACCTACACATCCCAATGGTCAAATGTCACCCAGCCTTAAAAAAAGTTTGTAAGAGATCAACAAAAACAAGATGCCACAAAGCAAACCCTACACCACACCTGATCCAACAATACCTTTGTTTAATAAGACTAATAATGAATGAGCATAATAATTTTATATGTATTGGCTTATACTCAGGAGGTGGAGCTAGGATTGTACGTAGTGAGGTCAAATACTTAATTAATTAGAGGGGGTCAAATACTTAGAGTCATTAAGAATTTGATCGAGTTTGACAATAATAAAGGGCATAAAGTGATTCTACTAAAACTATTGAGTTATGTTTTCATATGTAGGGGTCAATTGTGTGAAAACCTAATAAAACTTATAGCTATATATTCTGTGTGAATTTTTTTAATTTCAGTGGTGTCACTTGACCGACCCCACTTTAGTCTTCTTCCCTCCGCCCTTGATAGTAATAATAGGGATGAGATTAATAATACTACATTTTTTTGGTAATATATCCCTCACTTTGTAGGATCACATACCCGATGACCTTTTGATCTGGCTGGCTCATGGAAATTTTAATTGAGTACCAAATATATAATCTCCTTAATTGAATATATAGTTCAATCTAAGTGAGTGTTTAAGAGAAATTATTTTTGCAGATTTTGAGATTTTAACTTCTCAAAATCAGTTTGAAGCATTTACCAAAAATTCTAGATAAAAATTATCGGATTCTACAGATTTTGAAAAGCTGAAAAATAAATTAAATTTTGAAAATTTCAAAGTTGGGTTTAGATAACTTCTGTAGTTTTTTGGATTAGATTTTAGGTTTTAAGTTTATAAAAGCTATTTTTATTTTTTAGTTTTTTGTAGTAGACAGTATCAGTTTTTACTACAACTTAATCATAATTTCACAACTATGGTAATCTGCTTCTACTAAAATCTATAATCTTGAATTTGAAGCTAAAATCTAAAATTTTTATCCACAATTATCACAAACATGCTCTAATACTTATTATCTCCACTCAAACAATCGGGCCCATACCTCATTCCGAACTAAACAAAATATAAAGATTGTAACTACGTACGCGAGCTAATTCAGTTGATCAGAATTCACTGATTGATGTCCCTTCACTGGGAGGTCGAGGGCAATATTCCCACTTCCACAATCTCAACTTTAAAAACAAAAGAGAAAAGCTAGAGTCGTAGGTAATTGTCACCGATCTAATCATCATTCACTAGTGGAGAAATTGGGATTAAGAGTGGACGGTAATTTCATAAGTTGAAACAAAAGATTAGTACCAAAATGGAGATATGCCCACTTGCGAAGTGGTCCATAAAGAAGATGACACATTAATTAATGAAGTCAAATCCCATTACTCTTTACAAGAAAATTAAAGCTTTATACTTCACTAATAAGGGTGCAAACAGGTTTAATTTTCAAGTTGCAAAGGGAAAGGGTTGTCAAAACCCGAAAAGGGTTTGGTCAAGTGGGCATGAAAAATCAAATAAGTGTTTGTCTTTCATGAAGTTGCATGTTCGAATTCCACGAAACCAAATATTTCAGACATTGGGACCATTGGAAGGTTTGTCTGGGCATGAACTTCAGGTCCCTGGAATCAGTCAAGGTCGCAAGTTGGCTCGACTTCCGATTATTAAAAAGAAAGTGAAAAGGATTGTTGAATATATTCCCCCAGTATTACTGATAGTGGCAAATATCACACAGGAGATTATTATTGCTGTTGGTCCCCTAACAGGCCGACTTTACTTTTGAAAAATATTTTGTGCTTTATTAGCCTACTTTTTCTTGATTTCCCTTTTCTTTTTTTCTTTTTTTTTTTTTTTCCCTTTCTTTTTGAAGAGAATCCCATCAAGAATTGACAATGCCATCAAGAATGGCACCCTGAGTGTGGGCTTAAGAATGTGCTTAACCTTAATCAAAGCTGTCTTAATTCACGGTCAAATCAACAAGCTAGGCCACTCTTTTTAATTTTCTTTCAATTAGCCTTATTCGAAAAGCAGTTTTCAGGTAATTAATTGCTTGCATTTGTAGGGATTTCGTCGCGACTTTAATTGTGTACGGAAAAATATGTACTTTGTGTATATCGAAAATATCCTAGGTACATGCATATATATGCACTGCTCGCATGACGGGGTTATACTATGTGGCACATGGATCAAGTTAATTTTTTTTTTCTCCAAATATAGGTATAGAGAATAGAATATGTAATTTTGTTTTATGCATTTTACCACCACTAATATTTATTATTTTCCATTAATTAATTCAGTGTCAAATATTGGGTGCTCTATGAATGCATGATTGTTTGCAGTGTACAATGAGAAAAACAAATTCCGTAACGGTATAGATTATCACGCATGCATTATTTGCAAATAGTACTTGAAAGAGCAAATTTCAAGCCTTTGGGTCTTCTAGGGCTTTTTTTTTTTCTCTCTTACTCGATAGATGTCTAGTCTACTCTTAGGCCCCGTTCAGTTGTCAGGAAAGTACAGGAAAAGATGGAAAAATAAACTTTCCCATAATTTTTGTAGTATTCAGTTAGCAAGAAAATAGTGGGAAACATGTTTTTAAGTTTTCCTGCAAGATTTTCTTTCTTGCAAAAGTGATCTTGCCAAAAGCATAGGATTTTGCGTCACGGGAAAAGTTTTCTCCATTGTGGGGCCAAAATAATTGGCGGGTAAGAAAAAAAGTGAATGACGCCAATACCAAAAAAATACAAATTAGGTTCTTAGAAGAACACTTGAGATTAACGTGAGCAACAACAATTTCAAGGAAGCGGGGGGGGGGGGGGTGCTGCTGCCCAGGATTTTTGGGCCCACTCCGGTCTCGCTCCGATGATCGGAACCGTTCACTTTGTAGAGCTCGTCGAGTAGAACAACTATGCAAAAAATCAGCTTAATTGGATATTATTAAGTGCCTGATCGAAACCTTTTTATCTTGAAAAGAATGGATCTGAAACACTGGATCAAATCCACTGTAACCCATGGACCAAGAGTTATATGGGCTCCGATCAGACATTTAATGATATCCAATTATGCTAATTTTTTGCATAGTTCTTCTACTCAACGAGCTCTACAAAGTGAACGATTCCGATTATCGGAGTGAGACTGGGGTGAGCCCAGAAACAGGCACAGCAGCACGCTGCTGTCCCATTGGGGACAGCAGCCCCCCCCCCCCCCCCCCCCCCCCCCCCCCCCAATTTCAACTACTATGGTGCTTTTTGAGATAATTGTTGCGAAAAAAGATTGATAGTTTATTTTTTTTGAAAGTATTTATTTATCTTGTCATTAGTCTTCAATTTTATTTTGTACTAACTAATTTTCAGTGAATTTTTGCATCGGCAACTAATTAAGCACGGATGTTTAATATTTATTTATTTAGTTATTATTTACTTATTTTTTAAACTTCATTTGTACGGTTGATTATCAGAGAATGTCAATTTCAATGGAGGATTTACATGACCATTCAAAATATAGCAAATTGAATGGGGGAATTGCAAGTCGATTTTTTCATTTAATGTTAAGGTTTTGGATTAGATAAAATACATTTTCTATATGTGTTAATTTTTGAAATATGATAGCCTATTATTTAGCTCTCAAAGTTACTTTTATTTAAAATCAGCCATGGGAATAAAAAATAAAGAAGTTTCTCATAAGTGTCTTTTCTCGGCAAATGAATCACTAAACTTTAGTTTTCCTGCAAAAAAAAAAAAATTGTCAAATGAACACTCACAGGAAAATAGATTTCTTTTTCCTTTATTTCACTTTACTTAACTTTTCCTGAGAATAATTTTCCGGTACAACATTCCTGTCAACTGAACGGGTGGGACAAGTTCAAAGGACATCAACCATCACACCAAAGCACTCGCACTCCTGACGAGAATTGAACCCTCACCTTTCATGTGGAAGAGGTGAGAAAGTGGCATTGGGCTACAAGTTCGTTCGCGGGTCTTTTGGGGGCTTTGGCTGTGATAATTGATCTGCAGGAGCATAAATGGAAGTAGAAAATGTTTGCCAAAAGAAAAAGCTGTTCATTCTATTTCAAGCAAATTAAATGACCCATAAAGCCAATTTTAATAAGGAGAGAAAATATCTAAGATTCTGAAACCTAAACCCAAAGAGATCTTCCAGTTTTCTAGATTCTCCCATTTGCTCGCTGGTGGGGGGTCCATGTATGCATAGATGTCTCTTTGGTCTTTGAGAAGGCATTATCGTACCATTATGCGAAAACGACTCAAGATTATACACGAATTGTATTAATCCTATGTATGTACATGTGTGAATATATATAGACACACACATATTTGCTCTTTGGTGGGGGTCCATGTATGTATAAATGTCTCTTTGGTCTTTGAGAAGGCATGACCGTACCATTATGCGAAAACGACTCAAGATTATATACGAATTGTATTAATCCTATACATGTGTGAATATATATATATATATATATATATATAGAGAGAGAGAGAGAGAGAGAGAGAGAGAGAGAGAGAGAGAGCTAACGGAGCTCAATTTTTGAATATTATATACGTAGTTATAAATCTAGACCCTTTATTTCTAAATCCTATGGCTAGCAAGTGTTAAAAAGTTTCTATAAATCTAGATCATTCATGTTTTGCTACCAAAGTCTAGGATCAATATCTCGAACGCTTAACAAAATAAATGGTAATTTGATAATTTCATATAAGATAAAGACAAAAAATAGAGTGCTAATGGCTAAATGTGAAGTGTCAAAATCACTTTTTTTTTTTTTAAATGTCAAATTCATTTCATAATAAGCCCGAAGGCAATACAGACTCCATTAAAGATACGAGAATGAACCAAAACTACCAAGACTTTGACATAGGCACCCCTTGCAGAAGCAAGACCGACGAAACGCTTAGATTAGGAACCAATTTAGGTCCAGGTAGTAGAGAATCCCAATGAATCCCAGCTCAAACCTGAGGAGGCGCGAATGGAATCTGGACGGCATCACGGTCGTGGACTAGCATCGCGATGGACGAAGCAAGCACAGCAACTGAGAACCACCACCGAGAAACCCAACGAACAACAACGAGCCAAACTCCAGACCATGGAGACTTATTTTCTCACCACCAACACCCATCGGATTTGGGTAAACCAGACCGATACAGACCCGGACTAGAAGATCCAGCCGGTAGGCCGGACAAACCGGCAGAAGGAAGAAAAAAAACAGGAAAACCCTAACCCCAACACACCATTATTGCCTCGCCGACAGCCACTTGTAGCCGGAAATGGGAAGACAAGGTGGAGACATGACGATTACAGCCCACAGGTCGCCGGTCGGAGAACTCGAAGCTTGGTCACCACGAACTCAGCAAACCCTTGCTCTCAAACCGTGAAAGATGGGGGGGGTGGGGAGGCGGCGGCGGCCCACCTCCCCCAGATCTGGAAACGATAAAGGGGGTTGTTTAGCAAGAGAAAGTTCAGTGTCAATCACTTTTCATAATATCAAAACATTATAAATCGATGTACCATAGATTTCGAAGTAGTTAAAAACTTCCAAACACATTTTTCTTTCGTCTTTAAATAAATTGTCATGCTCGAAAGTTGAAGATTTTGTTTCCTTATTGCAAAAGATAATATACAGATTAAACTTGAAATCTTCAACCAAAGGTTATGGGTGTAGACAGTCTAATCCCAACAATATTTGAGACAGTAGCAGAGTCAGTAGATAATTAAGGGTCAAAGGAAGTCTTTGGTCGGTTGTTCTTCGACTCACACATGCATGTATTCAGTTCATATATATGGATTTATTAGGCCAGTCCATATGGGACAAAATCGGTTTACTTAAGGCCGGTCTAGTAGACGGTATGACTGGTTTCTTAGATTATATTATTGATCTGTTAGGAACAAAAAAGAAAAAATTGATCCGCTCGTGCTTGTGACTGTATTTCCTGCTTGTATCAACCGCCAGAGGTGATCTCCAAAAGGGCATGAAAGATCTTTTCGTGAAAAAATGAAAGAAAAGAAAAGTAGATGAAAAGGTTGCAAAAGAGAAGAGGCCAGGAACAGAGAGAGCGGTGGTAGTAGAGTAGGAAACAAAAGAACACATCAAATCAAACACCTTTCCACTCTCACTCCCTCTCTCCCTCTCTCTCTCTCTAGTCTGTAGTCCGTTGTGAATAATGTGGACTGTGGAGGGGTATGTCAACCTTTGGATTGGGCCGAGAGGAGGAGGCCCACCATGACATTGGGTGCTTGCTTTCATATTCCAAAGTCATGTGATGATGATGATGAATGGTATGTGTATGGTGGTGGGTGTGAGAGTTTATAATTCCCAGTCATATTCAAGCGACCTCTCTCTCTCTCTCTCTCTCTCTCTCTCTCTTTCTCCCCTTGAATTATTGACTCTAATAACCGGGGCTGAGTTGGTTTGACTCGGGTCTTTTGTTTATTACTAGTATTTTCAGAACAAGTAGAGAAGCTAAATAAATTAGGGAGAGTGAAATTTCGTACTTCTCAAATTGATAGTCGCACCTCTTAATATTTTTGCACTCCCCTAAATTAGTTTGCCAAACCAAAAAAACTAACTAAATCAACCTCTAGGCTCTAGAAGAACGCGTAGAGTACTATTCGTATTTCATGATAGTAAATATGAATACACCACACCAAAGTGTTAAGCATGGGTGATGAGACGAAATGAAGTGCAGCCCGGCTGGTTAAAAATTTCTTTGTGTCATGACGCATTCAAAAACATTCTTGCATCAGTTAGTCGAGTCCTAACCCACGAGGGGATGCCCCTTCGATTTCAAATTAGTTGTGGTGGCTTGTGCGAACCCTAATACTATCCATATTCTTGGACTTGGATGAGAAAGTGGAAGGATCTGAGATTGTGCGATACTTTCTGTATGCAAAATCTTGCTTCCTTTTTTCACATTATGCACCGTTTTGTTAAAGTTCTTATTTTTGAAGTATTTATTTTTCGCTTGATGGGATAGATCATGTCCCGTCCCGTCCCGGAACATGCGCGTGTAGTGAGTTAACTCGAGCAGTTTCTTTTAGCACTAACCTAAGCTAACAGTTTGTCACCGTTGATGATCAAAAAATACTACTCCGAGTACATAACTACTAGCTCAATTCACAAGCAAACAGAAAATGACGTCCAGTGTCGTTGTTGGTCCACTGGAAGGAAGTAAGTGGACACGGCATCCCCTCCCCTATATCTCTCTCTCTACCTTTCTCTCTCCAAGAAAAAGCATCATGAGTGAAAACGAAAACCCCCCAATAGAAAGAGAGAGATCCCTACGCACAGAATCTATGCTCACCACCTGTTTGTTCAATGGCCCCCACCCATCACCATCTCCCACCACCAACAGCAGCAGCACCACCACCACCAACAAGCAACACCAATGCCTCTCTCTCTCTCTCTCTCTCTCTCCAATTCTTAATAATCAAAAGGCAATTGATGGATAGATACACATAGGAGTATATTATACCCACATATAAATATACCTCCCCCTTCTCCATTTTTTTATTCCTTCTCTTGTTTCTTCTAATTAAACAAAACAAAAAAAATAAACCCAATCCATACATATTACTACTATTGTCACCTCTTTTATGTACTCCGGCGATGCCGACGCCGGTTAGCACAGCGAGGCAATGCCTCACTCAAGACGCCGCCCAAGCCCTAGACGAGGCGGTGGCCGTCGCCCGCCGCCGCGGCCACGCCCAGACGACGTCACTCCACGCCGTCTCCGCCCTCCTCTGTCTCTCCTCCTCCTCCTCGTCACCGCTGCGCGACGCGTGCACCAGGGCCCGGAACGGCGCGTACTCGGCCCGAATCCAGTTCAAAGCCCTCGAGCTGTGTTTGGGAGTGTCCCTGGACCGCCTCCCCTCGTCGCCGCACCGGTCCGACGAGCCGCCCGTGTCGAACTCGCTCATGGCCGCGATTAAGAGGTCTCAGGCGAACCAGAGGCGGCAACCGGAGAGCTTTCACTTGTACCAGCAGCAGCAGCAACAGTCGTCGTCCGTTTCGATGGTGAAGGTATTGTTTTTTTTCTGATAAGCAGGGTATTCGGCCAGTTTATGCACGCCTCGATTTAATCGTGAGGCCAATCCACCACCCATTTGTGGGAAGCCCAATTAAAGCCAGAGTAATTGCTTCATATAGACCAACTCCAAAAGAGTTGATAACATGAAATTTCAAACGATTTTAGGAGAGAGCAAACCACTAAGTCCCGGCTTTACCCCTCTAAGTCCTAGTCCTGAACCAACCCGTTGGGATTGTGAAGGTATTGATTGTGAGACGAACTAAGTCAATGATTCTGGTGAAAAAGTTGTTGGTCATAATATTAATCCTTTGTACTAGTACAATGCTGTTTTATTTTATATATATATATAAAACACTCGCGTATTAGGACCAACTTACGTGCACATCGATTAGTAACTCTGAGCTAATTGGGAGAGTAATCGGGAGAGCAATCACACAATCCACTTGTGGGGGTTTCGTTCCCACTCAAAATCTCACACTTAAATTTTTTTTTTTTTTTTTGGTAATTTTATTTATTTTCGTGGCTCTGGATTCTCACTAATTTTCGTAGTTGGAAATATTTCTGAATGACAATTAACTAGTCATAACTTGTTACTAATTCTTAACGTTACCTTAATGTTACTTTGACAAGTTGTTAATGCGGTCAATGGTTGCTTAGCAGTACTGTTCTTGCTCTGCAATCTTGATTACTATGTCAGTGATATGATAATCTGGTTCTCATTAGGTTGGTGGTTTTTTTGGTTGGTTAACAGGTAGAGCTTCAGAATCTGGTTCTCTCCATACTTGATGACCCAATCGTGAGCCGGGTTTTCAGTGAGTCGGGTTTTCGGAGTTGTGATATCAAGTTAGCCATTCTTCGACCCGTTCAGCATCAGCTTCTCAGGTATTCACGGTACAGAGGCCCCCCTGTGTTTCTCTGCAATTTGAATGGCGATTCGGATCCGGTTCCTAGGAATTTCAGCTTTCCATTCCTGGGTTTTTCTGGGTTTTCCGGGTTATCCAATGGTGATGAGAATGGTAAACGAATTGGCGAGGTTCTTGTGAGGAGCAAGGGGAGAAATCCACTCCTCGTCGGTGTTTGCTCCAACGATGCTCTTCGCAGTTTCTGTGAGGTTGTGGAGAAAAAGAAAGGAGGGTGCGTTTTGCCTGTGGAAATATGTGGGTTGAATGTGATTCGCATCGATATTGATGTTTTGAGATTTGTCAATGGGAATTGTGATGAGGGGTCGGTCAAGCTGAGGTTAGGGGAGATCTCTCGAATGGTGGAACACTGTACTGAACCTGGTGTGGTAATCAGTTATGGTGATCTCAAGGAGTTGATTGGTGATGATGATGATGATGGTGCCTCAGGTTCTGCTGCAGCGAGTTTTGTAGTGGGAGAGTTGACGAGGTTAGTATATCAATATTCCGAAAGGAAGGTGTGGTTGATTGGATTTGCAGCAACTTATGAGACATATTTGAAGTTCTTGAATAGATATCCATCAGTTGAGAAGGATTGGGATTTGCAACTCCTACCCATCACTTCTCCTAGGCCAGCCATGGGAGGAGATTCATACCCCAGATCCAGGTAATTCAGTACGCATTTTTGTGTGCAGTGTTCGTATTGTATTACATATTTTGAACAGTTCAGGTCTTTAAACAGATAGATCATAGACTTAATCTAAATTTAATATAAGTATTATATTGGGACCTTGGTGTTGTGTACATTATCATTTGTTATTAGTTTTTGCGTGCATAAGATTTTTACAGTTGTGACTTTAGTATGGTATTTTAATATTGAACAAGTCAAGCGATCTAAGGTTTCTTTTAACTGTACTTGTTGTGGTACCAAATACTAAATCAAAAGGCCAAATAAATAACGCTTGGTTGAAAGGTTGGTGGTGCATTGTATTGAAAAAATACAACATGCTTAAGCATCAGTTGATCAGTGGTTGCTTGACTAAAGAACTTATGTTTAATTAAATAGTTATTTGACTACAGCACTTTCATTTAATTGAGTATGTTGACCTTCGGTATCTCAGGTGAGGTCAGTGTAATGTACACTGGAGTATTTCACTAAATGTAGATAGTCTCTGAAAGAGAAGATCGATTGAATAGTTTCCATTGTGCTAGTCTGCTAGATGTATTTAGTTACATTGCATGTTTCAAATAGACCTACATTAACAAAAAGGTTTAGGTACTTGTGGGCATGGTCATTGACTCAGTGCACTACATGTTTTTGTACTTGTGAGCATTCATTCATGCATGGAGATTTCTAAAATATTTCAAAAAGTGTGTTTAATCCTTGTCAATAGGGCTCAATAGACTGTTAGAGTTTTTAAGTGCTAGTGTATGATCTATTACGTCCTTAATGGCCATGTTTCAAACATCATCTTGAATTTCTATAGCTGGTTCAGATGAATAGAAATGCTTTCTTTGATTTGAACTCTATAAAAGACATGATAAATTAACATGAAAATAGTAATTGAAAAAATTTTGTTGACTGCATGCTATCATATTTGAGAGTTTGCTCCATGTTCAAATTCGCATGTCTCTATAATACTTGGATGCCACTACCTGTAGAGAGCTATGGCTTTATCTGCTTCCCACCAACCCTTTTAACTTCGGCTATTATGACTTCTAGATACTGCTCATATTGGTGTGACTCATTCAGATGCTTTCACATATAACCTTCCTCACTTGTTTTACCACTGTTCATGGCACAGATGGAGTGGTCGTATTTGATCTACCACACTCAATTATGATATGAATTCTTTAGATTCATCACATCATCTTGACATAAGAGCCATGAAATTATCTGAAAACTATCCTAATTCTGCTGTGTAAAAGCAGCAGTTAAAGTAAATGAATGTTAAGTATTGGTTTTCGATTTAAAAAAAAGTAGCAATATCTCCTTAAACGGGTTTCCCTATTGTTCGACTTGTACTGACTCTCTCTCTCTCTCTCTCTTTTTCGTGTGTTTATTTTACTGTTTTATTTGGTAAAACTGTCTTTTGTGTCTTGTGAACATTTTACCCTCTGCATTTTCGTTTATCTTCTAAGTTCCAACTATCATCGGTGCACTGGATCTCACAGTACCATGCTTATGTTAACCTTGCAGTTTGATGGAGTCCTTTGTTCCATTTGGTGGGTTCTTTTCTACACCTGCTGATTTGAAGAGCCCATTGGGGGTCTCATACCAATGTCCACCCCGCTGTCATCTCTGCAATGAGAAGTGTGAACAAGATGTATCTGCCATTACGAAAGGAGGATTTGCTTCTTCAGTTGCAGAACAGTACCAATCTAGCTTACCTTCTTGGTTGCAGATGACTGAGGTCAGCACAAACAGGGCTTTGGACATTGGAGGTTTGTTTTTCTATACTCATATCTTGGTTATAGTTTGTAATAACCCTTGGGGTATGTGCTCCAGTTTGTTGATTGTTATGATGCCTTCACAGCTTTTTAAACACATACGCATTGGACCCATTGAGTTGCTCGGAAAGGAACAGAATGTTGAGAATCTCTAGCTTTTTGAACTTTTGAGTTGTTTAGTTAGCAGAAAAAACCTCCGAGACACGCACCTTTAACTTTCTCATTAGGATTGGTTTTCCCTCAAAATTTGTCCTGTAAAAGATAAAAGGTTTTACAAGAATTGTATTTTTAAACTAGTTCCCTACACAATTGCACTACTATATTGTAGTTTTCTGACAAAATAATTTACCAAATACACCTTGATAAAAAATAAATAAATGAATTAAGAACTAATACGGAAAAATATGTTCTGTGTTCATTTACTTGCCTACACTTATTTCGAGAATAGTTTTCTCATGATTGGATTGCACCCGTCAAACAGAACATCATTAGCCAAAAAAGTTTACGGTATTCATATGAAACCCCGTTTTAATCTCTTCAGTGCAGGCCAAAGGTGATGGTTTGGCATTGAGTGCTAAAGTTGAAGGACTGCAAAGAAAATGGAACAATATATGCAAACGTCTTCATCATGCTGAAAAACTGACAAAGGGAAACATTTACCAAGTGGGTTCTCAGGTTAAAACCGTTGTGGGCTTTCGAGTCAATGATGAAAAGAAGGAAAATGCCGATAGCCAGAGCAGCAATGAGACAAATGGATCTTCGAATGCAAGTGGAAGCAAAAAGGTTGCTTCATGCATGTCAATGGATACACAAAATTTTCCTAGATCGCAATCAGCCATTACACTACCTGGAGTAGTTTCACAGGCTCTGGATTTGAATTCCCTTGCCCAAACAAGGGAAAAGTCATTAGAACCCAGAGATCTTGAGCTAGGTGGGGTTCAGTCTCCTCCTATGAGTTTGTCCTGTTCTGATGGTCACCCGTCTCCACCTTCTACTACGTCCGTGACTACAGATTTAGGTTTGGGAATAAATGCTCAATCTTCATTGTGCACTTGTCCTGCTTTCGAAGGC
This sequence comes from Rhododendron simsii, assembly GCA_014282245.1. Taxonomy (NCBI): domain Eukaryota; kingdom Viridiplantae; phylum Streptophyta; class Magnoliopsida; order Ericales; family Ericaceae; genus Rhododendron; species Rhododendron simsii. Next base: position 25,467,092 of record CM024955.1, read on the forward strand.
CCGTTTGATCCGAGGGATTTCAAGATGCTCTATCGGCAACTGATTGCAAGAATCAGGTGGCAAGAGGATGCTGTTAGTGCTATAAGCCAAGCAATAGCTCGCTGCAAGGCAAGGAATGAACCTAAACGCTTTGGAGCAAGTGGAAGGGGAGATATATGGTTCACTTTTCTTGGACCTGATTGCTTCAGTAAGAAGAGGATTGCTGTTGCCCTTGCTGATATATTCTTTGGAAGCAAAGGAACCCTTATTTGTGTGGATCTAAGTTCCCATGATGGAGTGAGTGGTTATGATGTGAAGTTCAGAGGGAAAACTGCTGTTGATTACATTGCTGGGGAATTGAGCAAGAAACCAATGTCTGTTGTGTTCCTTGAAAATATTGATGAGGCTGATCTGACGGTTCAGAATAGCTTATCACAGGCTGTGAGGACTGGGAAATTTTCTGACTCACACGGAAGAGAAGTAGGTATCAGTAACAGTAACACAGTCTTTGTGACAACTTCAAGATTCACAAAGGATGCTGAAATTCTCTATGACAAAAAGGAAAGTGGCAACTATTCTGAGGAAAGTATATTGAGAGCGAAGGGATGGCCAATTCAGATAGTAATTGATCGTGTGACTGCGAATAACACAAGGAGAGGTATCTCGAACCCAATCATTGTGAACAAAAGGAAGTCATTTGGTACTTCTGAAATGGCCAAACGGCCTCACAAGACCTCAAATATGCATCTGGACTTGAATCTCCCAGCTGAGGAGATAGACGTACTAAACACCGACTGTGGGAACTCTGAAAGTGACTCCATCTCCGTAAACAACAGCAAGGCTTGGTTGGAGGATTTTGTCGAATTAGTGGATGAAACAGTGGTTTTCAAGCCGTTTGATTTCGACAAGCTTGCTGAGAAAATATCACAGGAGATTAGCAAGTGCTTCCATAAAATTGTTGGTTTGGATTGTTTGTTGGAGATTGATTCCAAAGTTATGGAGCAGGTAATTGCAGTAGCATGTCTATATGAAGACAAAGAAGCGGAGGATTGGGTCGAGTGGGTTCTAAGTAGGGGATTTGTTGAAGCTCAGAAAAGGTACAACCTCACAAGTGGTTATGTGGTGAAACTTGTTGCCTGTGAAGGCCTTTCTTCGGACGGGGAAGTGCCGGGAGTTTGCCTTCCCTCTAAAATTCTTGTGAACTGAGGTATTAATATGACCTTTTTGTCCTGTAAAGTAGATGTATAATCTAGTGTTTTAGAATCTAGAAACCCTGGTTTAGCCTATGAATCCCACATTCTATTGTGTGTAGTATTGTATAGATTACGACTAGAGCATGTGTGATTGTCCTTCACTAGATATGAGAAGAACTTGTCTTGTTTGTAGCTATAATACACAAATATAAGTTGCTCCTCGTTTAGCTTTGGTAATGAAATTTCATTTGGTATTTGGTTTGGTCTATGTGTTACTACTATTCAATACCGAATTTAAACTTGATTGATACGGATCCCACCCAGTCTCACTTTAGTTGAGTCAATAAGCATAAGGTTCGTTTCAAACAAACATCACAAGTAATCGATCCGGGTCCCACACAACCCACCTCATTTAATGATGCAAATAGCATAATTGTCTTTTCAAACGACAGCACAAGTAATCGATGCGGGTTCCACACACCTCTCTCATTTTATGATGCAAAGGGTATGGTCGTCCTCGTAGTTTATGCAGGAGGATCTTTTTCATTACACTGCTGGAGAAACTCACAAATGCCTCCTTTATCTAGGCAATAAATCCCTCCCTGAGTGAGTAGTGTTGTATCCTACGAAACCATTGGGATTATGACCGAAAAATTGGTTCCAAGTTCATCATTATTCAAGGGAACATTTCATATTTGGGCAATAATAACTTAACAGAGGTAAATTTGCAGAATAAGTTTGTAACAGAAATCTTACTACCGATTACAGGTTTACCGATTAATGAGTCATGACGACTAGTTAGAAATCTAGAATAAACATCTCATAGTGTTGGGATGGAGATATTAAACCTAAAAGGTCAGGGGAATATAGGATGTCACATTTTTAACTTAAGTAGAGTATAGTTTAGTTCAGTTCACTTCCCGTAAGGACCACCTTAACTTAATAAAATGCAGACCTCCCTTTCGCGATAGAATTTCGATGATCCGAGCAGCTCAATGAGCTTAGAATGTAATTTGAAGGGTTCAAACAAAAACTGCTCGGATGAAGATTTTCTCGGTCATTTTTTTTTTGCCTATTTTTGGTGGGTACTCTTAAAATCACGTTCTGAACACATTAAGCAGGTTGGATCATCAAAATTCAAATGAAAAATGGGAGAAATAGGGATGTCCTTATTTTAACTAAAATAAGGATATCCTCATTTGAAAATAGCTGTAGTTTACTAATGCTTGTTTTGGCTCAACAAGTTAAGTGATATTTTTTTTTTTGTCTTTATTCAATTTTTTTTTGCGTTAAACTTCCGTTACTTATTGATTTGTCTCAACGAAAGTAATCGAAAAAGTAAAAAATTATGATCGAAACTCACAATTTTTTGAAAAAATATGAAAATAAGAAATCTTTTTTCAAAAAATTCTGAGTTTCGATCATAATTTTTACTTTTTCGATTACTCTCGTTGCGACGAATCAATAAGTCACAAAATTTTGATGCAAAATTGACAAATGCGATTTTTTTGAATAAAAACAAAAAAAAGAAGTCATTTTAACTTATTGAGCCAATTTCTTTCATAGATAAAAAAAAATTCGGTATACTTTAATTTCTCATTCTCATTTCTTTTATAAATAAGCATGTAATATTTGAAGTAGTCCAAAAAAAAAATACACAAAATTATTGATATAGTTTAAATGTATTAGGTTAGAATTAATTCAATGTACAAATGTAATGTATTAGAAAACAAAAACCTTATGATATAATAAGTATACATTCCAATAAAATAATATATTTCTATTAAGCTGCTCCCATCTCGGGATCAAAATCTTGGCTTTGCCACTAATTATTGCGGTTGGTTTTTTGTGATTTATGAATGACAACAACGATGATGAATACAATGGTGGTGAGAATTGGTGGGGCCAGGAGTGACTTTGAAGGGGGTGTCAAAAATTAATAACCGTTCCGTTTTCTTTTTAAACATTTTTTTTTAAAAAAGAAGGTAATTTCAAACTTAAATATAATGAAAATAAAATTTTAAAAATTTTTTTTTTGCACCATTTAAAAGATCTCAATGAAATCTATCAAATAAGATCCATATTGGTAGAAAAATTATTTACGTAAACACAAAATTTTTGAAATTGAAATTACTTTCATTTTCTAAAAGTTACTTTTTTGAGAATCCGAAACACCCCAGGACCCCTCCACCCGGATATACATATCCAGCGAAAACATATCTGGTTTTGCAAAATGCAAACAAACAAACAAGGGATATATCCGGCTTCTCTCTCTGCGTATCCGGCTTTCTTTTCTTTTATCTCTAACAAACAGCCGTTACTTCTCTCTTCTATAGAAAGGTAGAATCTTATTTAATTGCTCTCTCAATGTATCGTTTGGGATTTATTTATTTCTGGGTATTACGGGCTTTTGTAGTTTGTTATTTTACATGTGGGTCTATCAAATTGATTAGTACTTATTTCTACTGTAATACTATATAAAAAGTCCATTATTCCATACGACTAGAATAAAAATAATTTGTTATCTTTACAATGTCTGATGTCAATTAAATTCCTATCTAATGTAGCGTTAAATGACAATGTGAATTTGAGTATGAATAATTGACAAAATTTTAACCAGCTCAATATCAATTAAGCTTGAACATTCAAATAGAAGCTCAAATATCCTAATGCTCGTAAGAAGCTTAGAATTAAAATAAGTATCAAATTTCACTTTAAAAGAAAACTTTTCTAATTTTTTTCACTCTATCTATCTATTTTTTTTATCCATACCAAATACTAGAGAAAATAGAACGATCCTAAAAGAGATATAATGAAATTCATCGAGTAGCTTTTACCCCTTTTATTTGACCGATGGAGTTAATAAACAATTAATTCAAACAAAAAAAGTGTTAAGTCTACAGGGTCTTCTTTGATATTTATTCGGAGCGTCTAGTGATCTTCAACCAATTAGTTAGTATGGAATTTTTCAAGGAATAATAATAAATGGCTAACATGAGGAGAAGAAGAGGAAAATAAATAATCGAAAAGGAAATAAAGGAAAAAGGAAAAGAAAAAACAGAATCCCTTCACTCTCTCTCTAAACCGTTATGTTTCACAACTGAACACAACTGTCGATCTCTCATCGAAACCCTAATCTCTCTCCTCCAAATCAATTCTTTCCCCCAAAAGTTCTGTAGCCATGGACACGCCTTCGGTTTCTTGGGGCCCCCGTACTGTCGAAGAAATCTTCAAAGACTACAGCGGCCGTCGCGCCGGCGTCCTTCGCGCTCTTACTCACGGTACTTCAATTACATACAAAATTACATATATACGCAATAACACAAACCCTAATTTCAACCTGTATTTTTCGTAATCCTCTTATATTCTCTCTCAGATGTCGATGAATTCTACTCACTCTGCGATCCAGGTTAATCACAAAATCCCCCTCTTTGTATCTGTGTATTTATAGTATTACCTTTTTTGTATGTTTAAGTTCTTTTTTGATTTGATTTGGACTGTGTTTGTTATGGTATTTCATTTGTAATTTGTATCTGTAGCTAAGGAGAATTTGTGCTTGTTTGGATACCCTAATGGAACATGGGAAGTGGCATTGCCAGCGGAGGAGGTTCCGCCAGAGCTTCCAGAGCCGTCGTTGGGGATTAATTTCGCGAGGGACGGGATGGACAAGAAACACTGGATGTCACTGGTGGCTGCGCACACCGATTCTTGGTTGCTTTATGTTGCTTTCTATTACGGAGCTCGCGTTGATCGTAATGGGAGGTATCTACATATACATTCTTGCCTCCTCTTTGTTTGTTGGTTATATTGCTACTATTGAGAGTTTAAAATTGTTAATGCACTTCTTTACATTGTTGGAGCCTTGCTTCAGATTGTTTTCCAATTCAAGGGTTATTGCTCTCATTTCGTCCAAATTTCATTTAGAGCCCGATAGGACAGATGTTTACATAAAACAGACAAAATTTATGTCCAATTAGCAAGAATATAAGAGGTTTAACCTATAGGCAGCATTTGAAACAATAGTAGAAGATGGACTGGAGGTGGAAGAGATGTATTTTGGTAGAAACTCATAAATTGAAATCACTCTTATTAAATAGTTATTATAACCACAAACTTGTAATTAACGATGCCTTCAATGGGTTATTTGCAGTTCCAAAATGGCCTTTAATGGATTGGGAAGCATCATTACTTCTCAACCTTTACTTGGAATTCTGTAACAAACTATTTTGTTTCGATTCGTTAACTTTTTTGCATAGAGTTCTGTCATCTATTCACAATGTCTGCAATTCTGAAGTCAAGCAGTCTTGTGCATGAGATATAAGCAATAAAAGCATAAATCTCTCAAAAAGTGATGTCTTAGCCAAGAAATGATTGGTATAGGCTACTGAAGTTCAATTAGTTTTGGACCTTTGGTCATTATCCAAATTAATTTTGATCATCACTGCATGCATGAACAAGGACAGAATTCCAAGAGCTTGATTTCAGGATGCATGACGTTTGGAGAATGCAGCTGGTGTCGTAGAGAGCCAATTAATCTGATAGGTCATAGGAAATTTGCCTTTGTCTATGGAACAGTGGTTACTAGTCCTGCAGTCCACTAAGATGCAGTAATTTGTGTGAACGAGTTTTTAGTTTGTCCTATGGTTTGAGTACAGGTTGAGGCCCCCAAATTGTTTTCTCGATTCCCCCATGTTAACCCTATTATGGTGGTAGTAGGAAATAAAGACGCTTTAGTTTGAGTCTCCTTTATGGGAATTCTGGGTCACCATTATGAGATTTAGGATTGAGTTTTCTTCTTTTTGTATCCTTGCATTGTTGTATCATCTTTGGACTTAAACTATTTAAGTACAACTTGGAAGTTGAATCTTGATTTGCTCATGCTATTAGATTGTACATATTCCTCCATTCAATACTTTGTTTTTAGGTTTTTTGGGCTCTATAATTGGTTTAACTTGAAGTTTGATGCCTAAATTCCCCACCATTATATGATTTCTGCCAAAAAATAATTTCCCTGTTTCTGTTGATATACTGTGGTAGCGTGCTCTCTTCTTGCTTTCTTGCTTTCGGGCCATGTGGGAAATCTACGCACTAGACGTTATGCTTCATTGGTTACTCTTGCCCAACAATGCCATGCATTTTACTTGTTGAATCATGCTTCTTGAAGTGAGCATTAATGGAAGCATGTGTGATTTGGACAGGAAGCATCTATTTAGCCTTATAAATGATCTGCCTACCGTATTTGAAGCCGTGGCGGAGTGGAAGCCTATAAAGCACACGGCCAGTATGCATAGCGGAAGCAAATCTAGAACCGGAACTAAGGTAAAGCAGTTCAATTCCCTTGGACATTTTCTGCTTTTACTCTTCCAGATTTGTAAAATGATGACCCAACTTTGCACTGTAGAGACCAAGTAACGGGCAGCCAAAAAGCAACCTGAAACCATATAGTCACAGTGATGAGGAAGACGAAGATGAGCACGGCGAGACCCTTTGCGGGACCTGTGGGGGAAATGACAGTGTGAGTCAGTTCTGGATAGGCTGTGATGGTTGTGAGCGGTGGTTCCATGGCAAGTGTGTAAAAATAACACCAGCCATGGCAGAAAATATCAAACAGTACAAATGCCTCCCTTGCAGCACTAAGAGCAGCCGTTAGAGGCTGATGAAGATTTGCAGCTGCTTAAACCTAGTTGTTCTGTTAATATTAGTATTTCAGCCTTTTCCTTTGATTTTTCTCCGTTCCTTTCTCTTCTGACGGTAGTTTAGTTGTTAACGAAAGAAAAAATAGCATTTCAAATTCAAAAGTTGGATTTATCACCTTCACAAGGCACATCTCTATGCTTTTTTTTTTTTTGTTCGGGGGGCGTGGGGGGGGGGGGGGGGGGGGGGGGGGGGGGGGGGGGGGGGGGGGGGGTATAAGGAATGAGGTGGATGGTTTATGATAAGTTTGAATTTGACACAATGTTGGTCTGAATTTGACACAATGTTGGTCTGAATTTGACACAATTTACACAAGAAAGTAAGCTCATGGAAACTCTTCTGGGTTCGGCTGCTTAAGCAATTGGGCACAATCCTAGAACCAGAGAGGTGTTGAATGGAACTGGAGAGGCCGCAATCCATCTCGAACTGGGGTGCAAGGGATACATAGGCGTCAGAGGAATCAAGCTAAATGCAGACAGAGTCTGTTGCTAAAGAATATACGTAGATCTAACTGGGTGAATATTACAACTGTCCCGAGAGGTTATTGAGTGCTCTTGAGGCATCGCCCGATTGTGTTTTAACACCATTTTGATTTATGCTGCTTAAGTAACCCCTAGTATTTCTGTTGGCATTTAGCAGCAGCTAGAACGTGTCAAGTTTTAATTGGTGTGGAGCTACGTTATATATTTTCCAATTGTCTTACAACCAGGAAAAGTTAGCTCGATAATTAGGTTTTTGTCTTTTGACAGATTTCGTATTGCAATTACACCAACGTCGTCGCCATGATTGATGTTGCTCGTTTCTGCTTTTTGAACCAAAAAACATTTCTCCTTCCCATCAGTCAGTTGTGATGAATCCTGAAATCAACTCTATTATAGGAACTGATAAGAAATAAAGTTTGTGCCAACTGAATTCATCTGATTCGAGGCCAATCTTCGCCGGTTTTCTCTGTTGTTGTCGCCTACTTGTCAGTGATTGGAAAGTTTCATCTACCCAATTCTTCTGTCAACAACAGTGCTACTACTTAATTATTATTGGACCATGTTATCTGCGGAAGATAAATGAAACCACGTTTGGACGATTGAAACCCATGACAATCGAAGTTGTTCTTCACGCTGCAGAATACCCCATCTCTTTAAGATTGTTCGCTGTGGTCCAATGCATGAACTGGTGCCATCGATTATCCCAAGCGCCTTCAAGTTGAAGATGTTATGCACCTTTTTACATGTCCATCTAATTCTAATTTACGGAGTGTATCAGGAACATGATCCTCTCTAGTTACTGGAAGGTCCTGCTTATCCCATTTTGAGCCCCGGCCATCATAGAAGATTGAATCGTTCAGAAGGTTCTTTTCATTTGTGAATAACTACTTATACTAATTATTTGTCAAAGTACTTTCGACCATGTTCGTTTTGGGACTCTGGACCCAACTTTTTCTCTCTGTGCACGGCTCCAAGAAACTCTCTCCAATTATTACTCTCATTCTCTCTCTCTCTCCACTCATTACCTCAAATAAACTTCCTCAAGTCTCATACCGAACATGGTCATATCTGAAAAACATGCGCTGGAGTTTTAACTTTTTGTGTTTTATGTGCATTATCCAGCGCCCTATGATCAACTGTAACTGAGAATGCAAAATAAAATCTTGCTTCACTCTTATAGTCATTCTGTGAGTACCCAGCCATCATGGAGTTAGCAGGCTGCACCTTGAAGCATGTTTTACGTGAAGGAGAAACAAAGTTGCAGAAAAATTGGCTAAGTTGGGAGTTCAATAGGAGGACCGGATGGTGTCTTTCGTTATCCCCTCTAGAGATAAAAAGCTCTTCTGGTTGCGGACCTAGCTAGAATTTCTTAGGAGGGTATCTCGTTGTTCTTTTTCTTTCATTTTCAATAATAACAAAACCAAAATACCCATTTAATATACAAAGAGCCCTGCTATTCACAAAGAAGATTTGCAAGGAACCACGTTAGGAAAAACGCATTTGGGTTCATTCCGGGTTCCACAAAAATTTAGAAAAATATCCATACATTTTTGAATATTATTTTATGGGCTCCTGTAAAAAATCAGCTCTAACGGATATCGGTAAGTATTACTTTTGGATTTGTAGGGTGAAAATGCGTTTTTCCTTGCGTGGTTCCCTACAAATCTTCCTTGTGATTAAAATTTCTGTAATTTTAATTTGTGAAGTTATAAGCAAGGAGATAGAATTTTCAGAATCAGTGTGGCCTGGGCAGGTCAGTGTATTTGGCAGAAACTTTAGGATGTCAGCGTAATTTAGCCAAAACAGTAGATACAAACGTGGTACTTGTGTTAAAGAGCACGTGCTCATTTGTTTCTAGTCGTACTATGAGATTCTGACACACATACACCTTTACACAAAGAGATCCATTGTCTCCCCACATTTCCAAATACGCCGCAGATGACTTGTCTTTAACCGGAACATGGAGGGCCACTCTGCATAAGTTAATTGTCTTTAACCCGAACATAACTGTTCAAAAAAAAAAAAAAACCGGAACATAGATGGCCGCTCTGCATAGGTTAATCTGAACGTCTCTTGTCGTTGGCGGAAAAAAAAAATGGAGTACCTAATTTGTGAAAGCTACCCCACCAAAAAGGCTCATTAAATAGGCGAGATGGAATCCTAGAGCTTAGATTCCAGGGATTAGGCATATTTATGATTATTTCTGGCATGCATATGTTTTGGTGAGTCATTGGGTGGTTATGGTGCCCAATGCCTTTTTTTTTTTTAGCAATATACGTCCTTGTGGGATTCACAACTTTAAAGCTGGTTTATTTTGGTATTCGGGATTTTGAATTCTTTCTCAGCGTATGGTTTTCAATAAATTTTATCTCAATCATTACTCTCATTTTTTCTTTTTCTATCTCTCTCTCCTCATTATCCAAAATCCAAATAGCAAAACGAACAAGCTAAATGTCTAGGTTCTACTAGATTGCGGGATATCAGAAATTGTTAGCGCACCGTCACGTAAAACCTTAAGAGCACTTTAATAATTACGCATAACAACCTACCCCAATTACAAAATATTGGAAGTTTTTCTTTTCCAATTCCTTGTTATTCCATTAAAGTTGCGTTTCGATTACCAAATTGTGAAAGTATTCATCTAGAGAAGAAAAATTATTGATTGTGTCACATGTATAAAAATCAAATATCGGTAAATCTAAAAAATCCCATGATATCACAAATTGTCATATGCGAAACTTAATTTGATTATATAATTTGAAGGAGCCGGCTACAGCCAAGCAAATTCTTTTGTTCGATTTTTTAAAAGTTTCTTTCCCAATGAATGATTAATATTACTAGATCGTAATAAATCATCTTTGTGTCATACATGAAATCACACGAGAAATATTGTCATGAGAGGATATCCAAATTCCAGTTTCAATGAAGGTCCAGTACTGTTCATCATGAGACATTATCCATTGCTCAAGAGCACACTTACATTTTCCACCCAAAAATGCGCATTTTCGGTAACAAATCTTACTAATTATACTTTATTTTTTTTTGGAATTTCCAGTTTATGATTGGAGTTTGATGTTTCGGTGGATTTTCTTTGTTCTCCGGAAGCAAAATAATATGGGAAAATTTTGTAAATGGTCCCTCTAGTTTGCACGAGTTCTCATTTTCCCTCTAATATTAATTGTATCAATTTTAACCCTATAGTTTTCATTCCATCTCAATCATCCCTCTCCTTGACGCCGTCAATGAAACAAACGGAATTGAAGGGCAAAATTGTCATTTTCTCTCATAGAGGGACTAAATTGAGATTTTATGTAAACCAGAGGGACTATTTTTAAAATTTTACATTTTACTTTCATTTTTTGCAATTAAAATAAAAAAGACCATAAGTAATGTATTTGATAACGGAATTATTTTTTATTGGGTAATCAAACCATATTGAAAAAATTTATATTTCATTACACATTACAAAAATATTAGAAAATGCACAAATCAACCCCTTAGCTAATATCTTTGTATCATGTTCTTATAATCTCCTTATTTTTTCACCGATAAAAAAATGTTCAAAATCTGTGTTTATTTGTTATATGAGTGATCTTATGAGTAAGTCCCAAAATAAATACACTTATACCCATATTTTAATGTATTTGATCTCTTAATATTCAATAGCGTTTCATTGCTTAATTAAACACAATTCTAAGATTTCTAAATTCTACTGAACAAACTTTTTCATTTTAATCATGTGACAAAGAAAATAACAAGAGTGAAAATTCAATTGAAAAAAAATACAATACCAAGACATTTAACATAGGGGTTGCTTTTCGAATTTTCTCATATTTTTTGTGATATATATAATAAAATTTTAAAAAATGTATTTGATCTCTTAATATTCAATAGCGTTTCATTGCTTAATTAAACACAATTCTAAGATTTCTAAATTCTACTGAACAAACTTTTTCATTTTAATCATGTGACAAAGAAAATAAAGAGAGTGAAAATTCAATTGAAAAAAAATACAATACCAAGACATTTAACATAGGGGTTGCTTTTCGAATTTTCTCATATTTTTTGTGATATATATAATAAAATTTTAAAAAATTTCGACATATTTTGATTATTCAATATAAAATGAGATGAGAAATCTACTGTATTACATATGATGTATTTTAAATTTATTTACAAAAACAAAAGTAAAAAATAAAATTATAGAAATATTCCCTCTAATTTGCATGAAATCTCAATTTAGTCCCTCTATGAGGAGAAATGACGATTTTGTCCTCCAATTCCGTTTGTTTCATTAATGCCGTAAGCAAAAGGGACGAAATTGAGATAGAATGCAAATTATAGGGCTAAAAGTAACACAATTAATACTAGAGGGACAAAAATGAGAATTCATGCAAACTAGAGGGACCATTTGTAAAATTTACCCAAATAATATTTGTTACCGGAATGTACAATTCCCTATCACAAAACTATATTATAGAACCAATGCTATATACTCCCACCATCCCATATTATTTATTTATTTATGTGTCAATTGACAGAAGAGATCATTTTTACATCAGATATGAAGTACAAAATACAAACTCAAGACACTACATAATTGTAAGAGTCCACGAGACATCCAAGTCCAACAACTCAACCAATACAAGAAATAAGTCCATTATAGAGTAGAAAGTAGAAACAAATTAAGAAAGAAAGGAAAAATCCTATAAGGAAGAACACCCATACGTGTCTGACTCTTTCATTTTTGTAAATTTCTAGCTTTGAATCTCTATTATGGGATTCTCAGTTGCAGGGGTACATTGAAAACAGACACGATGGATAGATTTTTTTAAAAATTAAAAAGAATAAAAACTAGCTAATGCACACAATATCTCATATCAACAGCAGATTAACATGGTTGTTACATCACCGACATCAAATTTATTTAGTGTAATTTGTAACGTATACACGATGATAAATAGTTTGTTGGTGAGATGTTTATTTCACTGTTGTTTATTTGTCACAAAAAAAAGTAATACACAATATCTCATTCAAAACAATAGATTGATAGGTTACATTATCGGCATCAATTTTATGATCTGTAACTTGTAACGTACATCCGATGATAAACAATTTGTTGGTGAGAAGTTTACTTTGCTGTTTGTTTGTCACAAAAGACTAATATATGTGCAATTACAAATGACCTAAGAATAAACTAGAAGCTATTTGTGAGTATTTTAACAAAATTTTATTTGCACACGCATTGCATGCGTCGGACCATAATTTTTTAATTGTGGTCGGCATGCTTTCATTTGGTCCTCAGAAATTTGCTATATGCACCACACTGTAACCTAGGCAACATGACAAACAAATAAAACCAAACATGCGCACTGGTCCTAGCTCCCTACCCAGCTGTTGTTGAAAGAGAGAGACTATTATGTACGTTAGTTTGCACTTTGCAGTTAAAATTTTAGAGGGGATAAATGGTATAAGATTTTAGAGGGGATAAGTAGTAGTAATATAATAAGAAGGGGATAAAGTGAGAAATATGATTGAAAGATTACGCATCTGTTTCCGAAATATTCTGAGAGCAGATTATGGGTTTCTGGCTCCTAAAAATCACCACCTTTTTTGAAGTTGTTTTTAGGCCCAAAAGCTAATTTTTGAAAATATACGATTTTGATTTTTTACAGATTCTGATAAGACATGATTGGCATAACATCCGCAATGTAATTAATAATCAAAAGTGAATAATCAAAACTTGTCACGTCAGCTTTTGATTATTCATTTAAAAGGTTGTTAAAGTTAACAATGTGAAGTCCCACATCGTTACTTTTGATTATTCAAAATGCCTAAATTTGATTATTGGTTAGGAGGTTGCTAACTTTGATTATTACAATGTGAGATTTTTTTAAGCACACATTACTAACTTTAACAATATTGGAATTTTGATTATTACATTGTGGATACTCTAAAGAGAAAAATATTACTTATCATTCTAATCATCCATTGGTCAAAGGAAAAATATACTAATTCAATGCAAAAAGCTTATTTTATAGCTTTTAAAGCAAACACTATTCTTCAACTTCTATAACGTTTAAGAGCATCCACAGTAGTATAATCAAAATTAAAATGTTACTAAGATTAGCAACATTTGTTCAAAAAAGAGCTCATAGTGGAATAATCAGATTTAGCAACCTCTTAGCAACTCATCAAATTTTGGCCCTTGGATAATCAAAACTAGCAACTTTTTGTCAATAATCAAATTTAGTTGTCTTCATATTTTCTCAATCAAATACACTATCAATATACAAAAACATTCTCTCTCTTCCATTTTATCAACATATTTCTAAGAAAAAATACTTTTTAAAAAAAGTTTTTATTATTATAATTATTATTTTTGCAAAAACAATTTTTTTATTAAAACTTTTTTTCAAAAACTGTTTTTTTTTTTTAAACTTTTTCCCGAAAACTGTTTTTTTTTTTAAATCAAAGTTTTCAAAAAACTATTTTCTCTTTTTCTAATAACTTATTTTTGTTAGTTTGAAACCTATTTTTAAAAAATTGTTTTCTATGTTCACAATTTTTAGATTTTTATAAATTGAAAATGTGATGTGTCAAGTTTTGGTTATTCAAATTTGATTATACTACTGTGGACCTCTACATTGCTAACTTTAACAACCCCTTAAAATCTTAAATGCATAACCAAAAAATGATGTGGCAACTTTTGATTATTGACTTTTGCTTATTCCACTGTGGATGCTATCCACAATCTAAAATTGCAGCAAACACTCTTTGTAGATCGATTCTCTAAAATCTAAGATTTAAAATATGAGCTGCATGGACAATCCACAATCTAAATTCTAAGTGAAAGCTACCGCAAATATCCCCTATATTAGAATAATGGCTAAAAATTGATTTGTTTCATACTCCTTCCGTCTCAAAAAGTTAGTTCCTTTTGAGGAATCTAACTTTTAAAAGAAACAAAATCATTACTCTTCCAAATAAATGCATTTCGAAAAATATCCTGTTGAAAATGTAATAATTATGTTTTAAACTCTAATTCATTTTTCCTCCGTTTTTGTGTTTAAATTCGATTATTTGAGTATGAGAAGGGCAAAAATAGGAATTAGCTCAATTTTCTCTCCTTGGCTAGTCAAAATAAAAAGGGTTGCCTTCCTCTCTTCTCTTTCTCTCTTCCTCACAAAACCCTAGCCACCAACAATATCTTTCTCCTCTCTTCCAGTCCCCCTTGGGTTTCACACCCTTGTACGGCGGTGAAGGGTAAGACCTCTATACTTTTCTCTTTCTTTTATTTATCTTTCACCTCTTCCGATTAAAGACTTGTTGGTTGATCTGTTAAAGTTTAATTTCTCTCTTATTTTTTCAAGAGTTTAGTTTTGTCTTTGGATGATTATTTCTCTACAGATCGGCCGATTTTTTCAGAGACTGTGTTGTTTCATAATGACATTCGTGCAAACAGTGCCTATAACCAACATGATGTTTTTGGTGGGTCAACTCGTGGAGGCTGTCAGATAAGTAGTTATTTGGAAGTTCATTGGTACGTTCATACTTGGTTAAAGTCCATATGATCGTCTAAGTGTTTGTTGTCTTTTATCCTTAGCTAGCACTTTATCTCTTTTGAGACTGCGGATTGAATATATAGCAGATCGCGAGTACCATTTTTTGCCTCAGGCTCAACGTCTGAGTCAGGGTGAAAGACATCGATTGCTTTGCGTTCTCATTTACAATAGTTAGATGTAGTTTGGTTTTGTCTAAGATTTTTGTAATAAACTTCATTATGTATATAAGTGCAGCTGGACTATTATTAATATAATTTTCTCAATTTTTGACAAAAAAGACTAGTCAAAATATGAAGAAAAAAAAGGGACATTCCAAAAAGAAAAGATGAACCAATTTTTTTCGCGAGTCTAATTAATTGAGCTGGATACTGTTAGTCTCAAATTTTGCTCATTTAATAGATAAACCTAAAATTGAGGCTCAATTTAGTTTGTTGACTAGACGAATCAAATTCAAATGAGTTTTTATCGAGTCGAGTCTTGAGCAGTCAGCTAATGACTCGATTCATCTGCAACACTAACAAAGACTTTTCTCTTTGGATTATCACCAATCAATATCTGACATGTCATCAAATGCTCATAACTGATGACCACTAAACAATTTTCCCCATGAGCCAACTGGGGCTGACTCAATAAGCCAAGATCCTAAATGCTCATAACTGATGACCACTAAACAATTTTCCCCATGAACCAACTGGGGCTGACTCAGTATGCCAAGACCTTTACATCTCACTAGGAGGTCATGAGTTTGAATCTGTCCACCTGCTTGTGGGTGTTCTTTTCGTAGAGAGACATTCCTTTATTTATTTATTTCTTTATTTCTTCCCTATGATAGACTTATTTTTTTTGTATTACTTGAGTTGTTATGCTCGGTTATCTCATTAACTCTTTCAATTGATGTAGCATCCCAAATTTGTATTTTGTAATTCATACATGATATAAATGATCTTTCCTATCGATTATAAAAATAAAAAATATCAATTTTCCCCGTGATACATTGCATATGGTCTCAGAATTAGTAAAAGTCCAATTGTAATAGTCAAGCATGTTACTAAACTAGGTGGAGTCAATTATTTGGTGGTGTCTATTTCTTATACCCACTTATTACTAATTTTCCATTATATTATGTTTTGTGATATCACAAAAGGGTCTTCCTCCGGCATCTGTTGGCACAACGTACCCATGATATTAGTCAACTTTTAAATTTTCTTTTTACACATGTTACATAGATAGATGAACTGATGAACACCAGCTACAAGATGAATGAAGTTTTTAACTTAACAAGTTAAAGGATCCCTCAATGGACATCAACTAAATTATACAGTAATGTTTATTTTCAAGGCAAACTTCACTTATAACCCATATGGTTTGGGCTTTGTGTGGATAAACCTCCTTATGTTCTTTTTTTTGTTAATTAGCAAATTTTTTTTATAAATCTTTGAAAAGGATTACAAAGTTTTAACGGATGAAGGTCACACCAGCAAACACCACCCGAGAACCAAACCCAAAGGAAGGCAAGGAGCCAACCAACACACCCCTCATGTTCACTTTGTTGAATTGTGTAACGCCCCGAATTTCGGAAACGTTAATTAAATCTTTTTACAATAATTAATGTCTTTAAAACTTGATTTGAGAAACAATAAGGTTGAACAGCGGAAGGCTATAATCATTAAAATTGAAGTCGACATAATTAGGTCTTACATATTACTAAATAAAATAGAGTTCGACAATTGTGCAAGCACTTTTGGAATTGAAATTACGATACTAAAATAAACAGAGCTTCTTCTAGTAGTTCACCCACGGTTCTATGAACTCTCCCTTTTGATTCTCGAGATCTTCGACGGGGTACTGTTCTTCAGGTTGATCGTACTGCTCTTCCTCGGTACCTGGCGCAAAACGCCATGAGTCGACACTCAGTAGATAAATCCCTACCCTACTAACCCCTTACTTTACAACCAAGCAGTTAGATAATGACAGTTATTAACAAAGAAAGCACAGAAGAGTAACACATCATCGTTTTCTTACTATCCATTAACTTAAGTGAATTCTAAGGATCTTCTCCACAAGATCCTTTCCTCCCATACCACTAACTCCGTCCGTTTCATGGGACAACCCACCTCTTGCTTGTCCTGCACCGGGGTCTTAAGCAAATATGTTTCACTCAGACCATAACAAGGGGTTAAGTTACCCATGACGTAACCGTCTGTTAGGGTCGCGCACAACACATCACACACTGGGCCTCGATTAGCACCCTGGGCCCTACCTGGTCACCCATTTCAAAACCATAGTACTTTTGAGATCACAATGGCCCTACCTGGTCACCATTTGATCACTGGGCCCTACCTGGTCACCCATTTCAGATTTTCACAACACACACCCTCTCCACACATTATGTGATTTCCATTAACTTAACAACGTCTACCAGTTCTCTCAGCGTAAACCACCCTGTGATCCTAAGTCCGATCTAGCACGTACAATCATATTTCTAATAACAATTAAATTCATAACGTAATACATTTCAATGAGTAGCAAGTATAACAATTAATAAATCCATAACAACTTAATCAATAAACATGATACGTTCAATGTGAAAATGAGTATAGCAGTTGATATTGAGCAAGTATATGAAACACATAATATCTATGACGGGATCGTTGACCTTTGTATTGTTTGAATTTCTTTCTTTACATCCTAGTAATAATCTTGCTTTTCAGTTCTGTTACTAACTAACTAAAGTTTCTACTTAATAATAAATTTTTTTTTTGTTATTATATACTTACCACATTACAGTAGCATTAGTTCCAAGCATAAAAAAAATGATTATAAGCATATTCATGTAATCCAAGGGTTTGACTAACCATGTTCCGTGATTAAATATTCTAATAACAACTAGTTCTATGCTTAAACGGCCATAATCATACAACTACGGGACCTAACAGTAATAAGAACACTTCTCCTGCTACTATCTGTTTCATTTCCAGGCGCATTCGTAAGGCTACGCCAACTCCACTGAAAAACAGAGTGGGTTTGGTTAGATGGATGTCGACGCATAACTCCAAATCTTTGCATAGTAACCTATCAAATACATTACTTTGGAACTAAACTATAGTGAAACATTCTACATTCAACTGTTTTCATTTCCAGTGACGACGGAAACCAAAAAAAAACAGAGTATGGCTATGGTGGTTTGGTTATTGATACATTGGGTGTGATTTTCACTACTTCCAAACATCAAAACAACACACTAGGGACTAAATATACTTAGGGGATGGTAGGAGAGAGATTAATCTACCTTGGGTCCGGTCGAACAAGCTTAAAACGAGTTTTTGGATTCTCGGCGGAACGGAGAAGACGACCGGAGACGGGGCTCTCGGATGGCTGTGGACTGTCGAGTGAGATGTTTGGAGATGATTGATGATGGTTGGAGTGATTGGAGACCCGAATTTGTGGAGTGGTTGTGTGTATAGACAAACTCACTTTTCTCTCTCTAACCTAAACCTCCATTGATGAGCTTGGAAGCTTTCTTTTTCTATTCTTTCTTTCTCTCTCTCTCTCTCTCTACTGGTTTCCAGAGGTGAATGTGGTGTGTGTGTGATTGCATTTTCGGATTAGGGAGGGGTGTAATGTAGGAGAGCTGAATTAGACTATAACTTTTTGATCAGTGCACTGAAAGGTTATGGGTTTGGACCAAGAGATAGAGGAAGGCCTCTCAAATGTGTGTTGGTTTTCTATTGGCTAGGAGAAAAGGGAACAGCCGTATATGGCTGGACCTGGGAGATAGGTGATGGGTTGATGGAAGTGAAATGGAGGAATATGGTTCTTTAAAGGATAATTGGGTGTTTGATGGAGGAAGATGGTTGTTTAAGGGATAATAGGGTATGTTGTTTAGGAAGATGATAGGTTTAGTTAAATTAGGATGCTAGTTAGGATAATTGGTTCGGTTGGGAGGGAAAGGAATTGATTATATATTTTTTTTATTTTTATATTTGAGAAAATTTAGGACCAAAAATTTGGGTCATTACAAATTGAAATATGAACCTCTTGTGTTTTGTGAAAAATTCCATCTAAATCCAACTCCATCCATGTTAATGGAGGTGTATATCACACGCCTATTGTGAAAGTATAAATGGTTACAACAATTTTTTTATGACAAAAATATCTCTTGCAATCCTAAAATGACGTAATTGCCATGTTCTGAAATTAATGGATATATATATATATTTATATTTCAACAAAAGAAGCAAATTCATTAATCAAGTCATACGACATCTATAGATGAACTCTGAATACATAACATGACATACGGGAAGTACAGATTTCCACCCAAATACAGAGAAACAGAGACACAATACAAAAAAAGACTAAGAGACGAAACTAGTGTCTAGCGCCTATGTAAGAGCCAAATGCTCACTTCTTCACACCGTCAACATGGCCGGCTAACGTGAAGCTAGTACCCAGACACCACCGTCTCGGGCTGGTGAAGCTCCGAATCAAAGATAATATTAAACCTGTGGAAATCAGTCATCCGATCTGGGAAAATCAGACCGGAACAAAACCACCCGGGAAGACCCACCGGGACAAAAATCGAACCCAACATCCGGATAGAAACCGGCCTCAACATCCGAACATAAACCGGACAAGAGTCCGGACAAAACAAAAAACCAAAACCCTAACCTACCGAAACACTCAAAACAGCCACCACAGCACCGCCGCCACAACCACCGCACCAACCACAAGAATCACGATAGTCCTTACTGTCGCCAAGTTCAGTCCCAACATACCATATCCACTCACAGCATTGCCACCAACAACCCAACAAAATTGCACCATCCACCACCTGAAACAGCCAAAGCGCCACTAGGCAAGAGACTGGCTACCTCTAAAAAGGAAGAATGGTAGTCCACAATGGGATCCGGAAGGCCGGCGGAACGAGATACACCAAGCAAAGTATCCGGCGGGATCTTACCGGAAGGAGGGGGGTGGAAACGAGGAAATAGGAGGGAAGGGGAAGAGGGAGGGGGGAACAACAACTCACAAAGGAAAGGAGCACCAACAAGGGAAGGAGAGAAGAAAAAGGAAGAGAGAAAGAGGCACCTGGGGGAGAAGGCGGCGCCTCCCCCCCCCACCCCACAAAGCAAACAACAGCGGCAGCTAGGGTTTATTTGGGAAAAGTTTAGAAAGAGAAAGAAGAGAGAAGGGAGAGCCCTGTGTCAAATAGAACAGTAGAAACTTGGAGCATAATTAATGGATATATACACACCCATCAATCTGAAATTAAACGCCAACCCAACAATTCCAAATAGAAATCAAGCCTATCATAGCTCTAATTCATTGGTAAATGAAGGAAGATTAAGAAATTTTCTTTGTTTGTTCCAACTATGGGTGAAGTCCATGTGCAAACTCCAAAAATCAAGGTCAAAATAAATGCATTTGGACGATTCAAAGGGGAATAAATAGGTCTAAGGTGTGGAATTCCCCGCTAAAATCTTCGTCTTTGGTTCGATTTGCGATTGGGTTTGATTTTGGATTGGGATTTTGGATTAGGGTTTGGTACAATGGATGGATTAGTTAGATTCAAGGAAGAAGATGGGGGCATTTTGGTTTTTCATCGTTTTTGCAACAGTGCAAGGTGAATTTTGCATTATTTTCTGTTAATTGGATGCGGATGTAATTTTTTACAAAGCATAAAGAGTGGGGATGCAATAAAGTGAATGTGAAGAAATGTATCCGCTATCGCTTAAATCACAGGGGTATAAGTGATGTCAGCCCTTGGTTTTAGAGAGAGGTTTTGTTCTTTGGGAGATTTAGTGATAGGTCCACTATAGACATTTGATAAACCCACAAGTCCACCTAATAGTTTTATAAAGTTACAAGTCCACACAATCTAAATCCTAAGGTACCTTATGAAAGTGTCTAAAACCCTAAACCCTATGAAAGTGCGTAAACCTACTTAATTTTTTGAGGTCTCTACCATTTTGGTGGTGGTAGTGGTGGTGGTGGTGGTTGAATGCAAACACACAAAAATTCAGCCACAATTAATTAAGTAGCTCAAACCTACTTAATTTTTTTTAAAATTTTTTTAGCCTACATATTAAGAGGCACTTAATTTGTTAAACAATGTAAAATGTGATCATTAAGCCTATTTAATCATTTATTAATTAATTAATTTAATTTTAAATGTTGAATTTAGGTTATCAAACAACTCCGAAGAAACTGTCCCCTTCAAATAAACAACAAAAAAATAGTTAGATGTTGATTGAAAGATGGATAATTGAACTTTTGACTATAGGGATTTAGATAGCATCCCAAATGCTAATTAAACAGTAACCAACACATGGCTTTTGAAATAAAATACTATTTTGGGAAGAAGACGCTAACAGTTAATTAACATTATTGACTTTAAACATGATTGGGTTTGGCCTTTGGGTATTAATAAAAAAATCAACAATTATTCAGTCGTGGCATAAGACAATATTATAAAATCACTAGGCAGGCATATTCATTACTTCTATTATTGTCGGTTCTGAGTAGAAGTTGGAAAATCCAAAAGGAGCTAGGGATCTTAATTTATAATCAAGCAGCAATTTATGGACGTCATGATTATTTATTAATATCCATAAAATATAGAGAACCTACTATATATGATATATATCCGTTTCTTAAAGATATTATCATCAATAATTTATAAGGCGAACCACAAGGCGATAGTTTTGTCCTGAGATTTAGAAATTTGCTCCCTGCTAAGATCATAGGTTCGGTTCTTCTTGTCAGCAACAATCTTTGGAGTTGCTTCACCCGAGGCATAAGTACGTATGGAAAGGTTGTGGGAGGAACTTTAGGGATTAGTTTGACGTGTGCGTAAACTGCCCGGGACATCATCATGCATTATCCCCATAAATAATAATAAAATAAAAAATGATTTATAAGGTGCACATCGCAAGGAATCACTTCTCATTAAAGTATTCAACTGGCCGGCCGTCTTCTGAATATTTGACCAATTGGTTTAGTTCATTTTTAAATTCTCTCAACCGTTTTCAGTTTCTTATTTTATATTTAGATATAGAGATATATATATATATATATATCATCCAGGGAGACTTAGGCAAAATTGATTTTAAATATAAGAAGTTCATACTGAAGTATTAAGATTTTTTTTGGTAGCTAAAAACTACCTTCTACTCTAGTAAAATAAAGATTGAACGCTGTCATCATGACCCAACTCTTGCGTGCGACCAACTCCGGCTACTCCAAACCTGAAATATGAACAAAGAAAAACAACAAAAAATGCTACATATGGCCTTGTTCGTTTTAGGGTTTTAAAATTTCTGGGTACAGTTTTCAATGAATTTTTTCTCTTTCTATCTCTCTCCACTCATTACTTTCAAAAACTTATCTCAAAATCTAGACCGAAATAGATGAAAAAATATTTATGTTTATGTTTGGAAAAAAAAAAAAAGAAATACGAAAAGAAAAGCAAGTATATGCAGATAAATGCTCGTGTATGGGCCACCAGCCACACATATAAGTTCGGCGCAACACAGATTATGGTAAATTTCTAGTCTAGTTTTTGAGGTCTCTACCATTTTTGGTCTGTTGTGCATACGTATATATTGCGTCATCATATAATGGTCCTCAAATTTGGTGCATACCCATTTATTAAAAGGTTGTGTTCACCGTAAACGCGCAAAACTTGCAATCTAAATGCTACTACTACTACGTAAGCCCTTTTACGGATCACTCGTGGAAACAAAACTGATCTGAAACTGACTCTAGTAACTACTCCCTCCGTCTCTTATTTATAGTTCAGTATTCCATTTTGGGTTGTCCCTTAATAAGTGTCCATTTTGTAAAGTTAGTGGGTAAAAGTTGATGAATTGTCTATTTTGTCCCTAAAAGTAGATTCTATTTAAAAAAGTAAGTGAGTAAAAGTGTAATGATGATTGGTAAGTAGAAAAAGTGGATGAAAAAGTTGATGTGAAAGGTATAATGATGATGTCTTTTTACAAAAATGATACTCACACAACAATTCAAATACAACAACTTATACAACCTCTCACATGCATGTGGGCTCCACACACTACTATGTGTGGGCCCCACATGTATGTGAAAGGTTGTGTAAGTTATTGTGTTTGGATCGTTGTGTGAATAGCATTATCCGTCTTTTTAATAAGTTGGAGTTACAAAGCAGGACACTTAAAAAAGAACGAAGGGAGTAGGTGTATTCGTATTACCGTATCAATATGTTGATGTGTTTTGTTTTCAAGTTGATTCTACTACTAACAATCCAATAGACTAAGGTATGTAGAGGTTCACAATGGTACAATCAAAATTGAATAACCAAAATTTGTCAAATCATCTTTTTAACTTATAAAAATCTAGAAATTGTGACATAGAAAATTATTTTTTAAAAATAGTTTTCAAGCTAATAAAAATAGGTTATTAGAAAAAGAGAAAATACTTTTTTGAAAATTTTGATTAAAAAAAAAGAGTTTTCGGGAAAAAGTTAAAAAAAACAGTTTTTGAATAGAAATAGTTTTTTCTTTCAAAAGAACAATTTTTGAAACAAAAGTTTTAATAAAAAAAACTGTTTTAAAATAAAACTGTTTAAAAAAATTTGGAAAAAACAGTTTTAATAAAAAAAAAACATGTAAAAAAAAACTATTTTTGCAAAAAAATAAATACTGTTTTTAAAAGTATTTTTGTTATAAACATGTTGAAAATGGAATAAAGAAGGTTTTTGTGTAATGATGGTATACTTGATTAAGGAAATATGAAAACAATTAAATTTGATTATTGGCAAAAGAGTAGTAGTTTTGATTATCCAAGGGCCAAAATTTGATGAGTTGCTAAGATGTTTCTAAGTTTGGTTATTCCAATGTGAGCTCTTTTTGAACAAATATCGCTAACCTTATGAATCTTTTTGTTTTGATTATACCACTGTGGATGCTCTTAGATCATAGGTGACACGTTTTGCTAGACAAGTTGGGTTGTGTTGTGTTGGAAGGATTTCTATGCGAGAACTACGATTCAGACAGATAATGACACCGCACAACATTAGACGATCACGATGTCCACCCCTTGTTACCATATACAATAAAAAATAGGTTAGATAAGGCATTCTATATTTGGTCAATTTGGAGATGACATGCATGATACATCTAATCATCTATGTACTAGCTAATCTACCATAATCTTCAAAGGTGGACAAATAAACCATTTTTTATTTTTTATTACCTACTTTCATGTTTCCTTAATTATCGGGAGGGGGGGAAATAAGTGGGGCAATGTTACATCAACATCATGATCCTACTATACATCTGATTAATAGATTAATCTTCGCAGGCCACCATTCGTTCAAGAGAAAAACCAATAAGATACTCCAACAATTGAGACCCATTCAATGATTTGTTTCCTTTGCAAGTACGGAGTAGATATTTAATTTCCTTTGCAATTTCTTTTACATGGTAATAATAATTAAAGCCCCCTATTTGATTGGTAGATTTACAAATTTAATTTGATGGTTCTGTGGGGGTAGACCTAGCTACTTTTACATTAAGAATTGAGAAATGACACTCCCCACACTTCTTCATTTTTTCCCTATGCAATTACAATTATCTTGGAGATTCTTTTTCTTTTCGGAAAGTCTCATGCCACATATCGCTAGCACAGATCTTGCATAGATGATTTTTGTGGGGCTCAATTCGGGTTCAGTAAAGATGATCCAAACTGTTGATTTTTTTACAAATATTTTTTTATTGGGTCTTGTAAAAATCAACCCTTTTGTAATTTTTATTTTTTAGAATTCGTAGGGCAAAGCAAAATTTACTGGCTTGCCCTACGAATTTTGAAAAAGTCTTTACAAATATCGGATTGAACTATTTTTTTTACAGAAATTCATTAAAAATATTTTTTGGGAAAATGTGCAGTTTGGATCATCTTTGTATGACCCGAAGTGAGCTTCAAAAAAATTATATGTGCAAGATGTCTGGCTCAACTTGTGCGCCGACTAATTTCTGGCTTTCAAGTAAACCGCCGGACAAACCCTCCTGTGGCTCAAGGTTCGGAATAATCATCTTGGTGACTTTAGAGACTCCACTTGTGATTTTCCCGATGGACCTCTTGTCCTTATGAATAGCCGGTATTCGTCGAAGGTCATGGCCGGATACAATGCTGGTTTCTCCGGCGTCACGAGATCCTCCACCGGCTGGATGAGTATATCACTCTTGGGATTGTAGAAGAAGGCAAGCGATACACGTTCGTTCCCCGAATTAACGATGACTCTATGCTCAACGCTCTTGTAGACCGCGTTGCTTAGTACCTGAAAAACAATTTATTCAAACAAGCAAAATAAGTAAAGATCCAACGACATAACGGCTTTCTCCCTCCCCGCTTTTCACTACCCTTTGCATAACGGCAGAAGGGAACGATCATGGTACTAGTTCTAAATTGCTTTTTCTATACTTTCGTAGTTCTTTTGTTTTTCTCTAGTCTCTTCAGATCAACGATTTATCGTCTGATATGTTGTCTCTTGTTTTTTTAAATATATATTGATTGCTATTCAATCAACATGATTTTTGGCATGGTTAATGATTTCGACGAGATCTGCAATTGGAAAAATTGCACGCTACTGTTGGGTTTCCGCCGAAAAACCAAAGTAACTCAGTTTACTCATACCTCGACTAATTTCTAAGGGACCAATAGTCCACTAACAAGGGCGAAATAAACCCACTGCAAATCACCTATAGATTGACCTACACGAGTCAATAAATAGGTTTTGAAAAAATGGAGCAAATCTTAAATCCCAAGTCTTGACCATTGATATGTATAAAATTGACCACAAACCATGACCCTGCTCAGCCCAATAAAACTCTGCTCTGCTTATTACGTGTCCCGCTCGGTCCAACAGCCTACTTAGGCTAAGAGCACCCAAAAACCTCGGGTAAACACGAATTGCACTATTGCAGGGTATACATCTCAAATGAGATTTCCCTTTTACCATCCTAATCTCTCCCGGGATAACTCCTAACACTCCACATGAGACTTTAGCTCCCAACCAATGTAGGACTAAACGTTCTCAAACCCCCCAAATTCGCGGTATTACAATTTTTCCCCACAGGTATGCAAAGGTATATCTAAGAAGGTACAATGTAACTCTAAGTGGATGTTAATATACCACATGAGACTTTAGCTCCCAACCAATGTGAGACTAAACGCTCTTAAACCCCCAAATCTGGGGTATTACAAACTCTAATATTGAGGGTTCCTCCTTCTAGCAACCTAATTCACTTGAGTTCAGTACATATTTCTCCACAAATAATCTGGCTTAGACATCATAGGAGTGTTGACCGGCACCACACCGGTGTCATGTTTTTCATTGCTCTTTGGAGTTGTTTTTCATCCTAATTCCATAGCTCATACGGATAAAACTAAATTGCCTAGCAATAAGGCAAACAAAAAATATTTAAAACTGTTGGAAAACGCCTAGAACAGTACCATCATCCATAAGAAGTGTACCATATCATTAACTCTATTATAGGTCCCTGAATTTAGCAATTTAATAAATCTTCAAGAGTTATAGTTGACTCGATGGATGTGGGGGTTTGGCCGGTGGGAGGTTCATGTACAGAATCTTTATTTACTAATTTGGGGAGTGAAGGTTATACGAGTACTTCAATTAAGATAATTCTTCTTGTTACATCCTTTTTAGAAGGGGATGCGGATTAGGACAACAACATGTCACACTTTTTATTTATTTATATATAACTTATAACTTAGGTATCTAGGTTATCTTACGTGCACCTTAACTAATTCTAAGAGACCAATTTCACTATCGATTTGTAGGGTTTTCAATTAAAAGCAAAGCGAAGCCCTGTATGGACCAATTCAAATGAGTTGATAGCACCAGAGAGATTTCGAATTTGAGAGACCTTATGATTGGCCGCAAATTTTTTAGCTTTATGTTTATATTGGTAATAGCAAGAAGTTAGTATTTTGGCAAGTCTATTACTCCCTTCGTCCATTTTTAAGTATCTAGTTTCGTAATTTCAACTTATTAAGGAGACATCATCATTACACCTTTTATATCAACTTTTACCTCAATTTTTCTTACTTACCCCCTATGAAGATACCATCATTATTTACAATTTTACTCACTAATTTTTCAAAACGGAATCTACTTTTAGGAACAAAATAGAAAATGTATTAACTTTTACCTATTAACTTTACAAAATGGATACTTATTAAAAGACAACCTAAAATAGAATAGTGTATTCTAAAAAATGGACTGAGGGAGTACCATAATTCTTCCCATCTCTATTTTTTTTTGTGTGTGGCGCCCAATAAAATTTTTACTTTCAGACGCCATTGTGTTTTGTCCACAGATCATCAAATGAAACATATATAGAAATCAATTTAGTGATGTGATGCCTCATGCAAATGTTCCATCAAGGAAAAAATTAAAGTGTATCGATCGTCATGTTATAGTGATATGAAGCAGCAAGAAGAAAAAAAAAAGGAAGATAAATAAAAATAATGGGGAGATGCATATATGACATTACTCTTTTCATTATTGATGAGAGAGAGAGAGAGAGAGAGAGAGAGAGAGAGAGAGAGAGAATGACTTATGCAACAATTTACCCTCACATGATTCTACAACGTGTGTGTTGCGTGTTAAAAATAGTACCATGGCATGTTATGATTAGTAGTAATGGTCAAAGGCTTTGGAGGAATTAAAATAAAAAAATACATGGACGGTGATCGGCCGGCCTCCCGGAAAAGGACAGTGATCGGCCGGCCTCCAGCAAATTGTCACGTGGTGGAAAAAGGGGTGAGTTGTGGAAATCAGTGACAAGTAACGACAAATCAAAGCCAGTTCAAAAACAAACGCCAACAATTCAAAGCTTTCCCATCTACACCTTATCCTGTGGAATTAGTTCAGCCAATAGCTTTTTATTGGTCGGATTATTAACATGAGATTATTGCAATCATGTCGCCCCTGAACTGGTGGATATTTTTCGCCTGTGAGAATTCGTGGGGTTGTTAACTTGTGATCTCAACTCTAGATGACAATTGTTGCATTCAGACAGTGAAGATGACGTCTCATGCATGTAGCCATGTGGTTTGCAATGAAATATCTAATCGGACTAAGAGCGTCTCCACAAATGATATCAAATTTGACGTAGTATACCAAGTGAAAGAGTTGATCTGTGAAACAACTCTAACCAAAATGTCAAATGTTTATCTGTCATTTGAAATCCCTTTCTTCATGTCAAATTTGATATGCGATGTCAAAAATTTTGTTTCATTACTTTACTCCAAAACTTTCAAAAAAATAAATTTAACATGTTGGTTGGAGACGGCATCTTGAAGTTGACAAATTCTAACATGTCAAATTATCATGTAAACCTTTAGAAAAATTTGACATCCTTAAATTTGAAGTCAAAGTTGGAGATGCTTCAATCAGATAGATTGGTAGTGGGCCAAATCAATTCCATGTTGTTTACGCATTATCTTGAAACATGCGAATAGAGAGACAATATCAAAATTCGGGTCAAAATTTGATGAAATAATTTCAGTCAAATTGAAATTTGGGTAAAAAAATGAGTCTCAATATTAAGAGAGTAAATAAACAAAGAAATTTTTTATTTGGTGAGTTTTAAGTAAATAATTTAGTGAAGATGTGCCAATATATTCTCCACGAGAGGAACTTATTCACGGATGAGCCGTGAATAAATTGTTCACAGAAAACTTGAAATCTTATCCGTCCGTTTCAGTAATTAACAGTTGAGATTCGATTTTAATATTTGACCGGTAATAAATAGTATCTCTTACCATTAATAATTTGTTCATAATCTGAATCGTCTAAAACACTTTTGAAAAGCCGAAAGTATCCTCCGTAAACTTTATTTACAGTACTTCCGAAGATTTTCCCATTCTCCACTAAATACCATGGAGACCAAGTCCATGGCCATCATGAACCACCTCTTGTGCTTGGTTATTGATTTTGTCATCTACTGAGAGGTTTGACAAAAAATCCTAGCTAGCATTAACGCACATGTCTAAATAAAAAGGGCAAAAAATAAATGCTTTCGACACAGAGTTGAATGACTGGTTACAAGCACATCTACCCCATGACATGACCCCTCCATGTGCCTGCTATGTATGCTTCATCAATTCTAGCCAAACATTTCTATTTTCATGAATGAATGGAT
Organism: Rhododendron simsii; assembly: GCA_014282245.1. Taxonomy (NCBI): domain Eukaryota; kingdom Viridiplantae; phylum Streptophyta; class Magnoliopsida; order Ericales; family Ericaceae; genus Rhododendron; species Rhododendron simsii. Next base: position 25,496,212 of record CM024955.1, read on the forward strand.
AATCCAACCATCTAGAAAAGCAAATAATATAATAAACTAATAAATTCCTACATAGAAGATTTTTAATTACTATTGATCGTTACCTAAAGTTTTGGTCCTTTTCACACCAGATATCGATATAATTTGTTTATATATCAACAAATATGATATAATACTAGCCAACTCAAGACTGAATCACAGATTCTGATGTCCATTTTGATACTACTATTGAACTTTTGGGAAAGAGAGGGAGGAAGAGAGACACCTGAATTTGATCGCCGATGTTAACGATAAAAGCATGGGGAGCCGGCTTCACAGTGATCCAGTTGTTGTTTCTTCGGACTTGAAGGCCGGGGACCTGAGCATCGGGGAGGAGAAGGGTCATGCCACCGGGGTCAGAGTGGGAAGAGAGACCAAGGGTTAAGTCAGGTTGAGGGCATTTTGGGTAGAAATTCACTCTTAGGCAAGTCCCAATATTGTTCCCCCCAAATGCATTTTGAAGGTCATCCGCCCCCAATCCAAGGTTTATTGACAAAACCTTCATTAAACGCCCACAGAGCTTCAACAATTCCTCTCCATACTCATCCATCACCTCCCTGCATCCAATCACCCCTATACTATATGAATGATTTTTCATATGTTGACGAAAATCTAGTAATTCGTATGCATGAAATATGTGGTTCGGATTCAAATTAATTATGCGGGGACCACATCATCAATTTTAACCTGAACTGTGTAATGATATTTTACTACAACTTTAATCAATTTTCAACCCTTGTATGAACTTAATTCAATCATGAATGAATCCAAAATAAAATAAGATAGCACGTAATGGAAGTTGCATGGCATCCTTCATCATCGATTATCACTCTCTTTACCTCATTACGTTAGCAGCCACATGTACGACCATGTTTTGAGATTCATAATTAGAGATCCAACTAACATGCAACTATTGTTTTGGGTGTTTGGTTTGGGCTGTTGTTTTGGGTTGGGTTGGTTCCTTACCAACCGTTTGGGAATTTTTTTAGGATTTTCCTCCTGGTTTGGGCTCAGCCTATTGGGTCTACATCAGTTTTCTCCATGTGGTTAGAAAAAGAGGGTCTTTGGGTGGTCAGACCGGTATACCTAAGCTCCTATTGTCTCTGTATTTCGTGTTATGAGTTAATAAAATCTATTTTTGCTGAGAAAAAAAAAACGTGCAGCTATGAATTCACTATAACAATGAATGCATTTTTTTTTTTTTTTGGAACAATTAATCAATCTATGTTCATTTTAAAACAATATTACCAAGTGACCAAATTTTGTGAAGAAGAAAACCTTTTATTACCGTAAATGGAAAAATAAAAATATGCATATATTTATATGTATATATTTATGTATATAGTAGACCTATAGCTCACCTGAGAGATGGTGGCAAGGCAGGCCACTTCTTATGATCCTTTAAACACTGGGGAAGGTAGTGAAGGAAATAATAGTCGCTCCAGTCAAGAATGGCACCCTTTTGTACCCCTAACCGGCTTCCATACCCTTCGTAAGTCCTCGGTGAATTTGCATAAGCCTGCTTTTCCTCCATCGGCTGATGGAAGAAATCACGCCAGACGTCTCTGGCGAGGTCCATCAGCCGAGGGCTAACACCATGGTTTATGACCTGGAAAAACCCCCACTCCCGACACGCTTGGGATATCTGGTCCAAGGTTGTTACCTTAAGACTACTGTCGTCACCAAACAGGCCTTTAAGGTCGATTAAGGGTATGTTGACATCATTTACGGCGGTGTTTGTTACCGGCCTGTCCGGTGGGGGCTTGACAAACCGATCGGGGATAATGGGTATTCCGCTGTCGGATAAGGATTGGACGCGGATTATTGGCTCTGGCCAATCCTGTGGGCAATTCATGCCTAACAGTACTGGTATTTTTTTGGGGTTCCAAGGTAGATTCTCTAAAGAAGTACGATGAAACAAACAAGTCCTTAGATTTCAGAGAGAGAGAGCGAGAGAGAGAGAGGGAGAGAGATGAGGTTGAGGAGGGGGATTGGGGATTGGTTGTTATTAAAGGGGGGAGTATAGCCAGTGGGTGGCCTGATGGGGGTTGCCTTGAAGTGGACATGATGAGGGATTGGAGAACGTGGATTTGGTGACATATATTTGAATAGAATTGATTTTTTTATAAAATATCTGAAGAAACTTTTAGGTATACCAGGAATATCAAGCTCCATGGTATCCATTTCGGTCCGTTTCTCATTTTTTTTATTACATTTGAAAGATCGGCTCCGTTCATTTTGTAGAGTTCGGCAATGACCTTATTCTTTCAAAAAATTGTGTTGAATTTATTTGATATATGATCTGCACACGTGAAAATCACAAACTAAAATTGGGTTTTGATTCAGTGTGTTTTTGGACTCAGTTTTGGCTTTATTTAATTTTCACGTGTGCTGATTATGTATCAAATAAAGTCCGATGAACACAATTTTTTGAAAGATTAAGATCCTTGCCGAACTCTACAAAATGAACGGAACCGATCATCCAAATGTGATAAAAAAATGGCCGAAAAATAATAAACGGATTGGAAGAGATACCATGGGACCTGGTATACCAGGTATACCTAAAAATTTCTCATCCAATATAGAGTTAATTTTCGCATCCTTAATTTACTATTCTCATTTTTTAGTATCTGTTATTTATATAAGTTCGCCAGATCAACTTTGATATGTGTGAAAAAAGTGAATCGATCAAATATTATATAATCACATAAATATTAATTGACAAAAAAATGCGAACAAGAAAAAGGGGAGCATTAAAATAACTATAAGAAAGTGAAATTTTTTTTTTCTGGACTGGAAGTATTTTAGCTAGACTGATTGAGGGGAGGGATTTGTGCACGGCCCATGGGTTTGGATGGATTCTCTTATCGTTTAGAATCTGAAGTTCTGAACTTAACAATACGGAAACCAATACCTACTTGATCGGGTAACATTTATATTTTTAACAAAAATTGTCCATTACGGTTTTGCGTACATTTTCAACAGCTTATATCCCTCGATATATATTGCTTAAAATATGCAATATTGATCTTATTTAATAGAGCTCAATTTTTTCTATAAGACAATAATTTAAAAAACATAAAACATAATATACGTCAAGAAATATAAACTTTTGAAAATACACGCAAAATCATAATGTACAATTAAATACTGACGGAGGGAGTAATTAATTGGCATGTTGGCTGTATATTTTTTTAACATGGAAGCAACTTTTAATAGGCGTCTTTGTAATAGCTGTTGATATGGATTTTGGATTATAACTTCAGATTCTGCTTCAAGCAACTTCTACTACTAGATCTTGATAAACCTATTTGAAGCAGCTGTAAGATTATGAGAATTTAATTCGTTTTTTGAGATTTTGTGTTGTAGAATCCAAAAAGCTACCCAAACCCAGTTTTAAAATTTTGAGAATTTTCTTTCATTTTTTAAAACAAAAATGCTACTTGCACAACCGTTGTGTTGGTTGTGTAAGTAATTCTGACCGTCCAGATGTATTTGGACGGTCTAGATTTTTAAAAAACTCTCCCATATATAAGTTTAACTTTTATGGTGAAGTGTGTGAGTGAATCTTGACCATTCATTACAGCAATGAATGGCTAGAGATTGGTTGTGTGTTGTATTTTACACAACCGTTGTGTGTGTAGCACTTTTGTTTTTAAAATTAATTGTTACAAGACTAATAAGAGAAAGGAAACAACGTCATGTTCAAGATAACAATCAGTCCAATCTGAGACCCAACCTACAATTGGTAAGAAGCCAATTCAGGACACCCAAATGGAACGAAGCCCACCCTAAAGGCTGAAGCCCAAAAGACCATATTACACTTCATTTGGCCACATACACCGAAAGACCATATTACCCTTCATTATTTTTTGGGTAATTACCAAATCCCTCCACATACATACGAGTCCCAGAGAAAATCAGAGCCGTTGGATGGTTACGTGGAAAGATGTCGATCATATTATTTCATTTTGCAGTTAAAAACTATTCCCCCCCACCCCCCCTATGTTATTATCATACGGTATGATTCATACCGTTCGTTGATGCATGTGATTCTTTTTTCTTTTTTATGATAAACAAACATTATTAAGAAAAACTTTAAAAAAAAAAAAAGCATTATGCATGACAAAATAATATTTCACAATAAAACTTCAAAAAAAAATAGATCAAACAATATTAAGACACATTACAATCCAATAATAAAGAACCGAGGCAACATGGTAAAAAATCAACACATATTTTATTTTGATCATTTATCTCCCAAACACTATTCCTATTACAAAATACATTATGTACACATCTTTCAAGCACTCTATAGATTAAATAATATACACATTTTGCACATAATCCAAAAAGTCAAACAAACCAAGTTAAAAATAAAAAGTCAAAAAAATAGGCTCCCAAACACCCTGTATATGAGAAGTCCGTCAAAATGAACGGTGAAATTATCAACGTAAAATTTGTAATGAGTAGGGTTCATCATTTCAAACTTCAGGGTACGCTTAAGCCTGTTTTGGAGTGATAATTCTTAGGGATTATTTTTCATTTCATTTTTTATGCACTTGTTAACTTCGGGTCAATTTTTTTTGTGAATTTCCTATCTTTCTTCATATCCAAACCCAACTTTAAAATTTTGAGAATTTCTTTCCTTTTTCAAATTTTCAGAATCTGTAAATTCTAAAAATCATTTATGTAGAATTTTTGACAGACATTCTATTTAGAAGCTAGTATCTAAAAATCTGTAGAGACCCGTAAATTTCTTTATATAATTTTAATGTTTTATAAAGGGATAAATGATGGTTTAATGTGAAAATTATGGTTGGGGGTTAATGTGTAAGGATTTGGGAGATATGGGTGTTGGTGTAATATGGTGTATATATATGTGTGTGGTGTGTGGCAGGGGATTTATTTTCCCCTCTCCATCTCTCGATCTCTCACTCTCTCTCCCGACTCTCACTATCTCTCTCACTCCCTCACCCCAAAACTCACCTCCAAACTCAAAACCCACAACAATTAACCTCAACTCCATCTTCTACCTGCACATTGGGACTTGTATCGCATTGGATAGAGCTTGGTTCGGTGTATTTAGCTTGGTTTGGATTCTAGAAGCAAAGGCTGACTCAATCTCTTTGATTTCAGTTTGGATACTCGAGGTAGGGAATTCTACCTCTCTTTATATGTTTGAGTGATTTGGTGCCTGGAATTGTGTTTGTAATGTTGTATTTGGATTTGGATTGAAATCTGTCGAACTACAAAAATCGTTTGAAATTTCCAAGTTCCTACCGGTCGAACATCTTCCCTACTGAGTAGAACTAGTCTCCTACCGGTAGAAAACATGTGTGCCCAAATTGTGTCCCTTCTGACTTCATTTTGTATCGGTAGAACCACTTCTCTACCTTCTACTGGTAGAACTTTGGTGTTTTTCCAACAATCGATTTGATGGCTCGTCTGGATTGGGTTTGTATAGATAGGACTTCTCCCCCACCGGTAGGGCTTCCAACTTTTCTAAAAATTCTCTAAGGCATGTACCAAGGCCATGATTCATCTTATGAGGTTTCTTATCGACTCTATTGGGTTTGTTTATGCATTCTTTTATGTGTTGGGAGAATATTATTTGTTTTGTACCTAGAATGATATCAGGTGGAATCGAATGCATTCGTTGAGCTAAGAAGTGAGAAATGTAAGTCATTGCACGTTGGAATACGAACGATACACTTAAGCATATGAATGACACGCGAACACTCGGGGCCCATCGACGGGTGGGTGCCTGGCAAGGGATATCAAGGTCCCATAATTGGTCCAGCAAGAGCTAATGCTCATATTAAACACTCAAGGCCTAACTTACAAGGTGGACGCTTGGTAGTGGATATCGAGGTCTCATAATTGACCCCGGCAAAAGCTTAGGCTCAGACACACAAAGGATACGAGTCATTGAGATACAAATGAAATGAACAAGATAAGAGTATGTCGAGAAGAAGGATTGGTGATAGTTGGACACTTTGACCATATAAGTTGTGCTTACGTCCTTCGTCGTTTGATTTCCATCGTTTGTTCTTCTGTATAACTCATTTACATATAGAATTTGCATAGACTTTTCTACTGGGCTAGTATAGTTCAAACCTTATATCATTTTCAGATGCTAACCCGGATCCATAGCTTGCATGCTTGGAATGCTTGGAGTGTGGACATTATTTGAAAGCTAACCAAAGGAATTACTCATTTATCTTTGTAAATTTCTTTTGAAAGATGTATTTGTAACTTAAGTTATAATTCTTTTAGTTAAGAAATATTTGTAAACCCTTAACTCTCTTGAGACTTGTTACTTATATTAATTTGGGGCCGTTGAGCCGAAGATGTAATATTTTGGAATCTAATGGACTTGGAAGCATAATTATGGGAATGAAAATACGGTAATTTTTTGGGTTTCGTACAAAATATTGGGAGGGTTTATTTGTAGAAATACTTTATATTTATCTTAAAAATCGAGGACGTGACAAAATCTATCAAAATAGTTTTTCGCCAAACACTCACAATGTTTGGTCAACTTAACATAAGATTTAGGATTTGAGAAGTCCGTCAAAATGAACGGTGAAAATTATCGACATAAAATTTGTAATGAGTGGAGTTCATCATTTCAAACTCTTGGGTACAATTAGGTCTGTTTTGGGTGATAATTCTTGATGATTATTTTTTATTTCATTTTTATGCATTTGGTAATTTTGCGTCAATTTTTTGAGAATTGGAGTATTAGTTTGTCCTAATGAGTGTAATTTAAAAAGAAAAACTAGATTTTTTTAAATAAAGACATATAATAAAAATTCATTCTTTTTAGATTATTTTATCTTTATTCGAAAAAACTAGTTTTGAACATAATTTTTTAGTTTTATATAGATTCTTCTCGTCTAGTCTCATCAGGACAAACTAATAAATTAAAGAAAACATGATGCAAAATTAACAAATAGTAATAGAAATTAGATAAAACAAAAAAAAATTCAAATGAATTATTAAGCCGAACTAGATTTGATTATAAACTATAGCAGCCCATTTGCTGACGGGATATAAGAGGCGGATATGTTATCACATCAAATACTATATCAGAAATACTTATATCCGGTGTTTGCCACACGGATATCGACCACAAAATTACAAATATAATACTTTCCGGATATTATATCCGCCGAGGCGGATATATAATAAGGATATGATGAGAGGTAGTGTAATTTAATTTTATCTACCTTCATATCTGCACTCTTAATTACAAAAATACCACCATCCTCTTTTAATTATATATCCACCCTAAAACAAACCAAATATAAATTACTCAAACTAACTATCTCGATATCCTATTTTTTCTATATATGTACGTTCTTTTGTCATATCTCTCTCCATACTAAATCCACCCGAAACTTATTCGGTCGCGACGGTAGAGAACCTAATCCCTACTTTTTGCATTTATCTTGTAGCTTTAGGGAGGCCGACAAGGCCATTAGTGTGTGCACCGAGAGCGATTGATCTCTCATTTCGGCGCCGTGACTGAATTGATTTCCTCTCTCCCTTTGCCTTAAAACTTTCCGTCACATAACGTCAATTTTGTTTTTTGCTCGGCTAGAATTTTTTTTTTGGCCCAATGAACAATAATACCACATGGGCCAACCCCATTGTATGTTTCAATTGCGGAAAGAGGACCCACTGACAAATACTCTAAAATTAAGATGTGTGTTGGCTACAGCATGCAAAAACCGGAGTCAGTTCATGTCCAGTTTGTTAGGGGCCAGTTTGGTCCTGTTTATTTTATTTTTTTGGGTTTTTGGGTCATGTGGGGGCTCACTTTGATCATCCGAACCATTGTTGTAGTGTTCGACGAAACGAATAACGATGCGAACACAAAAATCCGTGGACTGCATCATATCTTACGGTTTTCTAATTTTCAAATTTATATCCGGGCCATTAATCCACGAATCGGGACCCAAACATACAATTCAGTCCGATTTCGTGCTTTACCAAATTTTTTGTGCAGCCGTAGCCAAACCCTGGGATTATAGATTGTACATAATTACTTTGTAATCATGTAGTGCCACACATAGGGGTGCAAATCTACCGGATCGGGCTGGATTTAGGCCAGACTCAACAAAACGTGTGTGTCTGAGCCCTTCCAATTAAATAAAATGTTTTCACTTAATATCTTCAAGTCAAATCATATTAAAGTTTTATTTCCCTAAATTGATAATCACACGCCCTAGGGAAGTGCCAAAATCAATTTCATATAGGGATTAATTTCAGCACTCTCCCTTTAGGAGTGCGATTATCAATTTGGAAAATGTCAAAATCACTCCCCTTTATTTTTCCAGAACATAATACTCCAAACATATGTTAATAGTAATTCATAATTAAGTTTGCAATCATAACAAGTACGTACAACAAAAAGTTTTACGTTCATAAGAAGCCATAAAAACACGTAAAAGTAAAAATTAAGAATATATGAACGATAATAGTTTCTTACCTTATTAATTAACAGACTAATATTTGTTTGATAGCATACAAATCTAATTATAAATCACAATTTTTTTTGGCGATCAAAAAAAATTACTTGTTAATTAGCTGGTACGGGCCAGGCAAGACTTTTTGGTTTATTCGAAAGCTTAGTAAACGAGCTCAAAATTTCAATTCAACCCAGTATTTAAACCTAAACCCTTATAAATGTAGGCTGGGTTGGGCGGGCTAGCGGACTAGTGTGACACCCTCTTGCTAAATCCACATGCATGTTATGTAAATTATGGTGCACATATTATTGTAGTTATGCTCACACCCTTTTTGACACCCGATTTTGTTTTGGGTTCCATTGTGATGGTCCGAACCATTGATCTTGTTTAAATTAGTAAAATAGGGGGCCCTGCAAAAATTCAGCTTACTTTGATATCTGTAAGTGCTTGATCCAAACAGTTTTACAAAAACTGTGACAGGAATTGGTGTTTGCAAAACTGTTTAGATCAAGCCCTTACCGATATCAAAATGAGCTGAATTTTTGAAGAGCCCTCTATTTTACTCATTTAAACAAGATCAACGGTTTAGAATAACACAATGAGACCTGAAGGGTGAAGTGTCAAAATGGGTGTGAGCAGAACCGCCCCCATTATTGTATTACGAGAATTGCTCTAAAATAAAAGAAGAAAAGTCCCGAATAATAAGGATGAAAGCTGCGGATCCAAAAAAAAAAAAGGATGAAAGCTGAGTTATCAAAAAATGAGGGTGAAACAACAGAAAAGCTATGTGCACAGCTTGCTGTGCACAGCAGCCCTTTTCTCCCGCCTCGGGCCGCACAAAGATGATCGGAGCCGCTCACCTAAATTCTAAAGTGATTTTGGGTGTTTTGTTAACGCCTCTAACGACATCGAACGAAACTCATTTTTTACAGGGACCTTAAACGACATATTTTGAACAAAATGAGCGGCTCCGATCATCTTTGTGCGGCCCGAGGCGGAAGAAAAGGGCTGCTATGCACAGCTGCTGTGCACAGCAATCTGTGCACATAGCACAGCTCGTGAAACAATAACTTGTGGATCCACATCCACATGTAGGTAATATTTTAAGCTAGGGGAAAAAACTGAACTGGTCCTTGTAGTTAAGTGTTTGTGTCAACTTGGCCCCTGTAGTTGTAATTGGCTTGATTTACACTCTATACTTTCCATGTTGTTCCAACTTGGTCCAATTACTAACCGCTGTTAGTCCTCTTAACAGCAAAATTAAATGGCCCCCTTTTTCGTGATTAAAATAATAATTCTCTCATTTACCTCTTGCCCTAATATTAAGCGTGTGCACGAGTTGGGTTTGACCCCCGACCCGACCTGACATGTCAGGCAACAAATGTTTTAGGCCCGCAAACCGAACCGAAAAGGGGTAAGATTCGTCCAAGAGCCCAATTCTTTACGTCGGGTCGGGTCCGACCAAAAACTGAATTATTCTTTATGAATTGGTCGGGTCGGGTAAGAAACACACTAATCCGGACCCCGAACAGAAATCTGATTTTTAACAGAAAATAAACCCGTACCCATCCGAACCACATGTTCGACCCCACCCGAGACCCTTCAGGTCGGGTCCGCGGGTGGACGGATTTTTTGCACATGCCTACCTAATATACCTCTGAATCAAAACATAGCTCATTCTTCCATTCTCCATTGATAAGGAAGCACCTGAGAAGAAATTTGGTTGTAGTTTTCTACAAAAAGTTACCCTCTAATTCAGCATTTTCATGATCAGCCATGAGGCAACATAACCACTGATATTGTCTACCTGTTCAACTTGTGGACAAATACTGAGATGCCTTATTTTTCTGCATAGTATTGAAAAAACATATAGAACCATGTCTAAAAGTCACAACATGATATAGATCTAAAAGTTACAACATGATAAAAAATCATGTCCAAAAGTTAGAATATTACATAAACTCAGGGGTTGTTCGGCTAAATAAGCCAGATGGCTTATTTTTTTTGTTCTTATTCAATTTTTTTGTTGTATTTGTTAGTTTTTTGTCAATTTTTCAAAGATTATTATTTTATCATGACGAGAGGAACCTAAAAAATAAAAAATTACCATCGAAATCCAATTTTTTTTTTAATAAAGATGAAAAAATTGACTTATTGGCTTATTTTTGTTTTTATTTAAAAGGATTAACGGCAGTTAGCAATTGGACCAAATTGGAACAAAATGGAAAGTACATAGTGTAAATTGAGTCAATTACAACTATAGGGACCAAGTTAACACAAACACTTAATTATAGGGACCATTTCGATTTTTTTCCCAAGCTATTATTGGTAAGTGTTTTTAGACTCATTAATCATCAGATCTCGAACGGTGAAAGAAAGGAGTTTTATCATTGCCATTGGTATCCTCAACACCCTCGTAAGCAAAAACAGAAAGATAGTAGTAACAAGGTGAGCATAGTACTAACAATTAATGGATTTGATTTTCATTAGAAATTTTGTCGGGTGAACGTGAAAGTCTCATTTGCGATGAAAGTTGACTCAAAGAAGTTAAGTTTTCCAATTATAATTGCACTCGATTCTAGTTCATAGCCCGTGTAGAAGAACACGTACGTATGTCCTTACATCAGTCAAAATCACATTGCAAACGAACAAACTGCGCGTACTTGAAAATGTTAAATAATCTCAATCGGTATCTTCCGGAGTCCAGACCCTCGTACGCAAAGAAAAGAAAAGAAAAGAAAAAGATGATAATTAACAAAGCTAACAAAGAGAGCATACGACATTAATGTATTTGTTTTCCGTAGGGTGATCATGAACGTACAAGTCTCAATATTGCAATGAAAGTTGACTCAAAGAAAGTAACTTTTCCCCTTATAATTGAATACGATTCTAATTCTGTACATGTCCTGTGTAGAATGACATGTACGTACGTACATCAGCCATGTGTTAAGTACAAATTGGTATAATTTGATAGGTTTATTTGAGATGTCGACACACCAACAAATACTCGATCTAATGTTGTATAATATGTTGATGAGCTAATATACGTAGGCTCTGTTCCAGAACACCTTCTTAAAAAATAAATACTTATTTCACATTTTCAAACTCAAAAATAATGTAAATGAAAAATTATTTTTTGATTTTTTTTGCACCGTATTAAAGATTTCATCGAGATTTTTCAAATAAGATCTATATTACATATTTTTAGATTTCATTACGCCCTTTATTTTTGAACTTGAAATTGTCTTCTTAAAAAAATAAGTATTTATTATGCGTTCTAGAACGGGGCCTTACTGTATTAATTAGCTATGCAAAATCAATGTGGTGCTTTATTATTTTTCTCAACCTGCAGGTACCTGCACGAAGGAGTATTCTAATATATTTAAACGGATATGTACAACATAAAGGTTATATACCTCCTAGCACGTACTTAGGGCTGTAAATAAATTGAGTCATTCGCAAACTGTTCGAAATTCGATTCAGCAAGAGCTCGTTCAAGTTCGATTCGTCTGCTAAATGAACTGAACTTGAACCTCGATTCTAGGCTCATTTCATAAATGAGCCGAACTTGAGCCTAAGGGTATTCGGCTCGGTTAGACTCGCGAACCTGTAGTTAAATATAATTAATAATTCTTTAAGGGTCTATTTGCAAATATAAAAAATTTTAAGGTTATATATATAATAATTCAATACTTATTTTTCTCCCAAATTCTATACGATCAATGAAAGAGTTTGGATTCGGTTGAGTGAAATGAGCCAAGCCGAACCAAACCCGATTCTTGACGAGCTCAATTCGAGCTTAGATTCGGCTCGGCTAGGCTCGGTTCGTTTGAGTTTAACGAGCCAAATTCGAGCCAAGATGTTCAGGCTTGAATCGAACTCGAGCCAGACTAGTACCTTAACAAACCCGACCGAGCCGAATCCAAGCTTTGAAAATTTTTGACTAGCTGAACTTAACAGGATTCGGCTCGATTCAGTTCGTTTACAGCACTAAAATACCTAAACACTCACATGCAATATACTCTTTGTATGTTTTTTGAAGTTAATTGAGAAATTACAAATTAACTCAAACACTTTTAGAATTCATAAAACTCTTTTATCCCGTACACTAATGCTATATACACTACCTTATTCCACTACATCATCCACTACATTTTTTATGGGGCCCATTCCGGGTCCCACAAAAATACGAAAAAATACCCATAAATTTTAGAATATTATTTTATGGGGCCCTGTAAAAAATCAGCTCTAACGGACATCAGTAAGTATTATTTTTAAATTCGTAGAGGCGAAACTACGCAGTTGAACAGTTTTGCCCCTACGAATCTAGAAAAAATACTTACCGATGTCCGTTAGAGCTGATTTTTTACAAGACCCCATAAAATAATATTCTAAAATTTATGGGTATTTTTTCGTATTTTTATGGGACCCCGAATGGGCCCCACAAAAAATGTAGTGGATGGTGTAGTGGAATAAGTTAGTGCATGTAGCATCTCTCTTATCCCGTATCTAGTCAAGTACGCAAACCTAGACAATAAATAGATTCGTTTATGACCCTTAGATTTCATATTCCTACTAAAAACACTAATGACTTTTGAACATACATCGACGTACACACAGACTCTTCATATACCACACACATAAATCTCTGTTCACAACGTATCTAACATAATTACCAATCCTAAATTAATTCCAACACTCTCCCGTAATTCCCTCTCCTAAGTAGCCCTTTCAATGACTCGAACAACGTATCCAAAATGCACGTTTTACACATGTATGATAGAAAATATCTACTAGAATCCACAGAGAGGGGGGGAGAGAGAGGGGCTAAACTAGCAAACAAAAAAGAAGAAAAACTAGGCTAAACGAGAGAGAGAGAGAGAGAGAGAGAGAGAGAGAGAGAGAGAGAGAGAGAACAAAAAAAAGAAGAAAAACTAGGCTAAACAATAAATGCAATAATTTCCTTAGAGAAGGAAAAGTCAGATTTTTAAGTGAGCTCATACCCAATTGGGAGCTAGTGGGAGTACTTAATTAGCTTTATCCGGCAAGTAGATTAGGACAAGTGAAGAGACAAGAAAGATGTTAACTACTAAGTCAGAATACTATGTTGTTTAGTTGGAATGAAACCAGGTACAGAAAAACTAGTACTACTCGATCCACTAGTGCTGTAATCCGATCGAGATGATTCCAAAAAGGTACTAGTACTAATTAACATGCATTTCCCACGTTTATAAATATTGTACATACAATATGCTTACAGATATTCTAGCTTGCTAGTTGTAAAGTGAGAATTGGATTGAGTTCACACCTGGTAGTAGTTGGGAGTGACTCGGTTTGGACGTGATATCTGCCGACAAGTTTATGGTGCGGTCCCTTGATATATAGCTAGGCCCATCCCCAACTGCAGATAATTATTTGATCTGAATCGTTTACTTTTCTTCCCTCATTGATTGGGTGACCCGTGAAAACTTTCGTTTGATCAAACATCTTAGTCTATCACGTGATCGAGATACATTTACCCCTCTCAGTTCTCTTTTTTTTTTTTAGAATCGGTCTACTTAGATCATGGATGTAACTTTCTGGATAAGACGAAGAAAATGAACGATTCAAATTCAATAACTATAGGCCGGAGGTGACCCTGATATGAAGCGCACAACATGCGTGATTCTTGTTTTGGGGTGGACCATTATTATAGCATCTTCCAGGGGCAACTTTTTGCCTTTCGAAAATAACAATCTCATGAAGAGAACGTGATATATAGTGCCGATTCTCCCTCTCTCCCTCCCTCCCAAAACATTAATTGCGGATAGGTACGCATTAGTTGGAAGGCACAGATTGCTTTATCGACAGTGCACGGTTCGTTATTCGTCTATCTATCTAGTTTAAATCTGATATGGCCAGTTATCGACTAAACCATTATTCTATCGCTCAAAGGCGCCGTTTCTCACCTTTTTATTTTTTTTACTAGAAGGAAACTCCATTCATGAGAAACAATCTGCAAAATTAGCCACTGCATGCTATTAAGGGTATGTTTGGTTCGATAGAATCAAAGTTGAAATGAAATAGTCATTCTAATGGTATACTAATTCTCATGTTTGGTTTACCATTAAATGATAGAATGATCATTTCAAATGAAATCATTATTCAATTCCATTTCTATCACACCAAAATTACTGGTGCCACTCCAAAATTCACTATTGCCACACCAAAAATTACTATTGTCACACCATTCCATTACAGAAGAGAATAACTATTCCTAAACACAACCAAACTTGGGAATGGGGAATAGTTATATTTCAATCTCATTTCCTCCAATTCCACTTCATCGTCAATTCCATCTTAGATTCATTTGGATCGGCTTCCCAATATTAGATTCATTTGGAGGTTGTCGTCGGATCTACATGCTGAGTCCATGCCGTGCAGGAACTAGGAACGCCATACAACTTGCTAGGTTGTTGGGTTTGGATTCTCTTACGGTAGAATGGCACTTGGAGAAGTTGGTTCGATTTTGTATAAGGTCTCGCCCTACGGAAGCAAAAGTTGTCATCAAAGATATATATTCATTGAGAAATTGATCGGTATTTGTGAATTTTTTTCGTAGATCGGTAAATATAGTTGCACATATTTTGGCAACTTCGGATTTTGCAAGGTTTTGGTATTTGTACTTGGGTAGCTAGGCTTCCTAATTGGTTATTGGGTTCTTTTTGAGACGATAATCATCTTCTTTGATGTACTGCTATACTCTTTTTCAACAATGAAAGTTTCCAATATTCGACGCGAAATAAACAAACAAATGTGATGATGAAATGAATAAGGACAAAAACAGAAAAAAACAAGCAACCTGATTTATTTAAGTCATATACAAGGCCTAACTTAGCTGTTCAAGTGATTATTTTAGTCACAAGTAGGCATGCATTTTGTCACAATTTGGTCCTTACTAGTTACTATCTCCTTGAGAGAGAGAGAGAGAGAGAGAGAGAGAGAGAGAGATGACATCCTTTGCTTGTGGGTCCTTCCTCCGATATGTGAAACCAGGAATTAATATATGGAAAACCCAAAGAGAGAGATGCAAGTTGACCCAATTGGGGGGGGGGGGGGGGGGGGGGGGGGGGGCGGAGGAGGCTGATATAGTTGGCAGCATAATGAGTGGCAGGGTCGGCCGGCCGTAACTTTTGTTAGGCGCAAACCCAACCTCAAAAGTTGGGTTTCTTTCCCTCTCTTTAATAACCCAATTGAAAAACATGAACCAATTTCATTATATATATATATATATATATATATGTATAGATTCTTATGAGGGCGCCCTCAAATAAGCACAAATATGGACATCGAACTCAGCCGTTGAATTGTGTTTTAAATGATTTGGATTCGCAGATAATTTGTTCGCGCGAACAGGTCGTCCGCGAATCCAGATCATTCAAAACAAAATCCAACAGCTGTCAACAAAAGTTCGCATTTTTGCTTATTTGAGGACACCCTCATAAGAAGTTAAGTGTGTATGTTTATATATACACACACAGACACACTAAGCATTCAACGTATCGTTATCAAATAACCGAAAGTATTTTCAATGTGGGTCTTTCGTTATTTTTTTTGAAGTTGTGACCTTTTTGGTTTTTATCGGGTTAACTGTCACTGATATTTCATGTTATACATATTTGGAGATCCTATTTTCAAGGAATATTTGGAGCCCAAAGCAAAATATTTATTTCTTTGTTTAATTAGCAAGAGAAAGCGAGAAAAGTCATAAAGGAGTTCATAAATATTTTTGGTATAAAAGTGTACGTAATTGTCAGAGGTATCCAAAATATTTCTACCAAGATAATGGTGATATATAACATGATATTCAAAATTTATTACTCAGACATGGTCAATTGGTCACCAAAGCATTAGTGTTTTGGAATTGGCCTAGAGTTGGAGAGAAGATTCTGAATTTTAGTAGAAGTTGAAAAACATGTTTATTGCAACTGTGAGTTTATGAGAATTTCTTTTCTTTTTTAAAAATTTGTGTTGCAAAATCCTAATAGTTATCCAAACCAAGCTTTAGAATTTTGAAATTTTATTTCCTTTTTATGGTTCTCAGAAAGCTGTAGATTTTAAAAATCAATTTTATAAAAATTTTAATAAACATTCTAAATTGATTTTTCGAAGTTGAAATTTAAAAGGTGTCAAAATAATTTTTCGCAAACACCCACTTTGTTCAAGGTATGTACTAACCCGAATCCCACTACTACTTTTTGAACGTTTCCAAACTGGTTAACTTATGTTTTCTTAGTAATTCTTTATTCCACATGGCCATGTTGCCACCTTAAATGGTTTCTTTACTGGATTATGGATATCTATATAATGAAGGAGCTCAGTTTTTGAATCTGACATACATCCATCTTTAAATCTTAACCATTGAAATCTATCTCCTTAAATCCTACGGCCGAGAAACCTTTCCTATTCCAATAAAAGAAATGATATACAGATTACCATTTAGTTTTTAAATTCTAAACATTACCAAATATACATCAGTTTTTTAATTAATTAAAGACATCAAGATTTTCACAACGAAATGTAACATATCCTTTAATTTAGAAAAAAAAAATCTTTGATAAATTTGTAACGGATGATCAGTAATCAAATTCTTCCATTCGTATTGGATTCTCTTTGACAATATCTTTTTGTTATTGGTACATTAACGTTGGTTTATTGGCTTACCCAATTGAATATCAATATCAAAACCCTCCAAATCTAATTTGTGGGATGATCAATTTAAAGAAAAAATAAAATCGCGAGTCCATAATTTATTTGCATGTGTATGTTGATTGTTTGAACCGTGCGTTCAAGCACGGACATGCACTTCGTATATTCATATTCCTAATCATGAGTTTCTGATACCTTAATATGCACATAATGGATTCCACGTACTGAAAATCCAGTTGAACCTCAAATATCACAGTCGTGATCCCCTTAATTATTTGCTTTCCTAAGACAGTGCTGTCAAATAATTTACAAATGACCCACCAAGGTTTCAAACTTCAAAGTGTTTTTGGGTCTTTGTGGAATATGGTGAACAATACACCAAGTATGATTGCGGTAGTGATTATTTTGTATTCCTTCCGTCTAAAAAAGAATGACAATTTTTGAAAAACTTGTTATTTTTCATCGTTTATATCTTTCAATATATAATGTTTTTCATAAGTTTGAAAACTTGGTATAATAGAATAGAATTAATCGAGAACTATCAAACAAGATCCATATTGCATATTTTTTGAGATCCATATTGAAAGATATAAAGAGTTGAAATTGACACGGATATCAAAAATTGACATCCAATTTGGAACGGAGAGAGTATGTTATATACCGCGTGTTACTTTTTGAACTTGTAGTCATGATAGAGACGCAATAGTCCTCACAAAGTTGGATAAGTACTTTGCCAAAAGTCGTCTTCAATTATATATAGATTGTGAAGATGAGGGTGAAAATGAAATTATGAGTACTTTTCTAAGATCGAGGTTTCTTCTTTTCTTTTTGAGTTTAGAAAAGGATTAACGGACAGCGAAATCAAGAACAAATATTGCTAAGTTATAACTTGGGGGAGTACTGAAACGACATAGCAGAGATTAGAGTTTTCAAACAAAACGAGAGGTGACCCCCGGGCCATTGCGTGTTGCCAAGGCTCGTTCTCGGAAAGTATCCCTTGGTGCTCCTGCAGGTTTAGGAGGGTTTATGAATCAGAGATTTGCAGCTAATCTCCGACGTAATCTCAAGAATTCGAGAAATCACATTTGTCAATTGATCCAATATCACCCATGCTGCCAGAGTTACTTTCGGCCCAACATCAAGCCTTCAACCCAAGCCCATAGGCTGGGCTTCCATCCAAGTTCAGGGCCTGTAATGCTTTACATAGTCTTCAAACATTTATTCATGTTTGATTTTCCTCGCCAACAACGTGTGAAATTGCCAGGGGAGGGGGCTGTAGAAATTAGTTGGAAGTGTGTGCATGCTGACAGGGAGAACCCCTGCATTACCCCAAAAAAAAAAAACCTAACTAACTCGGTATCAGTGCCAAGTAGAGTATGGAAAAATCCTATTGAACGCATAAATAAAGACCCATAGATTGACAACATCAAACAAAACATAATACAAACAATGAAAATTTAATAAAATGAATGATTAGTAAAATATCCCCACGAAGAATATATTTAAATTTTTTTTTTTTTGTAAAATCTAAGAAATCCGACAAATAGAGCATCAAATTAGTGAGCACTAAAAAAAATTTCTCACTGAAAACATTTTGGGAAAATAACGGTCCAGGACGTGTTTTGATAATTAATACCTTTTAAAGACATGCTAAGAATATTTTTTAATGAACAAAATGTCCTTAGCATGTATTAATTATCAAAATACGTCCTTGGCCGTCATTTTCCCAAACATTTTTTGGGATACTCCCAAAGCTGGCCTGGGCCTATTCTCCACTCTCAATACGAAAGGCCCAATGACTGAGGATTACCCGGCCTAAGCCGAAGGAAAGCCCGCAAGTCGATCGGTCCTCTCTCTCTCCAAAGATCTACCCCATCTTTTCACAGGAAGCTGACAACGCATTAATGAGACCATTGAACGGTTCAGATCAAGCCAGCGTTTCAGCCTCACAACCCTTAGGCTATACGACGCCGTTTTCCCCTCTTTTCTTCAAACAGCAGATTGACACCCCTATTTGCATCCTATGCTGTTTTCCCCTCTTTTCTGTCGAGTAGAGGGTTACGAGGGTACAAGAACAGAGCTTCACTACCAATCGATCCGGCGACTGCGAACGATTCACTCTGGTTCTTCATCTCGGTAACTTAATTCATTGATCTCTCGGCTTTGTGGTTGATTTGGGTTTTTTTTTTCCCCATAAAAAGAAGATTAGGGCTTTGTTGATTTGGTTTCTTTTCTGTTTTTTTATTGAACTGTATTTGGTTTTGTTTTGATTCTTGATAAATGGACTTTGCTTCGATTTTTCAACATGCAATCAAGGAGCAGGATTTGTTTCGAAATTACACTGGATGTTGATGAACTTTTACATTGGAGGGCTGATCTATTTACTGAGGATTTAAATCCACGAATTATCTTTTTTTCCATGGACAGACTACCTTGGATTTTACATTCCCAACAAAATTTTCTGGCTTGGATATAGCAGAGAGAGATGGATGGCTGTGAGTGGAGATTCGAAACGGAAAAAATGAGGGTTAATCTGCCGCCTGAGGATAAGAGAGAAACGACGCCGCATGGCTTTAAGGGCTGGAAGGCTGAATTGCTGGCTTGATCTAAACCGTTCAATGGTCTCATTAATGCGTTGTCAGCTTCCTTTGAAAAGATGGGGTAGATCTTTGGAGAGAGAGGTGTGAAGAGGATCCAGGTCCGTTCGAATACATAGGTATGTATGTACTCCTTGATTGTTTGGGAAAAATTCAAAATACCCCCAACCTATACACCCAAATTCAATTAGACTCCCAACCTTTTAAAAACTTCAATTTTACTCCCAACGTTATATTCCGTTATCAAAATGCCCCCTTCCGTCCAAATTACTAACGGATTCCGTTAAAGGCTCCGTTAAATAGTATTTTGATCGAATTTCGATGATCCGAGCCGCTCAATGTGTTTAAAACGTGATTTTAAGGGTATCTGCAAGAAATCAACAAAAAAAATGACCGGGAAGAGCTTCATCTGAACAGTTTTTTATTGAACTATTCAATAAAAAATTGTTCAGATGAAGCCCTTCCCGGTTATTTTTTTTGTTGATTTCTTGAAAGGTACCCTTAAAATCACGTTTTAAACACATTGAGCGGCTCGGATCATCAAAATTCGATTGGAAAAGGGGAGATGTGGATCGATCCGGATTTTATTCAAGTACGGACGTCCGAATTTTGCTTCGGTTTGTACCTCCCCTTTTCCGATCGAATTTCGATGATCCGAGCCGCTCAATGTGATTAGAATGTGATTTTAAGGGTACTCGCGAGAAATGAGAAAAAAAAATGATCGCAAGGGCTTCATCTGAACAGTTTTTTATTGAATGGTTCAATAAAAAACTGTTCAGATGAAGCCCTTCCCGATCATTTTTTTTGCTGATTTCTCGCAAGTACCCTTAAAATCACGTTTTGAACACATTGAGCGGCTCGGATCATCGAAATTCAATCAAAATACTATTTAACGGAGCCTTTAACGGAATCCGTTAGTAATTTGGACGGAAGGGGGCATTTTGATAACGGAATATAACGTTGGGAGTAAAATTGAAGTTTTTAAAAGGTTGGGAGTCTAATTGAATTTGGGTGTATAGGTTGGGGGTATTTTGAATTTTTCCCTGATTGTTTTGGTTTTGAAATTTGAATCTCTGCGCGCGATTTTAAATTAAAAAAATTATTATTTTTTCCAAAATAAAAATTCTTTCAAAATTCAAACTGAGGTAGATTCCGAGAAGGCAAGAGTCCAGTCAAACCTTCTAATAAAACTCTCTTCTTTGGGACATTCCTATGCTGCATTGCATAGCTCCTACTGTTCGACGTTGTTAAAGCTTTGTCCTTCCATTGTGGTAACTAACTCTGTTGTTATTCATTCTTCTTTTTCTTTTTTCCCGCAGTTGAAGTGCTAGGTCTCGAGGACCTTCAAATTGTGCGAAATTGGGTTTTGATTTGCTTCTTCTTCTGTGGTTTCATGATTACCAAGTTGGTTGCGCACCCTGTGTTTTATAAAACGATGGATTTAGTTGTCCTTCCTTGTCCTTTAGACCCTGGTATTATCATGTGCAACACATCCCCTATCTAAAAATCAAGTATTGCCATTGGATGTGAGAGGAAGATTTCGCGAGAAATGGGAATTCTGGCTTTTGTTTGCCAACTGGGCCTGATCTTGCTTGTAAATACTAATGTATAATGTACGTGAGTCAGGGGCAGACAAGGGGGTGCAAGTGTTGAGAGCTTCTCTCTCTAGAGAGAATGCACTCCCCCTGTCAATCTATCCGGCTCACACCAAACTTGAGGTAATCTCAGCTCAGTTCGGTCATCAAGTAGTAAATCTGTTGATTTCTACATCACACCTGCGTTTCATCTTCCACACTCCGATCTGTTCACACCGCTACACCGAACTGATGGACCGTGTAGAAGTCTGGCGATTGGAGCTACACCTGATACAGCTATAAGTCTCTCAAATCTTTTCCGTCACTCCAAAATCTGAGGTAATCTCAGCTCAGATTGCTCACGATGTTAGATTATTTTTCAAATTCGGTTTGTCACCGACTGCCGCTGATTTTTGATATTCCAAATGGGGTTTCGTTCCCATCTTCAATCTACTTTATCTGGGTAGTCGATCAAGGGATCTATTTAGTTCTGTTTTTCAGCTTGTCGTTGTGGCGCCGGTTAGAACTTGTTCCCGTCGACTCGATTAGATCTGGCAAATGGGTACTCGGCTGAAATGGGGGCTAGGCTAGGTTTTATCCTTGTCCTCTACCATTCAGACATGTTCTTCAAGGACTTTATTGCTCAAAGAGCTCATTTGGAACCAGAAACCAAAAATCTGCCATGGGTTTCGAGTGGCTTCATTCATCTGCCAAAATCCGCCACGGCCGTTTTCCGTTTCAATTTAGGTTGGAGGTATGTTGGATTATGTTTAAAATCATGTTTGCACTCGCCTTAATTGCTGGTAATACCTTACCAGATCTGGATTCTGGGTCGCCATTGTTAAATTGAGCTGTTGAGCTCAAAAATTGCTCACGGGTTGGCCGCCGATGATGCTGCATTCCGTCCAGTCGATGAGTGGTTTTGATTTTAATGCAGTTTTGTGATTCATTTCTCGAGCAAGATCTGCGAGCGCAGCACGTTAGTGCATTATAATCACAATGGGCTTTATTGTGGAATGCACTTTTCGTATACATATAGCTACTGTAGGCCATGGGCCATTGCTCACACAGTTTCTACAATGGGCTCACGCCCAATTATGGCCTAGTTTAGTTTTTGGGCACTCAAGCCTTTAAGGCTCACTGCTGGGCAACTTGTTGCGCTGCATATCACATCCGAAGAGATTCTGCTGCTCTGGGTCCGTTTGTTTCTTCGTGTGGTATGAGTGACTGTGTCTGTTGTTATTAGATGAGTGGTAATGCACTGGTTGAGCGGAGCCGTCTATAGTCCTTTGCAGTTTTGTGTGGCCTTGAAATGTGCTAGTTGATTCGGTGGTAATTCGTTGTTATTGGTGGTAGATTAGAGGCTCCTTTTCTGCCTATCTTTTAGGTTGTAGTGAGCCTAGGGAATTAGGTTGAGGGTGTATTAGTCCGGATGGAATGTGCGTGGTGTGCAGGGTGCTTTGAGGGGTAACCCTGTCTGATGCCGACATCTTCGGATCGAGCCTCTCTCGGAGCCTAGTTCCTCTGTAGTAACTGTTCCTTAGAAGTGGGTACTACGCTTGTCATTTCTGGATTAGGTTGGAGTATCAAAATCTTGGTCTTCATATCCCATCTCTGGAGACTTGTGGTGATTGGTGTTTGGCTGAGGGCGGGTCATTTTTGGCGAGCCTAGGAAATTTGGTTGAGAGCGTGGTAGTCTGGATGGAATGGGCGTGGTGTGCAGGGTTGGGCCCCATATCGGATGCTGACATCTCCGGTTCGATTCTCGACACCTAGTTTCTCTGTAGTAGTTGATTAGTTTCCCCTCATTGCCGAATTACTATCTTGCTACAATTTCTCAGTGCTGGTTCATCAACTGATCGTGACTATCTATCTTATATCCTAGCCTGGCGGGATGAGCCAGGATGAAGTTAGTTTTCATATTATTTAACACTCGCATCACTTCGTATCATACCCTGTTGTGCTATCTTTCCTCATAGATAGATAGTGCAACGGGGTATGATGATAAAACACATAGCACTTTTGATATTTAGCTTACTCTACCCTACTCTCCATGAGGGTTGTGCATGGGTTATCGCACTTTTTTCATTGTTTTTCTTTTTATTTTCTTTTCCTCCTGAGGTATGCCCCTTGTAGACTGTACATTCAGTTAACCTTTCTTAATTTCAAGCTAATTTACCCACAAAAAAAAGGGTGCAAGCGGGGCGCGCTGGCTCTGCAAACCTATTTTAGATTTTATTTGTAAAAATTATGATGAAAGATCTCTTGGTTTCCACAAGAAGAATCGTCCGCCACTGGCATGAGTTTCAATGACTTTATTGCCTGAATTTGCTAAATAAAGAAAATGCAGTGTGCACTGTGGTTCCTAGAGTCAGTATATGGAGTAGACTTCAATACGGTGTTCATTTGCTGTTGATTTGCTTCTGTGAGTTTTCCTTTTATTCTTATTATTTCTGTTATTCTGTAGCATAGCAGGAGGAGAACATAACAATTGCCGCTATAGATAGAAGTAAAAGATGCTTGCAGGTCTCTCTCTATCTCTCTCTCTCTCTCTCTCTCTCTCTCTCTCTCTCTCTCTCTCTCTCTCTCTCTCTCTCTCTCTCTGTACACATGTACCTAACTTTATTTGGTGTACAGTGTAACATCCGTGCATACCAGCCCCGGTTGTCAGGGATTCCATTTCACTCACCCGACAACCCACATCTTTCTTTCTAAATGGAATTTGTTCAGTTGCAGTTAACTGGTTGATGAATTTTCACATGGAAAGTAATCACATCCAATTACTACTGTGACCAGTAAATACAATGAATTAGTTCTTGGACAAAGTTGAACTGATTTCTTCCTACACTATCTCGTAAATTCTTACTCATCGGCGTGCAATTTACGTGATTGTTTTTAGGGCTAATTTTGGGATGTCATCTTCAGCCAGAAGTCATGAATATGCACCCAAGGCAAATGACTGGTATGTTTAAATTGTCCGAATCCTGAATCCCTGATAATTTGTCTTCTCTTTTGTCAATTTAATTTCTGATGCACTTCATTTTATTCCTTTTTTTTTTTTGGATGAGATGATTGGATCAATGGAGGTTGGGATTCATTGTTCATGTCACCATGTGTACCTTTTCTTAAGTAGCTCCTGTTTGCATCACGTCTCTAGCCATCTAATAAACAGTTAAGGGCCTTCTTTACATTATACAGTTTGTTACTCTTCTATGGGGGAACTTGATTAACTATTTCAGGAAGATTTAGACAAGCTTTCTTGGTTTCGTACACATTTCACTTATTTTGAGAGATGAAAGAAACCTAAAATGTGGAAAACATATCTCAAGTTTCATATTCAAATCAAGCATCATGCGACATTTGTTCGTCTATCTTATCTCCTTACCTCCAATCTCCTGCCTTCTTGAAGCCAGGAAGTCTCTTCAATTTAGTTCCTATTGTCCTAACAGTAATAATGCATATTCCATTTAAGAAACACGGAAGCAAGCATTTCAAATGAGCATATTTTTGAGTCTCAGTTCCAATTCGACATATAATGGTTCTTAATACAAATCATTCCTTGTTGTTTAATATCTTATTAATTAGTAAGCCAAGTGTCTTGATGTGAAGGTGTCAAGGGTGCAGAATTTCCTTTGTCAAGAAGGACAAGGTTGTTACCTAACAATTCGACCAAATGCTTGTTACATCAATCAACAGAAGTTGTCCTTCCTTTCAAGGAACATGAAGAGAATCGGGCTTTGGTTAAAATGTGTGGAATCACATCAGCTAGAGATGCTGCTCTGGCAGCAAAAGCTGGTGCTAACTTTATTGGGATGATTTTATGGCCCAACTCAAAACGTTCCATTTCACTTTCTGTCGCTAAGGAAATTTCAAAAGTTGCAAGAGAATATGGGGCAAAGCCTGTTGGTGTGTTTGTGGATGATGATGCCAACACAGTTCTAAGAGCTTCTGAGGCAGCTGATCTTGAATACGTTCAGGTAAGTATTTCTGGCTACTGTTACATTGCATATAGCTTATTTGGTTCCTTTCATTCTGTAATTTACTGAAGGTTTGCAGCTCCATGGAAATGTTTCTCGGGCTGCTTTTCCAGTTTTGGTGAAAGGGAACCGTGTAATATTTGTTCTTCATGCTAAAGAGGACGGGGAGCTTATGAATCATATTTCAGACCAAGAATGTGCTCTGGTTGATTGGATTCTTGTGGATAGTGCACAGGGTGGCAGGTAACAAACCTTTCTCTCGTTGAATAGAACTTGAGCATTGCACTGTTCATCTGTGTGTTATATACAGTCCTACACTATCTTCATGAGCTTCAAAATTTTCATCTTTGAGTTGGATCACCTGTAAGCTAGCATTCTAGTTTCCACTTATTCCTGTGTTAGGTAATTATTGGTGAAAATCCTCTCCAACAAAATAAAACAAGTTCCATTGAGGGCTCACATAAAGGCAATCTAAGTGGGCATTAGTATTAAAAAAACTCAGTTATATGTACACTTGAGATCAAAAGTAGGTGAATCTCCAAACTCGAGAATATTGCTCTTGCAGCTTGCTTGAAAGGATGCAAATGGCCTACACCTTATTAATGCGCATAAATATATGTCAGTACTGGAGATCATTGATATCAGGGTTTCTTGGCATAAACATAAAATTCAGTTCATTCATTGCAGAAGAATGACAAACATACTGATGTTTCTGGAAATTGATAGAACTGCAGCAACTTCCTTTTTTCTAGGTTCCTATGTTATATGATTCTGCTGTGTTGTCATGGGGTTACTAATTCAGCTGGTTCTTTTGGACGCCAGCCCTGAATGACTTTCTTCACCCAAGATAAGTATACCCTTCTCTAGGCTGTGGCTTTGAGACCATCCAAAAACAAATGAAGAGCTATTGACTTCACCTTTTTCTATTCTGTAGCCTGGTACTCAATAATGTCTAGACATTTCACTCAAAACTAAGATGTTGGGCTGTGAATTCCACGAATGGGGGATTCTTGTGGACATTTCACTCAAACTTCTTTGTCGTCTTCAAGTTATTTTTACTTTTTCCGGTTTGGATTTGATTTTTCTTTGGCCTAGAGTCACCTTTTTGTGGATTACGTATATCTGAATGTTACATAACATGTTCACTCGACTAGTAAATGTAATTAGTATGAGATATTCTCACTGAATTGGGAGATATGTGCCACATTAATCATTTTTGGTTTCATGTTCTAATATGTCATCCAAACTTGTCCTGGCTAACTTCATTGCTATTCATGCCTGCAGTGGTAAAGGATTCAACTGGTCCCAGTTTACACTACCACCAATTAGAAGCAAATGTGGTTGGCTTTTGGCGGGTGGAATCAACCCTGATAACGTCTGTGAAGCTCTGGCGACTCTTAGACCACATGGAGTTGATGTTAGTAGTGGCATCTGTGCTTCAGATGGAATTCAGAAAGACGAGTCTAGGATATCGTCCTTCATGCGAGCAGTGAATTCCATAAAGTATTGATGGACGAGAAAAATCAATAGGTATTCAGGAATTAGAACATGGAGATTGTGCCTAGGGATGGCAATCGGGGCGGATACGGGGATTTCCGTACCCAATCCCCGAAACCGAAAGCCTCCCCAAATCCGCCCCGATACCCGAACGGGGAGAAGAGGAATTCACCGTAACCGAACCAAATGGGGTTCGGGTAATCCCCGAACCGAATGGGTAACCGAACACACATGAGAGAGAGAGAGAGAGAGAGAGAGAGAGAGAACAGAGCAAGAACCAGATTTATACAATGGAGTCATGATTCTTGCTTGATCAAAAAAATGGAGGACTCCTAAATCAATTTCTACAGTACATAACAAAGCCAAAACAAAAAATCAACAAATCCCATAAACATATAAGGAAAAAAAACAAAAAAAGAGAAACCCTTTAGTATGCATGCTCTGTGATATGCATGTAATAGATCTGACCCTTGACCGCCATGAGGGAAGACTTGGTGGAGTCGTTTCCATCGTCAACCTTTAGTTCCTCTTTGGTGATGTCGCTGGATAGGAGGAGGTAGAGGCTGCATCTCCTCTGCTGAAGCCCTGGTCGACCATCGTCCTCTCATAGCCAAGATCGGACGACCCAAAGAGATGTTGGAAGAGAGGGAGAGAGACCTCAGTCCTTAGATCTATCGCCTCAGTCCTCACAGTGGATGGAGGCTTCTGGAAATGAGAAATGAGTCAAAGGGTATTTTAGTAATTTTAATATTCGGTTCAGTTCGGGTTCGGGTTCGGTTCAGGTTCCGTTTGGGTTTGGGTATCAACTAAACCATAACCGAACCGAAACCCCTTCAATTATCCTATGTGCCAACCATACCCGTACCCACGGGAAAAATTTCGGTTATGGTTTGGGGATAATTTCGGTTATCAGTTCGGGTACCCATCGGTTCGGTTCAAATTGCCATCCCTAATTGTGCCTCAAAAAATCTGCCATGTGTTTGTAAATATCTGAGGCATTTTTCTTTGTTGAGACCACAACACAACAAACACAGGTTTAATCTCCCTTCTTGTACTTATTGTTTATCAGTTTATTGTTCATCAAAAATTGTTTTGTTTTTTGGTTCTTGACAAAAGAAAAAGGGTTTGTTGAATGTACAGCAACTTAATCATGGTGTCAGTATTTTTTGTTTGAGAGGGCATAATGATACAGACAACTGGTTTCTCCCATTAATTGGAGTATTTATTTTGCTTCAAATTTAACTCCCAAACTTAATAGTCACGGATACACAAAGAATATCCTATGGCAAATTGGTTGCCCCGAATTTTACCTCTACAAAAATATCAAAAACATCATCGATTACAAATAATCAGTAGCTTAGAAGGCCTCTCACGGTGAAACTAAAAACCTGTTTTGATAGTATACAAAATCTTTCAATCTGCCTTCGGAGAGCCATTGAGCTTTGGATCTGTTTGATAGTATACAACATCCCCAGTGTCACTCACATAGTGATCCTCTTTCATGCTTCTTATGAGGCTTCCCAGTAAGTGAAATGGTAGAGGCCAAGATCTCTTAGGCTCCCTATAGTACTTCCCTAGCACTGGTTTAGCAGCCTCCGTCTGTAATGTCAAAATACACAAAAAGATCAGTAACTCATCTAAGCAGAATGACAAAAACCTTTTGTTGCTGTTATTCGTTAAGTGTGAGTTATGGATAGAGTTACTCACTGCTTCAATTAAGTGATAGTGTGGGATTTGAGGGAAAAGGTGATGTATCACATGAGTCCCAATATCGTGGTGAATGTTATTGATCCATCCATAATCCCGGTCAAGCGTTGTTAGCCCTCCTCGCAAATAACTCCACTCCTGTTTTTCACAAGAAGTAACAAATCAGGTTTCCAGAAATGAAAAGTTTTTATTCAATCTAAAGAATGGATCGAGTTATCGGTAAAGACAAGTTTTTGCATGAATTCCTATACCTCTCCACGATACCAAGGAAGTTTGTCCTCGTGGCCATGGTGATGCAAGTAAGTAACTAAATCTAGCCACATTACAAAAATCTGCACTCAGGTAAAATAGTTGAGATAGAAAGTTCAGAGATCTGATAAAGAAAAACCAGAACAAGATGGTTTTTGACTTTGTAAGGTAAAAAGAGAACTAAGGGACTGAAACGAACCGAATAGGGGATGCCATAGAGTTTGAGCAATTGGACTGGACCCATGACAAAGGATAGACCTACGAGCAGTGCAGCCATGGCAGTCCAACACACGGTGGAGGTGATCACGTCTTTCTTCTCGCTTGGCACGAACAAATCGCTGTTAGGATTGTAATGAGAACCTGTTTTTCCCGGGCTTCGACTCCACTGAACCATAAACAAAGACCGAAAAACTGTTAAAACTTTCCTAAACTTGTGGTTCATAAGTTCAAAATTTGACACATTAGACAAACTAGTAGAGCAGGCTCACCAGATAGATAGGGTACGCAAGCAAAGGGAAAGGCAGAGTGAACCTCAACATTCGCGTAACATTATCCAAACCCTTATAGATCTTTTCAGACAACTGAAAATAAAGCAAAAAAAGGATAAAATTTACAATGGCAAATGTATGATGTATCAAAGCATCAAAAGTACTCAACTGAGAAGTGAGAGGAGATGAATTGACTTACCGGGTGCCACGATTCATCGTTCTCAACGTGCCCGTGGTTTTGATGGTGGGTTCTATGGCTTATTCTCCTGCAAAGTTTGTGACACAGTTGTCATTGCATTACTTGGGAAATTAAAACACAGTACTCCAAATTATTATTTTTCAGGGAAGTGTCCAGAATGTCATGCCAACAACATTTCGTATACGACTGAAAAAATGTTATCGACGCAATATTCTGGACATTTTTCTATCAAAAAGAATAAAGGTACTGTAGCAAATAGAATGTTGGGTCTGTAGGAAGTTTTAGAAACAAACCATCCATGGTAAGGCACAAGAATTGATGAATGAAGGATATGCCCAACCACACTATTCAGCTTATGGTTACTGGAAAAGCTCCCATGACCACTGCAATTTCCGAAAAACAAAAAGAAATTAGTTCAATTTGAAATCCCACAAATGGGCATCAGACTCAACAAACAAAATCCAAAATTCCACAAGAAATCCATGTAAACAGTAGATTACACACCAATCATGGCCAAGAACAAAAAGAGCCCAGAACATGGTTCCCTGAGCAGCCCAATAAAGAGGCCAAACAACCCAACTGTTCAAAGCCGCCGCGGCCGCCGCCAGCCCAAAAACCACCACCACATCCCTCACAACATATCCCATAGACCTCCATGGGTCCTTAACCCAACAATGCTTCGGAATCGCCGCTCGAACGTCGGCCAATCGGAACGGAGGCGGCGAACCGGGGTCAAATCCGTCCTCATTTCCCACCCCATTGAAGATTCCCTCTCCATCTCTCTCTTCTTCTCCCACGAATTGGACCTTCAGGGGGGCGCTCACCTTGATTCCCCTGTTTCTCTCTCTACACCCAGTTGATATAAAAAATGAAGAGCCAACGGGGTTGGATTGGGAGAGTCTGATTTGAGAAGGGTTTGGAAGGAGGGCGGTGGGTCCTGTTCTGGGTCGGGCGTAGAATCGAGGGAGGGGTCTTACACCGCATTCTGATAAGACCCAACCCGCCATTGGAGACCCAGAACAGAGAAATTCAATGGAAAAAATTGATGTCTTTATGTGTATTGAGATATTTTTTGTGCGGATGGAAAGAGAGATTAGAGGGAAAACAAAAGGGGATATGAGTAAAAGGAGGGCTTCTCTCCTCCTCCACTTGCAGATAGAGAAATATCTCAACCTGGTGTTTCTTGTTTCTTGTCTTCTCTCTCTCTCTGGGGAATTTTTTCCTCTCTGTCCCGTACGTCGGATCTATGTGTCCTATATAGGCGTCTCACACTCTCCTTTCCTTTCCACCGCGGATGTCTACAGCTTTTCTAATTTCTGTGTAAATTAAGAAACGTTTTTTTTGTGTTACCACCATCTATTATAGAGATAAAAATTTATTCACGATTCTTTTGTAAATAATCAATTTAAGAGTAAATGATCAAAAAAAATCAATTTAATAACAATTGCACATGTGAAAGGATATTTTTTTACTGCATTTAATGGACATAATTGCTTAGGTATTGAAATGGTATTGGAGTCTTGCAAATTGCTTATTACAGAGGAGCCGTGAATAAGTTTTTCTCTGTATGCAAAAACCACTGGCCTGCAAAAAATATCTCAAACTTGGTGTTTGTTGTTTCTTGTGCCCTCTCTCTCTCTCTCTCTCTCTCTCTCTCTCTCTCCTATACGTTGGATCTATGAGAAATTTTTGGGTGTTGAGTGGGTACCGCGTCACTTGGTCGATGAGGTGTCCGAGTAATACATCTGGGCCGTCTAAAAGTGTATTGGACTGCCCATATTGAAACACTTTCTCTCCTTCTTTTCCTTTTTCTAAATCCGAACCGTCCAAAATTAACATGAATAGTTTTGATGGTGCCGACTCGGCACTGAAAAACTGAAAATCTATCCGGATCTATGATGCCCTATCCTATGTAGGCCTCTCACACTCTCCTTTCCTTTCCACCAGACGATGTCTATGGCTTTTCTATTTTCTGTGCAAAGAAACGTTTTTTTTGTGTTACCACATTCTATTATATGCAGACACGGGACACCACCGGCCTAGAATAGAGAACCAAATTGCTAGTGATCGGCTCTGGGATCCACTCGTTATGGGTTTGTTTCAATAGTAAAGAAGTCGAGTTCGAGCTTGAGTTGTAATAAATTCAGTCTGTTTATAAAACTTGACTCATTTACAGAGGTTTGTTAAGTAAACAAAACAAACTCAAACATCTTAATAATAAAAGAGCCTAGCTTGAGCTGGAATAAGTTAATTTTGGAAGAGCGAAACCAAAGACTTTGACACGGCTCACTTGCAATATATCCTATTTAACTAACTGTATTTGTTTCTCTCCCACACTGATACTGACACATGTATAATCATAATTCAAAATCATAAATTGTGTTAGTACCACAATCACTTACACATATAAATACACGAAGTCATTCACATTAATGTGTTACTATGTGAGTGACTTTGTATATTTTTGTGTGACTGTTCTGGAAAATTTCACGTAGGCACTTAACTTTTCACACAAATCACACATAAACACTTGACTTTACTTAAATTTCATATAAACACCTGAGCTTTCTAGAAACTCACCAATTCAACACCTGACCTTTCTTAAATTTCATATAAACACCTGACCTTTCTAAAAACTCATTAATTCAACACATGCCGTCACCCCTTCATCTAAAACCAAACGGAAAAAAAAAGGAAAGTGCTCTAATTTTTTATTTGTTTGAACCAGTGCGAAAATCTTATTTTTTTATTATCTTATCATAAAGAATCATAATTAATTTTTGACTCTAAAGCTCTCGTTAGTCAGCCCTAAGACAGTAGTATAATCAAATATTTCTTAGGGCTAACTAACGAAAGCCTTAGAGTCAAAAATTAATTATGATTCTTTAGGATAAAATGATCAGAGAAATAAGATCTTCACATTGGTTCAAACGAAATGAAAATTGGAGTAATTAATTTTCAACCATGTATAGACTATTTATATATTAAAAAATATGGTTAAAAAATTAAGCGCTCACAATTTTTAATCCATTTAAACCAGTGCGAATATCTTATTTCTCTGATCATTTTATCCTAAAGAATCATAATTAATTTTTTTACTCTAAAGCGAGCCCTGAGAGATATTTGATTCTACGACTTTCTTAGTGCTGACTAACGAGAGCTTTAGAGTCAAAAATTAATTATGATTCTTTAGGATAAAATGATTAAAAAAATAAGATCTTCGCACTGATTCAAACAAATAAAAAATTGGAGCACTTAACTTTTGTTTTCCGTTTGGTTTTAAACGAATGAGTGACGGCAGATGTTGAATTAATGAGTTTTTAGAAAGCTTAGGTATTTATATGAAATTTAAGAAAGGTTAGGTGTTGATGAGTTTTTAGAAAGCTTAGGTGTTTATATGAAATTTAAGAAAGATCAGATGTTTATGTGTAATTTGTGTAAAAATCAGGTGGCGAGGTGAAATTTTTCCCAACTGTTTATGGGTATAAACTTATTGTTAAAATATTTATATACACCAGGAAAATGGAATTTGGTCTGTGCCGAACTTTTGGTGATGTGATTATGTAGTTGAAAATTCGTCTTTGCCGTGTGCGGACCCTCAGAATTTCGTGCTTTGGCCTCTGCCCATTGAGTGGTGGGAACGCTCAACACGTGAACACGCATGGTAAGTGGAGAGAGAGAGACTTAGGCCCCGTTCCAAAAATCTTCTTAAAAAATAAACAGTTTATTTCACATTTTCAAACTTAAAAATAAAGTAAATGAAAAATAATCTTTTAATTTTTTTTACATCGTATAAAAGATTTCATCGAGATCTTCCAAACAAGATCCATATTGCATATTTTTAGATTTCAATAAGCCCATAAATTTTGAGTTTAAAATTGCCTTCTTAAAAAATAAAAATTTTTTTTAGGTTCTGGAACGGAGCCTTAGAGAGAGAGAGAGAGAGAGAGAGAGAGTCAGAGAGACGTGGTCGGAGGTGGGTCAAGGGTGTGAAAAGCTAGTCGTATTTTTTTTTTTTTATGTTTGATCCGAATGAGTGAAAGCTTTAGCAATTGAGGGGGTCAATTTTCTATGCATAGAGAGAGAGAGAGAGAGACGTGGTCGGAGGTGGGTCAAGGGTGTGAAAGTTTGAGTGGGTCAATTTGGCATGCATGGAACTCGCTTTTTTTTAGTCGACGATAGGATTGGTACGATGATGTCAATTTGTTTAGGTCATTGATTGGTCACGGTGACAACTATAATACGGAAATTCTAATCGCAGAGACGATTTGCAGTAAATCACGCAAGAAAAAAATGTGCTTGGGCTCATTCTGGGTCCTACAAAAATCTAGAAAAATATCCATAAATTTTTGAATATTATTTTTATGGGATCCTGTAAAAAATCAGCTCCAACGGATATCGGTAAGTATTACTTTTGGATTCATATGGACGAAACTGTTCAGTTCGCCCATATGAATCCAAAAGTAATACTTACCGATATCCGTTGCAGCTGATTTTTTACAGGACCCCATAAAATAATATTAAAAGATTTATGGATATTTTTCTAGATTTTTGTGGGACCCAAAATGAGCCCAAACGCATTTTTCCTTGCGTAGTTCCCTGCAACTCTTTCCTGCGAATAGCAGAGCTCTATTATAAATGACAAGATATAAGTAAATTGGGATGGAGAGAGTACTCCCTATCAGTATTAGGGGTGTGCACGGATCGGGCGGGTCAGGTTTGACCCCGAACCTGAACCCGACCCAACATGTCGGATAACATTATTTTAGTCCCCGAACCGAACATGTGATAAGAACTGTTCGCAAGCCCGATTTTTTACGTCGGACCCGACCAAAAAAACAAATTAATCTTTATGCATTGGTCGGGTTTTGGTCGGGTCGGGTAAGAAATGCAGCAACCCGATCTCGAACCGAATTCTGATTTTTAATAGAAAATGAATCTGTATCCGACCAAACCACATGTTCGGCCCCGCTCAAGACCCTTCGAATCGGGTCGGGTCGGCGGATAGACGGGTTTTTTGCACAGGCCTAATCAGTATCTTTCTTTTATCACATGTATCAGTATTTTTCTATCCAATTTATTTTGCCACGACACAGTAACTGTATAAAAAAAAGTGAGAAAATATCTACGAGGAGAGAAGTAGATTGGAAGAATGAATTTTTTACACCCTAATGGCAAAAGGAAAAAGATCGCGTACCTTTGAAATGAGACCAATCGAAATTACATCGCTTGAACAATTCAACTATCATATCAGTTTTAGAAAGAAAAAAAAATCATAGAAAAATCTCTTTCTTGCTTGCCAAAAAATTTAGGATCTGTTCGGTCGGACTTGCAGAAATTGACTACCAATTTTTTCCCCAGTATTATTGATTATTTTTATAATCGGATTGGGCATTTTGATTGTAGACCTTTCTTAACAACTAAAAGAGAGTTTGAAGTCTCTTTATAGATTTGTACTCCAGACCTCCCCGTGGAAGCCAAGAGGTACAACCGGGAAGCCATGTCTTTGATTGATTGCCGAGCTTGTGTTGTGGTCTTTCACCGTCAACTTGAAGGTGCATGATTTCCGAAAACAAAAGACTTGAAGATGCATGTTGCAAGTTCATAAAAAATGAAATGAACAGTTTCATGGATCGAATGTCATGTATTGCACTACTCCTCTAGCAAGTTTACCGGCTATGTGGGTGTTTGCCGACACCACACTGGATACCAAGTCAGAAACTGTTTAAAACACAATTTTTCAAAAGGTTTTTTTTTGTTCTTCTATGATTTGCTAATCACTCCTTTTGAATAATCTGGTGTAATATACAACTACAAAGGGGAGAAGTGATTTTGGTGTCACTGATTTTTGAAACCCCGTCACAAAATGTAATTTTCCTTATCGCCCTTTCAAAAATTAACTATCTACAATTACTTTTACCGTGCCATTAAATAACTGTTACGGACAAACCAATAATCAATTAAAAACCAGTACCTACCATAACCACATGAGTAAGAATTTCATTACACCTTTCACAAATGTCAAGATACAGTCACCAATTTCAATGCACGTTTTGAAGAATATCAATACACCTATTAGGCTCTGTTCAAAAAAATAAAAAAAATACACCTATTACGCTATTACACGAACTTTATTCTCTATCTGTTTTAAGTTTTTATTAGCCTACAAGCAAATGCCTTTCATTTTTTCTCTCTTATGTACGGAAAAAGGGTATGAAGCAAAATACAGAAATAGCCCAGCGAGAGTAAACAGTGTAGACCCAACGGGGTGCGGTTAATATTAACACCACACCCCAGTTTTGTACAACCCCTGGTAGAATGTCACTTGCCAAAACTGCAAGCAAGCTGCACACCAAATCTAAAGTCTATTGAACTTACGTGGAACTTCTATTCATATGTGCCACCACTTGCGCTTTTCCATTGTCTTGGCGAGTTCACTCGCCAAGTCTGCAAAATTCTCAGCGCCACTTTGTAGCTCTGCAGTACGTCTGCTTAGTTTCTGGAGAAGCAGCACGGGAAAATACGGTTAAGGATACAAAGTGCTGTGGAGCTAAGAAAGATTTAGGCACTATGCAGTTTTACAAAAGAAACGATGGTTAAAGAAGTCCTTATCTTCTATAATTCTCGTGCTTTGTGCACCACCTAGAATAAGATTGTTTGTTACCCAATTTTCTTTTGTCAATAATGGTAACTTATAACTGCCCAACTATCACACTCTCAAAAGTTGTTCTCCTCTGGACCAACCGATGATAACATCAAGAAAAGATAGTGTGCATTTTAGTATAACTAGCACCTCGGATAATAAATATGCATTGGATGTTGGGCATGGGATTACACGTTCATTTAGGTCACAAAACCCAACACATAACCTGCATTGACCTGTTATTCAAAAACCGAAGGAAGAAAAATAGCATTGTTGCTACATTATTTGACTCCAAATTCCAGAATGTCAATCACCTAGTTGGCAACTGTAATTCAGTCACGCAGATAGAAAAGAAAAAAAAACTGTAATTCAGTCGCTTCCAAAGAGGCAAATATGGCTAAACCAAGATGAGGCTCCTTCCAAAGAGGCAAATATGGCTAAACCAAGGTGAGGCTCTTAACTGTTAAAGCTAGCAGCCTAGTTGTTTAATGGTTTACTAAAAGGCTACCTTTATATTAAGGGCATGATACGGGAAAGCCATGGTGCAATTTCCTCTCTAACAAACTTGACCAACATTCTAAAAGAAAGTCAGGGCATAAAGAAAAGGATCAAGACACTACATGATAGGGTGGCATACCTCAAGTTTTTCTTGGCGCTCTACAAGCTTATCTCTTGCGTGTGCCGCTGCAGAAGAGGCATCCTGCAAACATATAACAATGTAAGCCAACATGGCCTATATCACTAAACAACTCGCTAATACTTTTTTCCAAAAATTACCCCATCCTTTCTATATTTAGCTCTAATTTCTTCAGCTGTTCTCATTCTCGGTTCAATACCCGTACTACCACCTTCAAATAACTTCCCCCTCTCTGTTTCCTTGTCTGCAATATCTAATCAAAACCGTAAGTCCATTTCGACATTGAATACACCTACAAGAAGAGCAGAGACAGATGCACAACTGTTTTTAACCTTTTCCTTTACTTTCCCTCTTGTGAGAAGAAGAGGTAACAGGTGCAGGTTCATCAACATCAATATCATCTACACAGAATAGTTAATATGAAGTCAATGGAAGAGGAGAGAAAGGAAATGGAAAGGGGGCAAATTGGAGGAAGAAATAGATAACCTATGCCAAGTACAACCACTTCCTGGTCATCTGCGATGCCTGTAAAAGGGTCTGAGAAAGGGAACCTAGAAAATATCCTCTCTAAATGTTCCACAATATTTTCTCCATCCCCATGGTTCTCCGCCGTATCCCCTTTGAAACTCTTTATGATACCACCAATAATGCCAGGGGGAGTACCCTGCAGTAAGAGAAAGAGATCAGCTCTTTAACGGTTCAAGAAAGGGAAAAAATGGAGAGTCCGAAATCACATGCAATAACCTGTTTCTTCTGACTTTGAGAAAACATAAACGTAGCATCGGTAGCAGCTTCAAGAACTTTATCATGAAGACAAGGTAAAGCCTCTGGAATTCTACAATTAAGCACAGATTTAACTAGAAATGCAATGAACTTTTGTTTTTGAGTGTGTGTGTGTGTGTGTGTGTGTGTGTGTGTGTGAGAGAGAGAGAGAGAGAGAGAGAGAGAGAGAGAGAGAGAGAGAGAGAGAGAAATACCTGAAGTCATTTTCAAAGGCAAAAAGAGAGATAAAAGCAACTTCATTCCCATTCACCTACGAATTTTAGACATGATAAAATTGAGATTAATATTGTTAAGAAAAGGCATAAATAGACATGACCTTTCTGGGCATAAGCTCAAGTATAATGCAATAAATCACCTAGGTAAGCCATAAAGTCCGCATTGTTAACACGAATTGAAAAAATTCTGCAAGAAGGTTGAGTGATACGTGCGCAAATCTTAGACGATAAATGAACAGAACTTTTGGAGAGAGAGAGAGACAAGTGAACTTGAAAAATGTCAGAACTGAGTTAGTTACTGATTGTTAGAACTTAGTTTTACATACATTTCTATTCATTTGAGAGATGTCCTTGCTTCCATGGATTTTGAGCATGAGTATCAGATGTGAGTGATTGTCCAAGTATCATGCTCCCTAATACAAAATGATAGACTACTGATATGTTTCGAAAAGATGGTTAGCTGTAGGTTGACATGTCCAGAGTTATAAAGATAATTCATCCCCATTGTACAAAACTCTCCATAAGATCTTGTAAATTACTTGGAAATGTACTGGAAATTAAACAGGCTTGCAAAAGAAAAAGAGCACTTCTATCTCCTGCCCACATTTAAAGCTTTAAGTGTTTCTTTATGTGAACTTGACTTCTTTATTATATTAAAAACTAGAGGATCCAAAGATATAATTTTGGCACACTGGTTGGAAACATAACCACGCCCTTGAGTTATTTAGCGACACATATCAACTAGGGAGAATAGAAGAGTCCATATAACCTCTCCCCTTACGTTGAATTTATCCCAAAATCACCATGTCCTAGGTAACCCCTTGTTTCTCAATTTAGATGACATGACTCCAACAGTTCTACCACAATCGTATAAGTACTTTATTCTTTTGCCGGCATAATGCATGTTAATTTACTGACCCACTTAAGACAGTTAAGACCCTATTTCCTCTGATGAGCCAGGAAGTGCAGTTTCAAAGAACTTTGACCATATCACATCCTTATTTGTTCTTCATGTTAGAATAGTTGACCTAAGTCCCACATTGGTTACTCATGTTATGTAACTAGTCACCACGTAATATAAATAAAAGCTTACTTGCGTTAGGGTTGGTTAACACCCTATACACTTCTTTCTATCTCTAATAACAAGTTAGTTCAAAATAACCCATAAAAAACTTCAGGAGATGGAACTACTATCATAGCATAATAACAACATACACATACACACAGAAATTACCAATGGAATCTAGTGTAAATATAAAACCCTGTTGTAAACGGAAGCCTCGTACACAGGATATGACGCCCCTTTTGGATTACTTAGGGTCCAGGCCACACTTACGCGCACCTCGACTAAACCCTGGGGACTTGGCAATGACCTTTTTTGCATACATACGTGCGTATATGCAAAGTAATGAAAAGGGAATATATAATAGCAGATTATTTTAACGAAAAGAAAAAGAACACAAACCAGAACAATATGCCCTGTATCAGAAGAGCTAATGGTCTTGGTCATGCTAGTCTTGAAGTTCCACCTAAGAATTGACATTAGAGAACTTTCTCCCACCAATTCAAGATCTGGTAGGGACCTGTCAAAAGGTAAAATGAAAACAATGAAAAAAAAGGTCTCTTCAGATAATACCTCAAACCAAACAACCAAAAAGGAAGAAGAATGACAAAACTGTTGAATCGAGAAAAAGAACTTCAAAAGAGTAATAATTAATCAGTTTAGCAGCAAAAGCCAAATAGTTGTCAAAGTGCCATATCCAACAGCAACATAATTGTAAAGGGAAAAAAGAGAGCTGGAAATCAAGAAGTTCACCTTATCTCAATCAGTCCAGTCTGGTAGACTAGAATCAATCCACAAGCTTTTCCATCTTTCTTGAAGATTGTGGTCCAACAACATGGTTTTTCAAGCTTTACCTTTCGGATGGACTCACTCTCCCCCTGAAACAGGAAAAAAAATAACATCGATTTTCAAATGGACTACAGAAAAAATCACAAAATGGATGGGAGAAGAGGCACCTTAATCAGAGACTTTAAAGAGTATAAATGCAGTGCATCCTCGCAACAAATTAAAACAATTGAGTCAGCAAAATCCTGTCCAAAATATGTGGCTTGAGTAAAGGCATCAGATTCGGTTTCAACAGAATCATGTTGATGGTGAGCATTGGTTTGTGCATGTTCAGATTTTGCTTCAGGATCCTGAGAAGAGATCATTGAAGGGTTTTCACCGGACCCTTCAGGGGGAAAACTGCTCTCTGCATACATAGAGACTGTGGGGGTTTCAACAAAAACTAACTGTCAAGTTACAAACTTATATTCCTCCAAGATGACTTTACTTGCCTAAAATATAAATAGAGATCGCAGATAACTCAGTTGAGTGCATCGACAAAGAGCTGATCATATTGCCTGTGGTGCTATCCAACACAACAATGTGTGCATCTCTGGTCAAGATGAAAATTACTTCCACTGCAGATTCAATGCAAGTTTTGTTTCCGGAATGATCCAAATTACCACAAGCAATAGGGAATGTTGGCATAGCTAGAGAGATAGCTAGCGAATTTGAATTGGATAGACAGTCTGTAAGAAACAAAACCGCAAGTGACCTGATATCAAGCATTGCAACCTGAGGTGTCCAAAAAACAAAAAATATTCTGTCATTGAAATCATGGCCCGTGCCAATGGACATGAACCAATGTAATAGATTAAACTAACTACTACATGTCACTTACACGACCACATTCAAATCCGACTGCTAGTCTGTCTCCAGAATTCATATGCTGCAGGGTGCGCACCGGAGAATTGAAGATGGAAAAGATAGCTGTACATTGAGCTCCACTATTGCAATGGAAATCATGAACTGCAAAACAACATGTGCAATATTAATCATGTCAACAATAAAGGGAACAGAAAATCAACAGTGACATTAATGTCATTAAAACTAGTTTATATGCCCGAACACAGTAACATCAATTCGAATAGAATGGGCTGGACTAATTCAAACAAATTCCCCCTCCTGCAAAATAACAGATGATAAAAGAAAGGGGAAATTACAATAAGCCCCCTTCAACTATACCTCGGTAACGAGTTGCCCCCTTCATCGTTTAACTCAGACACTTAACCCCCTTCATCTTTTTTCGCGTGACACTTAACCCCCTGCCATTAGTGAGCCGTTAACGGAATTGCTGAAATTACCAATTTACCCTCTTTGGGCTATTTTTGTTTCACTTATAACTTTTTGTAGGAAACTCTGTTTCAGCCCGTTCTTTTTTTAGAACTCTTGTTTTTTCCTCTATTTTATGGGTCTATAATAATTTTAGTATGGTTACTTTACGCTTTCTAAGGTTAGAGTTGCGTCCTAAATATTCAGTGATCAGCAAATTGGATACTGCTAGCTGTTGTCTGTTCAGTGCATCTAGCTTATCGTTCCTCGGCAAATGGTGTAGTGGTTAGAATATAGGTCAACCGGCCACCGGGCCTTCATCCGGGGGCTGCCAAAAAGAAAAAAAAAAAAAAAACAGAGCACTCTGTTTTTTTGTCTCTTTCTCTCTCTCTCTCATTCCATCAGGTAAAGACCAAGAGTTCGATCTCACCACCCACAAATATGGCACTCCTGCCTCCTCCAAGCCATAGACCACCTGTTAAGAATGTGGACCATATTGTGCTAATTAATTTTTATTTTTTTTATTACAAGCGACAAACGAATACAAACATTTGAATTACATGCAACGGGATATAAGCCCACAATTACAGTAATCCTATATGGTAATCCTATATGATAGCTCATTAAGGGCACATATATATAACTAAACAAATAGCTCACATTTAATTGTTGCTTTTGGCAACAATTATTGCTTTTGGCAACAATTAAGCTAATCACAATCACTTGTATTGATTAAGATATTATGCAAAAGCAATTTAAAACTTGAAATCGTACAAATATAAATGAATCGAATCCGTGGGGTTAAGCAATCACAAGACTCACCTTTTTTTTTTTTTGGGTGAGGCGATATAATCAATGGAGTTAGTAGTTTAGTTAATAACCATAAGGGGTTGATCTCTTATTCAAAGGAATCGAATCCGCGACATGTCACCCCCAAAGGGGGCTACACGACTAACTGACAAAGCGCCCCAAAGGTCATGTCACTAAAAGACTAGCTGCGTTCTTTTCCCCTTAAAATGAAGCTGAACTTATTTTTTAACTTGTGTTCTTCTTAAATTATTTTGGAGCTTAACTTATTTCTCCGTTTAGAAGAATGCATGAACTAAACTTATTTTACATTAGGTTACCAAAGGGTACAAAATAAGTTAAGCTCCAAAAATATGTTAAGAAGAATGTATGGGCTAAACGTATTTTAAATTAAGTTCCAAAAGGGTAAAATAAGTTAAGCTCCAAAAATAAAAAGAATGCAACCTTCATCGTGGCATTATTAATGTCCTTTTTCTAAACATCTTCTAGAATCTAAATATTCTAAAACTATTCCAGAAATTACATATTTACATCTCCTTCCAAAATATCTTCTTTTTTGGGTTTTTTTTGTCTTGGTCTTGACTTGAGCTTTATTTTCTTGGGCTAAAATACTAAATCAAGGTTTTGGAAAGTGTTTATCAAAACGTTTTATTTTCCTGATTGCTTATTTGAGTGGCCTTTTTTTTAAACCTTTGATCAATTTTTTTTCTTTTTTCCAATTCCTTTATCAAAGATTAACCAAAATAGTATTTAACTAAAAAACCCACTAACACAATAAGATTCTTGTATAAATAAGCGAATGAGCGTAGGGCAAACCAAACCGGCAGCCAAAGGAAAAAAAACAAAACAAAAAAAAAAACTTTTTTTAGCACCACCCACAAAAATAGCCCAAAGAGGGTAAATTGGT
Organism: Rhododendron simsii; assembly: GCA_014282245.1. Lineage (NCBI taxonomy): Eukaryota > Viridiplantae > Streptophyta > Magnoliopsida > Ericales > Ericaceae > Rhododendron > Rhododendron simsii. The sequence continues at coordinate 25,538,838 of CM024955.1, forward strand.
AATTTTAGCAATTCCGTTAACGGCTCACTAACGGCAGGGGGTTAAGTGTCACGCAAAAAAAGATGAAGGGGGTTAAGTGTCCGAGTTAAACGATGAAGGGGGCAACTCGTTACCGATGTATAGTTGAAGGGGGCTTACTGTAATTTCCCCTAAAAGAAATGACAACCCAATGTATGTCTGCCTAAAACATTGTTCAATGGTTGAAGATTAGGGTACTCCTCTTGAAGCATATGCGAAGAGGGTTCAAACGTGTAGAAACAATAGCATAAAACCATACATAGAGAGCGAAGCAGTTCCATGTAACAAACTTTGAATACTTTCAGAAAGGCCTCATAGGACTGAGTTTAGAATCTTTAGTTTTTGAGGATTGTTTCTCTTCCCAACTTTATCTTCTACTAGTTACAAGTATTCAACCAGAAATTTGAACTTTGTTTGTACATCTGGCATTTTTTTTTTTCTCTCATTCTTCAAATTCTCACGCAGAAGAGAATAGTCCTGCAAGTTCCTAGTGAGTGTTGGTTCCCCAAGCATTGGAACAGCTATACACATCTGAATTCTGAACAAACATGAAACCATCGTGAGTTGTTCTTTCTTAATAGCTGCTCTCAAATACATACGAGCAGAATGTTGTTAGTCTATCAAGAACTAGAACAATTAAGCTTTACCTTTATATTTGTAAGAGGTAAAGTCTCTCTTTCAAAATTCTTATGCATCAAAGCACTTCAACCAACCTGGAATAGTTTCTAAATCTCAACCTGATTGGAGGAGGTTTGGTAAGACCAAGTTTTACAAATATTATAAACCCACCTAGACATCTGATTTACACAAATAAATAAAACTGCTTTGTTGAGTGTTTATAGCTTAAAACAAGCACATAATAATAACGTGACACAATAAACCTCCCTTTGTACCACAATTTAGAGCATGTGGGATACCACGTTCTCGTACATAGTACTCTTACTGGAGCGTTCAGCAATCGTGAACGTAGCCCATGTTTCCCATCAATTACACAACAACAACAACAAAAACTCGTATCCCTTGATCTCAAAAGTACTCCTATGAATTAAAAAAATCTGATTTCAAACTTGCACCTCTTTAAAGCTGTGTTTGTGCAACCAAGTTTCAAGCAATTAATTGAACACATACCAGTAACCAGGCGTGATAATAATTATGTAATGAAGACAAATAATTAACATTTACAAAGCAAACCTTCCCGCTTGGTTTCTGTCACAAAGTGCAAACTCGGTTTATCAGAATTCCCAGTAAGCTTATATAGGCGAACCTACATAGACCAAAAAAAAAATTAAGGCAGCCACAACTATGTATCATCATTTGCCATGCTCGTTGCCCCTCAATGAATAGCCATATTTATGTGCACAAGCATATACATATCCTAGACATGTATACATAAACGTACACAATAAGAAAAGAATATTACCAGACCATATTCGTTACCGATTGCTAAACTTGAAGTGGAGGAGAGAAAGTCCAGTGCTGACACTGAAGCATTTGCTCCAGCAACTTCAATGCCTTCTATCTGTGCATCACAAGGTTTGCATTCTGTTTGAGAACGGTTGTCCAATTCGACTAACTGGTGTAATAGAACCTCCGATATCCACGGTATCACAAATGTTAGTAGTTGACAATTCGCGACATTGTACTAACCTCGGATGCTAAGACAAATATGCAAGACAAAACAGGAAATGTGGCATCCCATATGCAAACAGACCCATCTTGATAGCCTGCTATATATATTCTCTTAATTATTTCACCCTCAGTGAAGGACAGTTGACTGGGAACACCACCAGTCAAAGGCCACTTGGTACTTGGTGAAGTCGCAGTATGTGCTACTCGATGTTGAGCTTCTGAAACTATCTATAACAAAATAATAAACAAATGAAATTAAAAGAACAACACTGACACATAATGAACCAGTCCGAGCAACACGTGTGGAAGGTATTCAGTACCTCAGAAAGAGTGAGTTTTCCTACAGTCATGTATGGTTCAACAGTAGGTATGACCTCAGGATATTGCACTGCAGGAACAGAATGCTTCTTCTCCGGTTGAGACATCAATGAAGACAGGCAAGAATCATCATAGAAATGTAATTGTCCTGGGTTGCTCAACACAAAGAGTGAAGAGATTCCATATCCCTCCGTTGCAGTGGCATTTGGCACTAAAATCATGTCCGCAAAAGATCCATTAAGAGTGAGGTCGACACGGCCAACACATTTTAAACTTTCTATACCAGAAGACCAATCAAGATTGAGTATCTGAAAAATAGGAATCATCATATGTAAGTACCAGACGGAAATAATAGATAGAATCCATGTGCATGTACACAGATATCCACATTCAAATCAAACAGAAAATAGCACCTCTTATATATACCATACAAATCGACTAGTCATTAGTAGTTTTAACAGTTGCGGCACATACACTTCCGCGAATGTCCTACCTAGAATAAAAACTATTAAAAGAAAGAATACGAAAAATGAGATTCTTTCCAAGAGTGATTTGTCTGTCAGAAAAGAATAAAGAAGGGGTTTCCTTTCCTAAAGTAAAAGTAATACTAGTAGGTAAAAATGCCTCTCTTTTTGATCGGCGAAAGTCAATATCGTTACTAGAATAGTTAGATTAGCACTTGGAAGAGGAGTCGCACTCCTAACTTCCTTTCTCCTTGTAAAAATCCCTTTATTAGGTACTCCTCTCTTATATACCCTATAGATTCATCTTCAATACCTTCTTCTATTTTCAAAAGGTTTTCTGGATCCGCGTCTAAAAAATCAATGAGTTTCAAGAATTTTGCAAATCACTCTATTTTGGGATTGGCTTAGGAGAGAGAGCCAAGATACTTTGATTTTTTTATGTTTTTGCAGACATCATCATAGCTTATCGCCTTATCCCACTTCACACTTCGAAACGCACCGTTCTTATAAACCCAAAATGGCTGAGGGGAGACAGCAGTGATACTACTAGAAAGGACGGTTTCAATACCCAAATGCAATCCTTCGTACAAACATTGGGGCGGGCAGGCGGTCTTAAAGCAGACTCTCCTCTGAACTTATTCCAATTCCAAGAGCTCAGATCAAATCAATAGTGTTGGGCTAATCGTTTTCCAAGAGCTCAGATCAAATCAATAGTGTGGGGATAATCATTTTGATTTACCATCTCTTGAAAAACCAAAACCCTTTTTGCTATGCTTAGCTTTATACGCCTTCCCGAGAATCTCGTTTTGACTAAGAATACTTGTTGGATCGGATTCTAACAAATCTTTCAGTAATTTGTCGAAAATCTTTATTAAATTAGAAGACAAGAACAAAAGAAGAAGAAAAAGACGAGAAAGCGAGGGAGCATAAGGTATGCACTATGTGCGTTAACTGCAAGGAGCCCTATGATTCCCCATACACTTGTCACACTCTTACTAATCAAGTGATTGCACTTCCAGTAGACATTGAAAACCAGTATATGAAATAAAGGGGTTTACCAGTACACCTGTCATTCAACTACGCTCTGTATTACAGCACACAGATAGTGGATTTCATATAATATGGCTTTTGAACGGCATCAGATACATAACCAGTAACACTACTACCTTTTATTAACCGACCCTGCTGTGGAAGTTATCAAAAACAGCACATATAGCATGAGATGGATGTGAAAGAAAAGTTCCAAACAAAAACGTACATGAACATACGGAACAGCTAAGGAAGGTTAGATGTGAGGTTTTGACCATGGTGCAGCTACATAAAGAAGACAAAAGATACTTTGCATGAATGATAAAAAAGATTTCAACCCAAACGAAACAAAACCAAGCCTGGACCCCCAACCAATTCGGGTACCACCACTATACTATCAAGAACATATTTACTAAGATATATCTGCGAAAATATATCAATCACTCAGGCAAAAATGTGCACGACCAAATCAGGTTTAGAGCGCACCGTTAGAACTTCTTCAGATCCAATTTCATCACCACCATAGACAAAGAGTTGGCCCCCACAATGGGTATGCAATATGTTTTCAGAGCAATGTAATATAATGACTGGGAGTCTCCTGTCACTTGATGACAACTGGAGCTTAATCACATTAGATGCCTTTTGACCTTGTTTATCTTTCCTAGGAGCAGCGGTTGACATGTTCCATAACAAAATATCTCCATCTATGTAACCGACAGCAAGAATCGATCCATCAGAGGATACCCAGCAGAGAGAGCTTATTTCTTTTTCTGCTTGTTCATGGTCTAATGTATCAGTAAACTGCTCAAGGCTCACATTTTTTGGAAAAACAACCACTTCATCGCTCTTCAGTTGGAGATCCTTGTTGCCTCTTACAAGAACAGCCCGATCTTCTGTGATATCCCAAAGAACAATCAATCCATTCTCATAGGCGATCAGCACTCTGCAAATTAGCAAACTTTCTGAACAGTGAGATGGCTCAACATGTATATCAAGCCATCCAATAGATGGAAGCGCTTAATACACGCGTTGAAAAATTAGTTCACAAGCATCGTAAGAAGGAAGCAAACAAATTAATACACGTCAACACACACCAACGAACACATAATAGGAGAGATTGGATTGTTAGTGGGCATGGAAAGGGGAGGCTATAGCCTAAGTCAATGTCTTCATTTGTGTCCTGAGTTGAAACCTTCAAGATTCAAGCATTTGACACACATGTGAGGGATTAGAAGATTGTTTCATCCTTTTCGTGGTTTTACTGCTTATATGTGCACAACATAGGCTTTTTATTTGCAGCATTAATGCTATTGAACTTTCAGGACAACTTCTTGCAGTCCTTGAGATTTTTATACCTATAACTGCTCTTGGAGTCTTGGACAGTATCATAATTACCGGCTGATTGGACTTTGCAATAATATAGTTTTCTGTGGGACCCACCCTTGATTGCTATTGTTTGCAATCATCCATATTCTGATTGAATCAAATCAATGTAAAGGGAACAATGTATGGTGACTGTTTCATTTTCCTATGCAGTAGAAGGGACACAATCTTGAATAACGATAACACCTGATATGCCCCATGGTTTAGAATGTTGGCCATCGCAAATCAATTTGTTCTTCAATGTATGAAGAAAATTGTCCATGGTGGCAAAGGATAAAAAATAAATCAAAAAAGTGTTCAGGTATTTCCTGTCTTGCCTATTTCCAAGGGAACAAGGTTGAGAAAGCACACCAACAACTGATTGTTGATTGGGCGATGAAATCCCAGTTGCTTCTGCATAGAGAAACAAAGCAGTATATTTACTTGTCAAAAGAAGCATAATACTCACAAACTTGAAGTAAGAAAACAAGAAGATCAACAATAGAGGAACACTTCCTAGCAGCAGAGAGGATACTTCACACGAAGAAGTAGAAGAAGAATTCATAAATAATAATGAAATACTAAATGTCTCCATTTTTTTTTTATTCCTCTGGTGGTGTGTCATTCTAAGATATTAAAATTTATAAACAAAGATTTTCACCAATAGAACTAAGGAGAATTGTGTGAAATAAGTGAATTTATCCAGTTGAGGCATGATTGATTGAGAAAATATGATTCCCTCCGGACATAAAGAGATTCCTTCCTGTACAAGTAGTGAAGAACTATAAAGAACTTTTGTTTGTTGTTAACCAACAAAAAGCATGGCAGAAAGAAATGTTAAAGCATCCAACTCAAAGGCAATTGGCAATGAATGGGGGGCCCGCCCAGGCTCATATATTAGTTTTGAAGGAGATAATTAACCAACATGGGACAAACTCCAACAAGAAAGGAAAGATTGAAGACAAAAACACAGGGTTTCAGCACAATTCCACTTTCTTTTGATCTCCGACTTCCGAATTCAAAAGCAATCTAGGCCCTTGTTGGAGCAAATACCCAGATAAAACAAATATCGGATTCTAGATTGAGGGAATGATGTCGGAATACAGATAAGATCAGAAAGGTATATGAAGAGTTAGAAGTACTAATGAACAGATTCACTCTGATTCAAAAATTCTACAATTCATTTTTATCGCCAGGCGCACTGCCCTTTCCCTCGGGAGGGAGCAAGACTATCTTGGTGAATCCCTTCACTCTCCAAAAAACAATTCCACTTGACCTCCATCTGCTTTTTTCTTTCACTTGAAGCTATCTCATGATTGGGATTCAACTGATTGTAAAAACCCCGTATTTTTCATTAAAATAACTCACTTATGGCAGTTTGTCCGTTGGACTGAATGAATTACATAGCATTGGGCTCCAACTTTTGGTTGGAATCCCATTCCCCTATCCCTAATAAAATGTTACTTTTGCCGATCAAAAAAAAAATTTACATAGCATTGGGTTAGAATAGCCAAAGATAAAAAAACAAAACCAGCTTGTGCTTGTTGGAAGTCAGAAAAGGGATTCCATAAAAGTGAAAGGAATGGTGGAACTACCGTTGTGACTCTACCTTGGCTTGATTAGCCTAGCGATCTCGGTATAAATAGTGGACGAAAGGCTTGCCTACCTATCGACCGCCTAACCAACTGTATTGTTCTTCAGCGCAGCGATGCGAGATTATTGAACCCTACGGCCGCATCGGATTCTTTGACTGCTTTGACTACTTTAAGCTTTCTTATCACAGTAGAGGTACTGCATCTAACTGTCTCCCTTCTTCCTGGCCTTAGCGATGACTATTGTTCCAACTGCAAATTCTAGCTTTGTGGAGGCCCAAAATGGATATGCAGGCTTGTGTCCTTTTGAACTGTTTAAGCAGCAGAAGTTGGTGTCAAAAGACTTCTAGCTTTTGATCTCTCTTGCTTTATCCATAAGGCGAATAAACCGATGATCAATAGTCTGCCACTGATCGGTGGCCGTTGGTCATTTTGTTTGACCATTCTGTTGACTCTACTTTTTGTCGATGTTTTTTGAGTTAATACTACGATTAGGATGGTGGGGAAACCTTCACGCTGACCGTTCCAGTAGCGAAAGGACTATTGTTGCACGCTTCTTTCTTGAGGGCTCTGACTCTGTTTTCGTTTTGCAGAGTCGGGAATAACTTCACAACTTCCCTTTCCCCCTTAATGGGCGATGAGCTTCTTGCATCTATAGGAAGGTTGTTCAGATTTGGACGTGGTCTTTTGGAATGGATCCATGGGTTTCATTTTACTTATGGCATATTAATGGCTAAAACATGTGCTATTTAAGGGAAAATTTCACGTAGGCACCCGACCTTTCACACAAATCACACATAAACACCTGACCTTTCTTAAATTTCATATAAACACCTGAACTTTCCAAAAACTCATCAATTCAACACCTGACCTTTATTAAATTTCATATAAACACCTGAACTTTCTAAAAACTCATCAATTTAACATCTGACCTTTATTAAATTTCATATAAACACCTGAGCTTTCTAAAAACTCATCAATTCAACATCTGCCATCACCATTTCGTCTAAAACCAAACGGAAAAAAAATTAAGTGCTTCGATTTTTTATTTGTTTGAAACAGTGCTAAGATCTTATTTTTCTGATTATTTTATCCTAAAGAATCATAATTAATTTTTGACTCTAAAGCTCTCATTAGTTAGCATTAAGAAAGACGTATAATCAAATATCTCTTAGGGCTAACCAACGAAAGCCTTAGAATCAAAAATTAATTATGATTCTTTAGAATAAAATGATCAGAAAAATAAGATCTTCGCACTGGTTTAAACGGATTGAAAATTGGAGTAATTAATTTTTCAACCATTTATAGATCATTTATATATTAAAAATATATGGTTAAAAAAATTAAGTGCTCTAATTTTCAATATGTTTAAATCAGTGTGAAGATCTTATTTTTCTGATTATTTTATCTTAAAAAATCATAATTAATTTTTGACTCTAAAACTCTCGTTAGTCAGCCCTAAGAAAGTCGTAGAATCAAATATTTCTTAGGGTCAATTAACGAGAGCCAAATAAAATGATCAAAGAAATAAGATCTTCATATCGGTTCAAACGAATTGAAAATTAGAGTAATTAATTTTTCAACCATGTATAGATCGTTTATATATTAAAAAATATGGTTAAAAATTAATTGCTCTAATTTTCAATCCGTTTAAACCCGTGCAAAAATCTTATTTTTCTGATCATTTTATCCTAAAAAATCATAATTAATTTTTGACTCTAAGGCTTTCGTTAGTTAGCCCTAAGAGATATTTGATTCTATGACTTTCTTAAGGCAGACTAACAAGAGCTTTAGAGTAAAAAATTAATTATAATTCTTTAAATAAAATAATCAGAAAAATAAGATCTTCGCACTGGTTCAAACAAATAAAAAATTGGAGCACTTAACTTTTTTCCTGTTTGGTTTTAGACGAAATGGTGATGGTAGATGTTGAATTGATGAGTTTTTAGAAAGCTCAGGTGTTTATATGAAATTTAATAAAGGTCAGGTGTTAAATTGATGAGTTTTTAGAAAGTTCAGGTGTTTATATGAAATTTAATAAAGGTGTTGAATTGATGAATTTTTAGAAAGTTCAGGTGTTTATATGAAATTTAAGAAAGGTCAGGTGCTTATGTGTGATTTATGTGAAAGGTCGGGTGCCTACATGAAATTTTCCCGCTATTTAATATTACTAGCATGATACTAGGGTCCAGACATAAAAGTTTCCTATTCAGCAATCTTATTCCAAGTTCAAGCATGATTGTTTTAAAGCTTACACACAGAAATCTCTGCACCAAATCACTCTATTACATAATATTTCAAGGTGAAACCTAACAACTTAGCAAGATTCCTAGGATCGAAATTCTAAGAACCAGTGTGACTGAAGGAGGTTGAATAGGCTGGTGGAGGGAGCCTTTCATGAATTACGGTTGTGTGCTGAGATGGCACTATGTCAGTGAAGAAAGGAAAGGTGACAGAAGACATTGTAGGAAGAGAGTAGTTAAGGAGATGGAGATACCAAATTCAATGTAAACCGCGAAGGGGAGGGGGGGAAAACAACTTGGAATTGGGGTGTGTTTGGAGGTAGAGCATCCATTCATATAAAAATTCATTGAGACTCGTTCTTTTACAACTTGTAAAGATTTCAATATGATTACATTACCAGTTATGAAAGAATGAGCCATTACCACTTATAAGATTTGCAGGAATGTGATAGGGCAATTGTAAAAGTTCTCCCTTTTCAGCATCATATTTCAATATGGATAAAAAACCAAACTCGTCTCCTACGTACCTGAGTGCAAAAAAAAATGAGGCTACAATCAATTTAAGGTCTTATTTCAAGGCAAGTACTATGAAATTAGTTGCAAAAAAAATTCACAGTATTACATGTAATTTGTGCCATAGATAACCGAAAAGGCAGTGATGTTGGACTCCCACTGCAAGTTAGAAACTATACACCTGTGTTCTAGATCCCAAACCTACCAAAATCAAAAGCATGTCAGCTATTGAATGGGAGAATGAGAAAAGATTGTATGCAAAGATAACTAGAGATTGCAAGATGCTGAAGGAAGGGCTTTGAGCCTAGTAATAACGTTTCGATCACTTCAAATAGCCTTAACAAAAATCGGTACCTGAACTTCGTTTTCATTGGAGACACTGACTAGAAACCCTTGGTTTTCTAGAAACTGCAGCAAATGAAAAGAAAAAACATCATATAAACTAAATGATTTCTTTCAAGAGTATGACCAAAAAATGATGAGAAGTATTTTTGAGCAAAAGATAGGAAGAAGCATCATTAAACTAAAACGCAATCTTTCCAGTTCAAAAAAAAAACTACAAGGTGATATTTCATCTCTCTCTGTTCTAACACAAATATTTGAACAACAACCTCTACCAATTTTGGAACAATCATCGGTGAAGTAGGGAATATATCAGATAACCAAATACGCCAAATGCACAAAAATCACAGACACATAAGGATTTGGGAGTTCCTCCAAACGAAATGATTTTCTTACTCAGAACATCCCAGTGCATACGAAGACATTATTTAATGATGCACATTCAACTTCCATTTTACTTAAGTTTGAAGTTTTAACTACCCTTACACTTATTTGACTTATTTTGCTTGAACCTATTAAATAAAAATCTATTCAAAATATAAATATTCCAAAATTGGTTTCCCGAAGTAGGCCAAATACAACTGGACATAGGAAAACAATTTGGAATAATTGCCATCATCCGAGAACTTGGATGCAGAGAAAATAAATACGTATGTGTAAGATAAATCTCAAACAATGGAAAGAAACAAATAGCAGCACATAACGCTGTAGAAATGCAATGCAAATGTTTTGAACTGTACGAATTAAGTAAAGGAAAACCAGATAAACTAAAATACACTGACAAAGTACTACAACGAATTTGAAATGTAAACAAGGAAGAAGATCAAAAAAAACAAGACACGAATCCTGAGCATCTGGTTCACAGACCTTTAAGTATTTGAAGGGCACAGGTTTGCCAGAAAAAAGAAGACCTTCAATATTATCACCGCCGATGACTTTAATCCTACCATCACTGCAGCGAGCATGAAAAAAAGAAGTCATTGAGAAATTCATATTTCAAATTAAAACCCCGTTGTCATTGACTCATACTCCAAAAGTCAGTTCTGACAGCCATTTCATGATGTAGAAGTGCTCTAATTTTGTCGATTTTTGAAGATTGTTTGAATTGCTATGTTCGGAAAACACTTATCTGAGAGAGAGAGAGAGAGAGAATTTTGAAGTTTAGTCAATTGTTTCCAAGTAGAAACTTGAGTTTGACATAAAAAGGTCAAATGGCTTGCAACATGCAAAGGTCACGTTCTTCCCCGCTCATTAAAACACAGAATTCAACTTTGTAATCAAGGAAGTAAACTACTTGTGAAGTGGGAACCACGGCGTCTCACCACCCCGGAGCGACAGCCAGCTGGTTGGTTTGGCTATTCTTTTCTATTGAAAAGGAGTCAGCCGTCCGCGAGAGTCACCTTTTTTTAGGCTCCGCTGGACGACACGGCAATTTCGTTCAAAGATAGGCTGGCCGTACTTGTGAGGTTCCCAAGGATCCAATATGGCCACTTAGGTCTACTTTGCCACAATGGTTCTACGGAAGCGGGTGGGCTGTTAAAAGTTCAGCCCGATCTTTTTTGGTGTCGTAGGGAAGGGATTGACCTTCATAATGCATATTCAGTCATATGGGATGGCCCCACTGATTTTCTTTCTCAATCAGAGGATCAAGCAGCACAACCCGGTACCTTGTAATCGAGGCAGTGAACCATTTGTTGAATTGCCTTTATGTATCCTACACATTGTTATTACCCACACCATTTTAGCTAGTATAATTGCAATATGTTGGCATCACAATGAGTAAAGCACTAACTTTTATAGCAAAAAAGCAAATTCAGGAGTCCAAATAATTGAACACACTAACCAAGTATACCGTAGATCTCTGTCAAAAAGACTCCTCTAAACTTGTCCCATTGCGGGAACGCAACTCTGGTTAAGGATATGAGCAACCACTCAACGAGTATCTATAAGCAGCAGAGATTACACATTTTTCCATGCATAAGACCTCCATTCTATGCATAAAATGCCCACACTTAAGTTTGTAAATATGAGTTTACCCTTAACAAAGAAAAGAAACTACTAAGAAACCAACATCTAGCTGTGTAAAGGTGACATGAGAATTAGACAAGTTCGACATAACCCATTCCCAAACCTGACATCCGTGCCAAGTCCATGTAACATATCCATATATGAATAGATTTTGTTTAGGTTATCAATCCACATACCCGTATGAATTACCCCTTAGGATAAGATTACACAGTATCACGCAAAAAACTACACACAATTCCCCAAGGCATTTCCATAGAGTAAAAGAATAACATTTCAAGCTTTTAAGTTGTTCGACCTCTGGTTACCATTAGGACTAGGACTTGAAAGACCAGGAATTACTCACAGTGTCCCTATAGCCAGAAGACGTTGGATGGGGTCAAAAGCGAGAATAGATGCAGAAGCAGGGATCCCACAGTGAACAGCAACACGTGGATCCAAGTCTTTCGATGTTACACCTCCCTGTGGCACAATTTCTTTTTTTTGGTAAGTATTCCATGTGGCACATTATGCTAGAGAAGGAAAGAAACAAAAAAGAAGTAAGGCATGTCAGGATATTTACATATAGACAGAACACCAGAACAGAAAAAATAGAGCAATAGCATCGATCTTTGGATTGGTTCCAACTAAATTAAAGACTTTGACTCTAACATGCCACTGCCCTATAAAAAGAACCACACCAATCTTGGGCAGAAGCATCTCCAATTTGCTTATATCCCAAAAGATAGAATAACTAATGATATGACTAAGACATAACGAAGCAGAGATAGCTTCGGAGCAAAAATGAAGCTAAATGCAGTCGATCCAAGGCTCAAGGAAACAACGACAAAATTCAAAGGAGCGTCTAAGATCTACAGTGATGCCTTATACAGCCTATCATTTGCTTGTGGATAGTCACTCAATCCACTAATGATCATTCCTTTTTGTAATCAAACATTGATATGTTCAACCCTTATTTCTCATCTCTTATTCGCAAACCCTACTTGTATAGCTCGGTAAGAAAACCAATGGTGCACTGACTTTTCGATCCACTGCCCCTTCGCTTGGCGGCCGAGAAAACTCAGAGAAAACAATTTGGTCACCAGAACAACAAAATCCAAAACATAGAAATCTTTTCAGACCAATTATGCAAGAGAAAAAAACGGGGAATTCGCGATCATCAACGAGTGGCATCCGTAAGAGGGGAAGAGAAAGAAGAAAATTTTCAGCGATTTACCTGAGGAGATTGAGTGGGCTTATGAAACAATTTGGCGAGCATTGACATTGGAGAATCGACGAGCGACGAGGTCGCTTTGCGTAGCCGTGGTGTTGTTCAATTGCTTGATCTCAGGTGGCTTGCGAATGAATCCATACTTGGAGGAGCATATTCCATGGGGTGCGAATGTTCATGGTGGACGGTTTGGTGAAAATGGACAAGAAGCGACGGCCGTTTGATGATGATGAGCTCAACATGCCCCCTTCCGCGAATGTTATTTCCCTTGACGTGTCTCACAATGCGATCACTTTATTTAAAAATAAGTATTTATTTCAAAAATAATATTATAAGTATTATTTCAAAAATAAGTACTTGCTTTAATTAATAGAAAACACTGGCCAAACTTCACTTGCACCCATGTGATTTGTATACTATATGAACAGTTGAAGTTTTTCGATTAAGTTTGGATCCCTTTCATATCGAACGATTCGAACCTAACCGTCATATTGTGAAGTTTGATGAGTATTAAATTCATACCTAAATTCAAGTCGATCGAACAATAAGAATGGTATTATCGAATATAATTTACTGTGAAATCTGAAATTGTCTTTCATTTTAACAAGAATAATGTTCTTTGATCACTCACTTATGGTCCTATAGATGTTCGATTGAAGTAACTTTTTACAAAGATGCTCTACTCTCAAATCAACACACGCTTGCATCCTCTATCTTACTGCGACTATTGGTGCAGAGTTAGCCGATGCTTACTCTCTTGATATTGGTATTGCTTCTTCTCCAAAAAATTATGAATAGCTGAGATTAAATTTTTAACTTATTGATTAGACTCAATGAAGAAGATGAAGACATTGGTGTCTAGTTTTCTCTAAATCTATCAAATTAGATGGAATTGGGTGCAAATGAAATTTTTGACAAAGCACAAGGTGGTTAGGAGTGTGTATCCACACATAGGCCAAACCACAAGCAGTATATGTGAAGTTTAACCTAAAATTTTTTTATGAAAAAGAAGGGAAGCCATAGATTTCTCACATTTATTATATTACCATGTATTTATCTATCTATCTATCAATATGTTATATAAATGTAATTGAAGCCAAAAGCCTTCCAACCCTCAATCTATATTAGGAGTACCATGTATCTATCTATCTATCTATTAATATATTATAGAAATATATTTGAACCCCACAAGCCTTCAAATCCCCATTTGTAATTTCTTGGATTTTAAACTTTTTTTTGTTTATAAAAAGAAAAAGAGGGAGAGAAATGTGGGGAAGTGGGGGGGGGGGAGAGGGAGAGAGAAGAAATTATTCTAGGTCCCTTGGTACCGTCCCGTGGTATTCCAATTTCATTTTTTATTACACATTTTTCAATGTATAAAATGAGACCAATACTAGTGTGCATCAAACGCGGGACCGGATAAAATATTAAACTGTCTTTTTTATCAACCAGCGTTTTTGCCCATTCAATACGCTAGACTGAAAATGAAACAATGAATTTTTTTTATCCGGTACATCGAACGGACACAATCGCTAATGTATAGTATAAAAATATGTATTGTAATGGGAAAGAAGTTTGAAAGCCAATTATCTCGCTAAAAATCAATGTTATTGTCTTAATCCATTGCTTGCTTTGTTAGAACAGATCTAGGATATGGTAGGTGTAAATCTAAACATTATATTGTAAGAAAAAACTAGCTAGAACATTCCATGGAGTGGTACAAATATAGATTGGTTCGAGGTATTTTGTACCAAGCAAAAAAAAGAAGTTTGAGTTCAAGTGTAATAGAAAGTGCTTCATTCCCTACTCTTGTCTCTAGTATTCTTTCCTCTTTCAAAAATCTTCTCAACATAAACACTAAATAATTCTTCTCTTCCAACACCACCACCACCGCCATGGCCATCAATTCCTCCTCTGCCACAACGACTTCTTCCATTTCTGCCGTCAATGGTGCCCCCACTATTTTCTTGTTCATTCTCCCAAAAGTTCTGCCACAGAATGACAACGAAGGAATATATCCAAATGGGAGCTTATACTTGTCCAACTCAATCGTCAAGTAAACCTCTAGCTCTGTCGTTACGCTCAATGAGTACTTGCTGTTCACATTAAATAAAGAACCTGAAGAAAGATTTGTTAAATGACAATAGGCCATATAGAGGGTGGTGCAAAATGAGAAAGGCTGAACGCTGCTCTCTCTTGATGATTATGTGAAGGAGGTCAATACTAGAACATCCTTACATTTTAATGTGAGGATGTTGCCCTTTTACAGATTTTTCAATTCTTGCTAATGCTCAATTGACAACCGCTGATAGTTATTTTGGGAATTTTTACAACCAGTGAATATTGATCAAATTAAAAGACTAGATATAATGAAGACTTGTCAATATTTCAATGATTGTTTCCGTGATCCGTCTAACTTTGTTGTGGTTCTAGCTAGGAAGATTGATCCTGATATAGCATCAAGATATTGCCATATTCTTTTATACGCAATTTAGGCTTGGAATACCAAAGCCCGATATGCCGATTTTTATTTTCTCCATGCAAATCTTAAAGCAATACCTTTTGAATTTCCAGCAACAGCAGTCATACATTACTCATTTTGGGGTATACGATATCTATCTTTTTTTTAAGTTTTGATAAACGACTATTAGCAATTGTCTACAAAGTATCGATCATCCACTAATCTATACTCCAACACCTAAGAAGTGACATATTCGTTGGTTTTAGAGTGTCGAGGGTGAACATTACCCTTATTCTTATTGGTTGAAATAGTGTGGTTCCTGCCACAAAGTGATATCATGCGACATCCTATTGTGGTGGGATCCACATCATTTCAACCAATAAGAAGGAGGGTTATGTTCACCTTCTTTGAAGGAGGGTGAACAAAATTGCACACGGAAAAGATTGTCGAACACACAACAAACTTAATATTGTGCTTTACTGGAATAAACAAAAAAGTATCCAAAACTGGGGGTGAGCATAGATCGGATTGGTTCGGTTTTACAGTAAATCAATAACCAAAACCACTTATCGACGGATTTTGAATTTAGGGAACCAAACCAACCCATAAAAAGCATAGGACCAAACCAATCCAAACCATTGGATTACATTTCAGTTTCGATTTCGAACCACGGTTTACTTAAACCTGAAACATCATCTTCGTAAACTATATAAAGTACTCCAAATTGCGGAGATAACTAAGAATAGGTTTTCACTTATCGAAATATAGGAAAATTTAAGAATTAATTGAACCGTGGAACCACTATTCACTTAATGAAGGTTGATCCTCGCATATTGGAAGTTTATGAGAGATCTTCATGAGAGTGTGTACCGTGAGAGGACAGGAGAGAGAGAAAGAAGCGTACAAGTGAAGGGGAAAAGGAGTGGCGTACCTTTCTTGGTGTTTTGATTTTCTAGGCCAAATTACACATTACACCCCTCAATTACTTACTAAGTAGCACAGACACGGATGCAGACACGGACAAGGCAGGGGACACGCCACGTGTGTGTGTATATATATATATATATATATTATTTTTCTTGTCTTCCACGCTTACATTGCAAAATGTAAATAATGAACTTAACATGGTTCAAATAAATAAAAAAAAAGTATGCAGGTAAGAAGGAGAGACGAGAGACAGTCAGTCAATCACACAAACATACATATATATACACACACACATAAATATACATATATACAGAGATGCATAGAAAGAGAGACGAGAGAGACAGAGAGACAAAGAGGGACGAGAGATGAGAGATAGAGGTATAAGAGAAAGAGAGGGAGAGAGAGGAGACTATGAGAGAGCTCTTTGTCGTTGACCTAGGGCTTGGAACTTTGAAGAGTAATTGCGATCACAACAGTCGAATAGCAGAATATGTTTTAAAGGCATAATTACAATTTAACCCAAAAGTTTTGAATACTTTCATATTAACCCCCAAAAGTTTTTAAAAACTTATATTTTAACCCCCCAGCTGTGTCCCCGCTGTTTCCCTATCAAAAAACAATATAAAATATTGAACACGCCACGTGGCGTGTCCAATACGTATTTAGGCATGTCCCCGCAGTATCCAATACATGGATACAGTGCCCTTTAGGAGTGTCGGTGCTTCATAGATTACTTAAGCACCACTTCCACTCCCATCACTAACACAAAATTTTCACTTTAACCCCAAAACATTAACCACATCAACAACTCAATCACATTTAAAAGTCTTAAAGAATTTAAATTATGGGTCTCTACAAAGTGTGTCCGAGAATTATAGGTTGACGCATTACATTCTTTGAAGTGTCCATGCTTCTTAGTCTGTAGGTAATTTATTGGTCATTCTAATTTCTCCAGGCACTTTTCCTTCTGAAACCAACTTGAGAAGTTACGAGAGATGAACCAATTAAAAATATTGTAACCAAGACTGTACTTGCTTGTTTTTTAGTCCTTAAGTACTGTCTATAATGCATTTTGAGTGCCTAATGTATGATTGGAAACGTAGTTTATGTGATGTGAAAGTTGTTTTGATAGGAGAGAAGTTTTAAAACCAAAAGAAGAAGCGGATTGTTCGACATGTATAAATATTCTTTTGGAGTTCAAGGAAAACTTTGAGAAAGAGAAGTACTTAAACTTTTATCTTAGCCAACTTAATTCAAGTGAGATAGCTTAAGAAACTGAGATACAAAAGAGGACATGTGTGACCCTTTTCCTTTGCAACACCACATTATACGACTGGGAACTAAACATTTTAGGAAGGGCGTAAAACAAAAAAATCACTCGCTATTTGGCACATCAAATAACTATTCACGAAGAAGTTGCACAACCTGTAAAAAGGCAAGATCCATGTTAATTCCAACAAAGTACGATACCTCCTTGTTCACTGGATCAAAGATGGATAAATCAACCTCATGATGAAGTCCTTGACATCGGACCGTTTCAATCACGTCCAACACATAGTCAACCTGCCAAAACATAGCTTTTGCCATAATTTGACAATTAAAAACATAATAAAGCTTAGGATGAACATGACGAGACTCACCAAATTCCATGCCATGGCTTCAGTATTGCTACAACACACTACCAAAATAGTTATTTGGTGTGCCAAATAGGGAGAAAGCATCATTGTCAACGTAATTTACGACATCAACATGATATGTTTAGGAGATAAACATTTAAGACATGGGGTAAAACTAAAGAATCAAACCTGAATAAAAGAACAAACAACTTGCAAAGGAATAAACAACTTGCCTTTTTGTGTTATACTAATTATATTCAAATTATTTTCTCATTTGTTTACTATTATTTATCAAACAATACCATAAGTTTACTCAAACTAGAATGGTAAAAACACAAAAATCACTGGCTACTAGTGAAAAGAAGAATCAAAGCATCAAACACTACAAGAAAAAAAGTGATTTTGAATTCCTAAAGGTCTACAATGATCATTTGTGTGCAATTTACTTAATTGTGTGTGTGCCATACGATGGTTCTTACTACAAGTCATCACTTGTTTGTTTAATATCTTATTAATGGTTCATTACAGTGGTAAAGGCGAGGACATAGTGACAATGAATTATCTGGAATTTATGGAGTCATCCAAAACAAAAGGTCCAGAAAACAGTAGAAAGGCCAAAATGGCCGATGCTCATAATACCCCTGGAAGTAAGCTTCCCCCCTGCTGTGACACGTTTGGAGCAGGTCCTTCAAAAGGCAATGAGGGACAACAATGCTGAGATGAAGCACAAGGCTAACTGGCTGATGTGACACGTTTGGACCAGGTCCTTCAACATGCAGTGAGTGAAAACAACAATGCTGAGATGAAGCACAAGGCTAATTGGCACAAGGCTAATTGGCTGATGGAGGGAATACTTGTCAATATTGACTATTATATGCACCATTTTAACTCGTGCCAACATAATCCAAATCCATTCCTCCAAAATCACTTATGTGAACATCTAACATTGGTAAACTAACTCCACTCCCAACTCCAACAATTTAAATTTCTTGAGTAAAATGATGAAGACAACAACGAATTATGGAGAGAGGTGATCATATTGTAAAATAAATATATAGCCACATATGCACATATACACTTTCATCTTCAACACAATAATTACAGCTCGATGTAGTGCACAATAAACAGCTATATTCTACAGAAGTGACAGACTTGATAAGACCAAAACGCTGAACAACAAATCAAAAATAACTCATAACTCAAGAAAAATAGTTCCAAGATAATGAGAAATCTGAAACTCCAAACCAAGCTCATCACACACAAACACATATACAGTATTTTCATCACTAAAAACTGTCTTTCTGTTTTTTTCAGAAACTTTTTTGCATATTAAATGAATACAGTATATACAAATAAAAAGCACCAGAAAAAAATAAGAAAACGGAAAGAGGAACAAAACCTGAGATCATACCAGAGAATACAATTGCAAACTGAAAGCCCAACAGTTATAGATCCTGCAAAACCAAATCGAAGCAAAAGAATATTATCCAAATCGAAACAAAAGAAGGAAAAAAAAGGCCTCTGTCATGACAATGGTATATAGACTAAACATGAGAAAACCATATAAAAAATACATCCTGCCAAAAAAAAATGACTTAATACAAATTAAGAGAATGGAGCATACCAAGGAATACATGGTGAGAGCTAACCTAAGAAGCAGCTGGCTCTTGCTTTGACTTGGTTGTGTCGCAAAATATAGGTAACTTGGCTGTGGATGAAAGTTGTCCACGAGGTTAGGAGATGGTGGATGATGGGTTAGCCGAGAGCAGCAAAAATGGCGACCTGAAAAGGAAGAACCAGCGAGTTGTCTGAATTCAAACAGAGAGAGAGAGAGAGGGGTTGGGTTCTACCTGTTTTGAACTGCTCAAATCATGGACCAATTTTGCTTGAGGAAGTAATCTCTCTGCTCTCCCTAAATCAGGAAAATACTCTTCTTTGCCTTTGTGGCTTTGTCCCTACGTTTCCACTTTCCACCCTAAAAATTCAGGAGAGGCAGTACAAAATGTCAGTAAAATCGGAACAAAGTACCATTTGATTGAGTAAATTCCGGAGAACCAAGGATTAACATACAATATCTAAACTACCCCCAGCTCAACACATGCAAGAACGAACCTTACGAGGGCACTTTCATATTTTCACCACGTGGCTTGGCTAGCCATCCTTCGTTCTTTTATTACAAGACAAGAGTATTGATGGGATTTGCTTTTGTCTCAAATATTTTTTATTTTTATTTTCAAGTCATCTCTTATCCTACAACCCCAAATCCATTCATGCTCCTAGCATAACTTTTCCCTTCACCAATTCTCTCTCATCAACTGTCAGGAAGAAGAGAGAAGAAAGAATCATTTATAATGAATGCAATATGTTTGTGCTCCTCAAAAAATATTAGTGGATTAGTTAAGAAAACCCAGGTAGGAAATCAAACAAATCAATGATGAATGAGATTGAGAGAAAAAAATGATATGACACTATTCCACTACAATACATTAACTGCCGTGAACTCAACATTGAAAAAGGACCATATTCGACAGACAACAATCTGGAAATCAGCACTGCTTATCTAACTTCAAACAGTATATCAACTGGGCATCACACGCAGACCGATCCCTACAAATGGGGGAATAAGTTGGAGCGCTCCACTTTGATTGAGATTGTCACAAGTACAGAAGCAACCATCTGTTGAAACATGATAACACTAATTAAGCCATTGCATTCAGAATTGGATCATCTCTTCTTGTATTGTAGATTAAACTTGTCCAAATATGGTCTCACTTGCAATAAAATGCAACAGATCCAACTGGAGTAATCCATCCTATCAGAATTTTGCAGCTCAATTGTACCCAAATTTCAACAATGTCAGAGCAGTTACATATATAACAAGCCACAATCTGTTTTGGGATTTTGGCAAATTTAGAAAGCCCAAATTGTAGGAGCTTCATCAACCATCAAAGTGACTGGTTTCAGGCGAATGGCAGTAGGTGACATTTACTCTCTGAGATCAAAAAACGGAACTTTCCAATAGCTACAATTGAACAGTGCCCTCACTGGAGCAAACACCATATCTCCTCATAAGCTCTATACTCTCTGCAATTGTTGAACCAACAGTTCCCACAAAACCAAGCTTAGCACAACTGCAAACAGTTTCCTCAATGTATAAAAGTATGTCAGGTAGCAATGGAGGGCGACAATGCTTCTTCATTCCAGCATCCCCGAGTTCCTTTGCAGTTGTTATCACTATCTCATCATTTTCTCTCAGGACATGCAGCTTTAAGCTATCTGAATTTGCTAATTCCTCCAAATAACTTCCGGTCCAATTACCCCCTGGAAGATCAGTCATCGCAAAGATATGAATTTGAAGAGGACCACCTTCATGTCTTAAATATTCTATCTTTTGTTTTAACCCCAGAAAAGTACCCTTCCAGTGGTTCTTAAACTGCCCATCCAACAACCTAAGTTGGGCACACAAAAAAGGCGATTTGATTTTCTCATTAACAAACTCTTTCCCCGCATTAGAGATCTCAGGGACAAACGGGAGAAATCTCACCTTTTCAATTAAAGATTGCAGTCTTTGATCTTTAGGAGCTTCATGGATGTCAATGTGCAGCTCTGAACCTTTATATGGTGATGTGAAAAGGCTTCCAAATGCCAAGATAGTGGCCGATTCAGATCCTGAACCAGGTCCAAGGGTTTTATATACATCACGACGTGTCCTGATGTATGAGATTTTCTTTTTCTTCTTAAGTTCTTCGTCTGGTTGGAAAGAGTCTAATATCCCATCTTCGCTATCTTTTCCATAAGTCCAAACTGTTGTTCTGCAATCTTCATCTACAACATGCACACAGCTATTTACATTACCATTGTTACCGGATAGTAGCGACCCACATTCCCTCATGGTTTCCAACAACGAGGACTGTCTATTTGACTCCATAGAGCAAGCCAAGTCTATATGGACTCCACACCAGATAGATATAAATACGCTGAAATCTATTACTCGAATATCTGAACCAGATACTAATTTTGAAAGATCAATTATGTCAGCCATTGAAACATACCTGCAACCATTGAAGCAAGTAAATATCACGAAACGAACATAAATTACACATCTAGATACAGCTATAAGAACTGAAGACAAGCCGATCAGAGAGAAATGTATATTATTAGTCTGAAGAAATTCAGCACTTGTCCCTAACAGAGTACAAGACTAAGGGGTCAACCTACTAGTTGAGGCGCTCCCTTACCATGTACGGTACCATCTCTTATTCTGTTATCCCCTCCTACTGAAGAAACAAGGGTGAAAAATATAGATGAAACCCAGTTTCAGGAAGAACCTAATCTTGAAAATCCAACAGTTCAAACCAAGTATATGAACGTGTTTGTCTTTATATACTTACCACTAGATACACAAAAGAATTGACAGGGGATGCTCGGGTCAAACTAATTTGAATTTCGCAATATTTAATATAGTTACATAGCATATGGCCTACATAGTTTGAATGGCAAAAAATGAGCACTTCTGCCTAGAAGAAAATTAACATGAACCAGTAAGACACAATCAATATTGAAAAAGGTATTAGTGTCAAACCAAATCCAAACTGGCAATACTGTCAAGCTAAGAAGCATGAACACGTTTACTGGCCTCACATATCCGTGTCCGACACGTGTCGGTTATGGACAAGACACGACGCTCTCCGGACACGTATTGAAAATGCCTAAATACTTGTCCTGTGTTTTTATTATATTTCTTTTACTTAGACACATAGTGGATACTCTAGGACATGTTGGCAACACTCTTGGAACATGCTAAAGGCTCATTAATATGTCCCCGATGTTCATATGAAATCATAACATATGACATGTCCGTGACCTAATTTTCGGAGAAATGACCTGTCCGCATGTCGGTGTCGTGTCGTGTCATGTCCGTGTCGCATATGCGTGTCCGTGCTTCTTAGCTGTCAAGCCTAACTGATCATCACATCAGTTATGCGGTTAGCCACGTGCACTGGCATAGCCATAGTTAGTGGGGGGCTTATGAAATACAAATGCAACAAAAGAAAATTTCAGTCAATTACAATACGACGACGATAAGAACTCTTTTCAATGAAAATACCAACAAAACTAGCATATTGATCAATAAAGCTACAAATCTGAGTTTTAACAATACAGCGTAGCGAAAACTTTCCACAATAATTTTATTGTCAAAGCTTTCAAAAATATCTCTCATAGTTTGCAATCATGGTGTTGCTTATTCATTACTCACCTATTCGGTTGCACCATAGAACTTTCACATGATTCATACTTCAAAGTCAAAAATACACTCTTAATAGTCGATTCTAGTAGTTTGAACTGGTCTCTTTCAAGAGCAAGTAAACTAAAGGATAAATCTAGTTTCTTTCATTAACCATCACAGTAATCATGTAAATATTTTGGTTAAAAATGAGTCATTTCAGAAATGTAAATTTCAACCAAAAAGAAAAAAGGAAGTTATAGTGAGGACATATACTGGCTCGCCGCTGGCCATGTGCAGATTCTCTCAGTTAGTAAAGTGGAACATATCAGTCCTTTTTTTTCAAGGCAATCCGGAACCAACCCTACCAACCGCAATCTATCT
Source organism: Rhododendron simsii (assembly GCA_014282245.1). Taxonomy (NCBI): domain Eukaryota; kingdom Viridiplantae; phylum Streptophyta; class Magnoliopsida; order Ericales; family Ericaceae; genus Rhododendron; species Rhododendron simsii. The sequence goes on from CM024955.1 coordinate 25,562,195, forward strand.
GTCAGTTAGAGTGACAGCTATGTTACATGGATCCTTCATTTTGGTTCAAGTACCCGTGTCGATGTGTCCGACACCCGTATCCTTTTGGACACTCGGATCCTCTAATTATTAAGATACTTACAGAAAAGGAATATTAAATTAGCTAGAAAAGCGATATTTCGAGTATTTCTCATAGACAGGAAATAGGGAAATAGCAAAAAAATAATTTTCTCAACCCTTTCTTGTTTAAATACATTTGTAAACATAGTTTGCGGTATATAATCTGAAAAAATTATGCAATATATAATACAAACAAGAGTTCAGGACGTGTCCCTGTACCCGTATCCAAGTTGGGGACACATATCCACGTATCCTAAGATTTAAGTTTAGGAAGGTCCGACACTTGGACTTGCACCCGCACCCGATACTCGCACCCGAGTCCATGTAACATAGAGTGACAGTTATTTCATTAGATTGGATACAGTTCCTGTACGCACATGCACATGTTACTTAATGTACCTTCGATCAACAAGAATGAAATACCCATTTTTATAAATAGAAGAAAACCCAAACAACCAGAGTTCTACCCAAATACATAAATGTGTTTTTGTGTCTAAGACTCTAATATCTGCACAAACATTAGCTGGACGGAATTGAGAAATTGAAATGTTCTCCTAAAATCTACATCTCCACAAGGTTGTGTATGTATATATACATATCAGTAAAGCTACAGGTACAGCAGGTGGTGTACAGCAGCCGCGCACAGACCTCTTGCACCCGTCTCGGGTCCCGCAAAGATGATCGGAGCTGCTCATTTTGTTCAAAATACTTCGTTTAGGGTCCCTGTAAAAAATCACCTCAATCCAATATCGGGAAGGGTGTTTACGAACCATCCAACTTTGCTTCAAAATTTAAATCAAAGTTGGATGATTCGTAAACACCCTTCCCGATATCGGATTGCGGTGATTTTTTATATTCTACATAAGTATACAAGGTGGTGGGTTCAAATTACTTGCCTGACACTGTGAATGAGTTCAATAATATTTGGGTGTTGCTAACCATTGCCCATTAGGTGGCGGATAATATGCATATAATGCTAAATAAGTTCAAAATTTCAATACTCTCGCAGAAATCAAATCGTTTTTCTGAATTTCATACACCTTCCTCGTATGTATATCGAGGAACCTTCTTAACAGCTGTGATTAGCATAAGCATGAACTGCATAATGTATATGCTTATAACCACATGTGTAAACACACGTGTATATAAGGCTGGACTCAAATTACCTCACAGTAGGAACAATTAGGGTACGATTGAGTATGAATGAGATCAATGACTACATGAAAGGAATACACATAATTATATATAAGGCGGGACTCAAATTACTTGCCTGCGACTATGAATGAGATCAATGACGTGGTTCCAGACGGAAAATCGAAGCTCGTTGGGATTCAAAACCCTAAATTTAGGGCAACTACCGAGAGCAACGGCGTGGTGATCCAGAACAGGAGGAACAATTAGGGTACGATTGAGTATCGCTGCCATCAAAACGGCGTTTCTGAACTCGGACAACTGGTTGCTGAACCCACTGTGGGGCGCGTACCAGAGGAACTTTTCTCCTGCTAGGGTTTTCTGCGAGTTGCAGAGACGGGATGGTGGGGGATTTGTGGAGGTGCGGAGGGTAGAAGTGGAAAAGTGCTTGTAGGAGAGGAAAAGGAGGAAAGAGAAGAGAAGGAAGAGGAGAGAGATGGGGAGGAGGGAGGATGGTGATCTGGGATAGGGTCTCTTCTTCCACCTAATGTTGCTTCTGTTGAAATTGAGAGCCTCCATCTCTCTCTATCTCTCTCTCTCTCTCTCTCTGTTCTGCAATGAAAAATGTTGAGAGGTGCTACTCCCCCCCCCCTGACACACACCCCCCCCGGCCCCACCTGTCTTTTTCCCGGTTTTTCCCGGACTACCCCTCTCTCTCTCTCTCTCTCTCTCTCTCTCTCCCTTTTCTTTCTTTCTTTCTTTCTTTCTTTTTACAGGTTACTTTTTTTTTTCTTTTTTCCTTTTCTTGCCGATTTAGTTTTTTTTTTTCTTTTCATTTTATTTCCTTTTTTTTCTTTCCGGTTTGAATTTCTTTTTCTCTTTAATAATAGGTTCAAGTTTTTTTTTTTTTGGAAAGCGGGGTCAAGTCTAATTCTAGGCTTTGTAAAGTAATTGAGAGAAAAAAAAGTGTTTCAATTGATCATGTTTATCCGACTGTTTTATTTTTCTTTTTTTGTCCTTCATAGATTAAAAAATATAGTTACGAAAATAAGTATTTCAATTTTCAATTCGTTTGAATCAGTGCAAAAATGTTATTTTTCTGATCATTTTATCCTAAATGGTCATAATAAATTTTTGGCTTCAAGGCCTTTCAATAGACACCCTAAGAGAGTCTTGAAACTAAATAATAAGTTTGAATGGGTGAGAAGATTTTATTTTTCTGATCATTTAATTCTAAAGGGTCATAATTAAATTTTGACTATAGGACTCTCGTTGATTAGCCCTAAGAAAGTTGTAGAATCAAATATCTCTTAGGACTAACCAACAAGAGCCCTAGAATCAAAATTTAATTATAACCCTTTAGAATTAAATGATTAGAAAAATAAAATCTTCTCACCCTTTGTATATTTAAAAATATAATTCAAGAATTAAGTGCTTTAATTTCAGTTAAATCAGAGCAAAGATCGTTTTTTTGGTTTAAGGTCTTTCAATAAACACCCTAAAACTTATTATTTAGTTTCAAGACTCTCTTAGGGTGTCTATTGAAAGGCCTTGAAGCCAAAAATTTATTATGACCATTTAGGATAAAATGATCAGAAAAATAACATTTTTGCACTGGTTCAAACGAATTGAAAATTGAAATACTTATTTTCATAACTATATTTTTTTAATCTATGAAGGATAAAAAAAGAAAAATAAAACAGTCGGATAAACATGATCAATTGAAACACTTTTTTTTCTCTCAATTACTTTACAAAGCCTAGAATTAGACTTGACCCCGCTTTCCAAAAAAAAAAAAGACTTGAACCTATTATTAAAGAGAAAAAGAAATTCAAACCGAAAAAAAAAAGGAAATAAAATGAAAAAAAAAAAAACCAAATCGGCAAGAAAAGGAAAAAAGAAAAAAAAAGTAAAAACTGTAAAAAGAAAGAAAGAAAGAAAGAAAAGGGAGAGAGAGAGAGAGAGAGAGAAAGGGGTAGTTCGGGAAAAACCGGGAGAGAGAGAGAGAGAGAAAGGGGTAGTCCGGGAAAAACCGGGAAAAAGACAGTTGGGGCCGGGGGGGTGTGTGTCGGGGGGGGGAGTAGCAATTTGCAAAATGTTTGGACTTTACAAAAGGCCAATGTGCATATTGTACTTGACAAAAATACGCTCAGAAGATTTTGTATGCTTCGTTTTAATAAGTCATAAAGTATTTAAAAAAAATTGTGCGTATTTTTGTCAAAGTTCAACTTGAAGAAGCATTGTGTGTACTCCGGTATTTAAGTAAAGATAATAGGATGAATAGAATTATCAAAAAGATAGACTAATACTTGCTACTACTTTTTTTTCTTTTTGGAAGTGGTAAGAAAACACTTAAAAATTGGATGGAGGTGAAACCCTAAACTGGAGTAAGGATTTGATAACAGTGACAAAAGTAGGATCAAAAGGTCTATTTTTTTCTTTTAAATTTAAAGAAAGAAATGTAGGAGTAATAGGGCTTTAAGAAATCAAAACAAAAATGCACACCAATACGTACAGTTCAATAAACGTTGGATACGGATTGTATTGTGAGGAACGAACCGTAGATGATTTTGTGGAACTAACCATGCAAACCCATCTTTTAGGTCTTGGATTGCCACAGGATTACTCTTCAGTTTTGTTTAAAGATAATAATACTGTTTAATCTTTGTTCTTTTTAGCATTTAGATCTTTTTAAAGATTAATAAAATTTTCTTTGTTGTTCAAAAAAAACTTGCAAGCCCAAAACACTATTGTTTCAAGATGTTTTCCTCACTTCACACAGTTTTTATTGCACGGAAGAAATTTACCAAGCGAGTCATCATTCATCGTAAGTGAAGTGCAGTGCATTTGGTTCCTCCCTAATACTTACATGCACATGGACAGTGTTCGATTTCTGTCACCTATTCCCTACTCAAATCCCTTAGGATAGAATAGATTAGGTTTAACGAATGATTAAAAAAAAATATCATCATTCATCAAGCATTTGCGCGTCACATAGAATTGTTGGGTGAATCATGATGATTTTATTAAGGAAACATTCGAAAAAATTGCAACGATACAGAGCGGGGGAAACTACATTACACAACAGTAGCAAGTTTCTAATGTCGTTTCTTCCCTCTCTCGTTTGCTTCAAACCCTCAAGCCCAGTCTTGTCAAAAAAAAAAAAACTCTCAAGCCCAGTCACCCTCATTGCAAGCTCTCTCTCTCCCATGTCCACTGTTATTTTTCAAACAGCAGTGCTAGAGGTACAGCAGAAGCTGTACAAACAGCTTGCACAGATCCATTTTGGACCCGATTCGGGTTCCACAAAGATGATCGAAGCCGCTCATTTTGTTCAAAAAAAATTTTTTAGTGTCCCTGTAAAAAAATCATCTCAATCCGATATCGGTAAGGATGTTTACGAATCATCCAATTTTGCTTCAAACTTTAGGCTAAATTCTGAAGCAAAGTTGGATGATTCGTAAACATCCTTACCGATATCGGATTGAGATGATTTTTTACAGGGACACTAAAAAATAAATTTTGAACAAAATGAGCGGTTCCGATCATCTCTGTGGAATCCGAATCGGGTCCAAAATGGATCTGTGCAAGCTGTTTGTACAGCTTTTGCTGTACTCATATCATTTCTATTTTTCAAAGGCCAGTATGATAATCCTCTAAAGCCTTGGGATTGGACTACCAATCCCAAGGGACTACTAAACCCTTGTTTGGTAACCCAAATAGGTCCGGACTAATAATTCTTTGGGATGAGTGGTGTGGCCTTTAGGGGTATTCATAATACCCCATAGGACTTGGTATAGGTAATTCAATTCCAAGTAAGGTTGATGTCAAAATACAAAGTTGCCCTTGGACTAGTAATGGAAGCTACTTTGCATAACGGCAAAAATAGAAATATATACTACTCCATTAATCCAAGCATATCCCATGTAAACAAACATGGTATTAATAATCCCATCATCTAATCTCATCTCAAACAAACATATGCATTATCAATCCCTTCTCATTACAAATCTCAATCATAATCTCATTTCCTTATGAATCCCACTCATCTATCTATGTTATCAAACGAGGCCAAAGAGTTCATCTATGGTACACAGTAGAAAAATTCTTTTTTAAGAACCACTCAATAGTAAGTAATTTTGTTTTTTAATTTGCACAAACTTGAAAAACAAAAAGCATAACAGGGCTTCAAGGGAAAACACTGCTCCCCTTTATATATTAAAATAGAAATAGATAATAGAATAGATGTCGAGTGACATCTGTAGCACCAACGATGCATAGATCGAATAATGAAAATGCCAAGTCACACCATTAGCACCGACTGTGCAAAGATCATTTGAAATTTAAGCAGGCTGAAGAAATTTCAGTTTTTTTATTGTTCAATAGTGAGTACATTTCGAAGAAATTTCAATTTTTTTTTTTTTATTGTTCGATAATTGGTCAAACTAACAGAGTTTCATTCCCACACTTTTATGCTTCAATTATCCATAAAGAAGGGGAAAAAATAGAGGAAATAAACAGAGAAATTAGACATTATCAGTTCAGTTGATTTTTATTTTATTTTTTTTGTATGAAAACAAACACCTAATAGGAAAATATAAGAATTGAAACAAACACCTAATATATAGCAGAATAAAAGAATTGTAGACTAACAAAGAAATGTGAAATTCTGTGGACAGAGTCAATTCTAATGTAGGCCAATGTTCATGCTCTACCGCCCACAGCCCGGGTATCGATCCTTTCAAAACCAAATGAAACTAACGACAAGCGGACTGCTAATTTTTTTATTTTTTAAAAACCTATTCCGTATTCAGGTCTTTCATGCAATGAAGTTCATCCCACTCTCCCTTGTATCGCTTGGGGTCAAAATACACCCCTGGGTTACCAGAAAATCATAAGACGCTTCCATACCCTTATACATAAGTTCAGGCTTTTTGACTTTTTTGGTCTTTAAAGTATTTTTGTTGTGCCATTTTGATCCCTAATATTTCAATTGCTAATATTGCATTCTCAAAACATCAATTTTGTCTTTAAATAGTCCCTGCGGCTGACGCCGTTCCTTCCCTCTGTCAAAACCAAAGGCAATCTTGGTACTTCATCCCCTCTCTCCCTCAGAATGGTGTAGTTTGGTTGGAATTTGAAAATATTAATTTTTTTCTTTCATGGTTCTCCTAGGGTCTCATTGAAAGCCTTAAAGTCAAAAAAATAATTATGACTCTTTAGAATAAAATGATCAAAAAATTAAGATTTTCGCACAGGTTCAAATAGATTGAAAATTTGAACATTTAATTTTTTTATCATATTTTTTAATATATAAATAACCTAAAAAAATCAAGTGTTTCAATTTTCAACTTGTTTGAACCAATGCGAAGATCTTAATTTTTTGATCATTATCAATCTTATATATTTTTAGACTATTTATATATCTAAAAATTAATTATGAGACTGACCAAAAAAATCAAAAAGTCCATAAGTTCATCGCACTCTCCCTTGTAGAGTCTTCATATTCTTTGGCAGGGAAAGCGGGAATGCACTCTCCCAATCCATTTAAAATATTCCTATCATATATAGGAGGAATTACGCTGAAATACTCCTTATACTTACAAAAAATTACAAAAGTAATGTGATTATTAAAAGATTAATCCCAGACTTCTTCTTTTTTATAGCGTGTCATTCACAATTACTTATATCTTTCAATTTAAATATCAAAAAATATGTAATATGATTTTATTTAATAAATTTTAATTAATTCTATTAAACAAAAATTTTCAAAGTATATCACATAAAACTTTATAAATCAAATCAAAATAGATAAACAATCTAAAATAGCATGCAGTCTCAAAAATGCAAAAATGTCTTTTAACATTTTGGGGCTGGGAGAGAATCGATCATTTCACAGATCAAGAAAACAGAAAATGCAGAAAAATTCCGGTTGCGTACTGCGCCAATTTACTTTGGGAGATAATATTTGGACAAAAATCAAAAGCTCAAGCCACTACAAAGTACAAACAAAGAAAGCAATAGACTAGAGTTGTTCATCTAACCCCAAGCCATTTTTAACAAAGGAAAATTAAACTACGCACCACAGCAAAAGCCGCACAAAACACCATCATCGATCTCCTACAACGTACCAAGAGTAAAAAACACGACCTACGAATACAACGGCGGTCCTAAACACCATTTTTTTTTTACAACTAAAAACGCAAGCCGAGTGAGTACGTGTAGTCTAGCTCTTGGTCTTGAACTTGGACTCGTCGATAGGGATACCTTCCTCCCGGACCCGCTCCTCGCCGGACTTATCGGAGGTGCTAAGCCCGCCCTTGCGTCCCATCTCCTGGTACCCTTCCGTCCCTATCTGCTCCTTCCTCCTCTGCCCTCCCTTGCTCCTCCCTTCAAATTCCACACAACACCATCAAAAACGAAACCAAATCAACATGCATGCATGAACGTACATATCAGGGTTCTATTATGTAAATTTCCAAAAAACAAAATACCGATATCTGTGATACGGTCATGCATCGATCGACCGATACCGATATATGTGTATAAGACTTATATATTACCCTCGGCAAGGCGCTCCTGGGCTTCGAGGCTCTTGCCGCCGGTGCCGCCAGGGACAACGGTCTCGCCTTCCCTAGCCCGGGCATCGAGCCCTTCTTTCACCTCATCCTTGTCCTGCTCGTAAGACATCGTTGTGATGAAACTGACGCTGGTATTTTTCTCTTCGAAGTCACAAAGCACGTTTGAGGACACAATGGATGACTCAACGGTGGAGGTATCGGCGGATGGGGGGGACTTTTTATAGGGGGGGAGAAAGGCGTGGGAATGGGCAACACGTGGGCGGATGACACGCAGGTCCTTGAGTGCAATTAGAATGACACGAGTGATATTACCAGAGGTGTGTGCTCCGTGCCCGTGACACGTGAGCTGCAGAAAACGACGGTTAGACTCGGTCCACTTGGTTCAAAGCGCCTGTTGGGTTAATCTCCCACCAAACCAGTGGGGAATATAGCCTACAAAGCAATCAATTTTTTTGGAGATGAAAGTTTTGAGAGGAGAAAAGAAAAGTGATTGTTGTTGTGGTTCGGCTCTTAGATATGTATTCATTTAAAATGTCTTGCACTCTAGCTCTCGATTCTTACATTTTCGCTCTCATATATTTTGCTCTCGCAAAATTTTCAAATATGATTTTATGTTTGCGCTTCTGGTAACGCATACACACATGATTTTTTATTTTGACAAAACGCACACATGAATTATAGATGTGACTTAAGCTGGTATGACTCGCTCTCATATAAACAATGATTATCAATTATTTTAGATCCAAATGAAGGGAGAGACTAAGACAATCTTGAATAATTTCTTAAAGAACAGTTGCCTTCAATTTAGAGCCTGATGTTACGTACAATTTGAATTTGAATCATGATCACATCTTTTCAAATTTATACCAAATTTATATCGGGGTAATTCTGAATTTACTATATAGACATAAAACTTGTTTAGACTGCAATGGTAGAGGTTCAAAATTTAAAAGAGATATCTCTGTAAAATGCTTGGTCGAATATGATAATGCAAGCTTTCCAATTTTAAATGGTTCTAATATTTCATTTCATTTATATTCAATTAAGAAGGACAATGAATATGAGATAACTTTTCACATTCGGGGAGCTTCTCACGATGCTTTGAAATCTATATCTATGTTATAAAACAAAACGGTTTCGGTTTAAAATGTTTAGACATATAAATGAGAGCAATTTTTACAACCGTTAGATCACTTTCTTTAAAATTTGTGATCGTATGATTAGGGAAAAAATAAAAAAGGAATACTTAATCACTCATTTTTCTACCAAATCTCTCTCTCTCTCTCTAGGAAATTGGTTTAGATACTTTGTGAAAATGGAAAGTTGATGTGAATTTGGAGGCAAATGTGTTCATGTACAAGAATTAATAAGAGAAAGTTTAAAACTTATGTTGAAATTAAGTGCCTTTAGGCAAGGGCAAATTTTGTCTCCACATACAAATTACAATAGCACATCTCTAGCGGTTGATCGCCTTCAAGCTAAGATCGTAGCCGTCCGATTAAGAGCACCTCTCTAACTGTTGTGGTAATATATACACTTTCCTTTTCAATTTATTACCTTTTGATTTTTTTTCATTTTAAGTTGATGCCCGTGCTCTAGAATGGTTATCTCATGAGTTAGAAATTAGGTTATTAAAGAATTATATATATTGTAACGACCCGAATTTTTACCTTATTTTTTTTAATACAAATTTATAATGTTAAATTCTTAATTCAATAATTAATTAGATTGAATAATTAAAATACATTATTATGTGTATAATTGATATTATTTACACACTTGTATATGATATATAATTTTACTTTAGATATACAAGGATCCATACTCATCTCTTGTCATATCTAACCAAAATTCTATCAAAACCAATCTTACACTGCCCTTCAAACTCTCGCTAAACTATATCTCTCTCTGATCTCTATAACATCTCACTCTCCCACCTTCCTCCACTATTCCCTCTATATTACTCCAGGTCTACTACAAAATCAAACCCATCTTTTCCATTCCATTTTTATTCAGAGAGAGAGAGAGAGAGAAGAAATCTGGAAAAAGAAGAAGGGAAGAAAAAGAAAAGAGAGATCACACCATTTCGTTTTTCATTCATACCACGTACCCCTGTTCATGGCATGTTCTTCCTTGTTGATGACCATTTTGTAATGCCCCGATTTTTCAAATAATTTTCGGAGGCATTAAATATTAATATAAGGAAAATTTTGCTTTATTAATGACTAAAATAGATAATTCGACATAAGAAATTGTTTATTACAACCGAATGTGGAAATTTTAAATTTGACTGTGGTATTGAATCTTGACAAAACTCAGAGCTGATTCCTAAGCTTGATATGGATCCCAAGCATATACTGGCTCAGTTTCCATCTCTGGATTCATCCCTGGATAGTATTGCCCTCCTTCAGGGTCCTGAGTCTCCACCTGATTTTCTGCAAAATCACGGATGCCAAACAATCCGTGCCTGAGTGAAAAAGTTCATCTCGTTGTATAATCCAACCTAATCACCCCTCTTACATTACAGCTAGCAAGTAACAATATATTATCAATGCAGAAAAGTAAAATAGAAGTAGCTCACATAAACCTATCCATTACTGACCAATAGTCTAAGGGAAAGCTAATCATGCCCGAACCATAACTAGGGTTCGCCTACCTTAATCACCACATCAAAATCACCACTGGACTCCCACTAGTTCTATCATCACAAAATATCACTGGACCACCCGCCAAGTTTTATCATCGCAAAATATCACTGGACCACTTGTCAGGTTTTATCATCACAAAACATCTCTGGACTATCTGCTAGGTTTTATCATCTTAAAACGTCACTGGACCAACCACCAAGTTTTATCATCACAAAACATCTCTGGCTATCCGCCAGGTTTTATCAACAAACACAAAACATCTCTGGACTACCCGCCAAGTTTTATCAAAACAAAATATTGCTGGACCACTCGCCAAGTTTTATCATCACAAACCATCTCTGGCCTATCCGCTAGGTTTTATCAACACAAAACATCTCTGGACTACCCGCTAGGAATTATCAAAACAAAATATCGCTGAACCACTCGCCAGGTTTTACTGTCACAAAATATCACCGGATCTCCGCCAGGTTTTACCATCACAAACATCTCTGGACTATCCACCAGGTTTTATCAACACAAAACATCTCTGTACTACCTGCCAGGTTTTATCAACACAAAACATCACTGAACTACCCACCGGGTTTTAAATTATCATTAGACTACCCGCCAGTTTCAAATGACATCACACAATTTGCCTGCAGGCATCTTCTAACATCACTTTCTCCCAAATAACCATGGCCTCGTACCGTCTAAGTGAAATCCTACTTGTACGTCACCCCATGTTTTTAGGGTCCAATCTAGCATAATGAATCAAGAGTCAGAGCAGTATACAAATAATCACAATGATAATTGAAATAAACAATAAGCATAGAAATCATGTAACTTTTTATGAATAGGCCATTGCCCTTAATCTTGTATGTCCAAGAAGTAATTAATAATACAAGAAATTTTTATCTAGTTATTAAAATACTCCCTCTGTCCCAAATTTTTTATCCGGTTCGCAAAACGGAGTGTTAAAAATAATACAATTTTTGCAAGAAAAAATCAAAAGTTTTTCAACAACTTACTAGATATCAATAAGTATTTATAATTTGTGAAAAAAGTTTAAATTTTTTCTTGAAAAAATTGCACTATTTTTAGCACCCCGTTTTGCGGACTGGACAAAAAATTTGGGACGGAGGGAGTAATAATTTTATCAAAAAGAAAAAAAAATAGTATGCCAAGGCTTGTATTAATTTCATTTAAGGATTTAGATTTATTAACAACCATAATAAATGCAATAATAGATCTAAATATTGAAATGAATAGCATGACCTTGAAAGGAGTCTTACGGTCCTACGTATCATGTTCGGGTATCAAAAATCGGGTCCAGAGGGTCGCGAGATTATTTTAATAAAGATATTATCAAAAATTATTGAAAGTAAAATAATTAGGTAATAATAAATCTATTCAATAAAATATGTTGAGGTTAACAAGGTTTTATCTTAGGAGTGTAAAGAGTCTAAAAAAAATTATTCGAGCATTAATAACATGGTTTAAAAGGTCGTAAAGTCATTTTGATTGAATACTTTGTAAAATAAATAATAAATAGATAATTAAATAAAAAATTAAAAAAATTAAAATTAACAAGATATCATCTTGAGGTGCGAGGAGTCTAAGAAAAATAATTTGGGTGTCAAAACATTGTTCGAAAGGTCGCAAAATGGTTTGGAACGATTTTCAATAAAACTATACCAAGTTCGCGGTGGGGGTTCCAGTCGCAAGGTTTGACCGAGTCAAACCTTGAGGTCCACAAGAATTTGACTAGACCTTGTGGCCCGAAGGTTGCGGCTGCAAGGTTGAGGGCAGTTTCTGTGACACCCCGCTTTCCGGTGGCTGGCGGTATTACAGGATGACAGGTTCCGTCCGGACGGGAGGGGGCAAATCATGGTTTATAAGAAAAGATCCCTGGTACTTGTACAAGGCCTTTTAAAGCCGTGAGGGTAGGCCAAAGAGCATAGGAACTTCACAGTTAAGTGTTCTCATCCTGGGGTAGTCTAGGGATAGGTGACCTACTGGGAAGCCTATGGGCTTTGGACGTTCAAAGCGAACAATATTGTACAAAGATGGAGTGGGTCGTTACTATTTCGATTTTTTTTTTTTTGTTTCGAGATGGTTTTGATGCATGAGTCCATTTGGGGTATAGGGTTAAGCTTAAAAACACTTAATATACTTAGAATAGGGGTTGGATATGATTATAATACCTTGGTTTGATCGAATTGATACAAAAACCGAAACTTTGTTTTTGGAGAAGATGACTTCGGGTTCTTTGATTGGGGGACCTTGGAATCGAATTGAGGCTTGCTTGGGGGTGATTTGGGTTGTAGGAAGTGATTGGAATGGTTGAATTGGGTTTCGGTTGGGTCTAGGTACAAAACCCACTTTTCTTATTCTGACTTTCTCTCTCTAAAACTCTATGAATTGAAGCTTCAATTGGCCACGGTTTTCTCTTGATTCTTACTCGGTCGGGTGTGGAGGGGGTAGCGGTGTGCTTGTGGGTGGAAGTGGTATTTATAGAAGAATTTCGAAGAAGGTGATAAGATCGAATTTGATGAGGTTGGGTTCATAGGACTAGGAAACAAACGGATTGGGACTATTTTTGGGGTCAGAGGGGTGGCATGAATTGGATGGGATCGAATTGAATTTGGATTTTTCCTTGGTTATGAAGAAATTTTTGATTTATGCTAGGGGGGACGAATTTGGTTTTTCTTGGTGGGAAAGAAAGAGAGAGAGTTATGGTTGGAGAGAGAGGGAGCCGTGGGAGGAAGACAGGTGCAGGAGGGAGAGAGGGAGGTACGAGACATGCATTCATGCATGCATGTGCGTAGGGAAAAAAAAATGCATGCAAGTATATATATTATGAAAAATACTAACAATTAAGACCTAATAATATTATTGCTATTATTATTACTATTTTTATTTTTAAAAAAATAGGATCGAAAATGTCACGCTCTCGATTTTCAACATAAATAAATAAATCCAATTTGATAAAAGATCCTCGCATAACTTAATAATACCCCAAAAGGTTCCCAACTATTTAACTTCACGAGCAAGTCCCCAAAAGTTAAAATATACAACTTTGGCACCACGGCCCAAATCAACTTAACCACAAGTACGAATCTGTTTAGAGTATTACAATTTCTTTAGTCAAAGGAATTTAAGAACAATTAGTTACAAACTCATCTTTAACAAAAGTAACTCAATTACAAAAGAAGATTAAGTGACTAAAGAAGGCGGCTTCCAAAATCTTCATGTCCAAGCACACCATTGCATGTAGTCTATTGCCCAACATTCGAACCTGAAAAAGAAGGATTTTGCTGAGCTACACTAGCCCAGTAGAGAATTCTATACTCAAGCTATATGTAAATGTAATGAATCATGCAATGATAATGAATGGTTTCGACTCAACGAACAAGAGATACAGAAGGGCACCATAACGAATCGACAGACCACGACTACGAGATTCAATACATCATAATGGTGTCCCTAACCATTCATACATCAAACTAAGAGCAACATTAAACACACGTCCACCAAGATAACTCACGATAGTTTCTCAAATCATTATAAGACTCCTCATTTCTTACCAATTACCAATGGACCTCTTTTCGTAAAAGAAAACATTCATTTTTTTTTCTATTGGCAATGTAGTTTTGAGATTGGCAATGTAGTTTTGAGAAAACTCTTGACCCTTTACGGGTCAACTCCGTTGATTTGTGCCCAAATACCGGAACCGTTGATTCGTTCGGGAATAGCCGGAGGATTTTCATAAAAATCCTTTTTCCAAAACCAAGTTCATTCCTTTTCCAAAACATTGATAAATTCAATCATTTATTCCCTTTTTCAACACTTACAATCTCGAACAAGAAACAGCCCAGCGACAACATGAACTTCTATAGTCGATCATAACTCCCTTCACCATGCGAGACATTCAACTGTATTGCCACCACTTGCGTTACAGTGAATTCTCTCCACCTGGGTTTCCGCATTACCACACCTTGCGTTGCGGGCCCTCTAGAGTCTCCGCATTACCATACCTTGCATTGCAGGACCCTCAATTCAACATTCATAACTCACACAACATATATGCATAATCAACCCAAACACAAGATAACAACACTTCCCAAGTTCGCAATCTTTCATTCACGACCATTCAACGTATTACAAACTCATGCCCATGTCTCATTGCACATTAATAAGTACTTTAAGTTCACATTATTCCTCATAGTCTATCATGACACCCTACGTCGCATATTGAACCCACAACGATTCCACAACACACCACCCACTAAGTTCTAAACGAAAATCTTAAAGAACGAACACCAAAGGAATTTAGAAGGCTCCACGAAACAATTCATGTAGAGACTCGTATTTTCGGAGATCGTTTAAAGGTTTTATTAATATTAGAATATGGAATAAATGAGGAATTTTTTTGAATTATTTGATTTGGGGTCAATGTGGGAAGGTTATTTGTAGAGGAGTGCATGTGTAATTTGTGATTGTGTGAGTGTATATATATATATATGTGTGGGTGTGTATGTAGGGGAGAGAATTCCCCAATTCTCTCTCTGTCATCTCCCGATCTCTCTCTCTCGGCTCCCTCTCGGCTCCCTTGCTCTCTCACCCAAAATTCCACCAAAACTCCACCAAGATCCACCTCCATTCCACCCCTCAACCGTAGTCTTGTGCTTGAATTTCGTGGGTCTCGCTCGGAGGAGGAGTATTCGGATGATTTCAAAATTTGGAGAGTTAGGGCTTGCTCAAATCGCGTGGGTTTCAATCCTTGACTTGAGGTAGGGATTTCTTACTCTTGTTATGAGTTTATGTGATGATTATATGCCAAAATCGTGCCTTAGATTGTTGGATTTTGAGTTTGTGCTCGTTTTTGATTTTCTGCAAAATCGTGCGCTGTAACGCAGTGGTACCGATACCACTTTTTTGAGGTACCGGTACCTTTGGTACCGATACCTTGTTTTTGAGGTACCAATACCCTATCTCGGATTGCTCACTGGAGTGTCATGGTACCGATACCTACTTTTTGAGGTATTGGTACCAATGACTTAGAAAACTATTTTTGAACTTCGTTGCTTATCCGTCAATTGTGTTGATCCCCGATCACTTATAACACTCTCCAACCACACTCTAATCATCCCTAAGCTTGATTACTCGGATTCCAATGATTCGATGATCGTTCCAATCCCTTCGATACTTATTAAATGTAATCTTAATACCGTTGTAAATGGAAAATGTACCGTGAGGTTGTTTGGGTGTACCGTAGGCTATGTGAGACATTGTGGAAAGTATAATTGATAGATGTAAGCTTTTTTCTAGTGATCCGAATGGTAGCAGAATAATGCGTGTCCGCACGACTCACGTATCTTTCAAACTCCTTTGGCGCTCGTTCCGTGAGAATTAAGTATTGGTACTAGCGGGTAGCATGCCGTTGAGTTGCGATGGGTTGGTGCGATACGTGGGGTAGTGTGATGTACGTAAGGGAATGGTGTAAACTTATCTATTTGTTGATGTTATGCCATGATTGATTGTCTCAGAATGCTTGAAACTTTTTTGACCCATCGATATGTGGATATAACGAGGTCGTATGACATGTTGTGTGAATAATATAGATTGGTTATATTTTGAGCATGAGGTCATATTAAGGATTGTAAAATGGGAAACGA
Source organism: Rhododendron simsii (assembly GCA_014282245.1). NCBI lineage: Eukaryota > Viridiplantae > Streptophyta > Magnoliopsida > Ericales > Ericaceae > Rhododendron > Rhododendron simsii. Next base: position 25,578,311 of record CM024955.1, read on the forward strand.
GAAGTAGAATGATACCATAAATATGAAGAAAGCCACGGATCCATCGAATGGTGCGATGCCGGAATGTTCCTAATGGATGCATGGGGTCCCAAATGCCCGGACAAGAACGAAATGTTCATAATGGATGCATGGGGTCCCAAATGCCCGGACAAGAACGAAATGTTCATAATGGATGCACGGGGTCCCAAATGCCCGGACAAGAACGAAATGTTCATGACAGATGCACGGGGTCCCAAATGCCCGAATAGAAATGAAAGGTTTCTAGTGGACTCAAGGGGTCCCGAGGCCCGAAATCGTTTTGAAAGGGAAACTGGCTAATGCTTGAGAAATACAAGACGGATGGATTGGGTACTTAAGGATAATTTAATGGTAGGTTCGTATTGTTTTGTTGGGAGATATATTCATTGTCATTAGCACCTTTAGGTTCGTGTACACATTTATTATTACTTTCATATTACTATTGGTGCGTGATCATCTTATGTACTTATAGTTTGAGGCAGAATGGATATTCATACGAGAGTCTAAATCTTTAAATCGCATAGCGATGGACAAGTGACGGTTGAGGACAAGTGGTGGTTTAGTTAGGATGTTTCAAGTTGGTTCCCACCTCTAGTTGGTGTGTGAGTTATTGAGGATATTTTATAAAATACTGATTCCCCTCCTTTGTTGTAAAGCGCTCACTCATGATGAAAGACCTATATCTCTTCTCAAATTCTAGTTCATTCATTCACTCTGGATCCATAATTCATTGCATTTTCATATAACTTGTGCATAGAATTTCCTACTGGGCTAGTGTAGCTCAACCTATTATTTTCAGGTACAACACAAGGGCGCAGTCATGGAGAGTATGGGGTGCATGCAGATATCACAGACTAAAGTTATTTTCGGAAGCATTTGACTATCTTTGTAAATTAAATAGCATTGTATCCTATTTTCTATTGGAGAACTTTGTATTTTATTGGGCCAGCTTGTGGAATTGGAAACTTAATTACCTTTAGGATATTAATTGTAACTCCGGTGAGGATTTCAATTATCAAATGCTATTATTATTTAAGTTGAAAATCGAGGGCGTGACAACTTGGTATCAGAGCATAGGTTTAGAATACCTAGAGACCGTGGGAGACTTAGTCTCATGGGTTAAAAAAAAAATCATCATTTGCATAGTGCTGCAAGACATGTATGTGCTTGCATGATTGAAGTGTGCTCACCAGTGTGGCATTGCATTTAGGTCTGTATGGATCGGTGAAATACCGTGGACTCATGGGAGTTTTGGCTTCATTGTAGTGGTCGTGATTGCAACTATTGGTATTGCTAACATTACCGTTTGTTGTCTTGCTTTTAAATCTTATATGGTAAGGTGTTATTCATTCGTGATGTTAGATAGGGTGGACTTAGAAACCGTGATGGAAGTAATGATCTTGCGTGGTGGCGACGCCTATGTGTGGAAGATGATATTCGTTAGTAAATTATACAAGTGTTAGAATAGTAATAACTCATGAGATAAGCGTTAGATGAGTTATTATCTGAATTGTGTAGATTATGTACTAAGTTTGTCGTGTATGGAGTAAATTTTGTGAGATACAAGTTGTGTTGAGTATGGAAACGAGGAGAGTAACGTATATGTTGAGAGTTGAGTTAGAAAACGTCTAGGGGTGTTTAGAAAGGTGATGACTTATTGAGGTAACATTTGTGGTCGGTCATACCGTGGTTGGTTATTATTGTGAAAGTTATGGAGGTAGTGATTGTGAGCATAGGTAAATCAAGCTGAGCCCATATAGTGAACTATACGTAGCTAAGGTTGACTTAGGAAAGTGAGGGTATAGGTAGGGTGTTGGGATACTGTCTGTGTCTTTTGGACACTCATGCGACTACCGGTGAGATCCAGTTGGAAGAGGCGCTTGATCACTGCTCCTTCTAGATGGAAGTCTTGGAAAGTCAATTGGACAATGGGTTATACTTAGGGGTTAAAACTATAGGCCCGAGATAGGTGACTGTACAAGGGATTTTGCAGCAAAGAGAAGTGTTGTGTTGGAAATTTTGGAATGATAGGTATGAGAGAAGCAGAATGCTATGAGTTGGAGGATTGAAGCATAGAAATTGTGTATGATGTATATTCGGCGGTGTAGATTTGGATTGAGTACAGTAGAGGACGAGTCGGGGTATATTATTGGGATAATACGATTGATTGAGTGTGATGAAGGGATAATTGTAATTGTAATAGTGATAGTGATGAGGATGGTATGGTCATCATTGTTGAGATTGAGTGTGATTGATCTGAATGTCCCTGAGGTATGATGATATCGGCATGACCACTTAGTGGAGAGAAAAGAGATTTGAGGACTGTGAAAAATTGCGGTGAGCAGGACCGTTAGGAGTTTTATGTGTGAGTGAATTTGGTTCTTAAGAGATGAGGTAGTAGAAGTCTTAGAATGTAGTAAGGAGTATAGACATGTTGTGTTTAAAACCCTCAAGTCTTGTTGGTATTTAGAAAGAAGTCTGTCAATTTGTTTGTATGTATATTGGTGTTTAAAATTTTAGTATTGAGATAATCAATAGTAATGGAAGTTCATTAGTTCAGTTATTGCACACATTGTGCAGGTATGTGGGTGATGAAATGGTGTGTGATTGTAATGTTGATAGAGAAATGATCAATATTGATGTTGTGTACTTGTTATATATGATATTTAACATTGTAAAAAAAAAAAAAATAAAGGGAACATGTGGCTTGATTAGACTAATTGACGAGAGTATTTGAGATTGGTGGGTGAACGGAAAGCGTGAAAGGCATTATGAGGTTGAAAGGAATGAGATTACTGTCGGGCTTTTTAGGGCCGTGAGTTGTGAAGTGATGGATACATTGTGGGTACGTGGATACGTGGTAAGTATGTTGGGTACTGAGTAAAACTGATAATGCATGGGTATGTTTGATGTTGTGTAAGCTATTAAATTGTATGGTTGGTTTATTGAGATATCTCGTGTGTGACACGTGCTGCTATTTGGCTTAACGTACATGTTGACTTGTTATGTAGTCTCAATGCGTGAAATTTGCTTTTAGTATACAATGCAGAATACACAACGAAGTGTATGTGGGTATTTGCTATGAGAAATTATTCTTGCGTAATTGGAATTTGGTGAATTTTTTTTTTTTAAGTAACGACAGTATTATGCGGGGAATTAGGTTTAAGGAAAAGTAGTGAATTTGAAAGTTTACATGAATGGTTTCAATATTGTGGTTCGTGTTGAGTTACGTAGAAGGGACACATTACTATAGGAGAGAATTTGGGTTTCTAGGACCGAAGTTGTTAGTGATATTGAGTGAGATGAGAAACACGGAAGAGTATTAGAACCTTGGTTGTTTTTTAAGTGTTAGAAGTAAGAAAAAAAAAAGTTTGAAGTTTGAGCAAAGTTCATAAGAAAGAGTTATGTGGGTAAATAGAGGTGGGAGTTGGAGATCGTGGTTAGCGGTTGGTTTTATGTGTACTTAGTATCGGTGTCTTTCCTTAGTATTATCAATAGAGTTAGATCGATTGTGAGACGTGTTTACTCTTGGATTTAAAAAGGATGTCAATAGCCTTGAGACGTAAGAAGTTTAATTATGGCGAGACGGTGTTAAACTAAGCAGGGGGTGATGATCGTTGTGAAGTCAAATTGTTGGATATTGGGTTCTTTGGTTTTATTACCATAGAGATTTTCGGATTTTTTTTTTCTTTCTAGATTGATAATTGGTGGCATTGATTGGGAAAGGAGAGCGTGAAATTCAAAGTTTGAAGAATGAAAGAGTATAAGTTGTTGAATCCCAGAGTGAGTGATAGAATTTGAGTGGTTGTGAAGGTTGGAATTTCGTGAGAATGATTGGAGGTTAACGTAATTCTTGAGGAGAAACCAATGAGCATTCTAGGCATACGAGATTGACTGTTGAGTGATAGGACCACATCGTTAGCAAGGGCGTGAGATTATGTATTGCGATTGGTGACTTGGTTGTCCTGTGCTTAGCAAATTTCGGGGACGAAATTTCTTTAAGGAGGGTAGGATGTAGAGACTCGTATTTTCGGAGATCGTTTAAAGGTTTTATTAATATTAGAATATGGAATAAATGAGGAATTTTTTTGAATTATTTGATTTGGGGTCAATGTGGGAAGGTTATTTGTAGAGGAGTGCATGTGTAATTTGTGATTGTGTGAGTGTATATATATATATGTGTGGGTGTGTATGTAGGGGAGAGAATTCCCCAATTCTCTCTCTGTCATCTCCCGATCTCTCTCTCTCGGCTCCCTCTCGGCTCCCTTGCTCTCTCACCCAAAATTCCACCAAAACTCCACCAAGATCCACCTCCATTCCACCCCTCAACCGTAGTCTTGTGCTTGAATTTCGTGGGTCTCGCTCGGAGGAGGAGTATTCGGATGATTTCGAAGTTTGGAGAGTTAGGGCTTGCTCAAATCGCGTGGGTTTCAATCCTTGACTTGAGGTAGGGATTTCTTACTCTTGTTATGAGTTTATGTGATGATTATATGCCAAAATCGTGCCTTAGATTGTTGGATTTTGAGTTTGTGCTCGTTCTTGATTTTCTGCAAAATCGTGCGCTGTAACGCAGTGGTACCGATACCACTTTTTTGAGGTACCGGTACCTTTGGTACCGATACCTTGTTTTTGAGGTACCAATTCCCTGTCTCGGATTGCTCACTGGAGTGTCATGGTACCGATACCTACTTTTTGAGGTATTGGTACCAATGACTTAGAAAACTATTTTTGAACTTCGTTGCTTATCCGTCAATTGTGTTGATCCCCGATCACTTATAACACTCTCCAACTACACTCTAATCATCCCTAAGCTTGATTACTCGGATTCCAATGATTCGATGATCGTTCCAATCCCTTCGATACTTATTAAATGTAATCTTAATACCGTTGTAAATGGAAAATGTACCGTGAGGTTGTTTGGGTGTACCGTAGGCTATGTGAGACATTGTGGAAAGTATAATTGATAGATGTAAGCTTTTTTCTAGTGATCCGAATGGTAGCAGAATAATGCGTGTCCGCACGACTCACGTATCTTTCAAACTCCTTTGGCGCTCGTTCCGTGAGAATTAAGTATTGGTACTAGCGGGTAGCATGCCGTTGAGTTGCGATGGGTTGGTGCGATACGTGGGGTAGTGTGATGTACGTAAGGGAATGGTGTAAACTTATCTATTTGTTGATGTTATGCCATGATTGATTGTCTCAGAATGCTTGAAACTTTTTTGACCCATCGATATGTGGATATAACGAGGTCGTATGACATGTTGTGTGAATAATATAGATTGGTTATATTTTGAGCATGAGGTCATATTAAGGATTGTAAAATGGGAAACGAGAAGTAGAATGATACCATAAATATGAAGAAAGCCACGGATCCATCGAATGGTGCGATGCCGGAATGTTCCTAATGGATGCATGGGGTCCCAAATGCCCGGACAAGAACGAAATGTTCATAATGGATGCATGGGGTCCCAAATGCCCGGACAAGAACGAAATGTTCATAATGGATGCACGGGATCCCAAATGCCCGGACAAGAACGAAATGTTCATGACAGATGTACGGGGTCCCAAATGCCCGGACAGAAATGAAAGGTTTCTAGTGGACTCAAGGGGTCCCGAGGCCCGAAATCGTTTTGAAAGGGAAACTGGCTAATGCTTGAGAAATACAAGACGGATGGATTGGGTACTTAAGGATAATTTAATGGTAGGTTCGTATTGTTTTGTTGGGAGATATATTCATTGTCATTAGCACCTTTAGGTTCGTGTACACATTTATTATTACTTTCATATTACTATTGGTGCGTGATCATCTTATGTACTTATAGTTTGAGGCAGAATGGATATTCATACGAGAGTCTAAATCTTTAAATCGCATAGCGATGGACAAGGGACGGTTGAGGACAAGTGGTGGTTTAGTTAGGATGTTTCAAGTTGGTTCCCACCTCTAGTTGGTGTGTGAGTTATTGAGGATATTTTATAAAATACTGATTCCCCTCCTTTGTTGTAAAGCGCTCACTCATGATGAAAGACCTATATCTCTTCTCAAATTCTAGTTCATTCATTCACTCTGGATCCATAATTCATTGCATTTTCATATAACTTGTGTATAGAATTTCCTACTGGGCTAGTGTAGCTCAACCTATTATTTTCAGGTACAACACAAGGGCGCAGTCATGGAGAGTATGGGGTGCATGCAGATATCACAGACTAAAGTTATTTTCGGAAGCATTTGACTATCTTTGTAAATTAAATAGCATTGTATCCTATTTTCTATTGGAGAACTTTGTATTTTATTAGGCCAGCTTGTGGAATTGGAAACTTAATTACCTTTAGGATATTAATTGTAACTCCGGTGAGGATTTCAATTATCAAATGCTATTATTATTTAAGTTGAAAATCGAGGGCGTGACAATTCACGAGGGTATAAGTTACCCCACTCTCATCCGGACCTCTAGACGAGTTCCTATCGTTCAACTAAACATTCGTCGTTATACCTTTTTAACCTATGATAATCGACAACCTCTCTACTGTACATTTTTCAATCCTTCAATCACTATATCGTACCATAGTACCCAATACGGCTTCCCCAACTATCCTAAAATGCTACAATACCAAGCGTGTCTATATCGTTTACCATATCATGCCATAATCATTCCTAAGTACTATCAATCTCATAGTTGCGTTTCGATTAAGTTTTAATCAAGTAAGCTACTACTCTTTCATTAACGATGGAAGGCCAACGAGACGAGGGTAACTTAGACTAACCAAAGGCATTCAATTTAACATGCTTGAAATAGGTTTGGAGGTGTCCAAAAAGGTTTAGAAGTGATTAAGGGTTCAAAACAATCAACGGAGGAGCAACACGAGCAAAACTGGAGTTAAGCTCCTGGTATCGATACGCGTTTAATCTGTATCGATACGCAATTAACTGTCCAAAAAGATAAGCTCACTATATCGATACGCGCTTAATCCGTATCGATACCACGGGGCTTCGGGTAGCGATTTCAGCAGATTTTCGAGACAAACCCAACGACAAAATACAATGATCCAAGCACGATCAAAGCACAAAATCACTCATAAACATATAGAATAAGTAAGAAATCCCTACCTCAAAGTTGGAGAGCAAACACACAAAGAGATCAGGCCACGCGAACATTTGGACTCAAACTTTGAACTACGCCCAAAACACTCCTCTCCGAGCCAAACGGAACAAGCTACGAACACGATAGCACTTGAGGAAGATGGAGAGAGGGTTGGGTTACTTGGGTTTCGAGTTTTGGTGGTGGTTTTTGGTGGGAGAGCAAGAGAGAGAGAGGAGGCCGAGGGAGAGGGAGAGAGGACGGGAGAGTAGAGAGAGAGAGAACTTAGGATTTTGATCCCCTACACACACACACACACACACATATACTAGGATACACACAAATCACACTTGCACTCCCTCCACTAACAATCTTATCTCTATGACCCCAAGCCAACTAAATCTAATAAATTCCTCAATTTCTATTATTAATAAACCTTTAAACAAATTTCAAAAATAAGGGTCTCTACAGAAAATCCGGGTCGTTACATTTTTAGGCTTGAGTTTCTCCACGAATGTTGTAGAGGGCGTCGAGAGCTTCAATTTCAACCCAAGAATCACCCAAAATGGTCAAGGATTGATAGAGTTATTACCGTCCAAAGTTCAGTGAAATTTTTAGATTTCTGTTTCCAGACAGCACACAGGACTTATGAAAACCCCCAATTTTTTTTTTTGTTCGAATGGTTTCCGGGCTTGGACTTCGTCACAAAAATTGTAGAGCGTTACAAGAGCTTAGCGTTAGACTCAATAATCACCCAAAACAGTTGAGGTTTGATTGGGATAATTCAGTCTAAAGTTGCCAATGGAAAATAGACTTTTACCACCAATTGGTTAACTATCGGACTCCACAGTCGAGTTTTTTTTGTCTGGATTATAGGTAGTATTATCGCTTCCCTACTCTCTCCTAAGTATATTCAATGTTTACATATTAGTGTTTAGACATTTCAGAGTAGAAGAAATCGATTCCGACGTCGCATGACCGAATTTGGTGCTCCCCTGTTTTGTTTGGCCATAAACAGTGAATGTGAAAGTATGTGATGGATTTTGATTTGTTTTGATTAAATCACACTTTGGGCCATCATAATTACACTAGTATTCTGTTTCGTCCCAAATCAATATATTAAACTACAATTGGCCCCCGAGTTTCTTAAATTTATAGTTTCGGCCTATAACATGTTTTGTCCTTTTCTTATTGCTGTGTGTATTACCTAGAACTGATAAATAGGTTCTTATCATATTGCTTTTGTTTTAGTACCAATGTTAGTATGATATTCATAATAAATATATAAGCTCTAATTTTTAATGAAAAAAATAATGTATATGACTACATTAAATAGTATTAGACTACCATAAAGAAATTTAATATAACAAAGTACATAGAAGAATAAAATGACTATATTACCCTTACATTTGAGTAACGACTAAACCAAGCTTCTAGTTTTTAAAAAAATTTCTCGATCAATAAACAAATTTAAGGACATTGGCCGCTCATAAAACACTATTTGCTTTACTTTCTCGCACCGTATTAAATGTTATATTGTTGTCTCATTGAAATGTATTGTGTTTGAGCTATTGTTGATTGTATCATGTTGTACGTGCTAGAATGGGCCTAGATTCACAGGATAGTTACGAAAAGTGATTCATGTAGACGATGTTAAGTAAAAGAAAAATGGTAAAGTGTTGGAAGTGTGAGTGTGTGGATTGTGATTTGAGCCATGGTGATGGCAAAGGTAACTAATGGGGCCCAGTGTTGAAATGGGTTATCTTCTGGGCCCAGTGTTGAGAAATGTTGTGACACTAACGTATGATACGTCATGGAAAGTTTTTCTTCGAGGAAGGAAATGGGTTTCATGAGACGGTTATAGTTAGTGAGACGTTAATATAAAATATGTCACAGGAAGTTTGTCTTTGAGGAAGAGAATGGATCCTATGAGATGGTTATAGTTAGTGAGACGTATAATACATCATGGGAAGTTTCTTTTTGGAGAAGGGAATGTGTCCCATGAGATGGTTATAGTTAGCGTGGGGTAGTGGATGTCTGACCCTAATGTACGATACGTCATAGGATGACTCGATCCTCCTATTATAGTTTTAAGTAAGAACATGCTAGATACATAATTTAGATGCGTTCACCTAGGACCCTGGTACAGAATAAGCAAGAGGAAGGGTGGACCCATAAGACGGTTGTAGTTAGTGGATGTGGGAGGAAATGATCTTGTGGAGATGATCCTTAGATTTCATGTAAATTAATGGATAATAAAAAAAATGATGATGTGTTATTATTATGTACCTTCTGTGTATTATCAATTGTTATATTGTTGAACTGCAAATTGTAGAGTAAGGGGTTGGTATGATTGAGATTATCTACTAAGTGTCGTTGGGCTAGCGTTTCATGCCAGGCAATTAAGAGACCGAAGGATAGAATCCGATGCAAGACAATCTGTACCAGAGTGAGACCTCGCAGCTGAGGTAGGAGAGTTTGTTGAGCCTTGGTTGCTTTCCCCTTAAAAGCTCAGTTAATTTAAAGTATTGTTATTTGAATTTCCGAAAGTGTAATCATATTTATCAAACTCTATTTTATTTCATTGGGTTATAAGACAGTTAAGTAGTTTTGAATTTGATATTCACGATTTCCGCTAGTAAACTCTGTTTAATAAAATTTCATTTCTTAAATCAGTTTTATGGATTATAAATGATAATTAACGTGTCCAAAATCCGGGCATTACATATATAGCAATTAGGTTGTGCATTATCTTTTTGGTTTATAAAATGGAACTGCAAGTACGGCCTCTGTCGCCTTCACCATCACCAGGCAACTATTACTATCGCCCATCACACCACGTACACCTCTGTATGTATAGGACATAGCCGCATCTATGTCAAGTCCCATCACGTATAGATGAAGATGTTTAAGAGTGTGTTTAGCTAGTCCCAATCAGTTTGTGCGTCATATTTCTAAGGCGGTAACACTTGACTCGGAAAAAATAACAAATAGTATTCTCACCGTCCTAATTTGCTTGCCCCTTTTGGAAAAGCGAATTTTTATGGGTAAAATGATGAGAAATTTAATTGGTATTGATTTTTTCAATTTGTCCCTTCTTTATGTTTTGACATGACACTAAATGTAGAAAAGAAAGGATGAAAGAGTAATTTTGCACAATTTTTTTTTATGTTGACTTTTCAAAATGGACATTCATTTTGGAACAACTATAAAAGGAAAGAAGAATCAACAATTTAAGATAGAGGGAGTAGATGTCAACATTCTCGTAATCTCGTACTAAAAGGACATTTTATTCGCATGTAGGACCCGTTCAATTTTGTCTTGCTTTGTGTGCTCTTATTCTGGAGTAATTATTCAATAATTTGGAATTACGCCACGTGGTACTCCGGATTACTTTACAACTATATGCTCCTGTGAAGTCCATACATTTAGTGATAAAACCCCTCAAGAATGTGTGATTGTAAAATGGTTCGGAGTACCACGTGGCGGTACTCCAAAAATATTTTATAATTTTACCTCATTTTGGGGTCAACATTACCTTCGTGGAATGGACTTTGTAAAGTAAGGCCGATTCTATTTTAGTAACTTTAACTTCCCAGACTTTGACACCAAAATAGGGAAAAATTTTCAGTGCCGAGCGGGTATCATGTGGTACTTGCTCGCGCATCCAAGCCGCCCATTACATATTTGAACAGCTCAGATTTGGAGAGAGAAAAAGGAGAAAGAAAATGTTGGGATGCGAGGAGAGAGATGGTTTCAATCCGAGTTGTCCAAAAGTGTATTGGACGGTTCGCATGCTCCGAGCGATTCCACATAGGATATACCCGCTCGTCACTGAAAAATCACTCCCAAGACAGGGTAAATTGTGCTTTTGTGCCCCTTCGTTTACATCCAATCCCACCTTGCACCCTTGTTAATTTGAAGGGATCGGATTCTCTCCCGTCCATGTGTTTGCACTAAACTTGCACATAATTCAAAGAGATCATGATACCAATTAATGTACAATTTTGTTGTCTCAAACCACGCCTCTCACAAGGCTCGAACTTCCATCGAGGGAGCCTATTTTTTTTTTTTTTCGGACTATTGATATGTTAGTCAACAGAAGATTTAGAAATTGTCTATAACCCCGAAACTCAAATTCATCTCCTGTGCAGCTCGAACCTCCGCATTCCCTGTCGATGGAGCCACGGCCGGCCTTGGACATAAGCCCATGCCATCAGGTGATCGCCTATGGCCAAATAATTGGCCCCCCAAATAGTGAATTATAAATATGTGAAACATTTTACAATTAGTGTAATGTAGCCTGGTGGTAAGCCGTGCGCGAGCAGAATACTATGTCACGAGCTCGATTGCTTTTAACATAACATAAAATACATGTGGTTTCTAAAGGCTTGTACAAACACATTGCCACCGAACTACAAGCTTGGCTGTTTTTTTTTTTATCCCATAACTAATTAATATACTGAAAAATAAAAGATTTTCAAACTCCGCCTGAGACCTCGAAAGTCTGTGGGCCCGGCTTGGAGGGAGCGATGGGTTATCATTCTAAAGGCTAAAATGCAATATTTAACTCCATGAGAACAAATTATTCCGTCTAGTGCGCACAACGCACCGAGGCACATTTTAACACGTCGTTCCATTTGGGGTTTTTAACTTTTTTTTAATGTCTGGTTTAATAGTAGTACTCCTATCAAACACTCTCAGATCAGATTTCTCTCTCTTCGATTCCTCGACTCTCAATCTGAGTCGATTCCACCTCCGTTCTCACATCACTGCAACACACCCATAGCCATATCATACTCCTCTCTCTCGTTAGATCTCTCAATCTTTCTCACGCTCTCACTGTCCATAATTCCCCCAACGAAGGGTTCAACACTCCAGCGGTTCCCCCGCCGCCTTAGATCCCTCACGGGTTCCCTCTCAATTGGCGGCTAGTTATTTCGGATACCGCGGATCGGAGTTCTCATTGACGGAGGCTCGATCGCGCCGCCATGGCCGCCGCCAATGCTCCGATCAGCATGAAAGAGGCCCTGACGGTAATATCTCTCTTCCACTTGTTCCGATTCAACGCTTTTGGCTCCGTATTTTAACCGAATTTCGATAACCGATCGCTGTTCCAAGTGATTTGGCTTCACTTACTTTGCGTTGAGCTCTTTGTAGATCAGTATTGTGGAATTTGTTTCCAGATCTGCAATGTAGATTGAAAAAACTAATTCAAAAAAATCCAACCCGCCAAATATGCCACGTAGGACATCTTTAAAACCAGCTGCGTGATGTAATGTAGAAGAAGATTGCATCGTTGTCGAATACATGATGTTGATTGTGGAATTGTTGTGGTGTGTGTTATTGCAGCTGCCTAGCGTAGGGATCAACCCTCAGTTCATCACCTTCACTCATGTCACGATGGAATCGGATAAGTACATGTGTGTTCGGGAAACCTCGCCGCAGAACAGTGTTGTGATTATCGATATGAGCATGCCCATGCAGCCGTTGAGGAGGCCTATCACTGCAGATTCGGCCCTTATGAATCCCAATTCCAGGATTCTGGCTCTAAAAGGTACTAGTCGTGCTTTGCTCAGTTGATACGTCTCTAGAATGTGTAATCTCGTACGCTGATGGCGAAAAATACTTCGCCATTGCTTGTTATGTGTTTTTATTTTGGCGCAATTCGCAAATCAGTGTTTCACCCTGATGAGTCTTCAACTTCTATCTTTGTTATGTTGGGGGTGACCAATGATCATGTGAGAAGCATCACGAATGTTGCTTCCTCCAAGACTCCAATCTGTAGCTTTTGCACTTTAAAATTTTTCGCTGAATAAGTCATAGTCTCATAGACATGGGTGTCACTTCCCTTGGGTGTATCATTTTGAGTGGTGGTACGATCTGACCGTGATTCAGTTTCTTTTGGCAATGGCATGTTGCTTCTTTTCATGTTTTAAATATATTCTCTAGGGAATGAAAAACATACTCTAGTTAATGGACATACCCCTGTCTAAGGCCATCAAATTAGGGTTTTTGTGAGGGACGCGATCTCTGCAGAGGATAGGATTCCAGTCACCCGGCACAACATGTTTTATTCTCAGCGGCAATTACAGTTGGCTTCTCAGGGTCGGACTACTCAAAAACACACTCTAGTTAATGGAGATACACCTGTCTAATTGGACTTCAAGATAGGACTGGTGGCACATTTTTGGAGGAATAAAAATATGATTTTCTGGGGCCATAATATTACTGCATTGTACAGTAATAAGCAACTTCGGACTGTTTTTAGTTCATGACATGTTTTCATCTTTTTGAAGCTCAACTTCCGGGAACTACTCAGGATCACTTGCAGATATTTAACATTGAGATGAAAGCGAAAATGAAATCACATCAGATGCCTGAGCAGGTACTGATCTATTTTTCCCATAGAAGGCCTCATGCATTTTCCAAGTGCATTATAGAAGGTTTCCTTAATTCTTTCCCATGCTATCTTTACAGGTTGCTTTTTGGAAGTGGATTACTCCAAAGATGTTGGGTCTTGTCACACAAACCTCTGTTTATCATTGGTCCATTGAAGGTAACACGCCTTTCTTTCACTTGAATGAGCAATATTGTACTTTACCCTGTTTAACTCTACTAGTGCACTTTACCCTGCTTAACTTCTGTCTTGCTTCTGTGTCCACACTGTGCGTTGTAATCGGTTCTTCATCTTCCCTGTAGGTGATTCTGAACCAGTAAAGGTGTTTGATAGAACAGCTAATTTGGCCAACAATCAAATAATTAACTATCGATGTGATCCTACGGAAAAGTGGTTGGTTTTGATTGGAATTGCTCCTGGCTCGACAGAGGTACTTCTTAGTTTACGATGCTTATGCTTCAAAGTATGAGGTGTTGCACTATCTTTCGAACAAACAGTGCATGCAATAAGCCAATGCGATATAGTTAATCATGAACAAGTTCTGCATTCTTTTCTGTCTGTATCACTTTTATCTGTACCATTTTTCAAAAACATGTTCCTTTCATGTAAGTTGCCCTCTTCCTTACAGGGTGGGTAGTTCGCATGGGTTAATTTAGCTGTAATTTGTGCTTAGGGATTTTTTTTCCAGATCATCGATTCATCACAACATTGGAATGGCATATGTAAGTTATTTTGGAATTAATTTATGTGCTTAGGGTTACAAATTGTTTTAAAGATCTCACTAGCAATGCTCCATCTTACTGTTCTTCTTTCATGGTAACTTTCCTTCCAGTATGCCCTTTGACATTTCTGATAGGGAGCTGGTAATTCTATGTGAAGCACCATATTCATTGAAATGCTGTTTGAGAAATTATAAACAAGTAAGGAGATGAAAAAGAATGGTCATATAAAGCGTGTTATTGTGGTTTATGCAATTTCATGATATGTGACACTGATAATTATTTGTTGGAGTGTGGGGGTGGATTGTAGCATTCTACATTTTGTTTTTTGCTTTCTGTTTCAACTTCTCATATTTCTGGTCCATTCTGGATTTTCACCTTAGTTCGATTTTTCTCCTGCAATACCATCAATTAATGGTATTCTGGTTGAATGAAGGTGAATTTTACTTGATTAGCCTCTTTTGCGTGGTTTCTGTTGCAGCTATCAACATGATGTTGTTAAGAATTTTTTTCCTTAAAAGTGTCTAAGTTTCATGGGCCTTATCTGTGTTTTTGGCATAATAAGTCTGGGAAGAAGTAGGGACTGTTTACTATTTACAATTCCCTCTTCTTTTTTTTCTTTTTTAATGCATATTGTGTTTGCGAAATGATCTTGTAAGTTGTAACCTTGTGTGTTAACTAATTCTCATTTTTATTCTGCTTTTGCAGAGACCGCAACTCGTCAAAGGAAATATGCAACTGTTTTCTGTGGATCAGCAGCGCAGTCAAGCACTTGAAGCACATGCTGCTGCGTTTGCATCGTTCAAAGTGAGTCTGTTTCCTTAACCTTGTCTTGCATGAGTAATTAATTCTCTTGCAATCGTGAGTGTGATATTATCTTTTGGTACATTGCTACAGGTTCCGGGGAATGAGAATCCTTCTGTTCTCATTTCTTTTGCAACAAAGTCCATTAATGCTGGACAGATTACGTCAAAGTTGCATGTTATTGAGCTTGGTGCCCAACCAGGTTCATACTTTCTTGCCCTTTCATTGTGTTTTTCCCTTTTGTTATTTTTATATTCTTATGGACGTCATTTTTTCTGTCCACATTTTTTTTTCAT
Organism: Rhododendron simsii; assembly: GCA_014282245.1. NCBI lineage: Eukaryota > Viridiplantae > Streptophyta > Magnoliopsida > Ericales > Ericaceae > Rhododendron > Rhododendron simsii. The sequence goes on from CM024955.1 coordinate 25,593,624, forward strand.
TTATGTGAAAGTAATCTATCCTATATTCTTATGAATGGTGATGTATCAATTCTAAACACCCAAGGGTTCTGGAGGAGACATAGTATGCAGTTTTAATATAGTTAGCTGAAATGTGAATGGTTGAATAGGGTCTGTGGCACTGAGTTAATTGCTTTTGTTTGTTGAGATTCCCACAAAGCTGTCATTTTAGTTCTGTTTTGATGTGAAGGATTAAACATTTTGTAGATTTACTTTTTTGGGGAATCAAAAGAAAATAAAAGATGATTGTTCAGTGCCTAAATATATACTACCTATGTCCCATCTTGTTGCTCTGGATTCTATTTTGGGATGTCTCAAATTATTTGCTCTCTTTGAAAAGTTAAATTTCATAGAAAAAAGTATGTAAATTTCCACGAACTTACTCTCATCTCATATATGATTAAAAGTAATTTTAGAGTTAGAAATTAAGGGATAATGCTGGAAATCTTATTCAACTTTTAAGGAGATGTGCATCTTGCTATTCTTCTTTCATGGTAACTTTCTAAGGGATAATGCTAGAAATTGAGGTACTTGTCAGGTTACGGAGTTGAATGATCGGTATGCTGGTTTATTATTGTTTGGAATTCGCTGAAGAATGAGAATAATGTATTATGTCACATACTCACATATTGGGCAAAAGTCTTGAGGGATGAGCTGGGGTACGGTAGAAGATAGGCTCAACATTGAAGTGCCATACACGGAAAAAAATTTGTGTCGCGATTTATGTTGTTTGGTTTGTTTGAATATTCAGTTTAGGAGATTTTATGCTTGGGAAGTTAGAGTTGGGCTGAATTTTTTTTTAATATTCCTTCATCAAACAAATTAATTTCAACTCTTGGAACCATTGTGGTTCTCGTGCTTGGAATTAGAAAATTTTATCCTCTTAAAAATATGTATGCATTTCTTTGCAGGAAAACCATCTTTCTCAAAGAAGCAGGCAGATCTTTTCTTTCCTCCAGATTTTGCGGATGACTTTCCGGTTGCCATGCAGGTGCTTCTTCTTTCGAGGTTCCCCATATTGTGTGGGGCATTGCAGTTTCACATAACGGTTTTTGCATTTTGGCAGATATCCCACAAGTATAGTTTGATCTATGTGATCACCAAGCTGGGACTTCTTTTCGTCTATGACCTGGAAACAGCTACTGCAGTATACAGAAATAGGATAAGTCCAGATCCCATTTTTCTCACAGCTGAAGCTTCTTCAGTTGGAGGTTTCTACGCCATCAATAGGCGAGGCCAGGTGTTACTTGCAACTGTGAATGAAGCAACAATTGTGCCTTTTGTCAGCGGCCAAGTATGTTTCCCAAGTCTTTTAACTTTTTATCTATTAGACATCCAACTCTTGCTTATTGATTTTATCTGGTTATTCATACAGTTGAACAATCTGGAACTTGCTGTCAATCTTGCCAAAAGAGGAAATCTACCTGGTGCAGAGAATTTGGTAAATTGATTCATCCTATCGCAGAGAAGCTTCTTTCGCTCGATTGTCATTGTCAGTTATACGTATCATTCTTCAAGTGAAAACTTACCCACCTTTATTTCGGCAATATCTCAGGTTGTTCAGCGTTTCCAAGAATTGTTTGCTCAAACAAAGTACAAGGAGGCTGCTGAGCTTGCTGCTGAATCTCCACAAGGGATCCTTCGTACTCCTGATACAGTTGCCAAGTTTCAGGTATTATTCTGTTTGGATAGATGTCGATCTGTACAGAAACTACTGCAACATCTTTTATTTGTATTTGTGGAAAATTTAGATTGCTTTTTTCTTAAATCACGTGATAAGAAATGCAGAAACTGTTTGTTGGCTCATTGAAGTTGCTAAATTTTGAATGCTTGCGTTTTCACTTTTAAATGTTGCAATGCGAGAAGTAAGTCATGAAGCATGTTAGTTTTTGTATTGCCAATACCCTAAACATTCTCCTGGCTTGCATGCTATAAGTTGTCTTCTGAAGTAATAATAACATTCTTCCCTCCCCTTGAAACTCTGCCCTGCAGCTTGTTGGTATCAGATAACTAATACTGACATGAAATTCTCTCTAACCACCGGGATTTTGAATAAGGTATCCTGGTCTGCTAATTCAAGAGTGTACTGTTACATTTGACTTTGAAGACGTAAACTCCTGGATTCTTCTGGCTTATGAGAGGGATTATAGCCTACAGAATAAAAGTTAAGAGTTTCTTGATTTTGGGGTGATGGGTGGGTGTAAAAGAGCTTGAATCTTCAGACGTTAGATTTGTTTTGTTGTCTAGTGTGAGTTTTAGTCTTATTCTATTTACGTTCTCCTTTTTATTTTCTCATGCATTAAGCCTATACACCTTTTAGAAGTTGATAAAGACATCTAGTTGAGATGGCTGAAATCATCTCCGATGCTTAACACATGGCTTGGAATGGAGAGAGAGGTCGAATCGGGGTAAAATAATATTACACGTGCTAATGGGCGTATGTTTCTAATGTTTTTGCTTAAAGGTAAAACCAAGTAATTTCCTTGTTTGGCCTACTTGCAGAGTGTTCCTGTACAAGCTGGGCAAACACCACCGTTGTTGCAGTACTTTGGTACTCTCTTAACTAGAGGGAAGCTTAATGCATTTGAGTCGCTGGAGTTATCACGCCTTGTTGTGAATCAGAACAAAAAGAACCTTTTGGAGAATTGGTTGGCTGAAGACAAGCTGGAATGTAGTGAAGAGCTTGGAGACCTTGTCAAGGTTCTTTTTGTTTTGACTATGGAAGTTATATAGTGATTTGTAGTGTACCCACAGCTGTTATGCTGACAAAAATTGTTACATCTTTGTGATGCCTATGACAACATTATATTGTAGACTGTGGACAATGACCTCGCATTGAAGATATATATAAAAGCCAGAGCAACTCCCAAAGTCGTTGCAGCTTTTGCTGAGCGGAGGGAGTTTGACAAAATTCTGATATACTCCAAGCAGGTGAGTGCTACGTATATGTTACTTGGTATGCCAACATATTGTCTTCAGATATCTCTTGTATCACCTATGCCGGGAATTTTGGGGCATAGAGGGATTGTGACCTTTTCTTGTGTTTCTTTGTGTTATTTTTTCTGCCTTGCTAGTCAACAGGATAGTGTTATAGTCAATTCTTATGAACTTTCTTCTAACAGAATTGGCTTATCTTTTGTGGATGTTTTTATGTTGCTGTAGGTTGGATATACACCTGATTATTTGTTCCTCCTGCAAACAATTCTCCGATCAGATCCGCAGGTAATGCATGCAAAGTTAGGAATATATGATCGTCATACGTTTTTGTTACATTTTCAATATATCAGAGAAAGTCCAGACATTTTCTTTACTTTTGGTAAGCAGTCAAAGTCTATTTTTTGTTGATCACACCACAAATAGTGTCCTATTGTGTTGAATCTTAATTTTTCGTGTTGCTTATAAACTATGGCGTGTCATTTATTTGATCTTAAGTGATGTTACTTATCAACACATTAAGAACTGAGTCATTTTCGAGTTACAAGAAATGTGATCTTTTTCTTTTGATCGTGTTGGAATTTCTGTGCAACCACATAAATATCCTGTGGCATAAAATGGTATCTAGATGTTGGATTAATTAACTGACTATCATTGGTTGCAGGGAGCTGTTAATTTTGCGTTAATGATGTCTCAAATGGAGGGAGGTTGTCCAGTTGATTACAACACAATAACAGATCTCTTTCTTCAGGTCTGTTTTTCTTTGAATGTGCTTCCATTTCCATTTTGAATATTGAAATGATGTCAGGCTAATTTGTTTTTGAAGGTGAGTTGTTTCTGCTGAAAATTATGGTATTTTTGCTTTCCTGGTTTTGATTGTTGCCTTCTAAGGTGTAAAATGCTGTCTGTAATTTTTTTGTGTGCGCTAAAATTGCTGCTTGCAATACGTTTTCTGTTTATTTTGTAGAGGAATTTGATCCGGGAGGCAACCGCATTTTTGTTGGATGTTCTGAAGCCCAATTTGCCAGAACATGCTTTCCTTCAGACAAAGGTTACTTTTCTTCATCTATGAACATCGAACATCTGCTTTTTTTGTTGCTCCAGTTTCCAACTTTATAATTTCTCCTATTTACACAGGTGTTGGAAATCAACCTTGTTACATTCCCCAATGTGGCGGATGCTATTTTAGCAAATGGGATGTTTAGTCATTATGATCGTCCTCGTATTGGTCAACTTTGTGAGAAAGCTGGTCTTTATGTGCGGGCTCTTCAGGTAAGATGACTTCAAAAAGTTCATAGTCTTATAATGGAGCCAAAATTTTCCTTATTTTATAACTCTTTGCCACCTTTGCAGCACTACTCTGAACTGCCGGATATTAAACGTGTGATTGTGAATACTCACGCAATTGAGCCACAGGTATATGTTCTCCAATGCTCTTGACCTTTTGATTGTGTGGAATTACACGACTTGTACTGATTGATTAGGTCTTTCGCAGTCTCTTGTGGAGTTCTTTGGGACTCTTTCTCGGGAGTGGGCTCTGGAGTGCATGAAGGACCTTCTTTTGGTGAATCTAAGAGGCAACCTTCAGATTATTGTGCAGGTACCATGACTGGCTCATTGTATGTGAATGACATTTATTATTTTTGAGCAAACTAACCTGAGAATCTACAGGTTGCCAAGGAATATTCAGAACAGTTGGGAGTTGATGCATGCATAAAACTTTTTGAGCAATTCAAGTCATATGAAGGGTTGTACTTCTTCCTGGGGTCATATTTGAGCTCGAGGTAATATTTTTGGAAAAGGAAGTTTTATTTGTGGGGGGGATGAATTCAGTTTCAGCAGTTTGTCAACAATAGGGTCTGTTTTCCATTCCCTTGTTAATTTTTATTGTTTTTTCTATTCTGGTACAGTGAGGATCCGGACATCCACTTTAAGTATATTGAGGCAGCTGCCAAGACTGGACAAATCAAGGAGGTTGAACGTGTGACTAGAGAATCAAACTTCTACGACGCTGAGAAGACAAAGAACTTCTTGATGGAAGCCAAGCTTCCTGATGCACGACCACTTATAAATGTGTGTGATCGTTTTGGATTTGTTCCAGATCTCACCCACTACCTTTATTCAAATAACATGCTCCGCTACATTGAAGGATATGTTCAAAAGGTACGATTTCTGTGAGGATGTTGGATCACCTCGTTCTCACTTCAAAAGAAGATTCTGCTGCTAAACTCATCTTGTTTTTTGGTGTTTAGGTAAACCCAGGAAATGCTCCTTTAGTTGTAGGGCAGCTTTTGGATGATGAGTGTCCTGAGGATTTTATAAAAGGCCTGATTCTATCTGTCCGTTCGCTGCTTCCAGTTGAGCCACTGGTTGAGGAGTGCGAGAAAAGGTCGTTTCTCAGTGTGTGTTACACCCTTATTTTCTCGTCTTGGTGCCTTAGATGCTCATAACTAATTTGCATTTCAGGAATCGACTACGATTACTAACTCAGTTCTTAGAGCATCTTGTGAGCGAGGGAAGCCAAGATGTACATGTCCACAATGCCCTGGGTAAAATCATAATAGACAGCAACAATAATCCAGAGCACTTTCTCACCACCAATCCTTATTATGATTCACGCGTTGTGGGAAAATATTGTGAGAAGCGTGATCCCACCCTCGCCGTTGTTGCTTACCGCAGGGGGCAATGTGATGATGAACTTATCAATGTAACCAATAAGAACTCATTGTTTAAATTACAAGCCAGGTTAGTGACTTAATGCTTTAGTTTTTGTAATTTAAATTGATGGTTTTGATCAATGTGCAGAGGTTTATATACCCTTGTGTTGTATGTCAGGTATGTGGTTGAAAGGATGGATGGTGATTTGTGGGAGAAAGTTCTAACCCCTGAGAACGAATTTAGAAGACAGCTCATTGATCAAGTTGTTTCAACTGCTTTGCCTGAAAGCAAGAGCCCAGAACAAGTTTCTGCAGCTGTTAAAGCTTTCATGACTGCTGATCTTCCTCATGAGTTAATTGAGCTTCTGGAAAAGATTGTGCTGCAAAACTCCGCATTCAGTGGAAACTTTAATCTGCAAAACTTGCTCATTTTGACAGCCATTAAGGCTGATCCGTCTCGAGTTATGGATTACATTAATAGACTGGATAACTTTGACGGGCCTGCTGTTGGTGAAGTTGCAGTTGAAGCCCAATTGTATGAAGAAGCTTTTGCAATCTTCAAGAAATTTAATTTGAATGTCCAGGCAGTTAATGTCTTACTGGATAACATAAGAAGCATTGATCGGGCTGTTGAATTTGCATTCCGAGTTGAAGAAGATGCTGTTTGGAGTCAGGTGGCCAAGGCTCAACTCAGGGAGGGATTAGTGAGTGAGGCAATTGAGTCATTTATTCGTGCAGATGATGCTACTCAATTCCTAGAGGTTATTCATGCTGCTGAGGATGCGGATGTTTACCACGACTTGGTAAAGTACCTTCTAATGGTTAGAGAGAAGGCAAAGGAACCCAAGGTGGACAGTGAGCTCATATATGCATATGCAAAGATTGATAGGCTAGGTGAGATTGAGGAATTTATTCTCATGCCTAATGTCGCTAATCTTCCAACTGTTGGTGATCGCTTGTATGATGAGGCGCTGTATGAGGCTGCAAAGATAATATTTGCTTTTACTTCTAACTGGGCCAAGTTGGCTTGCACACTCGTGAAGCTTAGGCAGTTCCAAGGAGCTGTTGATGCTGCACGGAAAGCGAATAGCTCAAAGACATGGAAGGAAGTTTGCTTTGCTTGTGTTGATGCCGAGGAGTTCCGCTTAGCTCAAATATGCGGTCTCAACATTATCATACAGGTTGATATCTTGTTTTCTTTGGTTTATCTAGTTAAAAATGTGGAGGTTTTATAGCTATTATAGCTATTAATTTGGATAATGTCTTAGTTTTGATTTCTTGTTTTCAGAGATTCTACTCTCATGTTGTAGGCATGCTGCCATTTGTAATATACTGCTCTTGGTGCAGGCTTCATGCCTAAAATTGTTGTTGCTTTATGTTGCTCAGAATAGAAATCTTGAAGATTTTCGTTGGTATATTAATATTTTTGTTTTGCTATGAATTTGCAGGTAGATGACTTGGAGGAGGTTAGTGAATATTATCAGAACAGAGGATGCTTTAACGAGCTAATATCCCTTATGGAGAGTGGATTGGGATTGGAACGTGCTCATATGGGCATCTTTACAGAGTTGGGTGTCCTCTATGCTAGATATCGATATGAGAAGCTTATGGAACACATCAAATTGTTTTCAACTCGTCTCAACATTCCCAAGCTCATTCGAGCTTGTGATGAACAGCAGCACTGGAAGGAACTCACGTACTTGTACATTCAGTATGATGAGTTTGATAATGCTGCAACTACCATCATGAATCACTCTCCAGAAGCTTGGGACCACATGCAGTTCAAAGATGTTGCAGTCAAAGTTGCTAACGTGGAGCTGTATTACAAAGCTGTTCACTTCTACTTGGAAGAGCATCCTGATCTTATAAATGATATGCTTAATGTGCTCGCACTTCGCGTGGATCATACACGTGTGGTTGACATAATGCGAAAGGTTTGCAGTTCTCCTGGAATGCTTCTTACATTATTGCTACGAAGTTTTTCATCGCTTGGAAATCTCTTTGGAAGCTACTGGTCACTTTTGGTAACCTACGTTTCTCTCGTTTTTTGTTTCAGGCTGGTCACCTGCTTCTTGTGAAGCCATACATGGTTGCAGTTCAGAGCAATAATGTGACTGCAGTGAATGAAGCTTTGAATGAAATTTATGTGGAGGAGGAAGATTATGACAGATTACGTGAATCTATTGATTTGCATGATAGCTTTGATCAGATTGGACTTGCCCAGAAGGTAGTTGTAACATGTAATTATATTTTGCACTTGTTCTTATTAGTGGAGTTCGATTTCACAAACCTCCTTGGCATTCGTTTGAGCAGATTGAGAAACACGAGCTTCTAGAGATGAGGCGTGTTGCTGCGTATATCTACAAAAAGGCAGGTAGATGGAAGCAATCAATTGCCTTGTCAAAGAAAGATAATCTTTACAAAGATGCCATGGAGACTGCCTCACAATCAGGAGACCGCGACCTTGCAGAGGAGTTGCTTGTTTACTTCATTGACCAGGTTTCAACCACTAACTGAAATGCATGCTTTCCATTCGCTTTTAAGTCCCTACTATATCAGTACAATAACATGCAGTTGCAGTTAAACTTCAACTTTGTGGAACCGACTTCCTTTTATTAGGGTGGCATGGGAGGCCATTTTTAAGAGAAGAAACTTAAGAATTCACTAGATTGACATGTTCCATGATCAATATTAGTTGTTTGTGTTGTGCACTTTTTTTCTTCTTTTTTTGCAAGGTTAATGGTTTTGGTTGTGAACTAGTTTTCTCACCTCGTGGGGGAAGGAAAGTAGAGAAGATGGAAAGGCCTAACCTTTCCCCATCTAATGTGTCACTGACAATTGAAGCAGAAGTCCATAACTAAGTGTAATGAAAGATGGAATATTGTTTCCGTTATTATATAATTATGTTATATTGAACTGCATAGAGTTGACCAACTTGATTTGTAGTCACTAAATTCATGGATACTTCATGTCAGCGTGGAAAACTTTAAGTTTCCTTGAGTGGCACTTTGTTTATTCTTCCACATTTTTCCTGATTAAAATCTAACTTCTTGATGAAAATCTTTTGTTGGTTAGGCAAGCTTGAATGTTTAAGTTAACTACTGCCATTCCCCACCATCTCTAAATAGAATGATTTTGTTATTCCACCTTTTCATATCTTTCAGCTTCGAGTACTCTCTCTCTCGGGTGGGGGGGGGGGGGGGGGGTTTGCTAGCATGCAACTTTTCAGTTAAGATGGGTACGCCTTTTTGAGTTGTAGTTGCTGATGTTAATGTTCTTTTTGCAGGGAAAGAAGGAATGCTTTGCATCATGCCTCTTCGTTTGCTATGATTTGATACGCCCAGATGTGGCTCTTGAACTTGCCTGGACAAACAACATGATTGACTTTGCCATCCCATACTTGTTACAGGTAATTTGTTTGTTCCTTGTGTAGTCAATGTCCATGAAAGGGGCTAAAACCCAAAACTGTCATTCTAGTTTCTTTTTGTTTTTAAGGCGATATGTCAAACCATTGAAGCCCGAACTCTGTTACTGAATCACGTGATACAATCAATACCATTTTGCATATTTGAAACTTCCTTCTAAGTATAACCTCTCTCTGTCACTTGCAGTTTATCCGGGAGTACACGGGTAAGGTTGATGAACTCATTAAGGACAAACTAGAAGCTCTCAGTGAAGTCAAGGCTAAAGAGAAGGAAGAGAAGGATATAATGGCACAACAGGTTTTTGCTTTGAATACCTTTTCTAACTGGATGCAGTCATTGGACATCAATATCACTAAATAGTAAACAGCTAATGGATGGTTTGTGCAATTTTTTCCTGCAGAATATGTATGCTCAGTTGCTTCCTCTTGCCCTACCTGCACCTCCCATGCCCGGCATGGGTATGGGCGGCGGTTTTGCTCCACCACCACCCACCGTGGGGGGAATGGGTATGCCACCAATGCCACCATTTGGTATGCCACCAATGGGCTCCTACTGATTTTGTGGGTGACACAGTAGATTATTAACTGACGACGGGTAATCCAATCATGTGGAGGGGGAAGCTAGCAGTTTGGGTTTTCGGTTGTCCATGGTTCCATGTTTTGCACCGTTGTGCTTTTCCCCCAATTTGTTGTTGTTGAAAGCAGCTTCAAGGCATTGAAGTTCGGTCTAGTTTGGATATAATTTGAGTTCTGTTTGTAGTTCATGAGGTTTGGGTAGATATATTCCTTTTGTAATACTTTTTTTTTTTTTTCGGGGTAGGAGGTATTTTTTGGCAGCTGGCAAGCAGCAAGCTGAAGATTCTTCGTATTGTACTAAAATGGTCGACCGAACGCAATTTGGGACAATTTTAACAAATTTGCAAGGGTTGACAAGACTGGTTACTGTTTCTTTTTTCCGGTGTTAATTAGCAACCTTTCCAATGAATATCTCGTTTTGTTTATTTCCCTTCTGCCGGAGTCCCTTGTACCTTTTTTTTTTTCCTTCTCTTAATGGCCTATCCTTCCTATCGTCCCATTAAGTGGCATTTTTAGTTTGTTTGATTTTTTGATTGAGCCAGGGTTTACAGACTTCAGCCCATATTGCTGTATAATCTATCCCAGATTTTGACTTGTAGTTGTCCTTGCTCATTAGGGCGTCAAGTCATTCCTAAATTACTTTGTGGTTATCTAGTCTAGTGTTAAAAAGTTCATTAGATATTTACAAGTGAAAAAGTTCATAATCAGGCTATCAGCAATCAGCTAAACAAGTGAAATTTGATTATTATTATTTTTCCATGTTATAGACCTTGTCAATGTTTCAAGCCGTCTTAATTCAGCTTGTCAAGAGATGTTCTCACAGTATTTTTTAAAGGTTTGAAGAAGCTACTTTTGATTGGATTGGGGGATGGCGATGTGTACATTTGGACCGTCCGTCTCGGTTATCAATGATCCGGATTATTGAGACAGAAGGATGGTTGAGATTACGCACAGACCGGACAATCCGGACCGTTGATTGCCAAGACAGACGGTCCGAATGTAAACAACACCATCAAGTTATGGTGATTAGATAAAAGCATATTCTTGGATGCACTTTAAGCAAAAGTACTTGTAGTAGAATGGTAGTAACAACTTTCCTTGGCTCAACCACTGAGCTCAATGGTCGGCGTTGAGGGCTTTCTTTTGAGTTTTGTGGGGTGTTTTGTTTTTATTTTTTATGTTGAGCTCTCGTATGTTTGTTTGGTTATGTTAGGTCTTTGTCCTTGTTTTCGCCAGGAAGTGTCATGCTGTTTGCCTTGTGCTTTATGGAACTTGTCTATGGATCGTATGGGTTGTAAACCATAAACGATAGATGTACCATTTTTATTGGATATATATATGGCAAGTTTGTGTTTGATCCAAAAAAAAAAAATTGCTGAGCTCAATGGACAGTATGGAAGACCGCCCGTGATAGTATTTTATGTTGCATTTTGCGTTGTCAATTCTTTATTTTGGATTATGGCTAGGACAAATTTTGAAGTTGGTGCAATGTTTGGTGATATATGGAGAATGGATTTTACAAAGTAGTGTTTGAGGATATAACAATAGATTGTGGGTTGCTATTTTACCATGTTGCCCTTGATAGTATTCATTAATAAGATACGAGTATGAGTGTCTACTCTTTCTATCAATGAACCGTTTTAGCCATAAATATTTTTAAAAATTATTAGATCAAAATTTTCCAGTGGTCCTTTGACCTAACCATTATGCTGCCATATTTTGTAAAGTACTTAAGAGACAATACGTAAGATAACAAGTGTATCTGTCATGATTTGCGCAAAGTGACATCATATGATGTAAAGGAGATAAGCAATTGAATTGTAAATGTTCAAAATAAAATTATTACATAGTAAAATATAAATTACCCCCCAAACCGAAACTATTTACATTTTGTTCTTGTTACTATTAGTGGAGTCCGATTTCACAAACCTCCTTGGCATTCGTTTGAGCAGATTGAGAAACACGAGCTTCAAGAGGTGAGGTGTGTTGCTGCGTATATCCATAGCAAGTATCCAAAAAGAGAATTGGTTGACTTTTGAAGGATGGCTCCTCCATCGCTATGTTTCAGGTGCATTGTCAAAAATACTCATGCAGAGAATGTTGTTTGGTTTTGATTGTGGAGGGATATTATCATCATTTCAACAACCATTTATGGTATTTTGTACTTTTTCCTTGCTCAAGAAGCCAAAGCCCCATCTCCTGAACCAACCATTGAATTTGATTCGGATACTGAATCTAACTCTATGCCAATTCCTCATGTTTTCATGATGAACTCTGAAAACCCAGAACATTTTCCAGAGGAACGTGTCGAAGACCATTTTCTTTCTTTTCTACCTACTCTTGTACTTTTTCCTTGCCCTCATACATTTTCCTTTCATTACGAAGCAAATAGTATCAGTAAACTTGATTGTACTGGTTGCTTGTGCACCAAGAATAGAGAACACAAGTCATACATAAAGCTTTGTTCTTTCGCTTCTCTTTTCTCTGGCCCCGTTTTGCTGCTTTTCTCTCTTGGACTGGTTTTGAGGCTTGTTTAGTGGTTGGTCTTTCTCTCGATCTGGACTGCTTTTTCTCTTTTCTGAGTTCTCGACCTCTTAGATCGCTTGTCAATGGTGCTCAAAATCTAGCGGCAGTGTTTTAATTTGGATTTTTTTTGTTGTTCTCAACTGAGTTATCAAAGCTATTATTTGGTTTAATTGTTTAAACGACAGGAACAATTGACAAGTGACGATACAGTAGCTGCTTGTGGTATGTTATATATGGAATTCACTTTTCTATATCTTCCGATATGGAATCTCACAATCTCCCCCACTTGGACCACAACGTCCCCATTGTGCCCCAAAGTCCATCACTTCACTCACCAAGCGATGTAGGACAAGTCTCCTCTTAAGCATGACAAGCAGCTCAAGCTCGTCTCATGTGGAAACCGCCCTAGTACACGATAAGCACCTCAAGCTCCTCACTTGTCCGGTCCACCCAAGCACGTCTCATCGCGGGACCCGCCCTACACTTCCGGTTAGTGCAAACTCTGATACTACCTGTAACGACTCACGTCACCTAACCTGCTTTAACTCTTAGCCTAACCAAACGGCTCAAAAGGTTAATCTCAAGTTATACAGTAGTTGCTCGTGGTACGTTATATATGGAATTCACTTTTCCATATCTTCCGATGTGGGATCTCACATTGTACATAATATGTGCCATGGCAGATGAACAGAAGAATTCAGCAGGTTAGCTGGCGCAGGTCGTTACAAACAAACTCACCCACCCCATCTTGAAAGATGGGGTTGAACTTCTAGACAAATGGCTCGTGTTTTTCATTCTAGCTCTGGCCCCTTCACGCTCTTTTGGGCCAGAGTCCTGTCAAGGAATGACCTCGATATCCCATTGGTTTTCCTAGAGCTCGGTGGTTAACTTCAGCTAGGAGGCCCCAACACGAACGGGAGGCCCAATGTAAGGACGCCGAGGACGAAGCCAAGATGGGAGCCAAGGCAGTTCAACGGGTGACATTGTGCATAGCGGCATAAGAAAGTGTTGGGATTCCACCCAAGTGGAGTGGTGTGCGCGAAGCACAGGATCACTCCCCACCTTATTTTCGTACGAGCATTAGGGTTTCCTTGTCTATGTGTATATGCATGCATAGAGCGTAGGAAAGGTGTGACATAATGTGAGGGAGAGGGTGAGGCAAGCGTGGGGGGACCTGTGGCCTCCCGGAGAGGGACCGGCATGTGATTTTCGGAGAGTTTTTTCATTTTTGTGTATACGTGGTGTGAATATATATACAGGGGGAGTTTTTTCTCCGAAATTACTGCGTGAGTTTGCGTGCGTGATGTCCCTCCGGGCCTAACAAAAAGGATGTCGATGGCGGCAATTCCGCAATGGTGATCAAGCTGGGGACAAGAAAGAGGCGGAGGCCTGAAGATGTGCCGCCGCTACGTCATCGGGCCCAGACCAACCAGACGACCAATGAGAAAAGTGGGCCAACATCGACGGTGAAGAAATCGCCGTTTCGATAATAGTTCTGTATAAGCCTAACCGAGCTTGGGGTGAAGTTGTTGTAGAAGACATGTGCAAAATCTTCCACACATAGTTGCCTCTGATGGTGTCCGGTACTCTTTGCATGTAATTGCTTCCTTAGTTGTTGTAGAAGACATGTGCAAAATCTTTCACACATAGTTGGCTCTGATGGTGTCCTCTACTCTTGCATGTAAATTGCTTCCTTAGGTGTCAAATTGTCAATAGTCATAAATCAAACAGATACTTCTTTAGTCTTGGTACTTTGTTGGAAATATTAGTTTTGATATGAAGGTCCTTTCATGTGTCTCTTGTACAAATTCATACTTTCCATTCCCCAATAATGTTGCAAAAATGTAAAAGTAGAAGGTATTATTACAAATTAACAGAAACGCAGTGCTGTCGTTGACCATCAATCGTGTCACTCAAGGTTTGGACTTTTTGTGAATAGTTGATTTCGTATTGAACTTGGTGAAGTAGTTATGTAGTACTAGCTAACATGATTTATATGCCACTCAAACTTCTATGACGCTGAGAAGACAAAGAACTTCAAGAAGGAAGCCAAGCTTTCTGATGCACAGCCGCTTGTAAATGTGTGTGATTGTTTTGGGTTTATTTCAGATCTCACCCGCTACCTTTATTCAAACGATATGCTCTGCTACATTGAAGGTTATATTAAAAAAAAATGGAAAAAATTATTGTTTTGAAAAGTGTTACTCTACATTTTTGTAAACTTGTTTTTCTTCTTCGTTTGATTGTTTTGTTCGTTTTTTTTTAAATTTTTGTTAAATTCACGTGATATTTTTTGAATTAATCATCCATCTCATTGAGAGGAGTCTAAAAAGTACGAAATTATGACCGAAAGCAAACAAAAGTGCGCTAAAGACAACAAAAAGTAATCAAACAACTATCTTATTTGTGTCTAAAGTGTCATATTTATTTAAATTTTTTTGACATCAGTTTATATTTTTATACTTTTCCGATTCGTCTCGCAAATACTAATAGTTAACCGAAAAAATTATGATGAGAAGCTCAACAAAAAGTTTCAAAAAATAAAAAATACTGAAATAAATTTCAAAGTCATAAATTTACGAGAACGCGGCCGTACAAGATATGAGGGCTAAGAGCATCTACACTCCTTACTCAAACTTGAACTCCAACTCAAATTTGAGTAAAAATCACCCAAAACACCACTCCACCCCTTACTCAAACTCATACCAAATTTGAGTCTTACTCAAATTTCTCCCCAAATTTGGTTTGAACCAAATTCTTACTCTAATTTTGAAGACTATTTTCTTCCCCTCAAATATACAACTATACCATTAATGAAACCTTTACTCAAATTTATGCCTAAATTTACATTTGCCCATTGGATTGCTTCATACCAAATCAAGTTTTTTTTACTCAATTTTGAGTAAAAAATTGAGTAAGAAGTAAAGATGCTCTAAGGCGTAGAACAATTTACAGTACCAGCAAAGAAAATAGAAACATGGGCTCCTATGAGAAATTCTCTCAAACCTTCAAAACAGGAGAGAACAAGTGAGCCATGAACAAGTTCTTTACAAAAGCAATTAATTGCGAACGTTCAAAAATGTTTTCAATGATCCAAATTCTAATGACAATTTTGAACGATTGCAATCGGCTCTGTAAATAACTATTCACGGGTCCGTGTTAAAAAAAGATTTTCTCTCTTTAAAAATAACTTCACCAGAAAAAAAGAGAGGAAACGAGTCCCCCGAATTGAAATTTCAGAAGCACATGACTTCGGCTTCAATGTTGTGGAGAATACTGATCTGGGCTCTGATATCCGCGGTCTTCGCCCGAATTCTCAAGTTACTCTCCGTAGCGGTGATCGGAGGTCGGAGAAACAGAAAGAGGGCCGTAGGCTTCTTCCACCCCTACACCAACGACGGCGGCGGCGGAGAGCGAGTCCTCTGGTGCGCCGTCAAGGCCATCCAAGAGGAGCAGCCCGATCTCGACTGCATCGTCTACACCGGCGATCACGATGCCTCGCCCGACTCTCTTGTGGCTCGAGCCGTCGATCGATTCGGTGTCAAATTGCTTTACCCTCCCAAGGTGATTCTCACGCATCAGTTTCTGTTATTTATAGAGCCTGTAGGTTCAGTTATGTGTTTATGTGATCGTAAACATAAGACAGTAGATGTGTAATTTTGCTGTTCGTGAATGTGCGTGTTCTTCTATCTTTGAATAATAGAGAACTTTCGTGATTGGTTTCTCACGTGGATAGTCTTAAATTCTTGTCATTGTACTTAAATATGGTTACTGGATGGGCGGCTGCACTAGGCTTTCACAGGGTTCAAGCGAAACCTCCGGGGTCCAAAATGCACTAAAAAATTGGTATTTGTTACTTAATTTGTTATTTCTTTCATATTGTCTGCACTGGAATCTGGATCATTTGAAACAACCAGATTATATGAAAATTTACTAAAATTTATAAGTAGATCATATACCTCAACAAAACATAATGATCTATGCCAGAAAAGTTTTACCCAAAATTTTTATTTTATTTTTTTGTATATAGTGTTTTGTATGCAAAATAGTTTGTCATACATTTTTGTCACCGCTAACCTGCCCCTGACCAGAGTTTGTGAAGAGGAAATTTTTTTTTTGGTAGCTAGTTCTAGAAGATATGCTATTTTATCCTTTCCGTATCTATATTCACTAATTAAAAGGGGGGAATAGTTTCAGTTATTGCAAAATCAGCATTTGGAAGGCAACTTTTGGGAACAGTTGAAAGAACATGCCACCGTGGATTAGAATTACCAAGGCTTTTCCTAGTAACAAAAGGTAGCGAGACTATTTGGGTGATGAGATTGGTAAATGGTTGAAGTCTTAAAGGAGATAAGTACCTCGAAGCCAACTTATGCATGCTTGCCAAAAGAGAGGGGGATACATTGTCAATATGTGAAAATCATTGTTCTAAAAGTCGCTCGGCGCTAGTCGGGCGGTCGGCCACCTTCAAGTGATTAATCAAATTAATCGGTGCATATTAATTAGTTATTGGTGATTAATCGTTACTCGGACCTAATCAGATAGGCCCCGACAGCTATTAATCAGTGATTAATCGCTGATTAATTCCTTGTTTTAGAACACTGGTGAAAATACTATAGCCTAGTTATGTTTTCCCGAGATACAAAACGAATTTTTTTATCATAGTACCTATGCAAATGCGTGTGTATACTGGTCTTTAGTTGCCTTGTACAACAACATTTGTTTTTTCCAACTTACCGACCTCATTTCCTCCAGTATCATGTTATTCCTCATTGATTTTGTATGGTTTTGAACAACATGCAAGAAAAATTTTTTCTTATGTTTTGAATTTTGCATTCAATGAGACTGTTTCGTGAGTTTCATAATATAGTATCGACAGGTTGGTTACTTGAGATTTGGTTTTGACACTTCATTTGCTTGATTTTTGCTCTCTGTGCAAGGTGGTGCACTTATACAAAAGGAAGTGGATTGAAGAAACAACTTATCCTCGCTTCACTATGATCGGTCAAAGCATGGGATCAGTTTATCTCTCCTGGGAAGCTTTGAGCAAGTTTACCCCTCTGTATTATTTCGACACTAGTGGATATGCTTTCACGTATCCAGTTGCCCGGATGTTTGGATGCAAAGTTATTTGCTACACACATTACCCAACAATCAGCTTAGACATGTTATCTCGTGTGCATGGGAGGAGTTCAACATATAATAATGATGCCCTAATTGCTCGGAGGTTTGTATTATATGAGCTGTAAAGTAGTAATACACTTATGTCTGAAAAATAGTTGTATGATGATCCTCAAAAAGTAGTCATAATTTAGAAGATGCCGATGGGGTCTGTATAATTTATCAGGCCTGTCATAGTTGCTTTAGGGGATTTGAAAGTAAATTTTCTCTGGCCTCCATTTGGCATGAGGCATAATTTTGCATTATTTGATGAAAGTATCTTCATTTGAGAAAGGTTATTATTGAGGCTGGGAGACCAATAATGGAGTATACATTGTTTGGATTGTTAGATCACGCTTAGCTCTGGCAGACTGTTCTTGTAGATATTTGTGGTTGTTGGCAGGCTTCCCCTTAGTTGCGCGAAGCCGGAGCGGGGGTGGGAGCGGGGGCAGGGGTGCTGATGATCATAGAAGTGTGGGAGCGCCGTCGGGAGCATTTAGGAAAAATTATAGATATTTTTATATTTTTTATATAGTTAAATTGTCAAAAAGAGAATATTATTCTTGAAGATGGTCAGAAGGTACAATTTAAAAACTGCATAGAGAAAAATAAATTCAACACATAAAATGAAATAAATTTTATTAATACAATGGAAGCAATTGACTTTTACACTTCCCCATAAATCTACTGTATTAAATTACCTCCCCTTCCAAGAGAGTGTTTTGTAATTTTGTATAGCACCTCTTCAACGAAATTAGCATAGGACATCTACCAATCGCAGCTCTAATCGTAAGTCTCTCAACCGCTTTTTGGGTGTAAGTTACTGTATGGTTAGGAATGATTTCCCGTCGTCATTGAAATGAGTTTCCGCTGAGTTTCCATCTCGGAAACGTGAAACGTTGGCTAGGGTCAAGTTTCCTGCAACTAAGGGCTTCCCGAGTGACATCATCAAGTTTGTAGAATACTATGTGCTTATTGTTTGTTTATAATCCGTCTGCTAATGAAGTAAGAGTTTACAATGTTATGCCCTAGCTTTCTGAACACTGTTAAGTTTTTCGTGAGCAATTTGATAACTTCAGTCACGTTGATTACTGGTTCTCTTCCTTTTGGTAAAGTTGTTGCTTGTTCTCTTGTTTTTATTTTTACTTGCTCTCTCCTTGTCTGAACCTCACAAAAAATCTTTTGTGGCAGCATTTGGCTCTCTCGGTGCAAAGTAATCTATTACACATTCTTTAGCTGGATGTATGGGATTGTTGGTTCTTGTGCACATCTTGGATTGGTGAATTCTTCATGGACCCAGTCACATATTGAAAAGCTTTGGGGTATTCGGGAGCGAATTAAGCGAGTCTATCCTCCTTGTGATACTTCAGGACTTCAGGTTTGCAAAAATCATATTTACCCTTCTCTAATATATTGAGGTCAAGTTCTGCGAACCCTAACCAGCTGCACTCACAACAGTTGCTTCCATTGGGAAGACCTGTAGAATCTCCAACAATTATATCCATTGCTCAATTCCGTCCAGAGAAGGTATTTTTCCTATGAGAAGTACTTGTGGGTAACCTTTATTAGTCAATAGTCATTGCTAAAGTCAATTTAAGCTTGGTTTTTCATATCAGGCACATGCACTTCAACTTGAGGCATTTTCAATTGCCATTAGGAAAATAGATGATGGCATGCCTAGACCCAGGCTCCAATTTGTGGGAAGTTGCCGGAATGAGGCAGATGAGGAAAGATTACAAAATTTGAAGAACCTGGCTATTGATCTGAAGGTGGAAGAGGATGTTGAATTCTACAAGAATGTGATGTACAGGTCTGCACCATGTCACTTTATTCTTTGAATTGACGGCCAATTAATCACATTTGGATTCTGGAATGCACTTATGCACATGTATCTAATATCAGACCTATGATCGTATATATGTTTATTATTTCGTGAAAATCACTTGCTACATTATAGATATCTCCTATACTAATTGGTTGGCATTTCTCCCTCTATAGTTACTGATTTTTTTTTTTGGTAATCACCACAAGAATACTATCGTCTAGCAATGATTAGATTCATATTCATCTGTTCATTTGGTGCACTTGTCCTGAAATCTTGTATTGTCATTTTCTGCATTATCTCTTGCCGGACTTGTCCAAACATCTAACACTATCAGTTCCTATCGAAATTAATAATGCACCCAACAGAAACAATTTCAATTTTAAACCAACATGAATGATGTTATTTGTTTGGGATTTTATACTTGGGTCTAATACTGGAACTCTTAACTTCTGGCACAAAAATCAACGAGTTTTCAGCAGAAATATAACTGGTTGGGGTTGCATATGTTGTTTCTAAGAAAGTTGAGCTTTTTGCTGAGTGTCTCTCTAAACAAGTTGGATTACTTTGGTTTTTTAGAGAGGCTCGAATCATGATATAGTGCTATTCCTTGAATGGGATCTGCATATCCTTTTACGGGAAGTCAGTGGACTATGGTATTGAGCGAAGTCATGGAACAGCTTTACACTAAGAGCAACCATCCCTTACTCTCTTAAACATCTTGACTAATGTTTTGATTTTTTTTATTTATTAGCGTGTGTGTGTGGGGTGGGGGCGGTACTTGGCTTGACTGAATTGACCATGTTTAGTTGAACTAGGGTTCATAAATGACTGTGGATT
Organism: Rhododendron simsii; assembly: GCA_014282245.1. NCBI lineage: Eukaryota > Viridiplantae > Streptophyta > Magnoliopsida > Ericales > Ericaceae > Rhododendron > Rhododendron simsii. The sequence continues at coordinate 25,613,581 of CM024955.1, forward strand.
GTCAACAATTCATTGAGATCGGATTATTGGAATGAGTAGTGGGGGTGGGGGTATGTTGCTGTGAACTTTTCCCTATATGTTTTATTGTCTTTGATTTTTGGTGGAATTGGTGATTATTTGTAGTGTTGCAATATTGAGTTTTCCCTTCGTACCGCAGGGACTTGGTGAGACTTTTGGGAAGTGCTGTTGCAGGGATCCATTCGATGATAGATGAGCACTTTGGCATAAGTGTCGTAGAGTTCATGGCTGCAGGTGCCATACCAATTGGTAGGCAGTTTGAGTCCCTTTTTCAAATCAAGATATATTCGCTCTACATTTCTATGCTTGTTTTAGCTATCATGGTTGTAGCTTATAACTTTCTTCTTTTTTGAAGCTCATAATTCTGCTGGCCCAAAGATGGACATTGTGTTAGAAGAAGATGGACAGAAAACCGGATTTCTTGCTCAAAACGTGGAAGAGTACGCAGATGCCATCCTAAAGGTTCTCAAATTGCCAGAAAAAGAGAGGCTAAAGATGGCTGCCGCTGCAAGGAGTCGGGCTTGCAGGTTTTCAGAAGAGAGATTTTATGAAGACTTTAAGGCAGCAGTTCGGCCAATTCTGTGCGAATCTTCACAATGATGGAAAAAATATAGCATCTTAATGTTAGCCTAAAGGGATCTGATTATTTGTTTTCCCCTTCTCCTAACAATCCACCGAGGAAAAAAGGTGGAGAATTTTATTTTGAAAATTGTCTGGTGTAAAGAGTTTGTATTGCTAAATCAGCTTTCATTGTGATCAAGGAAATCTCACTTTTTCATGTCAGCTATAGATCTATGGGCTCGTTTTTTCCTTCTTCAATCTTCACCATTGTCATGTTTTGTATTCGCAAATCGAAGTGACCTTGAAAGGTTTAACTGCTGATTCAATTATCTTTATGTTCCCTCATTTTTTGGCTCAAGATGGTGTGAGCTTCACAACAGGTGGTAGCACTCATCCGTCTGTTCGTTTCTATTTTCATTTATAAACTAATATTTCTGGTGTAGTTAAGAAGACTGAACTAGATGGAGCGATTGCAAATTATACTATTCACTACAAGTCCATTTGATTTTTTCACAAAGTGTGCCTCTGTTGAAAATTGCAGGGAAATATCAGTATGGCCAGGATCTGGTATTGGAGCTTCGCTTATAAAGGCTTGCCACTTCACATCTCCCTCGGATAGTTACTTTAAGAAAACTTACACAAGGAAGTGGGAATTATGTCTTTCAGTTGCTCACAGGGATCATGTTGCCTATGACACCAGAGATAGGTTTCTGGAAATGCCAAAAGATCATGTACTGATATTCGCCCTTCGGCAGCAAATCTTCTATTCTTGGGTTTCCTACAAGAAATAGACAGTTTCAAATGTCGTTTCTTACAATATGTGACTGATGTGGCTTCTCTCAACTTAAATTATGTCACACAAAGATCTCCTTTAATAGCAAGAGGAATCTAAGGGCCGCCTGCATTCTCAGATAGTACACCCATCTAAATCAAAGTTTGGCAGCAAAGTTCTAGTGGACGTATGAGGAAGGGATAAAAATGAAAACGCATATGGTCTTTCATTTTTTGTTATCAGCGTTGTGATGTTTGTGACAAATTACTTTGTGCGGGAGATTGAAGATATCATTTTCATGACTACCAAGATAGACGGTTACACAGTTTTCTCTTTCTGATAAGGTACTAAACTCCTTGATGCAAAGCTGAAGAAGGACAAGACACTTCAATTGAGTCTTTCTAGGTACTTGCATATGCTTTCAAATGCTTTTCATCTGAAAGATAGGGTTTTTCTCTCTTCTTCAAGTTTATGTACACTTGATAACAATAGGCTGAGCAGTTTTGGTGGAAGTGAAATCTCTGGGCTTTGATGATCTGATTAAGATGGATCCCTCTAAAATCAGGGCAAATCAAGAGATGCCAAGGCCGGCGACAGTAAAACAGTTTAAGAGTTTCCTAGGAAAAGTGTCTTACATCCGCTGCTTTATCCCCCATCTGCTGAGAAAGTCATCGCATGTATCTCTTGAAGAAAGATGCTAAGTTTGTCTGGGCAGAGCACTGCGAGCAAGCACTTCTTAAGATAAAGAAGGAACTCTTGTTGCCGCCGACTCTCATGGTACCTATCCCAGCCCAGGTAAGCTTATAATTTTGTATTTTTCTTCTACCAGTAAATCTAAGCGGTGTCAAGATCATCATACAGAGTTGCGCAACCACCCTCGTAAAAATTCGTTCTCTCTGAGCCTTTATACAGAAGTTAGCTTGGCCTAGAAAATTATATGCCAATTTTATGTATTGTTTTGCTTGCTGTATTTTCTCATAGTTTCATTGAATTGAAATGCTATTCTGCTTTATTTGTTAACCTTCCTAGAATGTGTTATTTAGTAGAGTGCAATTTTGTTCACCCTCCTTAAAAGAGGGTGAACATTACCCTCTCTCACATTGGTTGAAATAGTGTGGACCCCACCATAAAGTAATGTCATGCTTACCATGCAATACACTTTTTGGTAAGCATGACATCACTTTGTGGTGGGGTCCACATCATTTCAACCAATAGGAAGGAGGGTAATGTTCACCCTCTTAAGTGGAGGGTGAACAAAACTCAACTCTGTTATTGAAGTGCTACATACGACAGGACTTATTAAAACACGTTCGTATCCTGCCAAGTCAATGAACATGGAACACTTTCATGGAATAGAATTTTGTACGAGCGTCACACAATACATATATCTAGAGCTTCATCTCTCCGAGTGGGCTAGATTGGATAGCTTACGGATGTTATTTGCTTTGTTCAGACCATCTTGCTTCCTACATTTGTTCTACTTGTAGTGGAATGAATATAAGTTTTGAATTTTTATTTTTTTTCGTTTCTAATCTCAGGTTAATATTTGGTAGGGCTTTTTCTTTGGCATGCTTATTCAAATGCTACTGCCATAGTTGTTATGTGAAAGTGTGCATGTGCGGAGGATGACTATTGTTTCGCATGGATGCATAATTGGTAAGTCTACCTACCATCCCTCTCATAACCTGCTGTAAAGGGGAATCTGTGCCTTAGAGTGACTTTATGCATGTGTGGTAGCCATGCATAACGCATGTATACTCGTTCTTGCCACAATAGTATTGCATGCTTATCACACGTCCTAATCTCTTATGCACCACCAGAATGCCAATTGGATGAACATCCAAACTCTGTGCCCCCATCTTAGGTTGTGTTTGGATCAAAGGTTGTTAGAGGAACATATTGAGGGAAAGAAAAAGGTGAAATAAAGTATAAGATGATAAGGGTATAAAGTAAAAACAAAATTTATTTCTCTGGCTTCCCTATCCTCAACTTTTTCTTGGTAAATTTCTCTACAAGTCCATGGGGACCATGACCCTAACACAGCCCTTACTTTCTCACCTAACAAAACACCTCCTGGTTAGATGGCACTGTGCCATGCACTGTTCTGGCACATTGTGACACCCGCATTAAAAACATTTTCTGCATTTTTGGAATGATGATAGATCCAAGAAAAGCCTGCACTGTGGATTGAGTATAACAGATGAATAGGGTTTGGAGATCAAATTTAGGGGGGAACTATTAGGGGCCACATATAGCTCAGACATAGCCTACAAAATTGGGTGGTGGATCAGGGATTCAGTGGTCGTATCAGTAGTCTTTTACATCACCCCATTATTGTAAGTTATTGCAAGTGTTATTTGGGGCCCGCAGCCGTGCCTTTGGGTGGATTGTAATTGCAGCTTTTTTGTTTTCTTGTGCAGGACAATCTCAATCAGGGCCTCCGTCAGAAAATGAGTGGCCTTTAATGGAAATGTTCTTTTAGAAACATCAGATAGATGGAGATGACGTATAATTTGAAGATTATGCTTTCTTGTGGAAAAGCATAGGTAAGATTGTACAACTAATTCAATTTGTCCTTGAGGAAATGGGGAAAAGGAAGATCAGTCCGAGATTCTTTATGAAGTGAAATGGGACTAAATTTTCTTGACCCTAAAGAAAAAGGCAGATCCATGTGGGGTCAGTACTATCTTATGACGACCTATAGCCAAACACTAGGATCTATAATAGTCTTATGGAGTCCTTTTACTTTGTTTACTATTTGGCTCTTAATGAAGTTTTAGTAATGTTGAGGTGACTGGTGGATGAGGCCAAAGTTGATGTTCATTTTGACTAGCTGAAGGCTACTAGTGGATATCACACCAACCAACATCAAGATATAAAGATCACACTTATTAGTGCAGAAAACAGTACACTCCAAAAACAGATGGGTGATAAGAAGCAGGTGGGAATCTTGTAATTAGAATTGAGGAAAAAGTTTATCTGTGGGAAAATGGACACAATGGAATGCAAGGCTGGAGGGTCGAAGGACACCTCCTTTGTGGTTCCATGGCCTCCTTGTGCTGAGTCTGTTTCTTCATTCCAATGCCATAGTTATGATCCATGGTCAATGCGATTTGGAGGGGTTCAAGAGGATATATCAGGTGCAAGTGCTTCTAGGAGCCATAGCCAAGCTGAGAAGCGCCGAAGGGACAGGATTAATGCACAGCTTGCTACTCTCAGGGAACTCATTCCCAAGTCTGATAAGGTAACCTCGTCTCTCTCTCTCTCTCTCTCTCACACACACACACACACACACACACACACCCACCCACATGCGGACTCTCAATCTCAGGGTAAGACTCAAATTTTGCCCATCCCAAGTGTAGAACCCGTTACAGACCGAGTGGCGGACGGACCAAAACCATTTTTATTGTAGGTTTTAATTGAAAAATTAAATTAATAATCTTGTAGGTTTGTACTCCCAAGGTTGTTACTCCATCTCAAATTGGATGTCCATTTATGCACTTTTTGATATTCCAAGTTTTATTGTCTATGTTGATAAGTCAAATTGAAGATATACGTATATCTAATTTTACCCCGTCCCCTCTCAAGTGACAAGTTCAAATTTTTGGATTGATTTTAATAGACAAAGGCAATTTTTGAGATGCTGAAATTTAGCAAGTGTAATCACTGTTCAGTGCCGTTGGAATCTCCCTAACATGGACATCTTATTGGGATGGAGGGACAACATTACTTTTATGTCTATTCCTTCGCCCAGATTAAGATCTTGCTTTCATACATGTGTACTGCACATTTGCTTTTCAAATTTCAACTCGTATATAATCTCCATTATTATAGGAGGATGTTGTTCTTCCTGTATTGTTATATAGAATACTCAACTAGAATGATATGAAAGTGGTTTCTTAGATAATAGGCAGTTTTCATGGGTCTTTTTGTTTAAATTGTAAGACTGAAATCTGTCGCACAAATTGGTGTTCAATCTTTTGTACGATATGTGGTGGCATCTTTTCCTGCGTTATTACTTGTAGAGCAAATAAACTCGTTGAATGTGGGTCTACAAATGTTTTGGGATATACTTGTGGAGATGTGAAGTTCACTTGATAGCTTTGTACACATATCTCCTTCCAGTAGCTTCAAATATGGATCATATATTTTTTGAAAGGAGTCAACGAAGAAATACTAATAAGAGTTACTACCCTGTTTTCTGCATATATATCGCCTTAGTTTTAGATACAAATAATAGAGCTAATCTTTAGCCTAGTAGTTTAAGCTTTTAGTGGGTTGGTGATTTCTATAGAATTTAATGCGGTATCAAGTTATCAACACAAAGTTAAGGATAAACTAAATGGATAACATCTGAATGCAGATGGACAAGGCAGCTCTGTTAGGGAGTGTAGTTGAACATGTCAAAGACCTAAAGAGAAAAGCACTGGAAGTGAGCAAAACCCTTTCAGTTCCGTCAGATGTGGACGAAGTCACCATAGATTGCTTCTCAGATGTTCAAGATGGAAGCTCCACTGCCACCAGTACCAACAATATCTACATCAGGGCTTCTGTTTGCTGTGACGACCGACCAGAACTATTTTCAGAGCTCACACAAGCCCTAAAAGGCCTGAAACTCAAGACGGTTCAAGCCGATGTGGCTAGCCTGGGAGGAAGAATCAAGAGCATCTTGGTCCTTTGTTCTAAGGATAATAAAGAGGTTGCTTGTTTGAACACTGTTGTTCAGTCCCTTAGAGGGGTTTTGAGCAGAATTGCTGGTTCATCATCTTCCATGGGGTCAAGCTATCGCATGAAAAGCAAGAGGCAGAGGTTCTTCTTGCGTTCTCACTAGTCACCCATTACATTATTGAAAAGTTACTGGAGTAATGCCATTATATTTTTGACATAAACAGTGGGTGAACATTACCCCATTTGTGTGCGGCCCCATGTCGGATCCCACATCAATGATCAGATGAATTATTGTTGTACTTTATTTATTTATTTTTTTAACTTCCTCGGCAAAATGTCAATTCAATCCTATCTCAGTAAGTGATTGATTAAATCAATCAATGAGCACTTTGAGGTTATGGGATTGAGTTTTGATTTTTGCAAGAAATTTTTATCAAGGAGGGACCTGGTGCAAGACTCCATACAAGTTGGGTTATATATATTTGCTTTTCGAAGGGTGAACAAATTAGCACTTGAGGCTAAAGAGTTGGCCTGGTGGAGAAGCTGCAGCTTCACATATATAAACCACCCATTTAATTGATCCTCTCTGGTGATTAATTTCACATTTGACTGCAAATTTGGAGACAAACCTTTTGTTTTTGTGGGTACGTCTGAAATTAAACCTTGGAGTTGTTGATAAGAGACTTTCTTTTTTTCCTTATTCGTCAACGAAAGTGAGAATTGTTAGTTGTACATAGATTTGAACCTATCAAACACATGAGAGTACATGGTGTATACCACTCAGCTACAACTCCACTTGCTGACAACAAACTTTGTCCTACAAAACTCGCATAAAATGCTATGAGCATGTCAAATGATTGGATACAGTTTATCCATGTCGTAGACTCATTTGTGAATCTCGAGCTTAATATGTAAGAGATCAAGAAAGGTTTTCCAGAATTTTGTCCAGAAAATATAGAGCGTCAGATCAAATGCACTAAGAGCATCTCCAACCCATGGCTTCATATTGGTGATGTCAAACGTTTTTTGAAAGCTAACGTGGCATTTTGGCATCTCCAATTTGACATCAAAGCTTTCCTTTCCAACCCTTGATGTCAAATTCTATTTATTTGACATCAAATTATCCATCTCCAACCCTTATGTCAAAATACAAATGGTCATTTTTGAAATTTGGCATAGAGGAGGGATGTTGTCAAAGTTAGCATGAGAAGGCTTGCCTTCAAATCCACGTAGGAATTGGCATCAAAGAATGTTATTGGATTGGAGTGAACTTTGGTGTCAAATTTTACCGTTAACATGTTCACGTAGAATTTGACATCTGCCGTTGGAGATGTTCTAACAGCTCTATTTGCGTTTGAGCAAACATGACTAACCTGAGCAACTTTTTGGTTTTACTTATGAATTTGGGACAACGATTGCTTATGGTCCATCAGTCCGATTTCTCGGAGGTTCAGGTAATATGATGTAAAGCAGGAGACTACATGAATCGACAGAGCGAAGACTGGCATGCCATCCTCTTCATAATCACAAAGAAAAAGAAAAGCAAAGAAAAAGGATAATGTAATTTGGAAAGGGAATTGATTTCTACCCTCTTTTTTGATGTTCAAATTTCCTCTTTTTTTTTTTAGCAAAAAAAATTACACACTTTCAATACTAAATCCAAAAAAGAGAGTGTGATTATCAAAAAAGAGAGTGTAGAAATCAATTTCTATTTAAAAATGCTAAATTTGTAATGACAAGTGAACCGTTGGCTTATTAATTAGGTCAAAATAGGCCTTAACAGATTAACTTCTTCAACTGGCTGTGGAACGGTGGGTTTTCCACCACCACAACCGTCGGCCCTATCATGCGTTTATTATTATAATCTGAGTCATTCATCTTACAAGACCCACTAAGTAGTATATTAATGTTAAAAATCAGCTTAATCAAATATCGATAGATGTATCAAAGGTTGAATTTTAGTTTATAAAGTGGACAATTTGATTCTACCAAGTTAAATTGTCCATAACTATCCATTTTATAAACCTAAATTCAAATTTTGATAAATATACCGATGTCTAATCATGTTAATTTTTTGTGTTAATATATTATATTGCAAATCCTACGAGATGAGCGGTTACGATCACCAATAAAAGCACTATGGAGCCCACACCGGCAAAACCAACCTATTCCACCACCACTGGTGGAAGTAATTTTATCTGCTGATGACAGCTCATTCCACTATTGTCTATAGAATGTGTGAAAATTTTAATTTAGAAATCTGTAAATACTTTAAAAAAAACAGAATATTATGTGAGAAATTTCCCCAATATCAATTCTAATATTTCCCCAAAATTCCATTCCCCCTCTCTAATTATGGTATATGTAGACTGTTTAACATAGAAACCGTTCAACTGACAACTCATCCATTTATTATGGGCAATTTCCAAAAACAAATCAACTGTATGTATATGTATATATACCTACAAAATTTCATTCATACATATATCTTTTCCAATGGATTCCGCACGCTGTAACGTGTGGACTTTTAATTTCGACTGTCAAATAAGTTCCGACAGCCAAATCCGACGGCCGAGATTAGACATTTGCACGTTAAACACGAAGTTAATATACATATATATACACACGCACACGTACACACATGTTGATTGTTAAGAGGTTGGTTGGGGTAAACACGAAACTGAAACCCAACTGCCAAAGAAGGAAGAGGGCAGTTGTTATTCTAACTTACACAACCCCACGAACAAACAAACCAACCCAACAACAAACAAACTCCCCTTTTCCCATACGCTTTCATATAAACAACCTTATAAACCTAATAGACCACTTCTTCCTCAAAGAGAGAGAGAGAGAGAGAGAGATGAACGGTGGAGATAGGATCAGGGATCCGTGGAGCAAGGCGGAGGACGACACGCTGATGAGGCTGGTGGATCAACACGGGCCCTGCAACTGGGCCGCCATAAGCGCCGGCATCCCAGGCCGGACCGGGAAATCGTGCCGCCTGCGGTGGATCAACCAGCTCAGCCCTGAAGTGGAGCACCGGCCTTTCTCCCCGGCCGAGGACGCCGTCATCCTCGAGGCCCACAGATTCTACGGGAACCGCTGGGCCACCATTGCGAAACAACTGCCCGGCCGCACCGACAACGCCATTAAGAACCACTGGAACTCGAGCCTCCGCCGCAATGCCGAGACCAAGTCGAGCGCGGCGACGTTCGAGTCGGACGCCGCGGTGAAGCGGAGGAAGGTGAGGGCGGTGGAGGGACCGGAGACGTCACTGACGCTGTGGCCGCCCGGGGAGAGCGTGGCGGCGGCGGCGGGCGGTGAGGAGGTGGTGGAAAAGGGTGGGATGATGAAGAGAGGTGGTGAGATGAAGGAGAGATCAACGGTGGGGGATCGTCGGGTGCTTGTGAACGTCATGCGGCGCATGATAGCGGAGGAGGTTAGGAAATACGTTGATAGTGTATTGGTCTCGGATCGTAAAAATTAGGTCATCTGTGACGTGAACTCATCTTTTTAGTAGTAGTTTTTTTTTAAAAAAAAAATTATTTAAGAGAAATCTTTTTAGTAGTTCTTTAATTTTACTCAGAAGTAAAAGAAATCTTATTTTTAGTGTTCTGAATGTTATTTTAATATTCCTTTTTCGTTGGTTAGTAATTTAATTTATGATTTACTCATAGGAGTTAGTATAAAGGGAATGATTTTAGCACTCTCCAAATCGATAATCACACCCCCAAAGGGAAGTGCCAAAATCAATTTGGAAAGTGTGGTTATAAATTTGAAGAGTGCCAAAATCAATTCCCTAGTATAATATAATTCTTTTGTTGGAGTGAGTAGGAGTTATAATCTAAGTTGTAAATTTAGGGCATATAATAGGGTGTGATTCTTTTTTTCGTTTTCTGAATGACTAGAGAAGAGAGCGTTTGAAAGCCAATTATTTGGAAAATAGCACACAAAAAGTCCTCTAGCTCCAATTTGTAAACTATCAAATAGGAACCTTTCCAATATTCTTTGATTCTACAAGATATTCATTGCCAATATCGCCTTGTTACCTTTACGTGGGGTGGGGTGTAATTTATCTTTTAAAAAAAAAAAAAAATTCTACAAACACAACTCCGGAGATAACTGCGTCTGGAGCCGTTCGATGGATGTGAACCCATGTGCATTGAACAGCTTCAAACACCGTTATATCTAAAGTTGTGTTTTGAAAGTTTGTTGGTAGGGTTACTCTTGTCAATAGCATGTCTTTGTCTCTCATGGATTGGCTAATCGGGCATATACATATTAGGGGGATTCGAAGTCCCATTGGATTGTTAATCCGATCAATTTTGACAACGTCAAACACTATGGCTGTGTTCTTTTAACTTAACTTAAAATGAGTTGGTCTGTCATTATTTAAATTTTTTTCACATTTGTTAGTTTTGCGCTAAATTTTTATTGATTCGTCTCGATAAGAGAAAGTAAAAAATTTGTACTTTTACCCAAATATTTTGATAAAGAACCACTCATTTCTCAAAATAATTCAACCTTTTTTACTTTTTCTGCTAAAAAGTGGTTATTTCTTAAAATACTTGGATAAAAGTACGAATTTTTTACTTTTCCGATTGCTCTTATCAAAGACAAATCAATAATCTACAAAGTTTGGCGCAAAACTAACAAATGCAAAAAAAATTCAAATAATAAACAAACCAACTCATTTTAAGTTAAGTGCAAAAGAACATAACCTATATTTAATACTGAGAAAATTTCTTTTATATCCCTTCGATTTTGACCAAAAATTCATTTTGGTCCTTCACTTTTCAATTTCGGCATAAAAATACTTCGACTTTTCAATATTTTTCAATGTCATCATTTAGGGATATATACATATATACATGAAAAATAGGGTGTTTGGATTAAACACCCTACACAAATTGGATGCTGTTGATTCCCACGTAGGCCCCCTCGTTTTTTTTATAGAATTTTTGGATGGCTCAGATCGGCCGTCCGGTGGCCTCAGACTGCCTGATGCGGCCGTCGGTCCCTATAGCAGGACTCAAAGAAAAAAGATTCCTTCTAAAGGATGACATTGAAAAAAATTGAAAAGTCCAAATATTTTTATGCTGAAATTAAATGGTGAATGACCAAAATGAATTTTTGGTCCAAGTGAAAGGGATATAAAAGAAATTTTCTCTTTCATACTCCACCAAACTATTTGGGCCATTCTACCCTTACCCGTGGTACTCCAATCCACTAATGCGGAATGACCAAAAGCCCAATGTACATCTGCATTATGACAAATGCAAAATTATTTAGAACGTTGCTACAGGTACAATAGTCGCACACAGTCCACTTTTGTGCCCTTCTCGGGTCCCACAAAAATGATCAGAACCGCTCCTTTTGTTCAAAATACTTCGTTTATGGTCCTTGTAAAAAATCACCTCGATCCGATATTGAAAAAGGTGTTTACGAATCATCCAACTTTGCTCTAAAATTTGTAAACGAGGTTTTGTTTGGTTGGGAGTTTAGTTTAGTTTAGTTTTAGTAGTGGGTGGAGAGAGAAATAGAGTAATGATTGAAAATATGGGTAATAATTGGAGAGAGATAGAGAGAGATGAGAAAATAATAATTGGAAAAATAGGGTAATGATTGAAAAAAGAAGTAGGATAATGATTGAAAACAAAACTAAAACTAAAACTAAAAAGGGCACCGAATAAAGCGAAGTATTTTGAACAAAATGAGCGGCTCCGATTATCTTTACGGGACCCAAAACGAGTACAAAAGTGATTTGTGTGCAGCTGTTGTACAACATCTGCTGTACCCGTATCTTTACTGGTTTATTTATTCTTCCCATGCAATTTGATGACCTAAGTCCTAACCAAACAAAAAGGGTGAAAATTGTCTTGCACAAATACTCACATGGATCCATATACACGAAAGATTTGGCAGCGTTGTAAATTGCCAACGAAATCGATCACTTGTCACTTCTTTCTCTTCTCCTATTCGCAGGCATTATTTTCCTACACAAATTGACAATATAAACACAACAAACATGTCTCGAGAGAGAGGAGGGGGAATGATAAGAACTCCACCGTGATCGATCCTCATTGCACTCTCCTTAAACCCGTTCCTTCTAGTTTTGAGGCAGCAAAACTTGATGTAGACAAACAACCAAAAAATGGCCTAACGTTAGTACGATATGGAGTCATACAACACTCTATGAAATAAAAAGTCTTTCATGGATCCACATGCACGATTAATGGTATTAGTATGCCTTGTCTATGTACCCAAAATGAAGCTTTTTTTTTATCCACCCCAAAGTGAAGCTAAATATGAGAAAAATATGAAATGGACCCGAAGGGAGCACACAAAAGGTCCAACATGACCTCCACTTGCTAAAAGATCCAAATCCAAGTTCGAAAATATGAGATGAAGAGCATGATGCTACAAAACTTAGTAATTAATCTATTACAAACAAGGAGTCTAGTATTTTTTTTTTAATGGAACAATGAGTACAGTTTAAAGAACCAACTTTGAATGGCAACTCATATTTAAAATTTTGCAAAGAAGCATGAAAATTTGTCATGTTTTTTATGTTTTAATAAAGACAGTCGGCATTGTAGCTATAGTGTCCAAAGTTCACTCAACCAAAATGCCAAACCCAATGCGAAAATACATCAAGCACGTGGAGACCACTTGTACTTGGGCCAATTGTTTGGATTTGACAAATTAAAAAAAATTCCCCCAAACAAATATCAAGCATTGGCCAATCCTAGGAAATACATAAGGTGAGAGAAAACAATCCACATGCAAATGCACAAATTTTCAATGATTTACAACAGGAAAAATTGAAATGATTTTCATACTACCATTCTCAGGCTCCGTTTTAGAACACATTTTTAAAAAATAAGTACTTATTTCATATTTTTAAACTTAAAAATAATGTAAATAAAAAATAATTTTTTGATTTTTTTTGCACCGTATAAAAGATCTCAATGAGATCTTTTAAACAAGATCCATATTACATATTTTTAGATTTCAATAAATTTATTATTTTTGAGTTTGAAATTGTCTTCTTAACAAATAAGTAGTTATTTATCGTTTTGGAACGGGGCCTTAGATAAATGAGCTTCATTTATTGTCTTTTTAGTTTTAAAATTACACATAAAAGTTTCACCAACTGACAATAAATGAATTGTTATTAAAAAATAGAGTGTGAAAATCATTACCCCAGAAAAAAAAAAAAAAAAACTGTGCTAACAAAACACACCAACCGAGTCAAACAGGTGAGTTGGGTCGGAGAGAAGATCGGCAGATTGGGCAACTTGACTGAGAACAGAGCCACGTGTCGACGCAAGCAGAGTGATAAAAATGTTGGCATCTCGGCAGCACTTTCACTTTCTCCCCGTCTTCAAACAAGCCAAGGCATATACAACAGCACTCCGATTCGGCGGCACCCGACGAATCGTGCAGTACGATCGGGAAGCTGTTAATTGTGGCCGCGTCGAGTCCTTGGGGTTGAGAAGGCGGCGGAGCGGGGACGAGGCCGGGAGCGGAGGTGGAGGGGAGGCGGCGGAAGCGGCAGATGATCCATCGGGCGAAGAGGAGGAGGAGGGAGGCGAGGACGACGAGGGAGAAGAGGACGACGGCGTAGAAGAAGGTGCGGCCGCGGATTTGGAAGTTGTGGTCGTCCAATTCGGAGTAGTGCCAGTGGAAGGTTGGGGAGTCTTGGGAGGCCATTTTAGAAGGTTTTTTTTTTTTTTTTGGCGGGCTTTTAAGGAGTGTTGGGGTGGTGGAAGTGGCGGCGGCGGCGGCGAGGGAGGTGGTGGGCTTGACGAAGGTGGTTGTGGTTGCGGCGGGGAGAGAGAGGTAAGTGAGGACTGAGGAGGAACAAGAGACAAAACATTAAACAAGAGACAAAGGTTATGGGATAGGTTCTGTTTAGATTTTTAGGAATTTGGATGTGTCCGCAGCGGACAAACATGTCGAACGTAACGGCTATTCTTCAGGCGTGGAATCCTCCGATTTTGTTCACCCATAACATTACTCACCTTTTATTGCTGAAGTTTACAACAAGTCTCCAAACGCTATTTTAAAATACAGTTCTGAAAATAACTGTATGGAGAGCCGCAGCGGCACTGGGGCACCTATTATATTCACAAGTTTAAAAATATATTTCTTTGTATGCGTACTATTCCCTCCGTCTCTTTATTATAGTCCGGTATTTCATTTTGGGCTGTCTCTTAATAAGTGTCCATTTTGTAAAATTAGTGGGTAAAAGTTGGTGCATTATCTATTTTGTCCCTAAAAGTAGATTCTTTTTTGAAAAGTTAGTGAGTAAAAGTGTAATGATGATGGGTAAGTAGGGAAAGTAGAGAAAAAAGTTGATGTGAAAGGTATAATGATGATGTCTTTTTAATAAGTTGGAATTACGAAGTAGGACACTTAAAAAGGGACGGAGGGACTACTAAATTATCGTTCAACCATTGAATATTGATCACTCAGGCCCCATTCTAGAACACCTTTTTTAAAAAATAAGTATTTATTTCACATTTTTAAACTCAAAAATAATGTAAATAAAAAACAGTTTTTCAATTTTTTTTTGCACTGTATAAGAGATTTCAATGAGATCTATCAAACAAGATCCACACTAATAGAAAAATTATTCGCGTAAGCACATAATTTTTGAGTTTGAAATTGTCTTTTTTAAAAATGAGTACTTATTTCCCTTTTGGGAACGAGACTTCATTCTATTCCGTAACCGATTTTTCACAACTTAGTGACAAACTTAAAGTTATTAATATAGTCTTAGATTTTGTGTGGATATGTAGAAAGAAGTGGAGAAAAACGAGAAAATTTAAAAAGAGAATCTCAATTCAACCCTATTCTTTAATTTTTCTTCCAGGTTTTCTCTAATTTCCTTCAAAACAACTAATTCTATTCTTTTCCGAGGTTCCAAACATAGCCTTAATTTCAGAGAGAAGGTTATTGTTAAAAAACAAAGGTTCCAATGTAAAACACAAGAGTTGAACCCATGATGCTCAAGTCTTGAAACATATGCTGTTGCCAACTAACCAAAAGCGCAAATCTTGTGGGATGTTTCTCAAAAAGTGCATCTATATATTGTCAGCAGAATAACAGATCTCGCCAAAACTCGAACGTCCGTCGCCAAGCTCAAACAAGGCGCTGTTGACCAACAAACCCAAAGCAACTCCCGCCGGAAAATTTTCGTCAAAATATGTAGATATAATATATCTTAATTTTTTAAATTTATTTAAAAAAAAAAAATGGTATGGGAGCATGTGACCTACGTGCCCAACATAGATCCGACCCTAGAGAGCCATTCGAACTTCAACGTATGTGTGCCAATGTAAATCTAACGACTTTGCACGAGTTGTTGCCGGAATTTTGTTTTAAAGCTATATTTGTTACATTGCTCATTGATTTATTACTTGCACGATGAGATTCTCTAAAGTAATTATAAGAAGTTTAGCGGTCGGATAATAATTCTTAAGGTAAATAAGTAAGCTTTTGATATACATATGTACTATGAGAAGTTTATATATCAAACTTCTCTCATTATATACATATATTCCAGGTTCGCGAGTCTGATTGAGCTGAATTTTGTTAGGTTTAAGTTCTGTGCATTTATTAAACGAGTTTAAAATTGAGGCTCAAGTTCAGTTTATTTAGTGGACGAATTGAACTCAAACAAGATTTTACAGAGTCGAATCTCAAATAGTTCACGAACGATCGACTCATTTGCAACCCAAAGACTCACTTGTACATGATACATTGCTCAAATGAAATAAAGGATTCAATTCAATATGTAATTATATAATGTAATTTTTCGTATATATATGATTATCACACGAAAACGAAACGCATGAGTGACTTCTAATGGATAATCACAACCTTCACGACAAATATGGGAGTGACTCTTTGTGTGATGATTTGTTACGTGATTTTTGTAGATGCTTGTCCCATGGGTAATCTTTTCTTCTTTCTTTTTTCCCCCCTTTTTAGGACGCGTCCCAAGGTGAATGATTAAGGATGGATAAGGGTGTATTTTTGCTAAATTAAAGGGACTAAAAGCACATATTTTCACGAATCTTTAAACTCATATTTCTCACATACATTAACAAAAATGGAGTACCATTTAGAGGAAACAACTTGACTGTTACATACCATTAGCTTGTCGCAAGTCCAAGAATATGTGGAAATACGTCCTAATTCTTCATAGATGCTCACCACCCCTTCGATGTGTGGAGTGAATTTTTATTTTTTCTCTCCTGTAAATCAAAGCTAACTATGTCACAGAAGAACATAACAATTAACAAATATTCAAAATTTTAAATCAAAAGTAATTAAATAAAAAACCGCGTCGCAGAAGTGATTGTCCCAAGCAATATGGGGAGAACCCCGTTCTCTTGAACTTAACTTAAATCTGAAAATTGTCCTTATTTGAATTTTTTTTTTTGCATTTGTTTGTTTTGCGTCAAATTTTTGTGGATTATTGATTCGTCTCAATGAGAGGAATCAGAAAAGCAATTTTTCTTTTTTTTACTTTTACCCAAATATTTTGAGAAATAACCATTTTTTAGCCAAAAAAATGACATTTTGATGCTAAAAAATGGTTATTTCTCAAAATACTTAGATAAAAGTAAAAAAATTTAATTTCCCGATTCCTCTTGTCGAGACGAATCAATAACCCACAAAAGTTTGGGGTAAAACAAACAAATGCAAAAAAAATTCAAATAAGGACAAAATTTTCAAATTTAAGTTAAGTTCAAAACAATGCAGCCTAATGAATACAGTCGCGATATCATGTTGACTATGTGGTATGACTATCAGATAGACATTTTATTCACGATTAACTCGTTTACGAGCATGCAGTGGGTGTTTGGTAGTATTAGATTAATTTAGATGATTCGGAATTTTACATTCTAGAACTATTTTGCGTACGCGTGGGGACCTAATAAATATGTGCATTTGGTATACCGCACATTGCTCTTTGCCTTCTCCACCAACATTTTTGTGGAGTCTAAAATTCTAAGTGTATGAACTTCAATGAAGATGTGTTCCACTAACTAAAATAAATATTTATTTTTTAAATTAAAAATATGAAATTGAATTCTACACTCCCTTTGTTGACATCTACACTCCTTTTTTTGGATTTTAGTGTTGAAAGTGTATGTAATTTTTATGCTAAAAGACAAAAAAGGAGTGTAGATGTCAAAAAAAAGAGTGTAAAATTCAATTTTCTAAAAATAATGTATATGAGAAAATGATATGTCTCGTAAAATAAAAAATAAGGATTTAAAAAATACTCGTAAAAACTTTAGTGGAAGAGGGCGTAGGTCACTTGCAGGCAACATCAACCAACCATGTAGACCTGTAGTAGCAATCACCTCAGTGTAGGTGAATCCCACATATGTTTAGGCCGAAAGTATTGGGTTGGACTACGCAAACAAGGGGAATGTATGGTCCAGCCCAACAAGTGAGAATTAATGGACTTCGCTGTGGCCCTTAACCCTTGTCGGACCATGTTAGCAAAATGAGCTGGACTTTCCAAATCTCCCTGGGCGATGTTCCAACTTCCAAGGGGAAACTTCGGCCTCCCGTTCAGTTGCATGGAAAAGACAAACAAATCAATTTTTTTATAATTTTCTGTGTGTTAAGTTACTAGAAAAATTGTAGGACCCACGCCTCAACTTTTCCACTGGGAATCAATATCTCATACAACATTTACAACAATTGAACGGAGTCTTCATGTAGTGTTTCTTGTGGGAAAAAAGAAAATAAATAAATAAATGTATGCGAGTTTTTCCCATACCATACGTTGGGCAGTGTTTATTAATGTAACCACTGAAGCGACAAAATGTTTAAGGCATCCACGTTTGGCTATTTAAGATTTAATGTGTTACATTACAAAAAGTATTAAATAATAGGGGCCCAAAAATGTTTGTTAGAGGTTTTATTGGGTAGAGAATGAAAAGCTGGTTCATTTGACATTTTTAGGGATTTTGTTAGTGTTAAATGTGGGGCGCTTTTTCAAAAATAATATATAAAAAAAAAAATCGCTGTTCAAAATTTTTTTCCCTGTTCAAAAATTAATAAAATTTTTATTATTTACTTTCAAAGATTAATAAAAATTTGTTTCTGTGTTCAAAAAAAATGTGGGTGTGGGTCTCTTTTATGCCATCCTTTCGCCCCCTCCCTTTTCTCTTTTACTCCACCACCTGCGCCTGCGGCAGGTATTGAAGGCCAAACATCAAAAGATGCTCTTTGTCAACTAATGCACTCCATAAAGTGTTCAAAAGGAGCACAAAAATGCACAAAAATTTCATTAATAGACATGTGTCATAAAAATGGATGATTAAAAAATAATGTAAATTAAAAATAATTTTTTTATTATTTTTTTTGCATTGTATAAAAGATCTCGATAAGATCTATCAAACAAGTATTTATATTGCCTTCTTAAAAAATAAGTACTTAGTCGCATAATTCTCAACATGCCCTGCACTCTTGGTCTCAACCTTCATTTTGTGCTTGCGCTTTCAATCTTCGCTCTCACGAATTTTATTAGTTTGCAATTTATTTCAAACAAGCTTTTACACTTGCACTCGTGTTCTTGTTTACGCACACATACAGGCATGCAAATTATGTCATGACTTAGGACATTATTCTCCAAGTGCAAAGGCAAAGCGGTGTGTTGTAGCATGTAACTGAAATGAACAGGAAATCATTTGTTGCACTATTGCTCTTTTTCCCCATTGTGATGTCTTCAGTTCAGTGATTCAAGATTAACCTATACTCACCCCCATGATACTAAACATATGTTAATACTATGAGATAATTCCTAAAAACTCAACTCGAGACATGCAACGATTGACTATATTAAGTTCTGTTACTACAACAAAATATGAAGCATTAATTGTCAATTTAGGCGATCCCACTAAAGCAGTCATTTCCATATCCTACTATATGTCCGGGTCTTGGTAGCTGTTGGATTGCGTTGTGCATTGTAATAATTGTTCGTAGGCACCTGGAAAAGCAGTAGTTTAGAAACAAATGTAACTCTCTCCGATAGAATGTAACATCGCTAGATAAGTAATAAGACCTAATATGATTTTACCTTTTTCCCCTATTAAGCTTTTTCGCTTAAAAAAACAATCCTGTGTTAAAATCAACAATAATAATATAGTGCACTTTGGATATACATTGGGATCATAGATGAACAAAGTAGGTTTAATTTCCCTCAATAACCCTAATTTCCCTCAATAATTAGGGCAAAGTACATTTTGCACCCAGCACTTTACGCTTCGCTGTCACTTTGCCCCTTGCACTTTCAATTTCACTTGTCATTTCCCTTACACTCTCGGTCAAGTGTCAATATCACCCTTGCCATTATTTTTCATTAGGGAATAAAATCGATTTAATGGTCCTAAGTGTTTGAAAGATATATGCAGAATTTTTTTTATAGGTCTTTTATTTTAACTAAAATGAGAAAAGTTAAAAGCAAGAGAAGTTAAAAATCTCCTCATTCCCTACTTTTGCCTTTTGTTTTCTAAACTTAAAAACGGAAAATTAGAAAATGAAAATTGGATAAGTAAGCATATATACAAGCACCCTCTTGATGGAAGTTTTAATTTAATGTTTGTCGGATCATGACATGGACGGTCATGAACAATACACCCCACAAAAAGAGCACATGTGACGCTGGATATTGTCTCTTTGAGATTGACATTTTCATGGAGGGACTTTGATTCATTTATTCACGGAGTCGTGTAATCTTAATTGTCCGTTTCGGGTTAGGATGGTTCAAATTTAAATAAAACTATTCCATAAAAGAGTATTCTTTTCTGAAAAAATTTTATTTAAATCTGAACCATTTAAAAAAAAAATCAAACGTGTGTAATTCACCTCCATAAATAACTATTCGCGGAAGCCCTGTTTAAAAGATATTCTCTTCCCCCTTAGTAAAAGCTACTCCTACGTACATGTCTTCCGAGAAAACAAGGCACATTCCTCGAAAAATTCTCTGCAGATGAGAATCATACTACCAGTTGAACTAAATTGTCAAACTACCAAAAAAAAAAAAGGTCAACAAGAAATGATCAATCCCTCTTCAGGAGTACGGGCTCCTGATCAAATACTCGTATCGGTCAACGCCAGTCCTGGGGACGGCCACCATGACCTTCGCAGCGTCCGTCCGATCATGAACCGGCAAAATCAAACAATACTTGTCGCAGCAAACCGGCCCCACTTGAACCGGCCTCCCCATCCCGAAGTCAACCCGGTCCAGTCCCATCCTTGACCACTGCGACACGATCAACACCCCCACCGAGTCGGGACTCGCCCGCCTTGACCCGCTCACCGATTCCACGACTTCTCTCACGTACTCGTCCCCGACTCGCTCCTTGGCCCGCCTGATTAGTCCCGAGGAGTAACCCAACCCCTTTTCCGTCAATTCCTTGGCGCTAGTTTGGGCGCAACCCAGGACGAACGCGTTGCCGTAGTAACCGGCGGGTAGACTCGGCTTGACTCGGTTTCGAACGTTGATGCTGAACAAGAGTTTCAGCACTTGCTTGGGTGGCAAGTTTAACGCCCTGGCCCAGCTCCTCCACACGTGCGCTGAGAGAACTTCAAACGACGTGTGTTGGGACTCACTGGGATGACCCGCGGATGCGAGTTTTTTCAACTCGTTGATCTGTTTTCTGTCGAATGTGACCGAGGTGGGACTGAGTTGGTCTTGGCAGAACCGAGAGCTGAACCCGGAAATGTCCGGGACTCGGACGAACTCGGGGTGGGCACCGGGGACCGCCCGACTCGTGGAATCTAGAAGGTGACGTTCCCACACCGCTTTTGGTTCGAACTCACTGAGTTTAACTCGTCCAGTGGCTAACTCAGCAAACAAATTCAAAAACTGGGCACTGCCAATGCCGTCACAAACACAGTGACTGAACCCGACGCCCAAAGCGGCATAACCGCCGTTGAGCCACGTCAGCTGGATAACGACCGGCGGGACCGATTTGAATAACTCGAATGATGACAACAACTTCTTCCACTGAGTAACGAACCGCGGGGCCCTCTCAAACTCCGATGGGCTACAGTCGGACACGGCTTCGATGAAGCCAGCACCCTGGCCTCGACACACGACGTCGAGCCCCGAGCCATCTGGCCGAGCCTTGACTCGACCAGCTAGAGGGTAGTAAGGGACCAGTGCTCGAGCCACTGCTGATTTGACTCGAGCCACAGTCGCGTCCTTGTCCAAGCCGCGGGGAATCCTATAGACGAGTAAATACTCGATGGTGAAACGAAGGAAAGGCTGAGAGTCGAGAGAGGAGAGAGAGAGGATGTGGGACGGGGTGGGCTGGGAAGGAGTGATCAGTACAGGCTTTTTCGCTCGTACAAAACTTCCCATGTCGCTGTGGTTTTGTTTGGCCGGTTATGACTTGTGAGACACAAAACGTGAATATATATACGGTGGTGACCCCGGGGGTTAGTCATGTGTGCTCTACACATAATTGTTCAAGCTTTGGCTCTTCAGGTCACGCCAAAAGAAAGAATTCTTTCGAAAATTTCTCATACCCTGGAGTAATTGGAGGAGAAGAAATTAGTCAAGATGCGCTGAAACCAGAGACCCTAATTGTCATACCCCACAAAAAATGAAAGACTATATAAGGTGGTGGTTGATGTAGGTGTATATTTTTAATTCTTGGCGGAAGTTAATTATCATTAGAATACATATACGGTTTAACACCAAAGAAAATTGAGTTTTTTTTTGGAAAATGATGCACTTCAAAAATTGATACAAGCACTCCAAAGTCAGTGTATCTCCAAAGCCACTTTCCTTTGTGTCTGCATCAATTTTTTAGAGTGCCAATATCATTTTCCTTTTTATTTCTTCAAAGTTTAGGATAGTTTCATTGATAGAAAAAAAAAAACAGTACATTAGGAAGGGCAAGCATCCCCATAAAGGTGAGATACTAACCAAGTACGCACCCACTCGAATCTTCTAGCCTTCTTGTCTTCAGTTGAAACAGCATCCGGGGCATAGCGGGACAGCTCCTCGAACTTGGCCGCGTACTGCGTAACGGTCATAGTTCCTTGCTTCAGGTTGTTGAACTCCTGTTCCTTAGCCAAACGAATTGGCGTGGGGAAGTACTTGTCGAGAAACAGAGTCTCGAACTGAGCAAACGTCATGGCAGCCACATCATGCGTTGCCTCCATCAGCTCCCACCAATAGCGGAAGTTAATTATCATTAGAATACATATACGGTTTAACACCAAAGAAAATTGAGTTTTTTTTTGGAAAATGATGCACTTCAAAAATTGATACAAGCACTCCAAAGTCAGTGTATCTCCAAAGCCACTTTCCTTTGTGTCTGCATCAATTTTTTGGAGTGCCAATATCATTTTCCTTTTTATTTCTTCAAAGTTTAGGATAGTTTCATTGATAGAAAAAAAAAACAGTACATTAGGAAGGGCAAGCATCCCCATAAAGGTGAGATACTAACCAAGTACGCACCCACTCGAATCTTCTAGCCTTCTTGTCTTCAGTTGAAACAGCATCCGGGGCATAGCGGGACAGCTCCTCGAACTTGGCCGCGTACTGCGTAACGGTCATAGTTCCTTGCTTCAGGTTGTTGAACTCCTGTTCCTTAGCCAAACGAATTGGCGTGGGGAAGTACTTGTCGAAAAACAGAGTCTCGAACTGAGCAAACGTCATGGCAGCCACATCATGCGTTGCCTCCATCAGCTCCCACCAATAGCGGGCTTCTCCCTTCAGCTGGTATGTGACTAAGGCCACACGGTCTCCATTACGAGTGATCTCCAAGGTGTCCATGATCACCTTGACTTCCTTCAACCATGCTTCCGCCACAGTGGGGTTGGTATCGCCGTTGAAGGTTGGGGGTCGACGCTTGCAGAACTCGTTCATTGCCCGGGTCCGAGTCATAGGTCCTTCATTAGGGTTCGGGTTTTGACGGGTAGCGTTCAAGGCGGTCACGAGCGCTTGCATGACTTGAGCGAGGTCGGGGTTAGGGTCAGGGTTAGGATTCGAGGATCCACCGGCCTCATACCCTAATCCACTCCGTCGGTTTACCATCTACGAGCGAAAATTGAAAAAGGGAAGGTTTAGTTTTACTAAACTATTTTCCTTTGCACAAGGTAAGAAGTAATCACATAATCGACAGTACTTTTAAAACAAAAGCATCTTCTCATAGGCAATGAAGGATTACATCACGAAGCATAGAGTTTTACTACAAAATAAACATACCAACACAAGCTTCCTACTACAGGCTAAGACAATCATACTACATGGTTCTTCTAGTACAAGTGCTTGAAAAGCAACTCGAGCTTTCGGAACCTTATTCTAATGCTACTATCCTACTAGCTAGGTGGAACGACTCCAAAGAACTCTCTCAGCTGAATCTTCTATTCCCTCTCTTTTGTCGTCAGCCATTGCTCTCCCTCAAGGCAAATCTGCTCAGCAAGCTCTCTAAGCTGTGGATCCTGGGGATCGAGGTTCTCAATGATGCCAGGTGGAAACACGACTATCTCGCAAAATTGGTCGCCAGTCACGGGGTCAATGATCCCTGGAAGAGGCATCGGTAGAACGCTCTCGGGTGCAAATAGCGCCTTGTAGTACAGAAGGTCGGCTACAGAGGCCTCGGCGGGGAAATAGCTATCCATATCTACAATAGGGAAAATTATATATTAGACTTAACAATGGAGAACGGAAAGCGTATACAACAGGTGCAAGTACAACAGTGATCATAATAGATAAAACACAAGTCTTATATTACTAAAAACAACGAGTACATCATAAATGGCTTATAAGCCTAAGCTGCCTACGGCATTTTGCTTACAAAAGATCCTACCACATTCTGCTTATAACAAAAGATCCTACTACTTGCTAGTCTTGATAGCTAATCTAGAAAATAGGTGGAAATTCAATCCTAATTGCACCTATGTCGTCCTCGTAAGGTGGTGGTGGCACCTCTCCAGAGTCGGCGGCTATATCCAAGTAGTCGGGCATAACCAAAGCTGGCGGTATCCCTCCGTGAATCAACATCTCCTCATCGTCAGAATCCCAACCCATTGGTCCTTCTTCTTCCATTTCTTCAGGGTCTTCTTCGTCGTCGTCAGATGACAAGTCTGGATTCGACATGTTCATCTGATGCTCCCAGTCAGCTTCGTTGAGCGGTGGATCATTGAACTCCTCGGGTTCTTCATCAGAGTCTGTCTCGGCATTTTCCTCAGGATCCTCCTCTTCTGGGTCTTCCTCGACTTCCACGTGGATAGGAGGTGCTACGGCTACTGCTTCGGCGTTACCGGGGGGTGGAAGTTGGACCAGAACTGGCACTGCATCAACCATGTCTTCTTCCTCCTCGTTCACGGGACGGACAAGAGCGCCATACTCTTGATAGAAGTCATGGGTATAGGGGAAAGCATGAGGAAAATAAGGATCCTCCACCAGTTGATGGGTCATGGACCTTACAGTGCTTGCAAGTTTGTGAGCTTCAGCAAAAAGATTGATTTGGTAGGGGCTCAAGTGGTCCATCTACAATAGGGGAACTATCTATCAAATTTACTCAACAAGTATAACAACGCGTCTTTATTATAGCATAATCGAAAATACAACTTAGATAGTGGGAATCCTATTCCTAAACATCCTATACCACGGCTAGGGAATTTTATTTAGGGTGTTCTTCCTGGTCTTCTTCGATCTTCGAGCTTCCTCAATTTGCGGGGTTTCCTTCCGTGGCGTCTTCGTTGTCGACGGTTCTTCCTTCCTCGTTCTCAATTTCGGTGTTTGGCATT
Organism: Rhododendron simsii; assembly: GCA_014282245.1. Lineage (NCBI taxonomy): Eukaryota > Viridiplantae > Streptophyta > Magnoliopsida > Ericales > Ericaceae > Rhododendron > Rhododendron simsii. The sequence goes on from CM024955.1 coordinate 25,638,410, forward strand.
AGGAGTAGGAAACCAAAATACTCATAGAATGAGCTTAGGAGAGGAAACATGTGGGGAAACCAAGGGTCTGTTTCTAAGGGATGAGGGGTATTCCGCTGCACTCTCATGAAGTCAAGCTGCTCTGCATGCATGGCGGCAATGAAGTTGGGGTCCCCCAAATGCTGGGCTGTTATCCTTTCTAAGACATAGTCTTCGACTGACAGATCGGTTGAGGGTTCCATCTATAAGAAAATTTCATTAGTAACGTTTTGAAAATATCTAGTTTTTGGAAAAACCATAGGAAAAACTTTTCAGATTTCTATGTTACACATTCGATCCTTGATTCAAGTCATCATCCAATTGTTCGGGAATTCCCAGCTCGGCGGTACTGCCAATTTCCGCGCCTTGCTTCAATCCGAAGATTGTTTTGACAGAATTCCACCCAATTTGGGATGTTAAACTTAAAAATCGTAGTCACGTTTGTGCAACGGCCAAACTAGCTTAAGGTTCTACATGGCTCTACCCATTCTACCCATGGTTGAGGTTTTGAACCTAAAGCTCTGATACCAAGTTGTAACGCCCCTAATTTTAGGCACGTTAAGGGTCTAATTTATTACAGAAATAAAATAGAGTCATTGTTCAATATTACAGCACGGCTCTCATAAGAGCATTTGCAATACAAAATAGATAACAAAAAGGGAGCTAGTGTTCCTATTCTACGGCTCCTCTTGCTCCTCCAACCTAGCGAGTTCTTCGGCTCCATACGCCTCCAAGGTGAAGAGATCGCCCTGTTCGTCTATCAGGTCTGACATATTATATTGGCGTCGCCACCCATATAATATGCCAGGGTCACCATAAGGCAACACCATGAGCTATGATGGCTCAATAGTAAAATCCTACTACTAGCATTGATTTCCACATAATAATTACATAAGCAGTAAACAAAAGACAATAACAGCTTATTCATGTTCGTTTGATAACCATTATTGGTGTCAAGGGTTCTTGATTTTTCCTCCTACGCACACATCGTAGACCGTGTCATTCATTGCTACCTTTCTTTTCCAAAGACTCCTTTTTAACTCACCCAACCTCGGTTCCGCCGTGCCGGGTTCCCGAGTATCCTCACAACGGTTCCGCCGCGCCGGGTTCCCGTTGGCACACAAAAACTTGCATAGGCTTCCTACCGCGGATAACCTTGCTACTCACCCTACTTCGGTTCCGCCGCGCCGGTTTCCCGAATATCCTCACTATGGTTCCGCCGCGCCGGGTTCCCATAGGCACACACACACAACTTGCATAATACTCTTGAAATAGTCATTATGTAGTTTCTAAGATATCTTCCAACCGGGAAGAACACATCCTCTTAGTTAATCACACCCTAGGTGCCATGTTTCTACTTTTCTCGGTTTTCGTGTCTCGTTCTCATGCAAGACTCCGTCGTTTAAGACTTTACATAAACACATGCATTCAATTAAAGCCTTGAAATAAATACAACAAGATCATCCAACTTTTACTAACTAGCATGCTTAAAACATTCCAAAAGTAAATCATGCATCTCCAAAGTTATCATCATTCATGATCAAGTAACTTCTTAAACTTTAAGTAAAGTAAGTAGAGATTTAAAGTAGCGAGATTTCATCAACTTTAGAAAATAAGATTGAACTATGATATAGTAAAGATTTCACTACCGTTCTTCTAGGCGGTGGTCGGCTTACGGAAGTTTGATCGTCGGTTTTGGTTTCGGCGGCGTAACATCCTTCGGATTGCTTCGAAAGGAAAAGTGTTGGACTACTTTTCCTAGAAACAACTTCTTAACTTAACTAAGCTACTTTTTTAAGATTAGAGAGTGGTATTGGAGGTGGTTTGGTGGTATTGCTCAAGAACACTCAAGAACATGAAAGTTCTTGAACTTAGAACAAGAATACTAGAATTTTTAGAGAGAAGGAAGAGCTATTGCTTGAGGTGTGAGTTCAAAGCATGAGAATGGCCTTTTATTTATAGGCAAGGGCTCCCCCTCTCCCTCCTTGGCCGGCCCCCTCTCTCTCTCCTTTCCCCAATTTTTTTATTCTATCCAATCCAACTTTTCAAGGAAGATCAAGGCTAAAAAGGCTAGACTTGCATGGCTATGTTGTCCTTAGATTTGATCTTGGAATCAATGGATGGTGGAGATGAGTTTGTACAAGATTCCAAGGATTAAACTAATATTGGATGTACAAAGAAGGACATGAAGTGAAGTATTGCTTGAAAGCACAAGAATCTCATGGTACATGGAAGTTCAATGGCCAAGTACCAACCAAATCTTCTCCCTCCTCCTCTCCTCCAACCGGCCCCCCCTCTCCCTCTCTCTCCCTCACGGCTCTCTCTCTCCCTCTCTCCTCTCTTGCTTTCAAAGGTACAATATATATACATACACATGTACAAAATGCAAGTAAACAAATAAAAAACTAAATACTTTTGTACTTTAAGATCAAAGTAGACTTTAAGGCCTAGGATTATCTATTATACTAGTCAATATAACACATGGTACTTAGGCTAATATTTTATCCTTCAAGTACTACAATATATTATACTTAGATACATAAGTACTTAAGAGATCAAAACCCCAATAGAAAATTAAGTAAAAGTTCTTTTAAGAATCTTGGTACCATGTACCTTTTTAATTAAAAATGGTTGTGCTTTCACACATGGTTTAAAGAAAGTATTAAACTAATGGGACACCATGGTACTTTGGAAGACTAAGACTATTGTCCAATGGGTAAAATTTCCCCTAACATTTATTATCCAATGGATAATAGATATTAGGTCACTTTTAATATGAAATAGTCAAAAGTACTTTTAAAGTAATTAAAAAGTCTATTTTTTTATATATCCTTAGTACTTGACCAAGTATACAATTATTATAAACAAATGGGTTTCTATTATCCAATGGATAATAGTTTCCCTAACAACTATTGTCCAATGGACAAAAAATAAAATCAAAATAATTAAAAGAAAAAGAATATGCAATACTTTGACTAGGGTTCAAAAGGTCCAAGAGGTTTAATGAGGGCAAAACGGTCCAATCATGGTGACTAGATGGCTTCTTAGTTTAGTCTCTCTAACCAGATAGTTAGAAGCTAACTAGGCCTGCTAAATAGGACTAAAGCGCAAGAAATAAAAGCTCAGGGGCTAAAGCGTAGTTTTAACAAACTATTGGAAAATTAACGTATTTCATGCAATTAATATGAATAACTCGAATACATTTTTATTGATAAAAATTCAGAGTTATTACAGCTGAAAGTATTTAGTTCGGAACAAAAATCAACTGGTATCAGTGTGTAAGTTTGTAAAGCAAGAGAGAGAGATTTTGATAGAGTTGAGCACTGTTTTTGTAACGCCCCGAATTTTGGGTACGTTAAATAAGACATTTTATTATAGAAATTAAATAGAGTCACTGCTCATTATTACAACATAACCCCCGTAGGAGTATTTTAAGTACAAAATGGGAACAAATAGGGAACTAGGGTTCCTAACTACTACTCCTCTTGTTCTTCCATCCTAGCGAGTTTCTCGGCTCCATACGCCTCCAGAATGAAGTGTTCGTCCTGTTCATCTATCAAGTCTGACATATTATATTGGCGTCGCCACCCATATAATATGCCAGGGTCACCATAAGGTAACACCATGAGCTACGAAGGCTCAATAGTAAAATCCTACTTACTAACTCATAATTTATGAATATAGGATCATTATAACATCGATTTCCACATGATATGTATATAAGCAGTTACAAAGACTATAACATTTTGCACATCCACAATCACCTCACAACTAGCATTGGTGTTGACTCATCGTAACCGTGTCTCGTGTTTACTACCTTTCTTTTCCAAAGATTCCCTTTTTACTCACCCAACCTCGGTTCTGCCGCGCCGGGTTCCCGAGTATCCTCACAATGGTTCCGCCGCGCCGGGTTCCCATTGGCACACATTGCATTGGCTCCTCTCCACGAATAACCAAGCTATACCTCACCATGGTTCCGCCGGTCCGGGATCCCATGGGAACGCACACACCCTCACAATGGTTCCGTTCTTCCGGATTCCCATTGGAACACACATAATACCCTCGAAATGGTCATTATGTAGTTTCTAAGATATCTACTTTTTTGGAAAACATATTCCTCTTGTTAAACCATACCCTAGGCGTCATGTTTCTATTTTTTCGATTTTCGTGTCTCGTTTACATGCAAGACTTCGCGGTAGTACTTTCCACATAACAAGCATTTTAACAAATCCAACAAGATCGTCCAATTCCATATTACCTAGCTTGCTTGAATTATCATAAACGAACATCATGCATATCCATCATTTAACGAAAGATAACATTATCGATGATCAAAGTAACATCATAAGATTCATGCGATACATAAAATTTAAGTACAAGGTTAAACTTCACATACTTAGAAAAAGTAAGTAGAGTTTGAAAGTAGTAAGATTTTAACTACCGTTCTTCTTGGCGGTGGTCGGCTACGATAAGTTGGTCGGTTTTGAAATCGGTGGAGTAACGGCCTTCGGTTGCTTCGAAAGGAAAAGAGATTCCTAGAAACAACTTCACTACCTAAAGTGGACGACTTTAAAGATCTAAGGGTGGTTTTTTGAAAGTGGTTTGGTGGTTTTCTCAAGAACACTCAAGAACAAAGGAAGTTTTTGAACCTTGGACAAGAATACTAGAAATTCTAGAGAGAAGGAAGAGCAATGCTTGAGGTGTGAGTTCAAGGCATGGAATGGCTTACTATTTATAGGCAAACTTTGGCTCCCTCTCCTCTCTCTTGGCCGGCCCCCCTCTCTTTCTCTCTACTTCAAATTTTGACACATGTAAAGCCATCTTTGAAAGATCAAAGGAGAATCCTAGGGTTGCATGGCTAGGGTTTGTACTAGATTTGATTCTTGAATCAATTGAATGGTGGAGATGAGAATTGTACAAGATCTAAGGGCTTGCTTGGATGGAGTAAAAAAGAGGGGGGAAAAATAAGAGGGGGTATATGAGAGGGGTCCATCTCTTTTCCCCTTGTTTGGCATTCCAATTTTTCCCCCCATTAATTTTTACCCCCTTTTCTTTTTCCCCAGTTTTAGGTATTGCCGGGTATTAATTTTGGGCTCCCCTTGAGGTGCCCAAAAATAATCCGGGTGTGGAGGAGTTTTGTGGACAAAAATACCCCTCGTTATCCCCTTTCTCCATTCACTATTCAACCAATTTCTACTCTTCATTTTACCAAAAATCATACTTTTCATTCAAACCTATCTAAAACTTCTTATTTGGAGCACTTAATTTTTTAACTATATTTTTTAATATATATACGGTGTAAAGAGGTTGAAAAATTAAGTGTTCCAAATTTCAATCCGTTTGAACAGGTGCAAAGATATTAGTTTTCTAATCATTTTATCCTAAATGATCATAATTAAATTTTGACTCTAGGGCTCTCGTTGATTAACCCTAAGAGATATTTGATTCTATAACTTTCTTAGGGTTAATTATCGAGAGTCCTAGAGTCAAAATTTAACTATGACCATTGAGGATAAAATGATCAGAAAACTAAAATCTTTACACCTGTTCAAACGGATTGAAATTTGGAACACTTAATTTTTTTTAAAAACCAAATTTTATTAAAAAAATGTTTAATAATAATATTAAATTTGTTAATTTGTTAGTAGAAATAAATATTACAACTTAAATTGTGAAAGAATAATTAAATTTGCAATTACATATAAAACATAATACATAATTAATTTAGGGACTGCACAAGGGCAAAAGGGTCATTTGACAGCTTAATCCCCGTTCTCTAACACCTCATCCAAACAACCTACTATTTAATCCCCCTCCATAAACATCACATCAATGTGGGTCATCCCTTATTAACTAATACCCCTTACTATTTTATCCCCCCTTATTAACTAATACCCCCAAAATTCTTCCCCCCATCCAAACGGGCCCTAAGGGTTTAACAATTGCAAGGTGTACAAAAGAGTACAATGGAGTTAAGATTTAGCTTGGAAGAGAATAAATCCCAAAGATTGGAAGTACATAGGTAGTTCAATGCCAAGTACACAACAAATCTCCCTCCTCCTCTTCTCCCAACCGCCCCCCCCCCCCCCCCCCCCCCCCTCTCTGCATAGTTGTCAAGGGCGAAAGGCGCACCGAGGCGCAAAGTTCGGTTGGGCCTGAGGCGAGAGGCGCAAGGCGAGGCGCACGCCTTTTTGAAGAGAGGCGCACCTATGCGAAAAAATAATTATTTCTGAAAATAATTGTGTTATGTGTGCTTTTTTGAAAAAAAAAAACTCGCTTTTTGTGCGCTTTTTCGCTTTTTTGTGCGCTTTTTCTGACAAAAGCACGCTTTTTCGAAAGAAAGCGTGTTTTTTTGACCGATTTGAAAGAAGCGCGCTTTTTTGCGACTTGTCGCTTTTCTCGCCTTGTTGCTTTTTTGCGCTTTTTGCTCGCCTTTTTCAAGTCGCCTCACCTGGGGGTAAGTAAGGCGCTGGGGGTGCGCCTCGCCTCGCCTTGGGCCTAGGCGCTCGCCTAGGCGCACCTTTGACAATCTCTCGGCTGATCTCTCTCTCTCTCTCCCTCTCATTTTCTTGCCAAGGTACAAAAAAATGAAAGAAAACAAAACAAAAAGTAGTACTTTTTGTACCATGGTTCAAAATAGTCTTTTTGGCTAGGATTCTCTTTTATACTACAAATAAACACATGGTACTTAAGGTATTAATTTAATCTCTCATGTACTAGAATAATATACATCTATGTATCTTGTACACTAGGAAGATCAAAAACCCTAAGAAAATAAATAAAAGTACTTAGGAGAATCTAGTACTAAGTACTTTTTCTACTAAAGTGTGTGAATTTAATCACATGGGTTAAAGAAAAAGTTTAATTAATAATCCCCATGGTACTTTGAAAGACTATCTCTTTTGTCCATTGGGTAAAAATTCCCCTAACATCTATTGTCCAATGGACAAAGCATCAAACCAAAAATAATTAAAAGAAAAAGAATAATCAATTCTTAACCTAGGGTTCAAAAGGTCCAAGAGGGGCAAAATGGTCCATTTGAGGCTAGGAGAAAGTGACTAGATGGCTTCCTAGTTTCGTTCCTTCAACCGGATGGTTAGAAGCTAATTAGGCTTGCTAGATGGGGCTAAAGCGCAAGAAATGAAAGTTGAAGGGTAAAAACGTAATTATGACAAATTATAGAAATTTAAAAGTAAATCGAAGTAATTCAAATATTTAATGAAATATTTACCGACTAAAAATCAGGGTTGTTACAGTTTTTCTTTCTCAGCCGAATAACAAAGCAGAGGTTTTATAGGCATTAATAAAACGTGAGTTTGTTCCGGTAACAGATAGTGGTCTCAAAACTAGGAGGAAAAATAGGAGACCTAGTCAAAGTGGTTTTCAATTAAACACTCCCATTTTAACTCTAACTGTACATCCCTATAATTCCTCCTTAGACCCACGATCAATGTTAACGTAAAATTAAAATATTAAATTAAAACCAACACCCACCTCCAAGGATCACGAGCTACACAACAAACAACCTCCAATGACGACAACGGCGCTGAAAATTACTGACAAACTGTCGGATAATGCGGTAGAATCGTTAGAGAAGGAGCGGCGAAGGAAGGCAACTGGTGTTGGTGGTATGGGGATCGGAGGAGGATGGAGGTAATGGAGGAAAAGAGAGAAAACTCCCTGATCTAAGATCGAGAGAGGGATTGCTCGCGGGGGCGAAACCCCTCCCCTCTCATCGCCGCATAAGGGTTTAAAACCCTTGGGGGGAGGGGAAGGAGGGAGGAGGGGTTGGGGGCAGCGGCTAGGGTTTGGTGAAGAGAGGAGAGGAGAGGGAGAGAGGACAAAGAAAAGGGGTTGAAATCCCGACTTTTATTTTTCTGCACCTAAATGCATTTCTAATATTGTTGGGCAAAGGCCTCTTGGCTGAGTGTAGATTATTGTTATGAGCAGGCACCTATGCAAATTTACTTACATAATTAAATTCAACCGCAGGTAGATCTGTAAAATTTAATGCATGTAGAGTTCTGTTCATAGAATAATGACTTCACTTAATTTTGTAAAAGAACGCAGCAACACAACCTTTCGATGTTTCTATTGCTATATAGGGTTAAGCTCATCTACCTATCTTTATCTTATACGTACCTCACAAAATTCTCTAACTTCTTTGTTTTTTTTGCTCGGCAAATTCTCTAACTTCTTGATCACATATATTTTGAGTTCATAACAATTATCTGATTCATTCATCTTGGATGTCTGATCCAATTAATTGATTTGACGCTAAGTGTTTACGTTAATTGATTTTTTCACTTACTCCCTCCGTCCCAATTTGTTTGTCCAATTGTCGAAATTTGTGTCTTTCAAAAATATACTCATATCTTACATTTTATAATATTTTTTATGATTTTGAAAATTTTGTATAATTAAACTAATTGAGATCTACCAAATAAGATCCATATTGTATATTAAAAACATTACGAATTGAAAATTATAGACAATTTATTAAGAGATTAAACGCTCTAAAAAAGTCAAAAGGGAGACAACCAAATCAGGACGGGGAAGTATTTGTTATTATCTGATCAAATTGATTTTGTAAAATATCATTTGCACTAGTATAAAAAGAATGATTTGAGTGTCTGGTCACTCTGGTGTCAGACTACAAAAGGAAGCTTTGACGATTAAAGTAGCAAGCAGAGCTCAACCAATTATATATATGGGATGGTTGGCATATCTTAATCTGAATATGCTAAGCACACCAAGGAGGAGAGTAATGATGGGGGTTTCGACGGTGTGCAAAGCCCACTTTTGGGTCTCACATTGACAATCCGAACAATTCATAAATTTTAAAATAATTTCTCAAAGAACCCTAGAAAAAAAGAACAGCTCAATTGAGTATGTATAAAATAGCTGACCCAATTTCTAAATTTCGATTGAAAAATTCAGAATCCTAAACTTTGAATCATCAGTGCCTCTAGTGGGGTTCATCTTAATTTATTTTTTTCTATCTCTCTACTGTGGTGAAGATTTTGTGACAGATTCTCCGGGCATCACTTTATGGGGGCCGGGAAGACATGAATATCAAAACAAACAAAAACGTGAACAGCTTGGCTAATTTGCTTTCTGTCTATGGAGATGTACTTATTTTTTTGATGGGTTCTGCATGTTGATACCTGTCTAGGACCTGTCTGCCAGGAACCTCCACAAACGCATGGTTACATAGATAAACTTATTTATGGAGCTTCTGTAAACAAGTTGTTTACGGAATCGCGTGATTTTGGCCGCTCATTTTGGCTTTGGACGGTCTGGATGTTAATAGAATTTTTCTAAGGAAGAGTTAAATTCTTTTCTAGAAAGGTTTATTAACATTCGGACCGTCCAAAACACTCTTGAAAGGTAACGATTCACCTCCTTAAATAACTGTTCCTAAAACCCTCCATTAAAAACAATTTCTCATAATTATAGTATGAGGTTTCTCTAGTACTGTAGATTGCACTGTTCAATTTGCCTACTTTTGCAGTCTATTTGGGAACTCATTCGTCACTCTAGTGATTCAAATCATTCATCTTGAATTACTCGTTGAAAACATCAAAAGTACTAGTCACCTTGATCAAATACTGATAAATCTTTGATCGCAATGTATTCTTGACTTGTTGAAAAATATGAAGTGGGTTTAGTAAAGGAAACAAATGTTTACACAACCAGTATATATATATATATATAATTTATTCTCATGTTCTTATCGGAAATTACTTGGTATTCTATCAACCTAATTTTGCTATTTACAACGAAAAAACTAGCTGCACATATAAACTACAAATAGATCTTGCACAATTTTTTGCGGGGCTCAACCCGGATCCCGCAAAGATGATATAGACCCCTCATTTATTTTTAAAAATGATTTCTTATGAATTCCTTTTAGAAAATCACCTCAAAATGAATTCATGACAATTCATTTTAAAGAAAAATAAGTGGTCCAGATCATCTTTGTGGGCCTTAGCAAAAATCTCTACAAGATCCGTCCTTGATTTACTGTGCCAATAGCAGTATAGCACAGTACACTATCAACAATGTTCTCGACAAGTTTAAAACAATCCACACCGAACAAATTAAAATTAAAACAAAATTTTTTTCAAAATTTGTTCACTGTCGAAATTGAACCGTTAGTTATTAGTAGTTGGTCCCTCAGGGAGTTTGAATGCCCATGTGCCAAGGGCAGTCGGTGCCCAGGACGTGATGTGGACCGTTGGGTTATGGATATTTAGGGATCCAGTTGGGATGGCCCCAAGCCTAATAGTGTAGCACACTACTTTTGAATTTGTTTTGATCTTCACATGATTCTTCTTTGTAAGTACTCTATGGTCAATTAATTACTAATTTTGAAAGACCAATATTGTCCACTGAAAGGAGGCCCCAATTGATCTTTTTAAGGTGTATGTTTGGATATCTTATCAAGATTTTAGTAATTAGAAGATATGGCAAATCTATAGTGATGCAACATGACATTTTTTAATCAAAAATATTTACTTCTTAATTCCATCCCAATTTGTTTATACTCTTTTTCGACATTTAGATCAATCAATGTTCCATAACAATATTTGTCCATTTCATGACTTTTTGATGAAATGAAGTTTGTTTTTGTTTTTGTTTTGTTTTTGTCTTTCTTTTATGAATTAAAGTATAACAATTGAATGGCAAATGGTAGAAAGTTTATTATTATTATTTTTTGGATAAGAAACGTTAGAAAGTTAAACATTTTTACGTGTAATTATTGTGTTTTTTTTATCGGCAAAGAAGATTTTATTCATACTTGACAAAAGGGTACATCGATCGAGGCGGCTCCAACTCTAAATACAAAAAAGATTTGAATCATAGAGAAAGGCCAGAAAAAAGGAAAAAAAAAAAAGGAGTATAAGAAAATACATCCAATAAGAAAATGAATGAAGCCCCCGGGAAAGGACTCCATAACCAAGAGCTTCACAATCTGGTTTCAATAGCCTGAAAGAATCACAACATATAGAGCATCATAGAACTAATTATCGTGTTTCCTTAAAAAGTTAACGAAAAAATAGAGATATGAGGGAGTAAAGAGATAATTGTACACAAACTGACTTTGAGAAGATAATTAAACAATTAGTTGTTTTCTTCCAAACACCACGTAATTGAAATGCTTAAGTAAAGACACCCAAACTAATAAAAACACACTTAAAGATAAATTTGAAGAGCATTGTAAAATAGAGCAAAAATCATTTACCTTCAAAATTATGTTATATAGAAACCAAAATATACAAAAGGGGAAAAAAAAAGTGGGGTGTTGGACTTGTATCTATATATAGGTTGTTAAATTTCAAATATAGGTTGATAAATTGGAGAAGGAATCTAAACTAGCAGAGGTCTCTAGCTCAGAGGTATGCCCTCTAGTTGTCGGGAAGTAGACCTACATACATGTATCAATCCTTCGAGTCGGCTTCGACTAAAGGTTGAAAAAGGTGTCCCTTTGAAAGATCTCTCGTAGCCATAAAAGCTAGCTTCACCCTTTGGCATGTCACTTTTGCAAATTCTGTTAAGGTTCCATCTTGCTTGCTACCGTTCTTATTTTTTAAATATTTATTTTTTATTTAATGAGATAGATCATTATTTTACAACACATCATATTTAATTTAAAAAATAAGTATTTATTTGAATACTTATATTCAAATAAGTACTCCTTTCGTCCCATAAAGTAGGTTCCCTACAGTGCAATTTTTAAACTTAAAAATAATGTATTTAATAAAATAATTTTCCGATTTTTATTCACCTTTCAAATGATGTAATCGAGATCTATCAAATAAGATTCATATTGCACAAAAAATTATTTTGGTAAGTATATTATTTTTAAGCTTAAAACTTGCACGTAATTTTGTAAGAAACTAACTTTACAGAATAGAGAAATAGAGAGAGTACGGTTAACAAAATGGATTTTCTAAAAAAATAAATTTATTCCCCATCTCAGGGCACTCTCTCTCTCAAAATCTCCAAACCCTAGCCGCAAACAGCCCTTCCCCTCCTTCCTCTCCCTCCTTCTCAAGCGGCTGGAGGGGAGAGATCCTTCCCCTCTGATCTTTCTCCCTCTATTTTCTTCCCCCCACCGTCGAACTATCTTCTCTCTCAATCCCGCGACTGAAGTTCGGGTGTCCATTGGGAACTTTTCAGCTAGATCATTTTTCTGCGATGTTCAGGGGCTTCAATTTTAGTGGTTGTGGATAAGATGTTGTCCACCACCGTTCTCAGCCTCCATCTTCTAAGATTTATGACTTGACGCCGTCTACCGCGTTTGCTTGGTGACCACCTCCCAACGATGTGATCCTATTTTGTAAAGCAGATGTGGTTGTTACGAGTCTATCAAGGTGGTTGCAAAAGAGTGACGGGCAGATATCTCAGCGGTACTTCTTTTATTTTGTTATTTGTTTTAATAATGTCCTCCTTGAGGGGTTTTGTCCACCTTCGGGGGGTTTCTATTCATCCTGTAGGGCGGCGCTTATACGCTCTTTCTGTTGGAGTGTCCGATCTGTGGACTCCCAACATTTTTCTATGAAAATCTTTTGATAAATACTATCTTTCAACTTTTGGCAAAAGAAGAAGAGGAGAGACTAGGTGGATTTAATATAATGAAAATTCTTCTGCCTTATCTTGCAGAGGGAGGGAAGAATATTATCTTATCAACTTGGAGACTAGAAGTGATTAATATTATCTTATTAACTAGGCGACTAGATAAGATCACATAAAGTTACAACCAAAAACAAAATAAAGTGAAAAAGAAAAGACATTCCTTTAGGGCCCCAAAAATGATTAAGATAATGCTTGTTTCTGTAAGAGTATCCACAGTGGAATAAGTAAAATAAAAAATTGTTAAAGTTAATAACGTTTGCTCAAAAGAGTGCTCATATTGGAATAACCAAACTTAACAACCTCTGAGCAACTCATTAAATTTTGGCTTTTGAATAATCAAAACTAGAAATCTTTTGTCAATAACCAAATTTAGTGATCCCCATATTCCTCAATCAAGTACACCCATCATTACACAAAAATCTTCTCTCTCAACAATGTTTTCAAAAAATAATTATAAAAAAACTATTCTCACTACTATTGTTTTCAGAAACGTTTTCTAAAAAAAAAACAGTCTTTATATGAATTTTTTATTTTTATTTTATAAAAACTGTTTCTTCAATCTTTTTTAAGACTATTTTTAAAAAAAATTGTATTTTACACAAACTGTTTTTTACACATTTTTTTTCATAAACTATTTTTTTATCCAACTATTTTTAACTTAAAACTGTTTTTTTTCAAGAGCAAATTTTTTTTTTTTTATAAAAACTGTTTTAACATAAACTAGTTTTTCAAAAATTAATTTTTCAAAAGATTTACGTACGAAGAGGAAAAGTTTGGGGAAAACTCATGGAAGGAAGCAATGGTTCCATTGGTTTTGATTATGAGCAAAAAATAACCAACGTAAGATTTGACATTGCTAACTTTAACAACCTCTAAATGAATAATCAAAATCTGATGTGACATGTTTTGATTATTTACTTTTGCTTATTCCACTGCTGATGTTCTAAGATGTTTAAGATAAAGCTTGTTTCTGTAAGACGAGGGTTCAGATTCTAAATACACTTTTTTTTTTTATCTTTATCTTTATCTTTTTCGTGTTTTGGATCTTAGATTTGCCAATATAAAATTAGGAACAGAATATTTGAAAATGAAACTAGTACATGCATGCATACAGTATCAATTTGTGTTTCATATCAATCAATTTTTTTTGGGGGGTCAAAGGTGGTTTCCTATCGGTTAGCAGACGCTAGCTACTATTTGTCTTCTTCACCTATATATCTATTAATCTCTTTCCTTTTTGTTTCTTTTCTCCAAAAATCCCACTTCGAAACACAACATAAGCATTCAATCCCGATTGGCGATCAAACGATTCTTTTCACAAGCGTTATTCAAGGCGAGTTGTACAAAATGAAAATTTTGGAAAAAGAATTTGGTAGTATAAGAGTATATAATTGAGCTGACCCTGTACAACATGAGGCCTATATACAACTTTTTGATGTAACATAGGTGTATATATTGATATTTTTACAAATATTCATATCTTGAGGTGACTAAACGTTTTATTTGCTGAAATACTAATGGTTTCCAGATGTTTGAATTGGTGTACCGGACTGTACGTACTACGTAGTTTTGTTGTTTCTCTTCTCAATTTTTTGTTCGAAGTTTCTCACCACCACCACACCCCCCCATATGTCATCTTTCTTTCTTTTTCCTCTTCTTTCTCCCTTAATGTATCCATTATCGAGTTTATCCGTAATAATATTTTTGCCCTTTCAAAAAAGAAAAATTCATATCTTGAGGCATGTTATTTTGATATTTTGTAGAGGAAACCTCTTATACGTTGTCGTGCTCCAAAGTTTGAATTAAAACTAGGGCTTTGACCATGAAGAATGAATATTAGATGGATGGAATTAACGTTTGATATACTTATAAATAAGGGACAGTTTTTCCTAAATTAATTAATAACTTGAAAGACAAATGGTATTTTTATGTTCAGTGAATTTTTATTTACCTTTCCGTCAAAATTTTTGGATTAGTTAATTGTCTCGACGAGAGAAATCAAAACAGTATAAATATGGATCCAAGTTGATTTTTTTTTTTTAAAAAGACATAAAAAAAAGAAGAAGTAAAACTCAAATTTACTTGCATGATAAATAATATGAATATGCAGATAAGATCATTTTACATACTCGTCAAAGAGTAATGGTAGTGTTTGGTTGGGAGTTTAGTTTAGTTTAGTTTTGGTAGTGGGTGGAGAGAGAAATATGGTAATAATTGAAGATAGGGGTAATGATTGGAGAGAGATAGAGAGAGATAAGAAAGTAATAATTGAAAAAATAGGGTAATGATTGAAAAAAGATATAGAATAATGATTAGAAACAAAATGAAAACTAAAACTAAAATGGCTTCCGAACAAAGCCAATTATCCTCACCTCCACATAATTACCTAAAGAGAATTTTGTCTCACCTCACTTACCTGTGGCCGAAGTTAACCTCGTACCACTTGGGGCATACACAATAGAGTACTTTTAACACCACCAATTAATTAGCTATGAAAACTTTGAATTAGGCTCCGTTCCGGAACCTCAAAAAAGTCCTTATTTTTTAAAGAAAGCAATTTCAAGCTCAAAAATTATGGGCTTATTGAAATTTAAAAATATGCAATATAGATCTTGTTTGGAAGATCTCGATGAGATCTTTTATACGATGCAAAAAAAATTGAAAAAATATTTTTCATTTACTTTATTTTTTAGTTTGAAAATGTAAAATAAGCTGCTTATTTTTTAATAAGATTTCTAAAACGGGCCTTAGTAGTAGTATTTATTTTTGATATGTCCCCTCGGTGGTGACTATTTGGGGTTGCCTAGGGATAATGACTTTTGGCCCAAGTGTAGTGTAGGGGTATCTCACAAGTCAAAGTTGGGCCCTATATATAGCTAGCCTAGAGGGAAAGGAGCTGATGCAAAAATTCCCACATTCGCATAAAGCTTCGGTGCATGTGGGAAGATATTAATTGGCACTATACACACAGTAATTTGATTGGCCCGTGCTTTTAAATGGATATGCATGGATCTCTCTCTTTCTTTTTCTATCTCTCTCTCTCTCTCTCTCTCTCTCTCTGCATGTTTACGCATCCCATCCAAATCCTCCCATCAATGGACATACAATTTTCAAACCCAAGGATTTGGAACATGAGAAATCAACTAAGGCCGGTTACAAAATACTTCCTCCGTCCCATTTTTATAATCCATTTTCGTTTTTCGTGTCATTTTTTCAACGCTTATATCTCTCAATCTACAATGTTTTTCATAATTTTGAAAACTTTGTATTATAGATCTAATCGAAAACTATCAAACAAGATCCATATTGCATATTTTTGGAGATTCATATTGAAAGATATAAGCGTTGAAAGAACGGTACGAAAAATGAAAATGGACTATAAAAATGGGACGGAGGGAGTACATTCTTAATAAATAAGTACTTATTTTTCATTTTTAAATTTAAAAATAATGTAAATAAAAAGTAATTTTTTAATTTTTTTGCACCATATAAAAAATCTCAATGAGATCTATCAAACGAAATCTATATTGATAGAAAAATTATTTGCGCAAACACATGATTTTTAAGCTTGAAATTATTTCCTTAAAAAATAAATACTTATTTTCCTTTCAGGAAGGGGGCCTTATGACTTATTCTCAAGAGATCGCAAATTCGAATCCTATGAAGTCTAAACATTCCAAGCCTTCGACGATAGGACGTTTATCCGGTTGTTAATTTTAGAGATCTAGAATTAATCAAAATATATATGCAAATTATCCCAAATATCCGATTATTAAAAAATCTCGCAAACCTTGTGATGAAAGGACCCTTCACAATCATTTCGCAGAAAGCAAATAAAGCGGAACAAAAAATGTACTACTACTTCAGATCTTATGTGAGATTTATCAGACTTGTTTTTCGATACTGTTTACCCAAAAGATTTGTCTTCATCATTCAACTAGTATATATTCAGAAAAAAAGAAGACGACAAAATACTACTGGCCTGGAACACTTGAATCAAAAACAAGATCCGTTCCGCTGAAGTTTTTATTTTTTAAGTACTTGTTTTCTGTTTTACGAGACGTGTCATTTTTTTACGATACATTATCTTTAATTCAAAAACAAATACGCTTCATTAGCTTTTTTTTAACCAAATAAGCTATTTAAGTTGAATTATAAGTGCTAACAAACGAGGCCAGAGTCGATGGTCTAATTCTTCAAATGTGCTAAAAGTACTATAAGGACTTTTTATTTTCCCTTCACAAAATATTAAGGGAGAAAAGCTCATTTAGTTCTTCAATAATGCTAGGTACCAATCACAATCCAACCACAACCAGTCTACGTGCCACTGCATTATAATGGAAGAACAATCGCTTTGAAAGTACTTTGCAACCATCAATCATGTAGTGCCACGTAAGCAATTGTGGTTGGTATTTGTATCCTAACATTGTGGTTTTTTCTTTTAGCACTTTTGAAAAACTATGCCTATGTTCAAGATATTGGGGTTGCTTCGAACATGTGGTATCATAATTTCCTACCTTAGATATAAATGGTACTCCCTCCATTCCATATTGATGGTCCAGTTCGGTCTCCAAGGCGAAATTTAAATTGTTAATATCTTTCAATCTACAATGTTTTTAAAGATTTTAAAAACTTTGCATAATAGAACTAATTGAAATCTATCATATAAGATCTATATTACACATAAAAATCATTATAAATTGAAAGCTATTAACAATTTAAATTTTGCATTGAAGACCGAACCGGACCTTCAATTTGGAACAGAGGGAGTATCATAAAGTAGGAAGGGCCCTAAAGTTAATAAATTTTTGAGAATTTAAAGCAGTCGCACCTCTAATTTTAGCTTAGGACCACCTTTACTAGGGGAAGAACCTTGGCATCGCGATGAGGACGTGACAGATGCTCTGGTGGGAGAGATATGGTTTCGTAGTGGTTAAGAGAATAAGATCAGTTTATTAAGGTAACAAAAGTAGATTTAAAAGCAATGTAATGTGAAAGGCCAACAGATCAGATGTGATTCCCTGTTTTAAATACCCAGCTCCAGTGTCAGCAAAGAAGGGGGAAATTAAGAAAACTTGCTTAATTACCAGCTAAACCATTTATATCTCACCATTAATGAGCCTGTGAACGCTATTTTCTGCTTGAATGATAACTCACTTGTTCAGGAGTACAATACATCAGAAATGATCCCTAGAGAGTAGTCGAGGTGCATTGAGGGATGTTTCCACCAACCAACAAGTTGTAGACCACAATTTTTTGGTTTTGTCTTTATTCAACTTTTTCCTCCTCTGTTAATTTTGCGTCAAACTTTTATGTAATATTGGTTCGTCTTGAAGAGAGGAATCGAGAAAGTAAAAATTATGAATTTTACATAAGTATTTTGAGAAATATCCAAGAAAAAACTCGAAAAGTCGTCGAGATGAAACAATATTATATAACAGTTTGACGCAAAACTTACAAACGCGAAAAAAATTTAAATAAGAACATAACAAAAAAGTTGTGGTTCATAACTTATTGGTTAGTGAAAACACCCGTGAGTCATCAATATTTAGCAAGCTGTGTAGGGTAGGAATATAGGGAAATCAGCTGGGGGAGATCTGAGAATACTAGTGGGTGTTCATTAGTTAGTGTCCCCTTACAGCCCAGACAGCATATCTCTTGCTTTTAATTCACAAGATACCATGAAATAATGGGGAATAGATAAGACTCAACTGTATATAAACGAGATGACTATAGGAATTTAGGTATAGGATTCCTGTTGTCTCCTCTGCCTTGTATTTTCATGACCCAAAGTTAACTAATGGGCCGGAATGATTTGGAAAACCCCACAACACAGCCTGGCCTCTGCCGGTTCTAGGAAAGAAACCCTTCAGACAAATTAAGAAGGAAACACACACATTTGCAAAGAAGGAAAAAATACATTCGTAGTCGGCAAATTCAGAAAACAAATTCCATTACAAACGATGAACTGAAATACAGAATTTGTAAGTACTAAGACAAAATATGAGCGAATTGTAATAACATACGAAAAACGAAGCAAATCTTGTGTTTTGCACAATCTCCTAAAAAAGAGATTCGCCGCTTACTGAAGGGTGTTGAGGTGCACCGGCATTTGTCTCCGAAGATACTCCGGCTAGAACCACAACCACAACTCACAGAACACCCCCACTGTAAGTAGTCTTGACAAATTGACTTGAATCTGCTTCTCTCTCACACTAGAACACTAACATTATTTGTGTAGGAGTATTTCTGGAAAAACGTGTAGAACAATGAAAAGAGGATTCCCTTCTTATAATCCAAGAAGGACCATTACAACATCCAAGTACGGAGACAAAATATGACGCAACAGAATTAACAAAGAGATTAGTTGCGTAGTAGTCAAACGAATGATAAACTCGAGTTCACGAGAGAAAAAGACAAAGTCTGAATATTATTGATAAAAGTTGTATAAACATTAGGTTACAACCCCTTTTATAGGAAAAATGCGTAATCCTAGCAAAACTCTAACTTAAAACGAAAATTCCCAAAATTTGAAGACAATAATAAAATTGGAAAAAGGAAAGAAAAACATGACTTTCCCAAAAAGAATCAACTTTCACGGAATTATACGCTAAAACTTATTAATGTAACAAAATTTTCTAAAACGGCGAAAACGTTCAATTGGAGGCCTAAACAAAGGAATTAGGCCGGAAAACACCATTAATAATCAACCTAGGGTTGAAATGTATCGACCGCAGCGCGAAAATAAGTCAGCCCACCAAGTTTGGACCCGATCCAAGCTCATCCGAAAGTTGCCAAATCGAGTAATTTGCAATTAAACAACGGTTGGCTTTCGAGGCTTTGACTGGTCCAATTCATCATGAACTTGGGCCTCCACGTGTCCTATATCAAAATATGTGCGGATTGTAATAACGATACAAAAATCAAAGCAAATCATGTGTTTCGCACAATCACCTTAAAATAGATTCGCCACTTACCGAAGGGTGTTGAGGTGCACAAGTGTCTGTCTCCTAGGATAATCCGGCTAGAACCTCCACTCACGGAACACCACCACCATAAATATTTATGACAAACTGACTTGTGTCTGCTTCTATCTCACACTAGAACACTATGAGAACCCAAGCTATGTACCACATCGGCCACTTGGAAAATTGTTGAATGGTATATAAGGGATCGTGAGCAACTACTGTATAACTTGAGGTTAATCATGTGGTTATGCTAAGGGTTGGTAGGTCAGCTCGCACGGGTCGCTACAAGTGATTTAGGGCTTACACCCAGAGTCAGCCTAGGCACAAGACCCACAAGGCCTAGGCCTTGGGCATCCCTAAGATGCAATTTTTGGGGCACCCCAATTTTTTTTTAGTATTTGGGTTAGGTAGAACTCTTTTTAGGAAAGGCCCAGTCCAAGTTTTGTCTTTTGAGCATTGGTACTGAAGCAGTAGGACTTTCTACTTATAAAAGATTATTTGCCTTAATTGTTTTCTTCAACTAGCGATGTAAGACTATAAGTGAGAGGCTTTGTTTTGCAACTTGTTTATACCACATCGACAGAGTAAAGACTCAATTGGCAAAGTGCTCACCAATAAAGCCCTATACTCCACCTGTTCCACTTGCTCACAGAGTGATTGCATGTGAAAGCAACACGTGGGCAACAAGTATCAGAATTAAAATTAAAATTGCTTTGAAGGAAAATTTCAAATTTTGAAACACACACACACACACACATAGATATATATATGTGTGTGTGTGTGTGTATTAGTCAAGGAGATTTAATACTATAGTTTTGGCTTTTTCTGACTGTTTATTTATTTTTTTTGTAAAAATTGTCAAGCGTTTATGTAAGGTCCATTTTTCGTGGTGTGTCTTATTTGGCAATTTCACGACAAAACACATATTGGTATCTATCCCATATTATCGAGTTTTAATATCTTTTAATTCATTTTTAAAGTGTCTGTTTAGGAAAGTGGAAGGAAATCAATGATATTTTGTAATCGAGTGTTCGAGTCTTTAGGAAGTTGTAGTGGAAGATTATTAAGGCAATCAAGGGATTTGATATTCAGTGGCAGGAAGGAAATATGGGATGTTTGAATCGTGGGAAAATCAATTGGAGATATGCAATCAATTGATTTGATTATTAAGGAAATAATGAGTCAGCTTATTGAAGTCTGCCAATAAATATCGACCTATTAGGTCATATTATATAGCAGCCACAAGATAAAAAGGCTGAGATCATATTCTTCATATTCCATCTTTTTGGTGGCTAGGGTTTCTGCACCTCGAAGACTAGTGAAGGAATATCATCACCTATGTTCGAGGGGTTTTGTTCTACAACAGCATCGATCAATCAATCTTTAAGTAAAGTCCTTCGGTGGATTCCGGGAGGCGAACGGAAGGCTTGTGGATTCAAGGCAGCGGCGGTCAAGCATTCAGAGAGGTATACGTGGATTCGACAAGAGTGTCTAGGTTTAGATTTGTGGAGTTCAAACTTATAGTAAGAGTTCTTGTAACCTCTTGTTTAGTAGTGCTTGATTCATTCCCGTGGTTTTTTCCTGTTTAGGGTTTTCCACGTATCCTGGGGTTATCTTTTGATTGTTTTTCGTTCCTGCATTTGGATTGATTGGTGGTTTATTTATTAAAGAATTCATACATAGCAAATATTTATAAACCTAGGCAATCTAAGGTTTTTCAGTTTAGAACACCATTCTTAAAACAGGTCTTGGGCACCTACACCAATTGAAAGTTTGAGGTGGGTCCCACAAGAAGATGTGCTTGGGTGGGCCCGTCAAGTAAGGAGCTTGTCATGCTTGGGCGGATCCTACATGAGAGGAGCTTGACGTGCTTAAGCGGGTACTTATCTCACATCGTTGGTAAAAGTAATGGATCGTGAGGCGATCCTAAGTGAGAGAGATTGTACGTGAGAACCCAAGCTATGTCCCACATCGGCCACTTGGGAAATTGTTGAATGGTATATAAGGGATCGTGAGTAGCTACCATATAATATGATATTAGCCTTTTGAGCCATATGGTTAGGCCATGGATTAGCAGGTCAGTTGGCGCAAGTAGTTGCAAACACTTGCCTTATTCTGAAGGACTATTGCTAGAAAAACGTGTATAACAATGAAAACATGATACCCTTCTTGTTGTAAATCCAAGAATGACCTATGAGTAGCTGCCAGGAATTCAATACATAAAACTGCCGTAATGAATTGAGAAATGAAGTCTAACATAATCTCACATCATGGAGGGTTATTATTAGCCGCACACATAACTACACTACCCAGATTCGTTGAACAAACAGAGGGACGACCTTTGGGTTGTCTTGAAAGACCCTCAAAATACTCTGTTTTCATTTCCCAGAAATTTGAAAAATTCCCCAACGAGAAATGCTAAGTGCAAAGAAAATAAGTAAAGAAAAGACCTTTAAAGTGTACATGAACGACTCAGATGCACTGCACATGCAGTGAATCTGGGCCGTTCATACATACTTTAAGGGTCTTTTCTTTGCTAATTTTCTTTATCCCTAGCACTCCTCTTCCCCAACAGGAAAAACATATGGAGGCCATCCGGAATTCACACTTATTACAACATCAAGCCAAAACCAGGACACAGAATTTCCATTGGAGCAAATAACACACCATTTTCATACAGTTGGTAGTCATATCACACTTTGGAATATTGGTATAACCATGAAGTGATACTATACTAGTAATTGAATTGGAAATCCGAAATTTGAAGTGATATTCGACAGATCATTTCAACAGAGACATTCAAAAGAGCTCCACTACCACTGTGTTTGATACTTCTTTTTCTTTAGGACTTTACTAGTACTCAGCTGTAGCTTTGACTTTCTGTTCATCCACCTCCACAGGCTCCAACCAAGGGGTGAAGTATTTTCCAGCCTACTTGTCTTGTCATCTGTTTGATACTATCGATCTTTATCTCGTTACATTTGCAACACAATAGCTAAATGAATTTTGGCAAAATCCGCGCGATAATCCAATTATCACAAACTTCCAAGTGAGTTACAGTAGTAGCTAAATGTTTGATAATGCGCTGAGGCTGCCTAGCTATAGCCTACCTATCGAAAACAGTAAGTCTTCGTGTAAGCCAAAAATTAACGAATGCCAAAAATTAACGAATTACTTATAAGTCTTGTATTATAACAGTAGGGACATGAAGCCGAAGGGTTAATACGGTTGGTTAGTGAGTTAATTTGTTCTTCATACAATTGATTAGGTTTTGATCATTCTTGGCGTCATGCTGTAATAAAGTAGGAGTAATTTTTTGTGAATTCCCTAGTCCCGGGATAGCCATTGACCTGCATTTGACCAGATCGGGAAGGAAATTTATTGAGGTGAGCGTAAGCCGGCTAGACACCACTGACAGTCAAAAAAAAAAATGGGGGCATGAAAATATATTTACGCTTTACAACATATTGTGTAATACTAGAAGTAATAAGGTCATGGTTCTATCCGAGGGCTCGACGCCTTGTCTGAAGTCCGCCCAGTCCACTCGGCTTTTAGCCCAATCTGAGCACGTTTGGAGTTGAAGCCCAACTCGTCCGTTTAAAATCCAAAAATAGACCGAATGAAGAATAAAAGAAAAAAAAAATGATCTGGGAGGGACTTTTGATGGCCAATTTCTTTCTCATTTAAATGATTGGATCGAGCATCTATAGATATTAGATTGAGCTTATTTTTTACGCGAACCCTTGGAAAAATATTTTACATCTAATGAACGGTTCAAATCATTTGTGTGGGACCCGTGGTAGACTCCACAATAAAATCTGTGCACAGATGTATATATGATTAGCAGAGTTCTTTTTTCACTAACCAAAAATAGGAATTGAGAGGGCGGCCAGGCATTGGGCATAACAATAGAGCATCCAAACCTGCACCGGGTCCCTAAAAAGGACCGAAACCAAAAAGTGAACACTGCCTCCTGATAAGTGATGGCCAATTTACATTGTAAGACATAATTATTCGGAAAAATGACGGCCAATGACATGTTTTGATAATTAATACACGTCAATGACATTTTCAGTATTAACAAATGTCCTCAGCATGTCCTTGGTGGGTATTAATTATCAAAATACGTCCTGCACTGTCATTTTCCCTAATTATTTTCTTTTGTTGAACACTAAAAAACAAGAAACAAAAGAATTTTAAAATAAAAAAACCTGCAAGTGCTTTAAGCCCGTCTGTCCCTTATCATGCTTGGGCCTAGCCCATGGGCTTACTGGCTTTCTTTTTTCCTGATCCGAAAGGGCTTTATGTACTTGCTTAATAATTTTTTCATTTTTATTTAGATTAATTTGTTAAGAGTCCAAGAAAATTTCAACTTAATCAGACACCCTTTAAAAGTGTTTGATTTAAAAGTTCAATTCTTGGGTCTAAAAATTTGAAAACTTATGAAGCAAGAAAAAAAGATGGTTAGATCATGCAGTTAATGATATTTAATCGAGTTAATTTTTTGCGTATTTCCCCAACATGTTACTAAATAATATGGATAAAATAATTAACTCCAATCATTAAAAGTAGTTTCTAGAAATTATCCCACCAACCCGATGAGTAAACAAAATTGCACTCTGCATCTAACCACTTTATATATATATATATATATATATATATACACACACAATCCGGATCCCCTGAGGGATCCCGGATTTGGGTGTGGTGCGGGACTCTCTTCTGGTCCGTTGGATTGAAATCCCACGGCCACGATAAAAGACAGCTATTAAACCCCAGCTAATTACACTTTCCCCCCTAAAGCCTCACACCCACCCCCTCTTCGTTCATTTCACGCTCAACAGAAACACAGAGAGAGAGAGAGACAGAGAGACCTGGGTACCTCGGTGGATCTTCGTTCGTCTTTGTTCGTCGGGCTTCAATCGTCGAGTTTCTCCTCTTCGTTCCTGTCGCTCTCTCTCTCTCTCTGTGTTTCTGTTGAGCGTGAAATGAACGCAGAGGGGGTGGGTGTGAGGCTTTAGGGGGGAAAGTGTAATTAGCTGGGGTTTAATAGCTGTCTTTTATCGTGGCCGTGGGATTTCAATCCAACGGACCAAAAGAGAGTCCCGCACCACACCCAAATCCGGGATCCCTCAGGGGATCCGGACTGTATGTATGTATATATATATATATATATATATATATATATATATACCAAATCTTGTGATGCTTTCAAGTTTCAAGAAGTTAAAAAGGGATTTTTAAAAAATATAATTCAAACAAATTTCTGACATGTTCCCTTCAACTGTCAATTCATTTACCTAGTTTAACAAATTTCTGAACTCAATTTTGAATTTTATACAGCAACAATTACGACAGGAGCATATTGATTATAAAGTGACTATTGTTGTAATTCGCCTAAAAAAAGTAGTCAGAAACCCAGGAAAGTGGCCATCACTATCCATTATGTTCTTGGTTACGATGCTATCTTCTACATTACCCCTATAATCTTTGTATGATGATTCATTAATTAATGAAAAAAAAGATTTGCTGATTCTTGAATAAAATGTCACTTTTGTCGATAAAAAAAGATAAAAAAGATTTATTGAGCACAAAAAAGAAAAAAGAAAAAAGAAACCAGACGTTGTTTTAATGTGTATAGTATACTTAAAAACTCCGAATAAAGGGTTTATCACAGGGGGTCGAATTGTTATTTCTAAAAACTCCGACGAATTTTATCGTTCAATTACATATACTAAAGAAATTTACTAAAAAACTGGCCAAATATTTCGCGTATGGTGTAAGTTCCATTCCAAATGATTCTCGTCCAGAGATGCTTCTCTACGATCTTTCATGAATCTTATAACCCTGATCAAATTGAGCCGATTATAATTTCAAAAATAACAAAGGAAAAAGAAAAAGAAAAAGAGCGAGCCTATTGGTTATTAATTTGTACAAAACAGAAACTAGCTTTTACAGCGTAATTATCATCTCGATCTGTATGTGAATTAATTTTGGTTCCGAACAGCAAAAGAACTTTGTTAGTAATATTTAAAAGAAATTACTAAGACTAATGGGACAAAACATTAAACGGCATATCAGGATCAACGACGAACATCCCAATGAGGTTGGCACATACGCCTCGGACAATTATACGCCGTGCAAGACCCTTTGTTTATGAATTAATGGTTGGTGAATATATATATATGACAGGATTTGGATTATGCTTTCCCTTCTGTTGAGCCTTGTTAGCTTAGAAGCTAGGAATTATAAATGCATCTGATAAATAATTTAAAGAAACTAAGCAATAAGAAAAAAAAGAAAAGAAAATAATGGATATATTGATGGATAATGGATTCAATAATATGCTAGACCGATATACCAAGTTGGTGAAATTATATAACTGTCTCCTAACAGAATCAATCTGTAGGATAGGTCTGATTTCTGAGTGGACAAATACCCTTAAAGAATAGATGTGTCGGAGAGGTTGTAATAGCTATGGAAATTGATGAAATGAGTGATCTAGAAGGGTGAAGAAGAACAGGGGTGAACAGAGAGGGTAGGTAGTGAAGACGCAAACCCAGAGATCCCAAAGAGGAAAGAAAATAGAGCCCCTGAAAGAGGATAAGACCTCCTTTAAAATCAGTGCTCACCAACTTTCTCTCTCTAGGGACTGTTCACAAAGCTCTATCCTTTAGGTTCAATGAAAAGACGTTCATATTTATAGACCACACGAGCTAATACTCGGGCACCAAGTGGCGTGCTGATAAAATGACACGTGTCCCTTCTGTCCCCCTTGACCGCCGAGGTGTCGCTACCCTCGCGATGACTGCGAGTATGACGGTAAGCGTATCCTCTTATTCACGGAGGTCCTCTTCTTCTTTTAATTTACAGCCACCAAACCACTAGATCCCCTTCCTTCCCATAGGGCAAAGTCGTGACCTACTCGGTCGCGCCAATACCGCTGCCAAGCCTCAAGGGGCCCTCGGGTCCTGCCTAAAGGCCGGAGCAAACATAAGAGTCCGGGCAATTTGTTTGTATATCTTAGTTAAACCGCGTTATCGTCTCCAATAGATTGGGACAGCACCAAGCATCCACCTGAATAAATGTAGTTTTCTCCTTAAGGGACGAATCTGGGCTCATGACCTTTACATGGCCACTACAAAGCGATGGGTAGCGCGAGGCTCCCTTGAGCAAGGGACCACGTGTCGCGCGACTAAGGCGCCACGTGTCAAGCTAGGGTTCGTTGGTCAAATCGTCAACCCCGCGAGGACGAGTGCACATGTCACACGCTCATTGGATAGTCAAACGGTCAACGGTCGCGCCTATTTGACCTTTCTTACACAATCCAACCATTTTTTTTCCGTAAAAATTGAGATGTTTTAATCTTATGGTTTATTGTTAGTTACTCCCTCCGTCTCAAAAAGGATGACAATTTTTGAAATTTGTGTCAGTTTTCATTACTTATATCTTTCAATCTATAATGTTTTTATGAGTTTGAAAACTTTGTGTAATAGAACTAATCAAAAAATATAAAACAAGATTCATATTACATATGAAAAAGATATAAGAATTTGAAATTGGTACGAATATCAAAAATTGACATTCAATTTGGGACGGAGGGAGTAATATTTGCAATAAAACCAAAAAAAAAATTGTTTGTTCAACTCTCGCACAACGGTAAATGTGATTGACTGACCTCTCCTCTGGATCGAATTAATTCGAGCCTATGGCTAATTTCAATCAATTCTGGCAAATATCCAGGGCGGGGCTGGGTGTTCAAATGATCGGTGGTCGTGGGCCGGTGTGGTGCGATTTTTGATCCGGTTTGCTTGGGTGGAGGCGTCGGATTGTGATGCGGTGGAGGTGGAGGTGTAGATAGGGCTTTCTAACTTTTGTTGTTGCAGGTGTTATTCAAAATCGATTAGCAAAGATGGTGGTCAGATCCAGTTCGGTGTCTCTCCGGCGGCGGCGAGTTGGTTGCGGTCCTCATGATTGGTTTGCTCTTGGTCGTCTATGTGTGCCGAATTCCAGTCAGCGGCCTTTCTAAGATATCATTCGGGCGAGGGACCGGCAGCTCGTTTTCTTCGGTCGATTCCTGCTGCTTGTGTTTGATCGTGAAGATTGGGATTTTTGTGTTTTTTGCTGTGTCTTGGTGGTTGATTTTGGTTCCCAAGCCGTGGCTGCACCTGTGGTCTCCCTTGTAGGCTGGTGTCCAGCCGCCGGTTGCTACTTCTGGGAGCAGCCAGATCGGCTTAACGGCGAGGCTGGTTTCACCGGTGGTTTGTAGGTGGTGGTTGCCGTTGTGGTTAGGGTTTTGGGGGTTGGCTTGGGTGGGCCGGTCTAGGGTTGGGTGTTTGGGCTGTATTGTTTTATTTGGGTGTTGGGTTGGGCTCTAATGTTTCTATTTTGTGATTCCTTGTAGACCCTTAGGTGGTTAGGCTTTTGCACGTTTCAGGTGTATGTTTATTCCAACTCTTTGTTGGATTTCCTTTCCCCAATTTTAATAAAATTTCATCTTTGTCGATATAAAAAAAAAACAGAAGTTTTGGCCATTCGACAATTAGGACCTCCAACTAATTACTAGTGTATTAGGATAATGTATGTAGGATTGTAGCTAGTTCATAGTAGCTAGCATGCTCGACTTTTTGCTTGCACTTTTTCAAACAAAGCTCGATCTCCAGCTGGACAATAAAATAGAAACGTGAAAATGTTGGTCTTTAATTAATTTATAGCTCAACCATTTTCTTCGTATCCGGCCATCTCCCCCATGCATCAAACACAACTCATTGGTCATGACTACATCAAAAGTTCTCATGGAAAATAATAATAATAATAATAATAATAATAATAATAATAATAATAATAATAATAATAATAATAATTTTCGATCAATATCTATGGCTATGTACAGGCCTTGCATACTCAAATTTCAGCCCCTATGATTTTACTACGATTATAAGGCAATATAGTTTGGCATGGAAAAACCTCTGGCAATTCAATTCAGTGTGTACGTGTGTATATATATGTCAACCAAATATAGTGCAAGCTTGGAAATTAAAACGAATAATATTGAAAAATGGGTAATATACACAACGGAAAGTCTACAATACACACCCCTTAAAAGGATGTACCATATGCACCTATTTTAAGGTTCATTCGTAACATTTTAGTATGTTTCGTAACTTTTATTCTAGAATTCATAACATTTTAGCAGTATGATTCGTATTATTTTCATTATGATTCATAACATTTTGGTGTATCTCGTAACCGTATACGATTCATAATTTTTTAGCAATACGATTCGTAACATTTTCTCTGCAATTCATAACATTTTGGGGGGTGCATATGATACACACCCAAATAAGGGGTGTGTATTGTAGTCTTTTCCTACACACAAGATCAAACATAGAGATATATATACGTACTCTTTTGTTTTATATATCGGCAACATAGAGATATAACTAACATCGATCTCAAATATGTTGGCACTTTTATCCTTGACAATCCGAAGAACAAAACGAAAACAAGAAGAAACAAGATGCATTTTGTTTTCTTTACGTACGCCCTCACATGAGAGAGAAATAAAATAAGAGGAAAAATACGGACAAAAAAACTCGTGTTGTCTAGTGCTACAATACACATTCTTATTTAGGGACGCGGGGTGCCTACTGCCCTTGTGGCCAAGGTAGGCGCTACTGCCCGTCACACGGCACCATTTTGTGCATTAATAACTCACTTCTTTTTTCTTCTATTTGGACTTGGTACTCGTTAGTGGGCCGGGGGGGGCGGGCGGGCGGGCGGGCGGGCGGGCGGGGGATGGGGGTGTTGTTGCGGGGTTGAAAGGGCATTAAAGCTCCTTCGTGCAAATAGAAAACTGCTAGAATAAAGCACGCACACGTGTACAAATTACATACATCTTGGGGTATCCAACATCTTTATCCACTGCACCTTTTTGTGGGACTCAGTACTAAATGTATGGATTCTACGAAAATATGCGACGAATAAAGGTGTTTGGATGCCACATATCGGTGTCTCAAGACCACTGAATAATTACTCATCAATGCTAAATAATTCATCACTCTCAATATAAGTAACCAAGCAATCATTCATTCACTGATTTTTCAACTTTAATTAGTTGGGTTATTTACATTGCATTGATTTGTGAATTGAATTTGTGGGTGGCATGTAAATATTTTTTTGGTTGGGTGTTCAAAATTTTTTTGAGTTGGGTGTTCAAGAAGGGCTGAACTAAAATAAAAGTAAAAATAATGTATGTATTCCAACAACAAAAAATTTTGGGGTGTTCAAGTGACCGTCTATCAATACATGTAGAGCTGCTAGAGCTAATATTTATGGTTGCACATCCAAGTCAATATTGCGAGGGTGGTTGGTAACAAGGATGAGATGTAAATCCAAGCATCCTGAGTTCAAAACTTGGCGACCTCTTGGGGACAAGCCACAAGAGATTCTAGTCACGGTGTGGATGAGCCTGACTTTGATTAGACAAGAGATTAGTCGAGGTGCAAGTAAGTCGGCTCGGACAACCCCTGACAGTTTATAAAAAAAATATATTCCAAGTAATTTTCAATCTCAGATCGATACATACCTTCTTTGTAAGTATTCTTATTGATAATTACCAGTGGATACGGATGTAGCATTATTATGTTTTTCAAAAATCTGAAATTGGTAGCAAACAAAAGGACAAAGAGAAAAAGAAAAAAGAAGTGGGTTATTAATGCACAAAACGGCGCCGTGTGAGGGGCAGCAGCGCCTGCCTTGGCCACAAGGGCAGTAGGCACCCCGCGTCCCTTATTTAGGGTATAAGCTATGCACTCCCTTTTTGGGTCGTATGATAGAAGAGCCATAATCAGACCCCTACCAATCACAATGAATATCAAACTCTTCTCCATAGATTTTGAACCCGCAATCTCGCAACACTGAATACCGCTAGGCCAACCACCCATGCATGGTTGTAAGCACCCCTTTGAATAGCTTTAAATTCGTGACATATGCACAGAAAGTCAAAACATAACATATAAACACAATGAATTCAAGATTGATGTTATGAAATTATAAGTAAATATTTCGAACTTTTACAAAAAATAAAAAATGTTATGATTTATGTACATATGTTATGAATATGTATACAAATCTCACAAATTTCTATACAATTCAAGGAGTGTTTTCACACTCGAATGCGGGAGTTTATTGTAGCATTTCTTTTTTTGATCGGCATAAAAATTTATTAATCTTTACAAAAATACAAAGATTAAAAGGATAAGGACAGAAAGAAAATTAAAATTATTTAATCTCCACACTACCCAAGACCCAAATGCTGGCCCGAGACCAACCAAAGCCTAAACACCCATAAACTTAACCCCACCCCACAAATCACCACACTGCCGGAAATCACAAACGATCGGGATTGGAAACGCCGCTACCATCGCACAGACTGCCGTGAATTCACCGTATGTCGCAAATCCCAAAAACTGCCCAAACCGGCCGCAAACGCCTCGCATCCCAGGTTATTGTTTCAACCTTTGAGTCTTCCAATAGACTAGATTGGATCTAAGAGGGAAACTAAACATTAATTAGCAAGGTTCCACTGCTGTCTGATCATCTCTTGTAATTAATTAAGCATATTCAATGAAGAAAGAAATTATGGATCAAACCTTGTCGTTTCCAATGACAAAGCTTCAGAAATTAAACCACAACCAAATAATTGAAACAAAATTTGGATCAGGTCATTTGTTTAATTCCTTCGAGAATCGAGATCACAGAAAAAAAAAATCCCATTTATATAATTAATTTGATAAATAATTTAGCAAAAAAATACCAGGATCGAAGAGCCATGGAATCTTTCTGATCAGAAACCCTTGTGGCCATTACCAGTAATGACAAAAAAAGCTAATATTCTTCTACTTAAATAATAAAGACTCAAAATTGAAGTCTGTAAAGTACTAACCATTTATGCATACAAAATCCATTAAACAACAAAAGCAGCAGGAGTGGCCAAATCCATATGCCTAGTACACGACAATGATTTGTGAATCTTTTCCTCTTCTTTTTTTTTTCTTTTTTTTTTAAATTTTTAAATTTTTTTATTTGGATTCAGGACAAAAGTACCTCAGAATCTCACTTGAGATCAATTCGTCTTCATTCACAAAGTCAAATCCAGATCACCACTTCTTCTCCTTGCATGCTTTGAGGACGATGAAGATGAGAATAAAGAAAGAGATAAACTACTATCCACTTCTTCATGATGATCCTCCATTAACCCTTTCTTAAGCTGATCCTCGTCACTTTTTGGTCTCGTTCTTAGGGTGAGATTCAAGTCGACTTCGCAATCGGAATCCGGAACCTTTCTTTTTGCGGCGATGTTGGTTTTGTCTGCGCTCTGCGGTTGGTGTTGCGTTAGGAGAGTCGTCATTGTAGGTTCATTTGAGCTCGTTTTGATTAGGGTTTGCCATGATCCAACACTTCGAGGAAATTGCAAGTGTTCTTGGCCTGGAAGGTTGAAAGGGTTATGGTTATGGAAATCGAAATTCGGTGATTTTTTCCTGTCCGCTCCTCCGAAAATCCTCTCAAATGTTGATGAATAAGGTGGCCCAGGTCTGGCTCCATTAGATGCAAGAAGCCCCCTTATTCCACCACCATAGCTAATTTGGTTGGGATGAGCACTACTCCATGGAGCATCGCCATATCTTGCGTAGAAAGAAAAGAAATTAAACATTAAGCACGAAAAAAAGAGACGATTTGAGGAATTTCAGAATTTGCCTTTGGATTCATTTTCAGAAACTTGTTGGATCGACTCTCTCTCTTATACTTGTTTTTCTGATAATTTGTTGGAAAGGTATCCATTTTACGGAATAGATTTTCAAATATGTTCTCATATTCTTCAGAATCATTTTACTGAAAATGAATAAGATACATAAACAACGAGTATCGATCTTCCTTAATTAATTCTACAAAGTAGTCTTCCAAAAAATGTTCCGCAACATTTTATTTTTGACCAGCAAAGATGAAATTCATAGATAAAAAGAAGAGATTACGAGAAGCAAAGGCCAAAAAAGAAATTTAGGCTGGAATTGATTCTTGAAACTTCAACCAAACCCTTAAATTAAACTTTTCATATACCTTATCCTGGAAGGGGCAATTTGATTGAAACTTTGCATCATGGGTAATTGACTGAGGTTGTAAATATGATGATCCCTACCATCAAAAAGAATCCCTTTCCCTGAAAAGGTAATCAAGATAGGAATTAGAGAGAGACCTCAACAAAAACCCTAATTTTTCAATCCACCTATGGAAGTGAATCTCACCTTGATTGGGATCGTCGATCTTCTTGCTCCGGTACATCTGATACAAACAAATCAAAAAAGCATTAACAATGAAAAAATATGGAGTTTTATTGATGTATGAAAGCAAAAATAACCAAAATATTTCACCAGATATACAAAGGGTTTACAGATCAAGATACCTGAAGATGGCTCTTGATATGAGCAATACTAAGGCCTTTGACATTCATCAATTGGAGAACTAGCTTCGGCGTTGCTCCTACATCAATTCGACACATTCTTCATATAAAACCATCCAATCTAAAGCCAAAAAAAGAAGGAAAAAAAGGAGCTGAAGCATATAAAGTAAATACAAGTACTTACTCTCTTGTCCACCAAGTCTTTCAACAGCATGAGCAAAGCAAAGGTGGAGATCAGGTGTCCACCTTAGCCTCGGATTCTTGGACCGAACATATGGCCTCACACCGGATCCGTTGGAGTTAGCTGCCCCCTTCTTCTCACTCTCTTCGATCGTGCTGTTGCTCGAGCTCGACCTGTTCTTGATCGTCTTACTAGTTTCACTTTTGTCATCGTCGTCGTCATCAATCTCCTCTCCCTCCTCATCTTCGTCCTTGATCTTGCTGTTAGGGCTTGTGTTTGAATATTCTTCGCCGCTGTGATCACTTCCCTTCATCTTTGTTTTGGGTCAATCCCTCCCTCTTTAGAGAGAATGATCAAGTACTCTTTGTGTCTGGGATTAGTTAGGTATGTATCTAAGAAGTGAATTTTGATGTCATGTTGTGAAAGGAGGTGGATATATATGGTTTTAGGTGATGGTAGGTCACAAATTCTTGCAGCAAAATGTGTTAGAATTCATTGAGAATGAGAATTGTTGCCCTAGGCATATAAAGAATTCTCAACTTCTCTCTCTCTCTCTCTCTCTCTCTCTCTCTCTCTCTCTCTCTCTCTCTCTCTCTCTCTCTCTATAGATATATAAGTATATACTTTTGTCTACTTTATATTGTGCATGACAAGAATTTTGTGATGCCTGACATACATACATATACATCCATGCATGCATGGTGCATGTGCATAGACAAAGAGTATGCATGCATCAATGCATGTATATGTAAGAAAACTGTATTTAAGCCATACAAGTACTATACAAGTCACGACCGACTGCGCGCGTTGAAGAGAGAGTAAACCATACACTAGCCCTAGCCAATCAATTAGGAGAGCACAGGACCAGCCCAGCTCTGCTGCTTCACCAACTAAGCATAATGATTATGAATAATATACTTCCAACAGTATAGTATATACTTGGGATCGAGAAATTAAATAAGCGATGCGAATTTCAAATGTACTTCCATTTTCCTTAATGCATTACTTGTACTATTATGTATATAATGTACACCCTCAACAAAATTACTGTGTAAAAGAAGAAAACGACATTATGGAACAAGTTAGAAGTTGCCTTTCTAGTCTATTGCTTACCGGTAATACATATAAAGTTGCATCTCGGTGTGGCATTTCTCACTTTTTTTTATCTGCAAATTTTTTAATTGAATCTTTGAAAATGATTACAAAGGTTCAACGGTTTAAGGGCACACTTTCTAATGAAAAAGAAGTTCCAAAATAAAACACAACTCTTTCAGTTTCTCCTTACCCAAGTTTCGCCTAACTTCCTTCTCTCTCCTTTTTTCTCCCTTTTTGGGCACATTTTTGTACTTTTCAATTTTCTTTTTAATAATTTGATTTCTCTCGTCGAGCAAAATTTAATTATGGAATTTGATTGACTAGAAGTTAAAACTGAAAAGTCCATCACAAGAGAGAGAGAGAGAGAGAGAGAGAGAGAGAGAGAGAGAGAGAGGAGCATGTTGGTTAGGGATGAAGCTGGGCTGGCAATGTGTATTGTATAGTAGTAATAATAGTAGAAGACATATTTGGAGTATATATAGGTATAAGAAAATGGAAGTGACAGACTAGTGTGTGTGTGTGTAATTGGGGCATCTTGAGAGAATCCCGGATTTGTCCCTACTGTTGACTCCTCAGTCCATATTCTCTCCCCTTGTCTCTCGTCAACGATTCTTTTCTGCTCTATAAATATATTCTATTCGGGGGTTCAGATCAGGTGTCACCCACCCCACTCATAATCAATCTTGATATATCAAACTTAATTTCTCAGTACTACTCTCACCTTAATTATTACTAATTAAAATCAACATTAATTCATTCGTCCGCATCAAACCTACGCGCGTACGTATACCATGCAATTAAATAATTAATTATAAGATGCAGAATTAATTAATGGGCTAATTACTCCTTCATTATATATACATTTGGGTTGTTGAGTTATAGTTTTCAGAGAGAGTTTCTTTTGAATTTTTGTGTTAATTCTTGGCGCAAGTATATATCACTGCCCACCAGCGTCCACCTTCGTGCATGTAACCGGTCAAGGTCAATGGGTCGTACCTTTATGTTATCCATTTAAAACAGAAGAGCTTGCATCCGCGATGCGTGTACAAGTATTAATTATAAAGGGAGCGCTATTACATAACGTTTGACGTTGAAATAATGATTAAATTTGTATTGACATGTTTTACAGAAAATATACCAAAAGAGAAATTCGTGGGTTGATAATATACCTAATCTTTGTTTCCATTGGATGGGTTAAACGTGGAAATGTGAGAATTCGTGGGTAGTGTAAGTAGGAAGCCTATTATAATGTTTTTTTTTCTTTCATTCGATAGAAGATATCATTTTTATATCAGATATGAAATACAGAATACAAATCCGAGACACTACATCAATTGTGAGAGCTCACGAAACAACAAAATTCAACAACTCAACCAATTTAAGAAATAAGTCCATTGTAGAGTTCTGACTGGCCGGCCCCATTTTGTTAGCGTCTATCCATCCAACCCCACCGCTTGTCAAACCCATTCCGCATAAACCCTATTTTAAATGAACTACCAAAAACACCCCCGCCTCATCGTCCAAGAGGTTTAGACTTCAGATAAAAGGTCCCTCATTATCAACGAGAAAGAAAAATCTCTCTCGACCTCCTCCTCTGACCCACCCCCACCGCATCACCTCTCCCCTCTGTCTCCCTCCAAAAAAACCACCATCGACCCACCACCACTACACCACCTCTCCTCTCCACCCGCAAAATCTGCTCCAGGAATGGACGAGCCCTAGATCTGTTCATCGAATGCCACAATCAATGGATCCAACACCGCCGCATCTCTGTCACCTTCCGGCAACACTAACTCAACACTACTTCAGATAAAATATATTTTCATTAACATTTTTTTTTTACAATCTCAACATTAACTACCACTAACACTACCACTAACAAAAAAAATATTTGATGTATATATACACTCATTTTTTGAATTAAATAATAAAAATTGATGTGAGTTCGCCTACGATTTTAAAACATATAAGGCTACTCTTAAAGGAGTGACCCATCTGTCGAAAATTTCTGGATCTGTCACTGCTTTCTGACCTTCTCAATCTCCGTTCCATTTTGAATTTCGACCTTGAATTTATGTTCTAGGTGATGCATGTTATGAATTTATGTTCTAATGTTCTGGATTTTAAATTATGCATTGGAGATGGATTATATGGATATTCTTGCAAAATGTAATGAATTCAAGACGATTCAAGCATGCGGTATACATACACACACTCAATTATTGGGGGCATTATATTATTTCTCGCATCGAATAAATATTAGTTTGGAGAATTTTTTGGGTGCAAATGCCATTTCAAAAAAAAAAAAAAAAGGGTTCTAATAGTGTATGACTGACATGGTATCCGTGCAGCACATTCGGACCGTCCAAAAATACAACCAACGGTCCGCATACAAAGGTACCGAACGGATTTAAAGAAAAAAGAAAATGAAAAGCCTATTTCGATCCGGGCCGTCGATCAGTTGCTCAGCTTAGATGACTCGGATGCGTTGCATGGGTACCACGTGGTACCCAATTCGCAACCAAAAATTTCTCGATAGTTTGACCCAAACTCTCAAAAAACGAAACATTTTACATCAATTTCGTGCATGCATGAAATACCAGCTGATCGATATATTCTTTGCTCGTGTGATGTGGACTACACAAAGCTTTTTACTTCCAAGCTTGCACACGGGCATCTTGAGATAATTCACAGCTCTACACGATAAATAAATAAATATAAATATATATATATATATATAAAAATATATTCCAGAATATTTTTTTTCTTATATCCATGTGATTGATGAACTGTAAATGAAAATGGAGTCCCAAGCTAGCGCAACGTAGACCAGCCGACAAATAGAACTTGTAAAATCAAAAATTCTATACTCTCTTCGTTCCTAAAATAGAGTCCAGTACGAAGAGAAGTTTTTAAATTTTAACGCACGGAAGTTTAATTTTTATTTTTTAATTCAAAAATTTCCCAACTCTATTCATAGTGGACTGTGTTTTAGGAACAAAATTAGGGAAAGTTTACAATACACACCCCTTAAAATGGTATATCATATGCATCTATTTATGGTTCATTCATAACATCTTAGCGTATTTCGTAAATTTTGTTCTAAAATTCATAACTTTTCAGCAGTACGATTCGTAACATTTTCACTATGATTCATAACATTTTGATGTATCTCGTAACCTTTATACGATTCGTAACTTTTTAACAATACAATTCGTAACATTTTCTCTATAATTTATAACATTTTGGAGGGGTGCATATGATACACGCCTAAACAAGGAGTGTGTATTGTAGTCTTTCCCACAGAATTAAAGGGGAGCATGGTAACCAAATCTTAAGTAGAAATGATGCATTGCATCTTCTGTCATGACATCGCACATTTTTTATTTATCGGCAAAAAAAACATGATGACATCTTACATTTATCAATTATACATTTTAGATCGGACCAATAAGCTAATGTGATCCACATATAACATTTCAAAAAATTGCCGAGACATAGGTGGTATCTAAATATTGATAACCTTATGACAATATTTGCAAAAATTAGATGTGTTTTTTTTTTCATTTTTCGCTTTTGCCGATGTAAATAATTGTCCTAGCCCAACAAAAAAAATAAAATGTTCGTTGCAGGTAAACGAATTGCTGTAGGCGTCATTGATGCTCACTAATTATCTCTTCAACAAACACCTGAATATATTTAATGGTTTTGTATATCTGATAACATAGTTGAGGATAAATTAATATACGTACTTTGGAACTGGTACGATGGTGCTGGTAGTGAGATCAATGTTACGGGTCCATAATAGCCACAGATTTTCGATGTTTCATTTTTTCGGGTGTGTATTCGTTCTCATAAAATCACTTAAGTGATGAAGTATATATATGGAGTAGATTTAAAAATGAGGTGATGCAGCTTAATACTCTGGGGATCCTTATGTCAGCCTTGTGTGCTAGCTTTGAGCTATCTTACAAACTTGTGTTACCTTCGGACTCTAAACATCCATTCCGTAAGGAGAGGAATGATCTATATAACCTTGAGCTCCTACCTAGTAGAGCAAAACCACGTGATCTCCGCACGAGCATGTTATAATGGTCTTGTAAGTTCTCGCGATAAAAGGATGCGCTGAGAAGCTACATGGAGACCACAATCGGGGGACGACTTAACAAGGGGTCCACGGGGTTACGGTGCCCACTAGAATTCTTGAATTTGTATTTGTTGAAATTTGAATTATGTAATTATACCGTAATACTCATAAAATGACAATAAATTATGAACTCCATTTCTATGGATATTGATGAGATTTTATTTTCTTAATTGAAATAAGTTACACACCCTCTTTTCTATAAAAATATTCATTTTGTTTATCATCTGATGAAGTAAAAAAATAAGGCAATATTATTGCAATTTTGTGGACACATTAGGGAATCCGACTTATGTTGCCCTTTAATTTGGCTGAACTACTGACGACTGGATATTCCTTGGTGTGGCTCTGGGGCTGTCTTGGAGAGCTCATTCAATCTTTATTGAATGTATTAATTTTCTGTTTCTTTCTTTTCTTTTATTTTGGAATTTACAATTCTTCAACCTCTGTGGACTATTTTTTGTCTCCACTCAATGTACCATTTGTCGAGTTCATAATAAAACTTTGTTGCTTATATATAGAAAAAAAAAACACTCCTATTATTGCAATTTTCATTTATCAGCACAAAAATGCGGAAGCAAAATATCGACGGAATTTTTTTTATACTGTTTTCGAAATTGATATCACCAAAAAATTTCAGCCACTAATAAAATTCTCCGTCCGGACTTGTATATAGAGGTGGAAGAATGTAAAAATGATTGTAGGGCAAGGAAAGCAATTCGATCTATTAGTACTTGTGCTTGTGAAGATGATTAAAAAAAGGTAGTCTAGGGTTGGATGTGCAGTCGCAGGAATCACCTCATAAGCAGAAAGCATCGATCCCAACCTGTAAAGTCAAACCCCCCACCACAACCTTTTTTCCCGCTTTAAAAAATCTATCTTTTTTGTTGATTTGTATGCATGAATGAGAGAGAGTACGTGAGCCTAGCTACTAACACGGATCGATCTACCCTACCCTCCCCTTTGAAAGAAAAAGAATCAGCATGTCTGTCTTTTTCCCTCTTTCTTCCCCTTTTGCCCCCCTGCTGGCATCCTTAATTAACACCATCATCATCATTCATGCATGCTCATGGCATGGGACGTTAAGGCCTCCATGTCCATGTCCATGTTCATGTCCATGCATGTATTATTATTATTATTATTATTATTATATATACACGTTACTAGACATAAACTATTAAACTCCAGCTGAAAATCCCAGTTGACGCTTGGGGCTTTCAACGAAGCTTCTTATGTCTCAGCCTCACAACTGCTCCCCACATCTAATTGTTTATTGCATGGCTAGGTAGCTAGGAAGGTTATTCCAACTTGTATTTTCCACATATTACTATTTTTGAACCTCGAAATGTTATCAATTCTTTTACGCTCAGTCAATAAAAAGCTTTGCGCTTTGCTCCAGCATTAATTGACGGAAGTGGGGTCGATGGTGGGATTGACCCCGGTCCCGAATTAGTAGAGATGTGCATAAACTAATCCGGACACGTGAGTTATAAAAAAAAAAATTAAATACTAGTACCATTTACTAGCTAGTAAAAGGGCAATAGAAATAAACTTAATTTAGTTCATATATATTCAACACATGCATTAGCTTGAAGCTCGTTACTATTCCGAAGTTTCACTTCATAAATTTACCGGTATGGTGGAAAATTGAGTTCGATTCCCCAAGCTCAGCTCAGTTTAAGCTCATTCAAGTGACATGAAAAATGGGACGAGACAAGCTTAATTGTATGCTAATTAAGTTTTTAATGATAAATCGAACAATCTAATATCCCAATTGACTAGATCAATCACGTGTTTAATTATAACCATATTGGGGAAAGCATATTTACCAGGCTGGGCAATGGTTTTAGGGATCGATCGATGGAGCCAGATTTTAACCTAGTGGTATACAAAAAAAAATACAAAATAGAAAGATGGACTACACTAAATATGAATTAGTTATTGACTTGAAAATTAGCGCAACAATAGCATACTAATATTACTTAAAAGGGAAACTCATAGAAATAAATCAGCAGCAAATGAAAACCGTAATTTTTTTTTAAATCAGCGAAAGATGAAATTTTATTAAAAAATGGAGAAAAGGAATTCAACCAAAAGTTGAAAATATATCTCAGAGGCATACCCCAAACCACCCAAGGGTCTATAAGGGTCCACAAAAGATAGGACAATAAAACTCAATCCAACACCCAAAATAAACAAATCAAAACCCCAACACCCAAACCCGGCCCAAACCTGGGCCAACCCACCCAAGCCAATTCTCTAAACCCTAACCACACCGGCAACCACCGCTGTACAAACCACCGGAGCCCAGCCTCGCCGTTAAGTCGAGCCGATCTCTCCCAGTGTTTACACCCACACTAGCTGATTTGGTTTGACACTTTTTTGTGGAAAACACCCAGATGTAGAGATCGACGGCGGGAACTAGCCTATGAAAATGAACACCATATTAAAGTGTACTTGTACATGTGTGTGTGCACACTGCATGTTCTTTATTTACCAAATATCTTCGATAGTTAACGCTGTATAGCCATTCCAAGAATCTAGCAAAAAAAACTGCACTAGAATGAATAGCTCCATTGTACTTTGTTATTGTACTTTGTTGCATTTTTTTAATTTCTTGGACCATAGGTGCTTGCGACCTAGTGTTGTATTGTAGAAGTGGTTGTCCTTAGCGTAGGGTTAAGTACGTCATCTGCAGCATAGTAAATTCGGAAGTCCGAGATCAAATCCACAGAGAAGTCAATATAGCTTGCGGGAGGCTTGTTTTACAGTGGAATTTTGGCATTAGGACGGCCAACCTTTGGAGTTTCATTTGGTGGAATTCTCTCTCTACCTCTATTTTGACTAGAAAATAAAGTTTTAAACGAAAATTTGACTAAGGCGAGGTCTATGGATTTATTCAACCCATAATTTAGGTCATTTAATCCTTGTCAACGATAACTTAAGTGAGACTCAAAGCCATTTGATCTCACTGGGAAGATTTAAACATGAAAACCGTATTAACTCATAAAATGAAGTTTGGAAATGGTAAGAAACTCTTTTAGACATTTTATCAAACACTTAAAGTGTCATGGTTCCAAGCATTGTGTGTGTCAAGAAGTTTGTCTATGTACAGTCAAAGAGGTTAACAACTATATAAGTAATTTAAACCAAAGATCGGGATTTTCTATCCATTCACAAACCAACATTAAGCACAAAATCAGATAACCCATTGAACTACCTAAGTCATGGGGTGAAAATCACCCCATGACCAAGCCTATAAGACTACTCTTCACTCATGGGAGATGAGAACAACATTATAAGAGAGAGATAGACACAAAACATGGAGGAATAAGAAAACGAACGTACGCTGATTTTACAATTAACTTGTAACCACCAAAAGATCGACACACATTTGCGCAATATTGATCGAATCAAGCAAGTATATGCGTGTGTATGACAAATTGAGAGGGGTAAGCCCCATTTATTTACACTATTGAGGGCGTATGATCAATAGGTTTTGTTCTACTGAAGAAAGAGTTTGCATTGTTGTTAAAGTATGTAGTTTAATTTTTTTCCAATCTAGACCGCGCCCTAAGTGTTAAGGTATTTCACATAGACAAGTAAACTTGGTTTTTGACTTCCCTGAAAAAAAGGACTAAAGAGTATGGATATAACAATATAACTTATGAAAAAACCTAGTGGTGGAGGACCTATACAATTTGTTAAAAATTGGTCTAAGATCCACTATAGCATGTTTGTAACTCCTTCGGTCCTACAATTTGAGGGTAAAACGAAGATCAAAACATATATATTGAGGGTAAAACAACTTTCAAATACAATAATTGTATTTTCAAAAATCGTTGAGGTAGCGATAGTCATCATTTTTCCTTCTCCCTTTGACCGTATCCTTGAATGGTACGTTTAGAATATCATGACTAATTCTTTCACTGGAGGAAAATTTGTAGGAAAATATCATGTGAAAAACATCGGCTAATTCTATACCAGTAACGAAGATTTGGAGTGATTTGTGTAAAACATCTACATATAGCTTTTTATGTCAAACGTAATAGATCAGGGCTCCACCTTCGACAAACAGTAACCATGTCGAAATCTTAAATTTGTCAAAGAAACGAAATTAAAACGTGGACGCATTCTCGTGTTATTAAATGCGTTGAAATGGCTATTTCACCTTATTTTGTTTCACATATTTTCCCTTTCTATTTGCTTAATTAGTGATCATCATAAAATTTAAGATCTAGAGTATATAATATTTCATGTGATACATGATGATAGATTTGCAACCGTCGATCTCAATAGAGTTGTTGAGATCCAATGGTTGGGAGTTGCCTTGAGTTTTCTACACTTTAATTTAGAGTTTTGAACGAATGTTTGTCAACGGGTACAGAAGTTTGTACGCTTTAAAATGTGCATTAAATTAATCAGATAAACCCTTCACTCAACCTGTGATTGAGATTCGAATAAAATTAATTAAGGAATTAATACTGAATTTCTGATGGATTAATTTCGAATGAAAAATTTGTGGTAAAGGTATTTTTCGTCTCCTTGTCAAGCATTTTCCGGGCCCACATGAGCGATTGCCTACCAGCCGTTCCTTCTCCCTCAAAAAGTTAAGCAAGTAGGGCCCATACAACAGACGGCAAATGGTAACCAAAGAATAAATGGTAGGTCAAGCTCATAGTCATGGATAAATACCTACTTTAGGAGTAGTAAATTAATACACAGTGAAAAATAGAATTTTAATTTGGTCAAAGTAATTGCACTAGCCCATCCCTGTTGATTGTTCAAATTATGGATGACAGATATGCATTACTTTTTTTTTTTATCGGCAAATGTAACAATTTATTAGGGATAGAGAAAAGGAATCCAATCAAAAGTTGGAAAATACAACCCGAGGGACAAAGAACAATACACACCTAAAGGCCTAAAACGCCCAGATAGAACATATAAAGCTCAAACAACTATTAAAAGGCTTAAAAAATCCAAATCTAACAATGGATCTCAGCTTAAAGAAAACCCCAAACCTAATCCTAAGAAACGCCGTTGCCTCCCAAAACGAACAATACACCCAACGCCGCCAATCAACCACCGTCGAACCCACCAAGGCCCCCACTAACTACCGAACAAACTTATATTTTCTCTGTAATGAAAAAAAAAAAAAAAACTTGCTTATTTTTTTATTTCGAAATGTCCAGAGTTATTCGGCTATTTGAAAACAAAAAAAAAAAAAAACGTTTTCAATG
The DNA here is from genome assembly GCA_014282245.1 of Rhododendron simsii. Classification (NCBI taxonomy): domain Eukaryota; kingdom Viridiplantae; phylum Streptophyta; class Magnoliopsida; order Ericales; family Ericaceae; genus Rhododendron; species Rhododendron simsii. The sequence goes on from CM024955.1 coordinate 25,682,160, forward strand.
TTTTTTAATAAAATAAGGACTAACCATGCATCATAAACAGTTAACAGTAACTTCATAAAGGGCACGCATAAACTGCATATATCCCGGTTGATAGTTCAAACAAATTGCATGGGCCCATCATATATAAATGCGTTAATATAGTAAGAAAATAGCATTTTTATTTGGTTAAATTGCACCGGCCAATCCCTGGCCTCTATGTTGTTCAAATTATGAAAGACAGCTATTGTGTTATTGAATTACTAGGATTTGCCCGTGCCTGAAGGCACGGTGCAACGTAAGATTTAATTAATGGCAATTGTGCAATTAATATTGTTTGAGAGAGAGATGGAGAGCCGTAGGATTTATTGAACAAATTAATGGTTAAGATTTATAGAAAGATAAGATTCAAAAACCCTTCTCCCTTATTATGTAGATATATTACTAAACAAATTTATATTTTCTCCGTCTCGTATTACAGGTTCACTATTTTATTTTGAAATATCCCAAGTTATTAATTACCCTCTTTGAAAAGGCAAGAAAAGAAAAGGAAAAGGTGTCTACATTTTGAAAAAAATAACCATCATAAATGATTGACAGTAGCTGCATAAATGGCATGCATAAATAGCATCTCATTGACAAATTAGAACATTAATAGTGGACCAGCAATATATATATATAGGACCGAATGAGTATTAAAGTTTTCGAAAATAATATATTACTCCACTAAGAAACGAAGGTTTAAGATCGTATAAGTACGTTAAAAAAGTGTTACTAACTACCATAGGTTAATGTAATTTTAAATACTAGCTAAAACTATGAATTTTCCATAAACAATGGGATAGTCCATGTAATTGAAATCGACCCGTTTTGTTTTAAGTTGATAATTTATGTGGGTTATCGTAACTATTAATGTTAGATACCTAAAAAAATTATTCAAAAAATATCCCGAAAAGAGAAATCAATGGTACGTCCATATAATCTTTTGAGTGAATCTGGACCCTTTGATTTCCCTTTTCGGGATACTTTTTAGATAAATTGTTTGGGTACCTAGCATTGTTCGCCGATAAACAGTAGAGTATGAGAATGCACGTGGAGAAAAGAGAGGGGGAGGGAGGGAGTGGGACTAGTACTACATCTAAGACAAGTGTTCACGCAATCGAATGGAATTATTCTGGACTACACTTAAAACAAGACTTGGTTTTCCATAAGATATTGTTGGATATTTGCCGATAACAAGTAATTAAGACTAATTATTCCGAATTAATTACTCCTGGGTATGATTGATTGATTACTTAACTCGTCATCTTTACGCGATTAAATTACCAAATAGATTCCATGTTTTGCATTGACAATTATACAGTGGAATTTTCTATTTTTAGTTGCATTTTGGTTTCGCGAAAAAAGATCCTTTCAAACCACCTTTCAACGTGTAAGGTGAATGTCCAATACCTTTCAGATAAGGGTTTGGCCTAGTTTCTCAAGATATGTCTATTTTAACACTTTTAGTCCAAAAAACTGAACTAAAATCTAAAATTTGGGTTAATTCTATTTTAATCCAAATAAAAAATTTGATGTAACCCCAATTTCTCTTGATACCCATTTGGAATTTTTACCCTAATCCGAAAATGCCCTCTTTCTTCTACCAAGAACTAGCCTAAGTTTTTTTCTGTACTGATCCACAAGCTACTACTATTCACGCTGACACGCAGCCCCAGATCTTCCCTCACCGCTGGTAATTATTCAACATCCAGTAAGGCGATTTCTGTAATTTTGTCTCGATCGAATTTACGCCACATGGTTGGTGGTATTTTTGTCTCACTGCATTTGGTTGGTGGTAAGATGAGCTTCAAAAATTCTTTTGAACCCACAAAGCTTCTCTCAGTATTCTTTTACACAACCAATAATGAAAGAAATCATACTTCCTTGTCGTGCATATTACCTGTCCATCTATACATCCAGTCCTGTATATGACCATTTTGAAGGCTTATTCACATAATTATTCCAAATGACATGCGCTATCGCTTTCAATCCTCGATCTCGCAAAATTTAGTACTTTGAGATGTGACTGAAAAACGTTTTCACACTCATCCTGCGCTCGAAATATGTCATGACTTAATTAGGTGGTAAAGGGTGAGGAAAGGTTAGATCGGAAGCTAACAGGGTTACACGTAGGGGAGAGCATGGTCCGGATTGATTCGGTTTTGTAGTAAACCAATACCTATGGATTATGAATTTTAAGAACCAAATCAATCCATAAAATCCATAAAACCTAACCAAGCCAAACCTTTAAGATACAAATCGATTTTTGTTTTGAACCATGGCTTACTTGAAGTTAAAATATCAATTTTATACACGATTTAAAGTACTCAAAATGGCATAGATAAATAAAACCAAAAGTTATATTTAAACTTAAAATTCTGTTGAAATCACCAAAACTCATCAAAATCAACCATCACCAAAACTCGTAAACTAATAGAAATTTAGGGCAATTACTATTTGCAGTAAAGGAATGTAGCGGTGAAATGAAGTACTAAATTAGGAAGTTAATTCACTATGGCATAGCCTATGTTTATTGGTGTATCTATATTAAACTAATATATATATATATAAATGTATATATACAGTCTGGATCGGTTTGAAATTGCAACCGTTAATGTAAATCCACAAACCAAATCATATAATTTGGTTTTGAATTTTTAAAACCAAAACCAAACCACACTACTTAAAAACCAAACAAAATAATTCGGTTTGGATTGAATTCACGGTTTAACGGATTATTTGCTCACCCCTAATTATACTGCATTGAGGAAGGAAACAAAAAAAAGTAGTTCTAGAAGTAAAGATTTTTATTTTATTTCATTCTTAGAACTGCGAGTTATAGTTAAAGATGAGGGTACCATTGGATAAGACTACAAATTTTAAACGGTTGTCAGAAGAAATAGGGGCAGGATTGCTTTTGGGTGCAAACAGAGTCCAAAGGAGTGAAAATAATAGATTCATTACTACCGGTCAAGGTGTACATGAGCACATCCAAACACCTAGCTACTTGCCGATCAAAGGAGGAAAAAAAAAACACCTTGCTACTTGAAAATAAGGGTCTTTCGGGTCAAAACTGAAATTTCTCTCTGCCAATTCCCTGAAAAATTCTAGCAAGAAAATGCTTTGAGGGTCTCATCGTTCCATTGCGCAATCTGGAAATGGGCATGGTAGTTATGCTTATCTGCCTCAAGGCACTCTCAACCGCACAATAGCCAAAACCACAAGATTGAGAACTCAAAGTCAAAAAAGTTCGAGATAGAAGTGCAGTTAGAACATGGAGACGACAATTTTGAAGACACATATGGTAAAATCCAGATATGTTCTTCATATTCTGGGAGGACTACATGAAGGAGATGAGCCAAGCCTATGCCTAGCACATAAATGTGATAAAAAGCCAGAAGAGACTGGGCAGTACAAAAAAGGAAGCATATGAAACAAATGGACGACATGTCACAGCTACACATTGAAGATTTCCAACAGCCAAACAAATAAGTTCAGTTTTCACTCCAGTTGAACGACTTGAACATGGCCCACCAGCAAAACCTCAAACTGAACTAGGAAAGTGAAATCATCTCGACGGAATTGACTTCATTTCCATCCCAAACAAACAGGAAACTCACTTTCCCTCCTATGAACATAACACGCATACTATCATTAGATAACCGTCCTAAAACAATCGACTAGGACTGATTAAAAAAAAAAAAAGGAAAAACCATCGGCGAGGAGACAAACAAGCATTCAAACTGTGAAGCTGAATCCTTGAAACCATAATCAAGGGAAAGAAATGCCGTCTGATCACTCATTTCAGAGACCTACAAGTAAATCTCCACAAAAGGAGTGATGCCATGAAAAGAGACGAAAACAGCAGCAAATGAGAACAAAAAGATGTTATGCCATTTATTCTCTAAATTTAAGAAATGAAAATGTGACACAGAATTCTAAACCAAACAATTGTCAAAAACAAAAACAAAAAACAAAAAAACAAAAAACAAAAAACAAAAAACAAAAAAAAAACAAAAACAATTTCCTGAGAATTTTACCACAACCCACCGTATAAACAGGGTAGAGTTAAAAACCTTGAACTGTTTGGAAGTTGGACTACTCAGTCGTTCTGCCACGAATTTGCGGCGAAGGATAAACATGTCTATACTGTATCTGCGCTTCACTAGAAGCTACAAAAACCAAATAGCAATCTAACTTGAGAAGCTTGGAGAAGAAACAAAGTTCTCAAATGATCCGATAACACTTGGATAAACCTGAACGCACAGGAAGCCGCTATTTTGCTCAATCCTGCTGGAATCAAACACGGAAAATATGCCTCAAAATCTTACAACGGCGAAGAGAAGCTAAACTGCACACCTGTCTTCCCACGGTCATGCTCAAGTTGTTTTAGTACGTAACAGTAGTTAACCTGACAATAAAACCAAGGCTATGGTGAGGTTACATGGGATTAGCTATGAATTTTGATAGCTCAACGGCAAAACAAAGTATTCAGGGAAAAGTCACTTCCAAGTCAATGTAACAAGGGTAACATCGCAACTGAGCCATATACTAGTAATTAAAGTCCAAAGGATCTCATCCACACAAGTTCTCATAAGGGCCTTAAAAGGAGCCTCTCGATCTGTTTCAACAACATTTGACATATAGTGTTCTCTTAAACCAATGCTGCAAATTTGTGTAACACTGAATACTACTGTGAAGAGTATTGGAAAATTCTAGCCAAACTATTTGATCCTTTTAATGGAAACACCTAAAATCTGTAGTCTAGTTACTTCTACATCATGTGACAGACTAACAAGGGGTTCATATTCGATATTTTACCATCAAAAAAATCCAAGGTAAATTACAGCGAGCAATTTTGAATGTTAAAACTGCTGCATGGAAAGAGGAAACACATTCAAGTATTTAACGTCGAAAAAAAAAATTCAATCAAGCTGCTTCCAAGGATACATCAAGGTCATACCAGCATCACTGAACACAGGAAATGTACTGGGTAAAAAGATAAAAACTCAAGACATTGCCTTGAAAACACAGGTGTGTGTGACATCACAAAATATTTTCCTGCTCCTATAAAATATCCTGAAGGGTCGGTTATATTGTCATGAACAACAAACAGAAAAGTAGTTTTTGAGAAGCATACACACATTAGGATGGAAAAGAGTATATTTCCATGTACTTTCTCCTCCATCACAAGGGTCCCCTGAACACAGGAAATGTACTGGGTAAAAAGATAAAAACTCAAGACATTGCCTTGAAAACACAGGTGTGTGTGACGTCACAAAATATTTTCCTGCTCCTGTAAAATATCCTAAGGGTCAGTTATATTGTCACTAACAACAAACAGAAAAGTAGTTTTTGATAAGCATACACACATTAAGATGGAAAAGAGTATATATTTCCATGTACTTTCTCCTCCATCACAAGGGTCCCCTGATGCTCAGTTTGAAAACAGATCTCATGAAAGAAACTGACCTCCATACGAAATAGTCTAGTGGGTACAATGATCCCAGCTCCTGCAGAGCTTCGAAAAGACTCGCGAAATTTCTGGAAAGAAAATTCTCGATATGCATTCTCTGTTAATTTGGTTACGTTTCCAGCACAAGCAAAAAAATGTCCATGAATTCCAGCTTCTCGGAATACCCTCAATGGAAGATCAAAAGAAAGGTCTGCAAAAGCAGTTAGAGCAAGGTCTCCTCCAACATAATCCCTTCCAGAATCAGTGTCAGAACTTTCACCATTGGAGTTTGTTCTGATTTGTCTCCTCGGCTCAGTAGGGCCCAGACCCCTTGACTTGAAACCCAATAGCGTCGTCGGGCCTCCCAATGTGCAAACTGGGGAAGAATTGCCACCCAAGAAGAATCTCTCAGGTAGGTATGACGGCTTGCTCAAGAATCCACTTCCCCATGGAAATATAACACCAGTGGAGACACCAAAGTTTAGCGCAGCATGATAAAAACCCAAGGGAAAAGCATAACGAAGATCAAACTCCTGTTGAGAAAGCCCAAAATCACATAACACATAAAGATCAGCGACAGCATAGACACAGACGGATATGAAAAAGGCAAGGTTAAGTAAGGGCACGTTGCCAATTGATTCGTTATGTTGGCCAAATGCATCATTAAATGGCCACGATCTTGGTCACAATTTTTGTTGGCCAACCAATATTAAATACAATTTCAAAAGAACATATTGGACACATCAAAAGTGATTTTCAGAAAATTAAACGAAATAATAACATAACAAAAGAACCAAGTGAGCCAACAATGGGATCCATAAACAAATAAATCAATCTCCAGAAAAACTTGGGGTTGCAATGAGCAAGAGTAATTGATATCATAGTTTCCATTCAACATATGCAGTGGAACTCTCTATAGTTTCAAATCTCTAGGGTTTCCTGCCCAGGGGGAGGCACCGCCTCCCCTCCTCCTCCCCCCCGGGCACCTCTTTCATTTTCTTGCTAATAAGTTTTGAACCTAAACCCTAAATACTTCGTTTTGGCCCTGTTTGGTGGTGTTTTTTGAAGGAGGTGGTGGGGTTCCTGCAGATCTCGACGTCGTTTGGGATTTCTGATCTCTGACGCTGAGCTTGGTTTGGTCTACTGCCGGTTGCTGCTGTTGGGTGGCATCGGTTGTGCTTAACGGCGGGGTAGTCAACAATCGGCGTCGGGGTGAAGCAGGGCAGCGGTGATGTGAAAGCTGCTGGTGGTCACTGATGGGCGGCTCCGGCGATGCCCAACGGTGAAGTCTTTCCATCTGATGGTGTGCGGTGGTGTGTTGGATGTAGGGGTTCTGATGGAAGGCGTTTGGAAACAGAGAGGCAGTGGAGGCAAAGGGGCAGCAGTGAAGTTGCGGAGGAGTAGCGGCGACATTTAGCGGAGATGATGCGGAGGAGCAGTAGCAGTGATGATGTGGAGCGGCAGCGGAGGCAGCGGGTGATGAAGCGGAGTAGCAGCGGTGTATGTGAGGAATAGGATGGCATTTTGGAGGCGGAGGAGCAGTGGAGACGTAGTGGCAGCGGTAAAGGAGCGGAGTTGTAGAAGCGGTGGTGATGTGGAGGAGGTGTGGCAGCGTGGAGCAGAGGAGTAGTGAAGGAGCAGAGGTGAAGATGCGTCGGCGGCAATCAGTGGATCGGCGGTGTGCAGTGGAGGTGTTAGGTTTAGGTGTGGGCTGTTCGTTTAAGGCGTGGGCCGGCCAGTTTGGGCTTGGCCCAGTTTGGTGGCATTTGGGTGTTTTTCTTGGGTTCGGGGCATTTGGGTTTGGGTTTCAAACAGTAGGTAGATTGGGCCAGGCCCATTGGGTCCTGTTGGTGTCTTGCTAACAGGTTTTTTTTCGAAAATCAAGAGGTGAAAAGATAGGTTTAGATTTCGCAAGACGCAGGAGCTCAATGCATCTCTACTCCTGTTGTATTGTTACAGGTTTTCATACTCTTAATGGATTGGAAACTTTTTTTGCCAATCAAAACAAAAACGAGCAAGAGTAATTGACTCTAACACGTCTATGACTTCAACGAAGAAGTCAAACTTTGAGTTAAGAAGGCAACAATCGACATGAAAGGGCTCGCAAATGGATGCTTTCTCCACTACTTTTATGTAGAAGTACAACAATGCCTTCAGAGCCCATTTGCTAGCGGACTAGCGTTGGGAATTAAATGAGAAGGGCGGATCAAATGAGGATACGTTAGAAGGGGGATTAATTAAGAAGGGTGGATCATTTTAAACTTGGTTTGGTTGGTAGTTTGTAATTTGTATGAATGAATAAGATTGGGTAGATGATGGGAAAAAAAGGTAACAAGTTGCTTGCCCTTCAAAATTCCTGTTCATGCCCAAGTTTGAAGGCGAGGAGGGATAATTGGGTAACTGGGGAAGGGGGACTAATTATGGACACGGTTCGGTGTGGCCATAAATAGTCCAGCTGCAGAGGAACTATATAGTCCCCGGGATTAAATAGTAGTATGTGCGCCTACCAAAAAGGGGATTAGCTAGACCCGGATAAGTTCGTCCATATCTATCGAACCATTTAGTCCAACTAACAAACAGGCCCTCAATGAGGTATTCTAATATGAGGCCACACTTTCAGGAACAAGGGACCGTAAGGACAATCGAAGGTGAAAAGCTACCAGCCCAGTTTTTTAGTATTCCAATCATAAGATTGTGTGATTTACGCAGCAAGTCTCAACTACATTAAAAATGTTATAGTGATTGTGTGATCATAGTTTCCTTATGGTAATAAGTCAACATTCAACGAGGCAGCAGCACATAAGTTGATGCAACTGCAACAAGAGTTTGATTATATTGGGCAGGGAGACCAGAAATAAAGGAACTCGTCTTAAAGGTAACAAACCTGCCGCAAAAACCGTATGCTCCGGTGATCAGGGTACAGACCACTGATTTGAGATGTAGAAACAAGAGCATACCCTTGAGTTGGTCTCAAATGTGAATTTCTCTTGTCAACCTTAAACGTGTACTTTAAAGTTGAGAGTAATCCATGTCCGAGCTGCCTCCTTACCGACCTAGATGCCATTTGAGATGGATCCATTATGGTACGCCAAGAAAGGTTGTAAGCCAAGTCATGACTCTTGGATGAGATTAGGCCGAGAGATAGATTCGAAGCTCGTTCTTTGTAAGAAGAAAACTTCAGCCAGTCTTGGGAAAGAAGAGATACACGAGCTTGCATTGGAGTTGCCCATCGTCTGAATCTTGGCACGGACACCCCAGCACTAACCTCAGACGTTTGGTCCCAACCGTAAGATAAAGAACCATCCCAGAGGTCCCCGTATCCCAACAAGTTTTTCAGCTTCAAAGATCCTTCAACAGACCAGGATCTAGCCTACAAGAGCATTTCACAGCATAAAAGACAATGTAGTTGTTGAAACTGTACATCACATAGCACAATCAAATGCACCTAGCAAAGAGAGAACCATGCCATTTTCAGGACAAAACGAACATAAAGAATTGATTGGAATAAAAAAGAAACTGCTGAGAGGTTATTTACTGCTCCATTAAAAATTGCAAGAATTAGATAGAATGTGGATATTATCCTTTTGGCTGAACGTGAGGAGGTCGACTCTAGAATGTATTCTTTATTCAAGGTATCTTGTGGCAATCCCTGGGTGTGATTCCGTTATAAAGGCCCCTTCCAAATATTGCAAAAGCAATAGAATGACATCTTTACATCCTCAAAATTTTACGTATTAAAAAACTACATTATATAGCATGATGGTTGGGAATTGGGACTATAGCTTCAAAAGGTCAATTGCAAGTTCCATTCACCTATCCTATCGTAACAACATTGTTCAAACAGATAGGCGCAATTCCCAAGTTCTCTCACTCATTCTACCTTTGGGAAATTGGGAGTATGGCTGCTGATATGCAGTCCAACTATTTAGATGTCATTCCCAGGTAGAGGTGTAAACAAGCCGAGCCGAACCGAATATTGGCATGTTCGAGCTCGGCTCGATCAGAATTCGTCTGGCTCGAGCTCAACTCAAGTTCGAATCGAGCCGGAAAAGTTCGACTCAATAAACATGTACAAAGCTCAAGCTCGGCTCGTTAGTATTCGGTCTTGAATAAACGAGCCAGCTCGGCTCGAATTCATCAACTTTTCAACCTTAATATTGAAAAATTGGCTAAACGAGCTTAGTCGAACTGAATATTGGCATGTTCGAACCGAGCCGAACCTATATATTTCGAGCAGAGACAAACCTGTTCGCGAACCTATATATTGGTATGTTCGAGCAGAGCCGAACCTATATATTTCAAGCCGAGACGAACCTGTTTGCGAACCTGTTCAAGCCGAGCCCTGCTAGGTTCGAGCTCGGCTCGTTTATCAAACCAACTGCAAAATCGAGCTCGAGCTCGGCTCGTTTATCCTTCGAACCGAGCCGAACCGAGCCAAACTCGCAAGCTGCTCAGCTCATTTACAGCCATATTCCCAGGAAGGGAAGTTACTCTTCTTTAAGCTCTCATCCTTATTTTTCACCAAAGTCATTTGAACATGTAGTTACAGTTTTGCAGTAGAGCTTCCTAACAATTTCAGTTCCCAACTTTGATCCGCAGTGCAATAGATGAAAAATAACAATTTGTACTGCATCCTCTAACAGAGCTCTAACTATCACTTTACTGAGGAAAAGTTGGCAACATTGGCATAGATATAAACCATACTCAAAGAATAACCATCCAAATGCACCTAGCCTACTTTGGGTAGTGCCACATAACAAATACAAGTAGATACAATACTTCTTATCCATGAAACAAGTAGCATACACAATTTCTCCTATAAAGTACGCTAGGAGAATGACTGCTAATAGTATCGATTTTCATCATTTTCAGGTCACTCCATACTGACTGTGCTGGTTAGGAAGAGAATACAACTTCAGGTCATGCTACAAGCAGTAAAGAGATTGGGTCAGTTAATCCTTGTCTAGGAATGCTTACTAGTTACTGTTCGATCTGATTTTCACGTCTAGTTTTGTCACTTGATGTCTTAATCATATTGGATACCATCATGTAACATGGATTCCACGCCAGATGATCTACACCAATATCATGCGAAGAACTATGAGGCACAACTAACAAAATCAGCTACCTTTTTCTTGGAACTGACATGGTGACATTCAGATCTGTTCTTCGTTTTTTCTCAGCACCTCTACCATTGCTACTGCATGAGGGAGCTTGCACCACAGAAAAATTGTACAAACTATTGCAACTTCTATAAGCAGGCATGCACTAGACATCAACTTTCAGGAAATCACAAATTCAGGAATCAAGATCTAATCGTAAAGCATGCTCCCACACTTTAAAAACCGTCATGAACAAGTATTCCCCTCATACTATTACAGGCCAATAGAGGTAACAAAATTATGATTCCTAAAAACAGCTGGGGCAGCAGTCACTCATTTCTGCAAAATCTAAGAGCATCTCCAAAAGTCAACTATTTGAGTTGCCAGTGGCAATACTTGATAAGAGATTAACCAAAAATAACTCTCCAACGGTGAGATACTTGACCTGTAATTGCCGAAACTTAGCGAGGTTGTTTGGTAAAGGTTTTGAGTGATGTTTTGGGGTAATAAGAGGGGAGAGAGAGAGAGAGACAGAGAGAGAGAGAGAGAGAGAGAGATGGGAGTAATAAGTGGAGAGAAAACTTATTCAAAACCGTGCTAAGAGACGGGTGGTTTTGACTTTTGAGAACCCCAAGTGAACAAAGCCACATGATTTTAACTATTCCTCTATCTTAGTGGGCCCACAAATAGCATTGAAAAAGCTTATGCCATTGCTTTCAAATTATAGCATTTTCCTAAGGTGAAATGCAATAACACAGTAGTTACTTCTAACAGAATTAGCTGATAATGATTAACTAAGTGTCTAACCCGTTCCAGAATCAATAACAAGTACTTATTTTTAAGAAGGCAATTTCAAGCTCAAAAATAATGTATTCATGCAAATAATTTTCCTACCAATATAGATCTTGTTTGATAGATCTCATTGAGATCTTTCGAACGGTGCAAAAAAAATCAAAAAATTATTCATTTACATTATTTTTTAGTTTGAAAATGTGAAATAAGTACTTATTTTTTAAGAACATGTTCTTGAACGGGTAAGTTCCCAACTGTCAAGTAACCCCTCGAGTCACCTATGTAATGAGTGAGTGATTTAAGCGGTGTAGATATAGTCTTGCTGCATAGAAACGACTAATAACTGCAATTCTAACTTCTAAGCATTGAATGATATGAATTCTCTCTCTCTCTCTCTCATGATTTGACCCTTGCTATCATTGGCTTTGTCAAAATGGGAAATTTGGAGATGCTTTAAAAGGATGATTCGCAGTAGTAGCTGCTTGCACGAGTCAACCAAAAAACTTTTACTCACTCGTGTAAGTGCCAACAATATCATTCATTACCATGGTGCAAGCCTGGAACAGGCATAGATGCTAGTTTCTTTGCAGAACTAAGCAACTTCAGGTCCTTAAGTTCGTAAGTAGAAACTCATTCGGTCACCGAAGGACACCATTAGCAAAATGTATCCCCAATGATCTACAAGCCCTAATTTCTCATACCATCAAACTACTCTATTCAGTGCTTCACACAATAACTCCAAACAAGCTTGGAAGTAGAATCCCCATAAGAAGACAAACTCTCAAAGCCCAATCTCATCATTCATTCACAGGAAAAGTAATGAATCATTGATAAGTAATCCAATGTATACAGACATAGCATGTGAGAGAGTACTACCTCAGGCTTCGAGAAAAAGCCAATGTCACCGGTGAGAGGGTTTTTGGTCTCGACAACCTCGACAACCACGTTCGAAGTCCCCGGCAACTCCGGCGGACCTGAATCGAGCGTGATGTTGACCGAATCGAACACGTCGAGGCGTTGGAGGCGAGCATTGGCGACGCTCGCGGCTTGGAGGAGCCCCTGCACCGTAGTGGCGTTCTTCAGGGCTTCCACCTCGGACTCGATGAGCCAGTCCTTGGTCTTGGTGTTGCCCTTGATTATCACGTCGTGGACTCGGAGGGGTATTCTCTCCGTCGATATGCGGCGGAACAAGTTCTCCATTTTCTCCCTGTCGAATCGCGTTCTTCCCGAGGCTTCTTGTTCTTCATCTTCGTCTTCTTCTTCTTCAATTTCGGACTCGTCCTCCTCGCCGTTGGGTGGTTCTTCATCTTCTTCGCTTATGATTGGCGGTTTCTCCTTTTGCTGGTCTTCGACCGGGACAGCCATGGATGTGGATGTATAGCTCAGGTGTGTGTCTATAGTAGAGAGAGATAGAGAGAGAGAGAGAGAGAGAGAGAGAGACGCGGCGGGAGTGCGGAAAAACGAAGACGGCGGTGATGGGATCCGGTAGGTACCTTAAACAGGACCGTCTTCTAGGGTGACACCACACTCTCACCCAATATTCATCTCTCTTTTTTTTTAAATTTCTGATAAACAAAATTGCAAAAATTTCTATAATAATACTACCTATGTCTTGTGTAATCAGGATGGAAGAAACGTAATAGGGGGGGAAAAAAAAAAAAAAAAAAACCGTTGATAGTTGAGTGTATCAGCTAATTCCGTGCATCGTAATTAATTTTAAATTCATGATTGAATAAATTTTTTGTAAGAAAATTGCTGACGGTGATAATCGAGTCATGAGTTTGGAGAAAGTTTTAGATAGATAAGTTAATCATACCACGAAATAGTTAAGTTTCACATAAGTTTAAGGTCAAAATATGTCACATCAGATTTTGATTATCCATTTAGAGGTTGCTAAAGTTAACAATGTCAAATGTCACATTAGTTATGTTTTGCCCATAATCAAAATCAATGGGCCTCCAAACTTTTTCTCTTCATTTCACGCATATTTAAAAAAAAACAGTTTTTGAAGGAAAAAAACAATTAATGTTAGAAATAGTTCAAAAAAATAGTTTTTTCATAAACAAAAAATAGTTTTTCAAAAAACACACACTTTGTTCACTTAAAAACTGTAAATACAGTTTTTGAAAGAATTATATGTACACAAATAGTTTTAAAATTTTAAAAACTATAAATACAGTTTTTTAAAAACAGATTTTGTGTAAAAAACAGTTATTCTATAAAAGAATTTTGAAATTTCAAAAACAGTTTTTTGAAAAACACACTTTATTTACTTGCAGTTTTTTTAATTTTTGAAAAATTTTCTGAAAAAAAACAGAATTTTTTTTTTGAAAGTTATAGTTTTTTAAAATTATTTTTTGAAAACATTGTTGAGAGAGAGAGAAGGTTTTTGTGTAATGTTGGTGTACTTGATTGAGAGATAAAATTTGGTTATTAACAAAATATTGCTAGCTTTGATTATTGAAGAGCCAAAATTTGATAAGTTGTTAAGAGGTTGCTAGATTTGATTATTCCAATGTGAGCACTTTTTTAATCCAACATTGCTAATTTTAACAATTTTTTGTTTTGTTTATTCCACTGTGGATGCTCTAACAATCTCAACATACATTTTTTTGAGAAAAAAAATAAAATTTCCCTAAGTTATATTAATTTCATGAATTCCTCTAACTAGAGTTTTTCCATTTTTTCCCTTCACCTCCCAGGTTTTCTCTAATTCTAAAAAAAAAACCCCTTACATTATTTATCCCTCAATTGTTAAGCAAAATGGTTATACGTTCTCGAGTAATATTGGCTTGTGTGAAAATACTTCACAAGCCAAGATTAATTGAAATTATTGAATCATGAAAATATGGCTTGTGTGAAAATACTTCACAAGTCAAAATTAATCATGATTTATCGATAACGTATGATAATTTTTTTTAGTGCATTATATTACACAAGATTTAAAGATTATTGAATCATTAAAAGACTTTACAAACCAAGATTAATGAAAACATATAGTAGCAATTTTATTCAATACAGAATTTCTGTTGATTTTATTTCAGTGTAGATGTTTTCCCTCCAATTTCGCTAGATTTCATTTTTCACAAGGGACAACAACTTAAACCTTTAAATCATTATATTACCAAAAAAAAAACTTTATATTACTCCTACCACGTACCATCCAAAAATAATTATATTACCACGTGGCCCAATAGGAACTAATGCATTCATCATTAAGGGTCCTAATCTCGGACACAAATCGCAATCGCAAAGACAAAACACCGCCACCGCCACCGCAAATTCAAATTAGGTCTCAGTTTTCGCCACCCCAACTCAACCACACTCATTCTCAACTCAGTCTCTCTCTCTCTCTCTCTCTCAATCAAACCCATGTCCAACAGTGCCACTTCTCTTCACAACGATCTCTTCTCTTCACTGATATCAGACATCAAGACCTACACAGGCAAAGACCCTCTTCTTCCATGGCTCAGGTAAGCAGAATCCAAACAAACCCATCTCTATCAGAAATGAAATCCCATCTTTATTTTTCTCCATCAATGTCTGTCATCTGAATTTGTATGTATAATGTGTATATTGGTTGTGGGTGTAGAGGGGTCCGGAGGATGAGGGAGTCTCTCCCTCCTCACCTTCTCAGAGAAAAGCTCCCTCGGTTCCTCCAGAAGTGCGCCAAGACCTTCGAAACCGATCGCCGTTACACGAATGACTTGCGCTACCTTCGCATTTGGTTGCAATTGGTAACTTACCCATCACTTGTTCCTGGTTTTTTGTCGGTTATCATCGTGGGTCGTTCTTGGTTTGATGTATTTCTTTGTGTTTATTAGTAATGTATATTATGTGGGGTTGCTGTGAAAATAGTGGAGAAACTATAGATGAGTTAGGTTTCTGTTGACTTTTGAATCAAAGTTTTTGACAGCAACTCATACCTAGTTATCTTGCTTTCGAAAGCAAAAATTTCTTTTATTTTGGTACCAGCAAGGGGAAAACTTCTGTCAACTCTCAACTAATACCCGAGTGTTTTGCTATACTAGGACTCGGGACATAGGAAGTAAAAGAAAAGAAAAGGAGCTTTTTGCATTACTTGGGTTTTTGTGGATTTGAGGAACAATCTCATTATTTGTCGTTGATTAATTTTTAGATGGATTTTGTGGGTGATCCAAGAGCAGTATTAAGGACAATGGAAACGAATCGTATTGGGATGAAGAAGGCACTGTTTTATCAAGCCTATGCTCTTTATTACGAGAAGGTGAAGAAGTTTGAGGACGCTGACAAGATATACCATTTAGGGGTGCAGAAGTAAGCAACCTTTTCCTTTCCTGGTTTATTGTGACCATAATAGCTGGCTCTATAACCATTTGAAGGAACAAGATACCTTTGTATAAATACAAAATACACACGTAACAAAGTATCAGCATATCACGACATATGACATAGAGTGCTGTCAGCCTGCCACCACGGCCTGTCTTTCGATGTTTAAATTACTTGTAACAAGTTTCTTTTTATCCATTCTTTTTTATACCGTGCTCAAACAATAGTATTAATTTCTAGCTCATGCTAGGAAATGCGTGCTCCACAGTTCTTGTGGTAATCCCCGGGAGAGTATTAAAAGCGTATTAGATTTGCTTTGATTTTATTTATGCATCAGAATACAGGACATCTCTAGTGATTTTACATTACTGTTATTTAATATCTGTGAAAAAGTTGATGTTCTAAGCCTAGGCGAGCTTGGGGTAAAGTTGTTGTAGAAGATATATGCAAAATCTTTTACACATAGTTGGCTTACTCTTGCATGTAATTGCTTCCTTAGGTGTCATTCCTTAGATGTCAAATTGTCAATAGTCTTAAATCGAACAGATTCTTCGTCAGTTTTTCGTACTTTGTTGGAAAAATTGGTTTTGATATGAAGGTCCTTTCACATGTCTCTTGTACACATACTTTCCATGCCCAATTAATGTTGCAAAAGTGTAAAAGTAAAGGTATTACAAATTAACAAAAAACACAGCGCTATCTTCAACCATCTACCATTCACTCAAGGTTTGGACTTTATGTGAATGGTTGATTTCACACTGAACTTGGTGAATTAGTTATGTAGGAGCTAACAGGATTTATACAACTTATAAACTAACTGGTTCAGTTATACCTAATTGACATCTGCTCTGTACTGGGGTTTATTTCATCTTTGAGTCGTTGAATAGCCTTGCAGAGCCAATAGATGAGTTGCAAAAATCGTACGAGCAGTTCCTTCATCGCATGGAGCGACACAAGAAAAAGAAAATACAGGTTATCTTTCTTCTTATTTTGCATAGTAAGGGTTTTCTCACTGTCTCTGAGGCTCCTTCATTAGGTAAATGCTAACCACAGTTGAATGCCGTGCAGAGGCAGGAAAGGGCGACCAAGGGGATTCTCCGTATTGGGAGCATTCCTCCCACGTGCAATGATTCTAAACGAACCAATGAGAATATCTTTGGAGATATAGGAGCAGAATCAGATGTACCCAAGAAGTTTTCCAGTGAAGATACAGTTGTCGTAAGAAGATTTGTAGATACTGCCATTGTTGGGAAGTCTGAAGCGGAAGATGCACGCCATCATGGTCTGGTGGAACCCACAATAAACACAAAAGAAGCCTTGAACACGATTAACAACATGTTTCGAGAACCTATGGAGCAAGAATTTGTTAATAGGAAATCACATGGAAGCCGTCCTAAAGCTGGTCAGAGATTGGACAAAGGATTTGAGGTATTCGTTGATGAAAACTTGGGTGAGGCTGGATCTTCAAACCAAAATGGAGATAAGGGTTTTGTACAAGAACCATTTCAAATATATATAGACGATGACGAAGAAGGCAATGAAGTGGGGGATAGGATGACCATGAAAGATCATTCAGAGAAAAATTCTCCAGAAGTTAATGCATTTGTATTTCCACGTCCAAAGGAAATACCGTCAGAATGTTCCATTGGGCTAGATTCAGAGAGAGCACCACATGCAAGATTTAGAGAGGATACAGTAGTTCGTAGATTTGTGGGGGCCACCATTTCAGATGAGCCACAGGTGGAAAATGTATGCCACCATGGCCTAGTGGAGCCTACTGTTAACCTGAAGGAGGCTATGGATGATATAAATGGCATGTTTGGGAAGCCAATAGATTTTGTTAGGACAAATAGAAGGAAAAAAGACAAAGCTCCAAGTAGTAAGAATAATTGTGGTGGGTTTGTAATACTACCTGACGATGACTTGGAATATCAACATGGGCATTCACGGCCAAGCTCAACTGCAAAAAATGAAATTGATTTGTTCGAGCCAACTGTGTGCACGAAGGAAGCCATGGACGACATTAACAAGATGTTTGGAATGCCGTTAGACTTCTAGTGCAAGGTAAACTGGCTAACTGCTGTTCCTGTTTTGAAATTATTATTTTTGGTAAGTACCTGTTTTGAATTTTCTGGAAGTGATATGCAGTATTTAACACGGCATTTTGCTCTGCTTCGCCAGGTTGAACTGCAATTTTGAGAAATATGACTTTTTTGGTTGTTTGTGCCTTTCAAGTGTTCTTGTGCCACATATTACTATAAGTAGGACAACATAAAACGAAAACACGACCTGATTAAAGAAACAGATATCAGATACTTAGGATAATGAATAGAAAACACTCACTCAGTTTAGGTCTCTTGTGTGCCCCCACTAAGAGAAACACAACTAATCTCATATGATGAAACAAAATCATTGAGAAAATTAAAATTGTCGTGTTTCTGTTTAGACTGCAGAATGTTTTCATTGAAGAAATATAACAAAGTAGGTCCTGATACATTTAAGAATTGTTAAATGAGCAGTGAATGGGAAACTAACAAGAAAAACAAATGAAAATGACAATAACAACGGTAGTGTTTGGTTTAGAGTTTAGTTTAGTTTAGTTTTGGTGGTGGGTGGAGAGAGAAATAGAGTAATGATTGAAAATAGGGGTAATGATTGGAGAGAGATAGAGAGAGATGAGAAAGTAATAATTGAAGAAATAGGGTAATGATTGAAGAAAGAAGTAGGGTAATGATTGGTTTCCAAAACTAAAACTAAAAATAAATGGGAACCGAACAAATCATGAGTAAAGGATAACGGAAAATGAAGTTTAAGGGGTGAGTCGTGGGAATGCAGTGAGCTGGGTGGAATGCCAGGGGACTTGCCGAATAAACCATGGCCTCGTAATTCCTCCTAATCAGTTTCTTGCCCTTGTAATGGAGTGGCGAACCATTGAGTCCATAGTTCACATTGGTGAGGAGGTTGCTGCTTTCTAGAGGCGATGTAAGGCAGGAAGTGAGTGGACGGTCCAACAAGTAGCGGCCCATCTTGAAACCTATCAATTGTGCATAGAAATATGCATTTGCATCTGTTTCGAATGCTTTGTAATAGCTGACACACTTTCTTTAATCTTTGCAGATAACACGGACTTTAGCAGCTGGGATTGGCTCAGCTTAGACCATGTTCTGTAGTTCTGGCAGCTCCGGCAATAGACCATTCCTTCCATCACGACATCTACGCTCTGCCCAGCTGTTTTGGCAGGGACTTGGTCATCGGCAGATATTGCTTGGAAGGAATAAGTGAGCAGGAGGAAAGAGGCGACGATCATGGTCTCCATTCTTGCCATGTTGTAAGGGGTGATTGGATATTGAGAGACGTAAGTAGGTTTTTTTGGATGGATGGAGATGGTATTTATGGTTTTCTGTCTGTGAAAATGTTTGGTGTTTTCATGGTAGCTGTGGTGTTCAAAATTGTGTACGAGATGGCCACCTTCACTTGTTCAATTGTCAAACTTGGTTGTAGTATTCTGGTTATCTTCTTAATCCCATGACCAACATTGGGTTTTATGTAGTTGTAGCAATTTCATGCCTGCAGATCCATCTCTTTTGCTCTGTGAAGTTCAATTTTGATAGCAATTTGTTTGATTTGGGTTGGGGGGAAAAGCCGTGCCACCTGCCACTACATCAACGGGACGGGCATGGCAATAAAAGAACACAACAGTGAAATACACGGGTAACCATCACAAAGACCTATACTCAGATTTGGCAACCAGCATGCCCTTCTCTCTCTCTCTCTCTCTCTCTCTCTCTCTCTCTCTAGAGAAGAAAACAGATCTGTGCTCTTGGGGGGAGGAGGCTGCTGCCTCCTACTCCTCCTCCCCCCGGGTCCTCCTCTTCCCCTCTCCCCTCCTCTTCCCCTCTCCTCTCCGCGGGGTTTTTCTCGGCTCTGTTCTTGATGCAGTTCAAGTGTTTCTAAGCGGCAGCTGGGTCTCCAGCCGGTGGTGGGTGTGCCGGGTTTGGTTTGTCTCCTCCTTGGCTTCCCAAATGTGGTAGTTTGAGGCTGGGGGTGAGATAATAAAGTTGAGGTTGGGTTAGAATTTTTGGTTTTTTTAGTCCGGACATTTAGTCCGGTTTCTATCCTAGCTGATTTCCCCAGCCCGGGGACCGGTATGGCTTTTCCAGATCTGGTGGCTGTTGATTTTCCAGATAATAAGTGACTGATTTCCATTGATTTTTAATTTTGTCTTTGATATGTGGAACTCTACCATCCTGAGACGACTGGTGTTTGGGTAATCCATGTTGCGCATGTTGACGGTGTGAAGAAGAGTGTTGGCTCATACATAGGTGCTAGACATTAGCTTCGTCTTGCTGTATTCCCCCTATATATCGTTAGTTTTTGGGACTTGATTGTGTTTCTTTATCTCTATATTCGGATGGAAATCCATAGATGCCGCATGGCTCATTGGAATGATAATATCTTCTCTTTTCAGGTCCAAAAAAAAAAAAAAAGATTTGGCAACCAGCATAAAGCAATCCAACTCGAATACAGTATCAAGAGAAACTACAATATCCTGACGTCCCCATTCATTCCCATGAGGGAATCAAACTGTTTTAAGCACATAAAATTCAAAGGAATTCTGGTTGCATCCCCTAGATTGCAAATTTGCAACCCACTGTTTGGAGAGAGAGAGAGAGAGAGAGAGAGAGAGTATTCTTAATACAAAGTCTCACTGATATCCAATACAACTGAAAAAAGATCGTGCAAAGCGAGCTGGTAGCTGAGGTGCCCCAATGGACACATAAGCCCCCACCCCCACTTCAAAAAGAAGAAAAGATAAAGCATACGCTAGAGATCCTGAGTGTGAGTTATACTACTTCCACTTTGGTAACCTATTTAAAACAGAACCTTAAAGACCGGAGACGCTTACATTTAAAACAAATTATACAAATGTTTCGAGAAAATCTTAATGTTTTTGACATACAAAACAATTTATCTATTCAACCAAAGAATGATTCATTTCGAACACCTTCAGTGAAGAGTTTCTTGAGAATGGCAGGTAAAAGGAGACGCACCAAGTCCATAAAAAGCTGCATTCCACAAGGTATTTGATTGGATTGTTGGCACCTCACAGAGTCTAAGCTTGATAAACAAGAGACAATATAATCCACTCCTTTCTCTTCTTTTTCCCGCATTGCCCTTGAGAGAAGCCTCATAGTCAAGTTAATCACGGAATGGAGCAAGATCAATTTTGAAACTTTGCTTCCCCTTGCTAACACTCTGCAATAACAACAAAAAGGGAAAGATAAAGAAGAAAACAATGAACAAAATGATGGTAGTGTTGGAACTTGGAAAAATAAAGAGTAACAGGCATATTAGAAACAAGCATCTGTATGGACTATGGATAAGATGTGCTGCATAATAGGAGGGTACAAGTCATTAATTTCTAGTTCCTTTTTACCATCTGTCTTTCTATGCATGTATTTGGACAAGCGTGACTGTACAGCACTGCTTATTAAATAAATGTCTACAATCAATACAAGTTCCCCACTGGACAGTTACAATACACGTTGCAGGAAGGTTAAACGACTTACAGCAATTGCTATGAGCTCTTCTAGCAGTTCCTCCAAATGGCGCAGAGGCTGTTTTCAGACATAAAGGCAACATAAGATTAGTAAACTGCTAAATAGGTTGCTCATTCTGATAATGAAGGCCACTTCTGTGTACATTTGAGATCTTCAACAGGAAATAAACTCATGCTTATATTCAATAGTGGACCCAGGATACATGTTTTTGGAGCAAATATTCAAAAAATACTTCCAACGGAGATGGATACAATGCTTTCGTTTTTTAGACTATTATTTATTTGACACAACATATTAACCAGATGATTCGTGCAGTACGCTTGATTGCTTACCCATTGGGTTGGACCATCAACTGGAGCGCTTAGAGGATCATCATGTACCTAAGCCAAACAGGAAGAAGTACTTAGAAGCTTACATATGCATATAATAAAGGGGGAAAGGGGCCTTGATGAAAATTCTGGGAACCCATGGAATTTGAAAGCTCTTAGAAGCCGATCTATGCAGATAATGAGGGAAAAGGGGGAAATCAGAAAGCTTGTGGATTTTCAAAGATCTTGTGCTAAAAATTTCCAAGAACGCACTCTACAAACCAATAAAACAGAAATGAAACAAATGCAATATGGAAAAGGCATAGGCTAGCAAATCAGACATTCAGCATAAACATATCAGACACACTTGCCAGTAATATCTGTTATTCAAATAGACAAAAACCAATTAGAGGTCTTAAAAGGAATCATCACCCTGGATTCTCACAACAAAGAAATGTTCCTGTCAACTGATATCAAGATAAGCATTATCATCAGAAGGGTTCAAGAAAGCACAGAGATTTTGCCAATCTAGTTATTCAAGTTCCGACATTCATTTTCTTCTCCTTGTTGTATCAGATCATAAGAGGAGGGGTGTGTGTGTGTGCGCGCACCACCACTTGTTTTGCTTCCATTTATGCAACTGCAGCTCCTAGTACCAAAACTAGTCGTTCTAGTGCAAGTGCTCAGTATTGAACTTACAAGAGAGAAAAGGATGCAAAAATCTTAAATTAGAGCAGAAACTGTTAACAGACCTCCATGAAAATTCCATCAACTCCAACAGCAACTGCCGTCCTTGAGATGCATGGTATCAGTTCACGAAGACCCCCACTGGCGACACCACCACCCTCCAGCTATTTGGGGAAAAAAAACCACAGAACTAAGTTTAGACATTTAAAAGCCCAAAATCAACAGGAAGTAACTTTGATTTAGTAATCTCCAACTCAGTGAAGGTGATAGATGCAAGAAATAGTTCATAACTTCTACAAAGCAGATCAGAATCTTAGAAAGAAAAGCAAAAATGCTAACGGTGAAGAAAAAATTATTGCTGGGATATTTTAAGAGCCTATAACTTGAGACATCACAAGCTACCAACGGTTATTGTACAATCGACACTCTTTGAAAGAGAAAAGCCAACGGTGCTTTGTCTATTTTAGAATAAGCACCAAAAGAGATTACTTATTTGAAAGATTAAAAAACAGCACGAAAAGTGGGTTCTGTCTGTACACAGCCAAAAAGAAGCAAAATGCCCAATCACAAAAGTGGTATGTTTACCGCATGCATCAATAGACTTTACAACCCACAATAGGCTCAAAAGGTCAGATTTACATTCCCAATATCCAATACAATCAAGAATCCAACCTCCGCGTATAAAAAGTAAAAACTAAGTCAAGCCCAAAGTGGCAGCTTCTTCCTCTTCTTTCCAACCCTCCCACCCTTCACAGCTGTGAAAGGTAAACCACAGACCTTAGAAACACCCATTGAACACTAAGGAAGGTAAAATCGTCATCCATGGCTGTCTAGACCCCTCATAATGGCAGGACGGTAGTCAGACGAGTCATCACTTGCACACGCAATACCAATTAGGAAAGAATATGTAGCCTCAAAATACTGTTGTCCAAAATTTTGAAGGAAGTCTATTGTCAGTGGCAGCTCGTAATGTCCCATTCTGCTCATACAAGAAGAGAGGGATCTTCCTTTGGTACCTGGACACTTCGTTGCACTAAGGGTGAGTTTGTGCATGCATGAGACATCAAGAATGTGTGGGTATACAAAAAAAATGAAGGACAGAGAAACAGAGCATACGATGCAGATTGCGTGACCTTTTCAATATAGGGATTAGATGTCACCATGTCAGGTTACTGCCATGTAACTAATGGATAGAAGTGGAACCAAAGAAGTGTCAGAGACAAAGAGTACGAATCCTAACAACGAAATATAACCCATCGTATTCTAAGCTTGCTTACCATCATCCCGCACTCCACATAGAGTTGGGTACATCCCTCAATCCCAACCAATTGATGAGCTTAGAATCCCTAGATCGGTGTTGAGATCTTTTCACATAACACTTAAAACAATAAGATATGCAATAAACGAACTAAGATTCTTTCAAACATATTTCCAATCATTACTGTGATGGAGACAAAACTGCCAAGCAACAGACTGCCAATTTTAGATTAACCTAGCATACTTTTTTGATACATCCTGTGACACCAAACTTCTTATCATTCTCGAACACGATCTCAGAAACCTTAAAATAAAAATGATATCAGAAATTATCCACACCTTTCTCCCGGCAGGCTGTTGCAAAGAATGGGTGACATCAGCCACCTGCAGTTGGAAGGAAATTGTCACATCCATCAGAAATACTAAACGACTAGATTAATATAAAGTTGGAAATCTTTTGCCATTTCCAGAATTATTCAACAGCAACAAAAGATCATGATATACTCACAACAGGACAATTAGCCTCCCTCATCCACTCAAAGTTGCGTGGATCAACAATCAAATCATCTGTAACACAAATCCAAATCCATAGCAAAATAAAATAAAATAAGAATGACATGGATCGACAATTATATGATCAACCCAAGCAGGCATTGATCACAAGCCCATGGAAGTGAGGTGAGACCACAACCAGAAAACGTAAGAGGACATTAATATTGTTCTCAAAGGCCTTACGCAATCAAGGATAAATCTGGAAATACTTCTGGGAGTCTATATCCATCATTCTTCTATCACTATTTCACACTAATAGAACTGTTCAGAAGCAAGACGCTAAGTAATTTAAGATGACTTACTATAGCCAAACATAGTTCCTCTCTCACAGACCATAACATTTTCATTTCCCGCCAATCTAATCTTTTCAGCAGAATTTGCCATGACCTAAAAGTATGAATCATTTGTTATACAAATGGAAACTGGAAGAGACAAATGCACATCAATTGCCTGTGACATTGCCAGTGAAGTTTCTAACTGGTAGCACAGATGAGATAAAATCATAGACTCACAGAAGGAGCACAAAATTGGCCTTTCTTTATGTTGACAATTTTTCCAGTCTTGGCAGCTGCAACTAGGAGATCTGTCTGTAATTTGAAGAGGTCGTGAGCAACATAAATAGAAAGGGACTTGTTCACAATGGCAAGTAAAACAACCTGTCGGCATAAGAAGGCTGGGATTTGTATAATATCTGCAACCCTACCAACTGCCTCACACTGAGAAAAACAAGTGTTAAAAAAAGTTCATGCCACATTGAACATTGGCACTTCACATCTTTTCATCGGCATTTAGTTACTGAAGTTAGTATCAGCATGAGAATCAAGACAAGAGAACCAAAATACCAAGAAGAACATTCATGAAAGAAACACACAATGTGAATTCCTCTTTGTTCATACAACATGATGAAAGATATATACTATCACAATGCACAGAATAATGTTTATAAAACCATAGACTAACTATTAACTATCTTGCATACAACAACAGTGGCAGTGCACACGCATATAAGACCTCAAAGGAGCCCACTAGTTAACTACACAAAAATCCAATATAGAAAACATAAAGTCAATAGAATAGTGGCCCTTTAACATGAAAACAATTGTATTGAAACAGGAAGAAAAAGTTGACCTGGATGGATTCATGCACATCTGTCACTATTGGGATGTCATACGCTACCTTTACCTTCTCAAGGATCTGCAATCAGAATGAAAAACGTGAACAATTTAAGAATTAAGGGGAATCCTACCGGCTTAGTATTCTGCATTAAAGCCTTGTTTTACAGGTGCACGGTTGAATGGGACTTGTAAACGTCCATTGTCTAGAGTGGGGGCAATTATGGATAACTAGATACTCTATGATGTTTCAGTTTTCAACTTTTCAAAGCGCGATCCTTTTTGCATTTTTGTCTTGTGTGATACATGCACAACTTCTAACTTTGTCAGCAAACTAGCTGCCCAATACATGAACTTCCATCCATCAAAACAATAGCTTGGAATGCTATGCTGACTCCCAAAGAATGACTTGATTGTGTTGCACATCCAAAAACCAATGAATGGAGTTTGGATAGTCAATAAGTTCTTGTTCATACCATAAACTCCCTCCGTCCCTTTGTATGTGTCCACCTTTCTATTATGGGGACAACCCAAAATAAGCATCCATTTCCTAAAGTGAATTGCTAAAACCTTGCACAATTTCCATTTTACTGTTGTCCCCTTAAAAAGCTGAATTTCTAAAGGTGGACACTTAAAAGGGGACGAGAGGGAGTAATAGATAGCGGGGCTTACACTTGGAAAAGTGGCAAAGGTTTAGGAGGGAAGCATGATAAAGTTGAGTAACTTTGCCAGAAAGATTTGAGAGGGAAGGAAAATATCACTTAAAAGAATATGAGGGGCGGAGTAGGTCACTGACTTCCACAGTTCCACTCTTTGAACCCAACACTGTGTCCCAATTTGCAGCTGAGGCCGTTATACATTCATTATCATAAAAGTGGAAATGAAGCGAGTATCAACATTAATATCGTAAACAAAAATGAATCAAGTGAAGAAAATAATATAGGCACAAAGGGCAAGACTAAGAAGCCATTCCCTAATGGCCATTCAAATAGCACTTTACACATGTGCGTGTTTTCTTTTTTTTTTTGTGTGTGTTTAATAGGCAAATGCATATGTTGGATAATAGTCTAAAGCAAACTTATGGCAACATTGCATTAGAAGAAGGAGCTATCAAGAGATACCTTCAAGCCTTCGACGAGGCCAGGACCACGAAATGATTTGGAAGATGTCCGATTGGCTTTGTCAAAGCTTGATTTGAAAACCAGCTGCAGCCCAAGTCTAAAAGAGCAAAAATCAAATTCTATGTTAGGTCTTGAATCCCCCTAGTATTTAGAGTTCCCATTTGATCTTTAAGGCTCACTTCATCTTTTTCACAGATTGTGAAATCCTTTAGTGGAGTCTGAAGGCAATTACGAGGCCTACAGTAGCTTCTGGATGCATGGTTAATTCGACAGAGGTCCTACATTTGATTCTGGAGGCAAGGTTTGGGCTCGTACTTTGGAGGCATAGATGTTCAAGCACTGGGTGCAGTTTGCATGAATTCAACAAGGCAAGTTAAGTTTATGGAGTGTGTATTCAATGGACATAAATGAGAGCCTCTTGTAACTGCTTGATTTTCTAGTGCTTGAATTTCTGGGGTAGGTCCATCTTTTTTCACCTTGTCACGGCTTTCCATGTGGAAAATTAAATTATCTCTATTTTTGTGTGCTTAAATTGATTATTTACATGGAATTGACAATGGCTCTAGTGCTTATTTGCCTTATTGGTGTCCTGCTGTGAATTGCTTTGCCTTTGAATTGTCCTGTAGGTGATTATTTGCACATGGGCTTAGTAATTACATTATAGAGAGAAGCAACCACTTGAAAAAGGAAACTTTATTGTCCCCTAGTACTTCAACAATATAAATTCGTACTGCCATTAGAACAAAGAAAAGAAGCAAGTTCACTTGTTTTCCGATCAAGAAACATTGGATCAATGGCATACGTGCAGAGAGAGAGAGAGAGAGAGAGAGAGAGAGAGAGCATACTTGGAAGTGATAGCCTTAATGTGGTTGGCCATCCGCATTACATGTTCCTCGGATTCAATCACATTAGGTCCCGCCATTAAGAAAAATGGTTCCGATGACTGGTAAAGATAGATTAGCACCATTGCATTAAGTTTTCTTTCCTCCCTCAAATAGGCTGGCGAAATGAAAACTAGTGCGCTCTTTTATCATACATACATAGGTGAAAATCCAAGTGCCTAAATAAGAGTGTCTATATATATATGGAACTAATCAAACATTTGACAAACCTTGAGCTGGTTGAAAAGCACTGTCGACGAAGAATCCATCTCCAGTACACTTGAAGATTTTAGCTTTATCTCGTGACAAAGAAAATCTGCATTGTAGGTAGGAATTCAAAAAAAAAGACCTAGAACAAGCACCATGAAAATATTTAGAAACCAAGAACACACGCATCGAATAAGCATCTGATCTAATTTTGATCTGAATGGGACCCAATGTGAATATGTGATTGAATCCGAGGAACATGTTATGCGCATTGCCAACTACATTAAGGCTATCACTTCCAAGTATTCTCTCTCTCTCTCTCTCTCTCTCTCTCTCTCTCTCTCTCCCGTAAGCTCGATCTAAGCCGCAGTAGCAGCTGCGTGCAACATTGCCGCGGCGTGGCGGTGGGTTTATCCGATGAAGAATTAGGAGAGAGAAGAAGAAGAGAGAGAGAGAGAGAGAGAGAAGGAGGAGAGAAGAGGTACGGGTGTGATTGATGGCCGCAGCCGGCGGCCATGGCTGCCGCTGCTTCGTTTTGCAGGGGAAGCAGGGGGCTTCAAGAGAGAGAGAGAGAGAGGATACCAGCGATGGGAGGGAAGTAGCTGGAGGAGGGGAAGCTGCCGGAGTGGGTTGCGCGGGAAGGAAAACCAGACGGTGTCGGTGAGGGAAGGGATAGATCTATAAAGCAAAGCAAAGCAATCTGATGGGTTTTAGACTATTTTTAAAATGAGAAAAACTTTAATGCCTTGTTTTCTTCCGTTTTGAAAAGAATTTTTCAAAAAATTCCTCCTACTTTCAACATTTCTCTCTCTATCTCTCCACTTATTATTCTATCTCTCCACTTATTATTCTTACTCTTTTTCAAAAAAAAATTCAAAATACAAACCAAACAAAGCATTTGTTATGGAGGCTCTGTCCCAAAAAAAGGTCTTCACGGAGGTGAATTGTAACGACCCAATTTTTTTGGTGCAATATAAAATAATTTCTTAAGAAAATTTTGCTAAATAAGTATAATTTTTCAAAATAAAGGTTTAACTATTACAATCTCAAGATAGATTTATTGATTCAAAATACATTAACTTCAAAGCTGACTCTAGTCTTAATATAATTTCCAAGCATATTCGATCTCTACTCCTGATTTTCTTCTTGTCTCAAAACCGCTCCACCATTGAATCCTGCACCCGCTGGCAAATTGATCACCGAAACAACCAATTTGACAGGATACAAACGTATCCGTGAGTGATAAATCACCAAGTAGAATAATCCAACTCAACTACCTCTTTTATTTTACAGCTAGCAAGCAAACAATATAATATCAAAGCAGGATAGCAGAACAGAATAGCACATAAATTGATTCATTACTATCCATTAACCCTACATGAAATCTAAGATCTTATCCACGAGATCCTTTCCTTCCATAACCACTAACTATGACTGTGTCATGAGAAATCTCCCCTTGCTTGTCCTGCACACGAGGTCCTAAATGAATACACATAAATTTTGTACTTAGCATGAATTCATTTAAGACCATAGCAGGGGCACGATTTCCTTTTGGAACTTCCCATGGCATACCATACGTTAGAGTCGTCACCATACCTAAGTAAGCCTCATCATTTAGCCCGACGGCCCGCGGCCCGCCCTTAGCCCACCCGGCCCATCGGGCTTTTACCCGGCCCGAGCCCGAGAAACGGACGGGCTAGCCCGGCCCGTACTTTGTAATGGGCGGGCTCGGGCATATGAATTTTTACTCGGCCCGCCCTTAGGCCCAGCCCGTGAGCCCGCCCAACATACCCGTCGAAAAGCCCGCCAACGAGCCCGCCCATTAGCCCAAAATCCCAAAAAATCCTTTCTTTTTTCCCTTGATTTAGTTTTGCCCAAGGAAATTTAAGCCCGCCCGGCTTTTGGCCCACCGGCCCGCCAATTGGGCTAGCCCGTGGGCCGGGCTTGGGCTTCAATTTATGGTAGGTGGCCCGGCCCGCCAAAAAGAAAAAGCCCGGTCAGCCCGACCCCTGGGCGGGTTTGGGCCGCGACTTGGTGGGCTGGGCCGGCCCGACTCGGCCCGATGATGACCCTTATACCTAAACCACTAACTATGACCGTGTCATGGGACAATCCCCCCTTACTGGCCTTGTAAGGGCACGATT
Source organism: Rhododendron simsii (assembly GCA_014282245.1). Lineage (NCBI taxonomy): Eukaryota > Viridiplantae > Streptophyta > Magnoliopsida > Ericales > Ericaceae > Rhododendron > Rhododendron simsii. Next base: position 25,711,665 of record CM024955.1, read on the forward strand.
ATCCTTTGGAACTTTCCATAGCATACCATACGTTAAGGTCATCACAATTCCTAAGCCACTAACTATGACCGTGTCATGGGACAATCCCCCCTTACTGGCCTTGCAAGGGCACGATTACCCTTTGGAACTTCCCATGGCGTACCATACATTAGGGTCACCACAATAACATCACCGAGCCCTTAGGTCACTCTTATCCATGGCCAAATCCTAATCCACAATCTTCACAACTTCAACACTTTACCATTTTTCCATTAACATAGTATTGTCTAGATGAATTCTATTCGCATACCACCCCATGTCTCTAGGGTCCAATCTAGCATTCAAATCAAGTATTGGAACAATATACAATTAATCGAAATACTAATTAAAATAATAACAAGCAATGCAATCACATAGGCCGTTGCCCTTAGTCTTGTATGACCAAGATATTATTAATAAAGCAAGAAACTTTTATCTAATTATTGAGAAAAAAAATAATTTTGATCAAAAATTAGTAAGCCTAGACTTATACTAGTTTTATTCAATAATTAAATAGATTAATAACCATAATATGTAAAAAAAAAAGAAGAAGATAATAATATTAAATAAAGTAGCATGACCTTAAAACGAGTCCTACAGTCCTATGCAACATGTTCGAGTATTAAAAGTTAGATCCGGAGGGTCGTGGAAATATTTAGAAGTAAAGATATTAACGAAAGTTGCCGGAAGTAAAATAAATAGATAGTAAATAATTTAATAAATAAAATATGTTGATATTAACAAAGTTTCATCTTAGGAACGTAAAGAGTCTAAACAAATTATTCGGGCATTAATAACAAGGTTTATAAGGTCGTAAAGTAATTTTGATTGGAAACACTTTAAAAATAATAATAAATAGTAAATTTAATAAAATAAATATGAAATTAGTAAGATATCATATTTGAGATGCGAGAAGTCTAGGAAAAATAGTTTGGGTGGTAAAAACGTTCTTGGGAAGATCGCAAAGATTTTTCGTTTGTAAATTTTGAATGAAAACAAGAAAAAAATATAATAAATAGAGAATAAAATAAAAAAATATGATATTAACAAGTTATGATCTTTGAGGTGTGAAAAGTTTAGAAAAAATAGTCCGGATGTCAAAAACCAAGTTTGGAAGGTCACAAAATGCTTTTGAACTAAAACTGTGGATGCCGCAAGGTTGGACTTAGTCAACCCTGCGGTTAGACCTTATGCTGCAAGGTCGAACCCGGTTCTTGCAGCCCGAAGGTTGCGGCCGCAAGGTATGGTCCAGATTTGGTTTTCATGTTGTTTTGCTTCTGTCTCGATGCATGGGTCCATTTGGGGCATAGGGTTAAGCTAAAAAACACTTAATATATTTAGAGAAGTGATTGGAAGGGATTATAATACCTCGATTGGATCAAATTGATTCAAAATCCAAACTTTGATCTTTGGAGAAAATGAATTCAGTTTTGACCCGGGGGGGACCTTGGCATTGAATCGAGACTTGCTTGGGGATTCTTGGGGTTGTGGGACGTGATTGGAACGGTTGAATTGGATTTTGGTTGGGTCTAGGTACAAAACCCACTTTTCTCTCTCTCATTTTCTCTCTCAAGAACTCCATGGATTGCAGCTCGTTTTTCTTCTATCCGAATTGGTGGAGTGTGGAGAGTGTTGTGGTGCTCTCGTATGGTAGTGGGGAGGGATTTATATAGGTGAATTTGGGAGAGGTTGAATAAGATTGTATTTATGGAGGTTGGGTTCGTTGAACTTGGACTGGACAAATTAAGGACAGGTTCCAAGTCAGAGAGGAAGCATGAGGTAGGTAAGGATGAATTAAATCTCGGATTTTCTTGGGTATGAAGAATTTTTCCGTTTTGCGCAAGGGGGATGAACATGGTTTTCTTGGAGGGAAAGAAATGGAGAGAGAGTGAGCTTTGGGAGATGGTGAGCTGTGGGAGAGGGAGAAAGAGTGCCGAGGGAGATGCATGCATGCCGGTGCATGCGTGTATATATTTATTAGTAATTATAAATGCATGTATATATATTATGAGAAAAAAATTATTAAGACCTAATAATAATATTGTTATTATTATTACCATCAAAAAAAAATTAGGGTTGAAAATCTGGGTCGTTACATGAACAATCTCATCTGTCTAAAAGTATTTGGAAAAATGACGGCTAATGTCGTATTGTGATAATTAATACACGTCAAAGACATTTTTTGTATTAATAAATGTTCTTAGTATATCCTTGACGGGTATTAATTATCAAAACACGTCATGGGCCGTCATTTTCCCAAAGTATTTTGAGCGGTCCAGATTTTAAATAAATTATTCACACGAATAGTATAAATAGTTAAACTATTTGCGCGAATAATTTATTTAAAATCTGGACCGTTGGTTATTGAGACGAACGGTGAGATAGGACAGCGCAGAAACCTCTTTTACGGAGTCTTGAAAAAGAGTATAATTTGGTGATTTGTGCCTTAAAAAATAAACAAGTATATGGCAAAAAAACTCCGCGAAGCCGGAGCAAATCCACCGTCTAATTCACAACAGGGATAGTGTCAGGCCCGGCATCTAAAAGTATACTTATGTGATCCTAATTAGGTTACGAGATTGAAAAAAAAGAATGCACTTTAGTACATACTTTTAGGATACGAGTATAGCACAATATAAATTTTAGTGGTTTAATACTTTTCTTTAGAAAGCAAACGACACCCTAGGAAGCCATATGTTTTAATTAGTTTTCGTTGTAATCTTTTTGAGTTCGGAACCCAGACATTAGTAATTGAATCAGAACAAATTTTACTAGGAAGTAGAATTAAAATTTTGATATTCCAATTACCTTAGTGTTTCATGTACCAGTTTCCACAGCTAGGAATTTTGATTGGCACAGGTGTCCTCATATCTCATAAGGTAAGAGTGACTCAGGAACTCTAAAAATATATAAATGTATATCTAATGCATTTATATACTGATAATAGCAAATAAAAAGGAGTAAAGAAAAAGAAAAGAAACCGCTAGAAGGAAAAGAAACGGTGAAGGAAAAGAGAGACAGGAGCAACTCTTGCACCCCTCTGGTTAGATCCGACTTCCGGGATCCTTCGATAATCGCTGGAAAATTTCAACAGGTAAACTCCTCTTTCCTCTCCTCTCTCTTTTCTCCCTGTGCGGATCACTGCACGCGGCGGCGGTCCTGGCGGACTTTCCCGTACTGTTTTCCCCTCTTTCTGCGGCCAAAACCAGAAGCAGGAACAGCGATGCCGCTGCTGTGTGATTTCGCGTATCTTTGCATCTGATTTAAAATTAGAATGTGTAATATATGTCTTAGGTTCTGAAACATCTAGGCGTGCATTTAAGTGCATGACTCATTAATTAGTCTTAATCAAATCTTGTTTTGCTTAGACCAAAGGAAAAGCATAATCAATTTGAGTTCTAGTAAATTTCTGCTAATGAGCTTATATATACCTATACCTAGGTAAATCACCTAATTACTAAACAAGACTAGATTGCAGTTGCTTCAGTTAAGTAAATTAGGTCAGTAGATTCCCTAGTTAACTTTTTAAGAATGGTAGTCGTGTATCAACCTCGAACATTTTCTAAAAGTCCAGTAGGCCGACTCAATCGTATTTCGATTACAGTTTTGAATGTATTATGACACAAAGTAATTGGCAATAGGTTGGTTCGAGGGATAAGAACAAGAACGATCCAAGTCTTTAGCGTAGCACTCGAGAAATCAAAGGTGAGATACTCTACCTCAGTTATACTGCTTTTGCAAGCAAATTATGTTATGTGTTTCATATGCTCAAAGTTATGGTATGTATACAAGTTCAAGAAAGCATGATTTAATGAAGTGATTTATGCCTCTCATTTATGCCATGGAACTATGCTATGAACTCATTATTCAAAGATGACGATTTTATGAGAATGGCTATGTTTAAGAAGGAATGATTCCATGAACACCGGCCTTGCCATCTAAAAGTGACGGTGTAATGTTATTATGACTCTATGAACACCTTGTCATCTAAAGGTGAAGTTGATGCATCCAGACAGCGGCGTCCCGGGTCTGGGGGACGGATTTTAAAGATACTATGACCAATGAAGGGGTTATAAGGAAGGAATGTTATGTGGCATCAGCTGCCAGTGACTTGATTATTTCACATCACGTGGGGTCGCTCCCCTATTCATGTTTAGCTATTGGATGTGCATCGTAAGATTATGTGATGATGATGTTATGAATCCTCCTCTTATGGAGTTATGAGAAAGTTATGTCCAAGAAATTATGAATGTTATGTCCATGGTAAAACGTATAACTTTGGTGTTGTATCTCATACGAGCTATCGGCTTATGAAAATTTACTATTTTCCTACAGGTTATGGCGAGTAGAAATGAAGTATGCTGCTGCCTGGTGGACATGTAGATATTGTATAGCTAAATTTTGAAAACCAAACCGGGAATTGACTATTCCCCATTTTGTGTAAGATCACCCACGTTTTGTAAATGATGTAAATTTGCTAAGGCTCTGATGGTGTTTTGTTTAATGTAATAATGCTTCCGCAGTTTTTCTTTTGAAAATTGTTGAAACTTTCTGTATTTTTGGACTGAGTAGTTATGAGGCCTCGGGTGGAAGTGAGATCCACTGGCCGGTCACGACATTCCTATTATTCAACTATTGAGATGAGGTCGTGACAGATAGTATATTGAAGAATATGGCATGTTTGATAAAACTGAATGCTGAAAAATTAAGTACTGAAAACTGGATTTTTTAAACTAAAAAGCTGTTTGGTAAACATATTAAGTATTGAATTAAAAAAATAATAAATTAATTTTAGTTCTGATTCTCTCTTAATTTACTATTCATCACAATGTATTTATAATAATGGTGGAATGGTGATTGTGGTGGTGGTGGTGGAGTGGTGATGGTGGTGTGTTGGTGGTGATGGAGTGGTGGCGGTGGTGGTAGTGTTGGAGTGCGGTGATAGTGGTGTAATGGTGGTGGTGGAGTGATGGTGATGTAATGGTGGTGTAATGGTGGCGGTAGTGGTGGAGTGATGATGTAATGGTGACAGTGAGTGGTGTTGGTGAGGTGATAGTTATGCAATGGTGGAATTGTGGTGGCGGCGGCAGCGGCGACGGTGTGGTAGTGGTGGTGACAGTGCGGTAATGGTGGTGGTGGTGATGGAGTGATAGGGTAATGGTGGTGATGGTGATGATGGTGGTGGTGGTGATGATGGTGGTGGTGGTGGTGGAGTGGTGGTGATGGTGGCGAAGTGGTGGTGGTGGTCGTATCGTAATTAAATGCAAGTACACAAGAATTCATCTAGAATTAAGTATCTCAAAACTACTTAATATTTTTCAATTTTTTAGCTTACATTTTAAATAGCACTTAATTTGTTAAGCAATATAAAATATTGTTATCAAACCTACTGAATCACTTATTACTTAATTGATTCAATTGTAAATGCTGAATTTAGGTTATCAAACAAGCTTATGTACTCCACTAATTATGCTATTCCAAATGGACCCACTACATAAAATTTGATGTACGCTACTGATTTGAAATAATTTTACTGGGACTCACAACGTTTAATGGTGGTCCTTGTAGTACCAGCAACAGTGATCTGCAAGATTATTCTGTAATGGAGTAATAATTTGGAATCCATAATACTAATATTCAACTTAGTGACCCTTTACTTACTAGACTTAGATAAAGAAAGATGGTGATAATTGACATTGATGATTGGGGAGATTGAGATGCATTTCAAATATAGTACAAATAATAAGATAAGATAGAGATCACTGATGCATTGCTCATGGAGAAAATGAACAGTGCTAATCAACAAAAATAGTACAGTTAAAATACAGGAGGGCGAACTTTCAAAATAAAAGTAAATAATGTAATGAAGTTATCTAAAGATATTTGTTAAGAAAAGCGTTCTAGAGTAGGAGGGGGTAAAGTGAAAAATGTGTATAGACAAAGGGGGCAACAAGTAATTAACCCTTATGTTAAAGGGTTAAGATAATTATTGACAATCCAAAGTGATGATAATATCCTTAAAAAAAAAAAATTCATCTCTCTTTAACTGACTTGTCAATAATAGGGGGTAGACAAGGATGAAGATAATAGAGGATACATGTAACATATGCAGTGGCGGTTTTAGGGTTTGGTTGGTCCTTGACTAACCCTTGAGTCTCAGGTTACTGTGAAGATTAAGTAATTTTTGTTTTCATTTTTCCTTGTCCTTTTAATCTTTGTAATTTTTGAATTTAGAGATTAATAAAAAAATTTGCCTATAAAAAAAAACCATATCAAGCGAGGACTTGAAACACGTGTATCTTCATATTGATTATAAAAAAAATATTTTATGGGTGTATATTTCTACTTGCGAGGTCCGAAGAAGAGGATATTATGTATATACACGCAACCAACGTCTTACTTTTATACATGCAACCTAAAAAATATTTTACTACTAACTAACAGATTGTCTCGAAACCTACCCGTGGGGGTTTTCAACGGATCCAGATCCTCTCCCCATCTTTTTCTCCCCATATCTACCACATCTTTTCACCACAACTTGCCACCACATTAATGAGTTCATCCAACGGCTAGGATTAAAACGCAGCCCCTCCTTTAGTGAAACGACGTCGTTTCTTTTACTGTCCCCTAACGCACTAACGTTTTCTCCTTCTCTCCGTTTGTTCTTTTAACTGTCACAGAATTTGGGAAAAAGAAAACCCACCATCGTTGATTCCTTTTCCCCAAACACAGAAGAAACCCGGCCCCTGCTCCTCCATGCAATCCGTCCGGCGATTCTAGTTCAATAAGTCCGGGGACTCCGGTGCATTCATTCTGGCAACTCTGATAAAATGCTGATTTTGGTCAGATTTTGACCTCTCTCGACTCTCCATTTGATTTTGTTTTGGTTTGTGTTTGTTCTAGAAAACTAGGGTTTTGTTTGTACTGTAATTTGATTTGACTGTGATTTTGGATGCTTTCCAACTGGATTTGGATTTTTTTGATTCTTCACATAGTTACACTTTGCAGGTCCATTCTGGATCATGATTTTGATTTTCATCCCAATTATTGGTTCCTATAAAGTACGGGAAAATTCCCAAAATTAGGTTCCACTTCGAATTTTCCTACTTAATTCATGGAAATTGGGTTGGATCCCTTTTTAATGCTCTCTTTTTGTTGTATATGCACACCAGAAAATCATAGCAGAACAAGAGAAACTATGAGCTTTCATTTTTTGAGCTCTAATTTTCAATTGACAATTTAGTGTGATGGCAGTTACGGCTTATGCTTTGTGTGCCACCAATTGCAGTGCTTGGCTTGGGACATCTATACTTGTAATGAACATGGTTATTCTCAAAGGCTATGGGGGTTTAAGTGCTGCAATTTATACTGAAATTTTTGACGTCTTTCTTCAAGCTTTAACATACCAAGTGAAGAAAATGCTTTCAGGGGTCTACACATCACCAAGATCATCAGCTGCTATTAAAAAGCAAGGAGAGGGATTTGATAGCATTCCTTGGCATTTTCAAAGTAAAGGACTGATCAAGCATTGTGTTGGTTGATACTCAATTAGCTTGGATAAGAGATATTGTGTAGTGCTTTTGTTTTGTATATAGTGTAGTGCTTTTGTTTTTTTGTTTTTTGTCTTCGATAAGCTTCAAGGCTATTCCCTTGGCTTGACTTTTTCTTGGAAGGATTTCATAAATGAAGGAATGTCTTGAAACTGATTGCTAGTCATGGAGTTCATAAATCTACCTTTCCATAATGCATTTGAATCATTGAGTTCAATAATTCAACAATGGCTAATTCATCAGTAGCTAATAGAATTCTCCCCCAAGAGTACTACATCATAAGAATTATAGCCCAATTGAAGCTTTGCCAAAAAAAAGGGAAAACAAAGCACCTACAATTTGATTGCAATGCATTTTGTCCAGGTACATGTACAAAGCCCCCACATAACAAGGAGTAGGTAGCAGAACTGCTGCTATACAAAACAAAAATGGGGTCCCAAAAAGGCTAGCAATCTTGCATCTACCAGGAACACCCATCTCTGCAGGAACATCTACCATCTCTAAATCTTCCATCTTTGATCAGTTGAACAGAAATTTAATCAATAAAAATGCTGTAAGATGGAAAAATAACATTCAATCTTGTTAGTCATCAGTCTACATAAACAGAGAGGTAAAATCAAACAATTAGTAGTTCAAGGTGATTAAAAAAACTTACAATACTTGCCAAAAAATACTTACAGTCCAGAGAGAGAGAGAGAAGGGGGGTTGGGGGATAAAGATTGAAGTGGCGGGATGGGAAAAATAGACCAGAGAAAGAAGGGATGAAAATTATTGGCGGGTAAATGAGATGGGTGAAGAGGGGATTTAGCGCCAAATTTTTTTCTGCTGGTTGGGGGAAATTTTTGATGGCGTTAAAAGAGAAAACGGAGGAAGGGGAGAAAAGTTATCTGCCAGTTTGGAGCCATTAATGCCACGACGTCGTTTCACTAAAGGAAGGGCTGCGTTTTAATCCTAGCCATTGGATGAACTCATTAATGTGGTGGCAAGTTGTGGTGAAAAGATGTGGTAGATATGGGGAGAAAAAGATGGGGAGAGGATCTGGATCCGTTTTCAACTGCCCAGAAATTCTTGAGCTAGAGGACAACAGTATCCCACATCAATAAGACTCAAAAGTCAAAATCATTCCACTTCTAAACATTTTCTCAACCTAATTGCCTGCTAATCTAGTCCCCACCTATCTAACAAGACCTTTTCCATGTCTGTAATCCCATTTCCAAAAGTGTCTCTTGACAATTCTACAGCTCCTTTGGATGAAGGCGTTTTGGTGAGAAAAGAAACAGAAATGAGAATCCTATTCCTTGTAAACAAAATAGATGAAAATGATACACATCCAAAAGGTCCAATTTACAACACGTTTTCATTATACCTGAGATGCGGGAAACATTAAAAAAAAAAGTCATTAAAGAAAGCAAAAAATTCACGATAAATTTGTGTAAAGCTAACTGCCATTCATTCACAGCTAACCTTTGATTCTCCATCCTAGAAACCATTGTACCAAACAAGGAAAAGAAAAACAAAATACAGATAAGCTTCAGCTGCTTCATCATACCCTTTCCTGTTATGTACAAGTCCTATGCCCTAAACTAGAGAACGAAGGAAGTTACAACTCACCTGACCTGACACTTCCTATTGTTCCTCTCTCCCAGGGAAAAAGAAACGTCCTGCCATTAAAGCCGAACTTCAGCGATTAGCTTGCGTCTGTAGCTACAATCTCAAGTTCTGCCCACCAAAGAGGAGAGAGTTTAGGGACAGCCCCATCTGGTTGTATTCCTGTTATCTCTCTCAATCTGGCGGTGACTTCTCTCATTTGCGGTCTTTGTTTCAGGTCATGATGCACACAAGACCTAATCACTTCACCAATTTGTTCAACCTGCTCCGGGTTGAAAGATTTTAGAGTAGGGTCCACCATTTCTCTAATAGGCTGGTCCCCTCTCAGATAGTCCGATGCCCAATCCTCAAGTGATCCACTGTCCACTGAGTAAGGCAGCCTACCGGTTACCATTTCAAACAAAATAACACCAAAGCTGTACATGTCACTTTCTGGAGTGCATTCCATCTCAGTTGTTCGTAGTTCGCTCAAGAAACCGAAATCTGAGACCTTGGCTGCATAATCTTCAGTCAGATGGATAGAAGAAGAGTTGAGGTATTTGTGGACCATGGGTGGGGTCAGTTGGTGCACGTGCTCGAGGTAGTATGCGATTCCCATCGTGATCCTCATCCGCAAAGTCCACTCTAAGTGTTCTGCTTCTTTAACTGCAGGAAAAACTGGGTTAGAGATCTGATGCATCACCTCTGCAAGGTTGGTAGGAAACGTAGATGGAAAGGAACAAGGAACAGAAATCAGTTGTCAAATGACAGCAAAATTAGAAAACATGACAGCATGGCAATCTTCAATTTTTCAAGTTTTTTTCTTTTCTTCAGTTGCATTGTCCGTTTTCATTTTGCGTGTTTTCATGAATGAAAACAAAAAGTTCAAACCCATTCATCAGTTTCACAACATACAGTTTTCACGACATCTGTTTGGTGTTACCTGGAAGCGGAATGCTCCAGAAGGTTTTCCAGAAGATAGATTTGAGTCAGAAACAGTTTGCCAACCAACTTTCTGTGTTTGACAATGACAAAAGGGAAAATGGAAACATTCAGAAGAGCTCCACTTTTCAATCTTCAAGGTATTCCTCCCTAGCTGCTACTTTTTCCTTTTTCTTTTTCTTATGATATATGTTCCTAACTACCTTTCCTAACGCCCCCCCTTTTGTTTTGTTCCAATGGAAGATTTCCGCCTGCTGAACAAGAATACTCTCATGTGCATTTTCGTGTTAAGTTCTTGTCCAGTGTTTGTTTCAGCATTACCTCATCAGAGCACACCAGGCAATAGGAAAATTCTCATATGCAGGTTGACTGCAAAATTAATATTTCTCGACAGATAGGAAAATCGTTATGAGATAGTTACAGGGAGAAAGACAAGTGTAACCTATTTGTTTCTTTGTATTACTTTTAAGGAGGTTAACAGCCAGCTGGGAAGCCGAAAAAGACTTAAATTGTTTTCAGTGGCAGTGGCATATGAATAATACAGCATTGTCAACACCGAAAAAAATTACCACAAGCATTTATGATCAATATCACGAGGAACAAACATGAATAAATTTATAAGAATGGTATTAATCTAAGGCCTTCTGGAACATCAAGTGGTAAGTCGTGAAATTTTGCTAATACCCAACATGTTCAACAACAGAACTTATAACTGGCATCCATTTTTCTGCTTTACCAGCATGCGTCTACGACTTATAAGAAGCATAACAAAAGAAGCAAAGAGTTAGATACTCACTATGTAAATGCTCAAAGAGTGTCCCGTTGGGTGCATATTCAAAAACCAACATTCTACTGAAAGGCTCATCTTCCTCACAGTACCCAAGAAGATTCACAAAATTCTTGTGGTTCACTTTCGATAACGCGTCAATCTGCAACCATCACAATACTACATTCAGGTACTTTGCAACTAAAAGAAACTAAGATACTGTTAAACTGGTCAATATGCAGTCTACCTTGTTCCGGAACTGGGCCTCTAGCTTATGTGACCAATCCTTGGCAGATTCCACCGCAACTGAAGCAACAGCTATTTCAACCCCACTAGATAATGTCCCTTTGTAAACCGTTCCAATTGATGAAGAACCAATCACATTGCTGAAATCTTCACAAGCTGTCTCAAGCTCTGATCTTTTGAGTTTCGGCACACCTGAAAGAAAAATCAGAATGCTAATTAAATAAGTATAAGGATGATCAGTTGTTGCACCAGATTTAAAATCTTAGATATACGGGGACACAGGTGGAGCTAGGCAAGGATTCGCACACAGACCCATATAAAAACCATAAAGTATTCTCAAAGTAACTTGCTTATATAAATTATTGACAGATCCGCTTTTTGACATGGTAGTGATAAACGGGTCCTGGTCCACCATTAAGGATCAGGGTTAACCTGGTAGACATCCTTGGAAGATAAAAAACACAAAATTGTTAACTCTATTGAGAAACAAAAATTACCTGTTACAAATGCTTTCTGTAGCTGTCCACTTAATCCTGTGGTCCGGGGTCTTACAGCAGCGATATTTTTGTGTTGACAGAATAATATACCGATAACAAATACACAAAGCAACACAGGACCCCCTATGGCCACACACAATATTAGAGTTCGATGATGGTCTGGTCTTTTGGCTTGTATGCTGGGGCTTTCTGCAGGTGAAGGCCTTGGAGCAGGAAGGGAAGGCAGAGAAGCATCGGAATCAGGGGAAGGAGAGGGGGGAGGGGAATGTAATTGGGACTCTGATGAAGGTGGTGCTGATGCAAAAGGCTCTTGAGAAGGAGGTGGTGATTCATCTCCTGTTACTCGAAATTTAGCAGGCAATGAATCTACCAGTCTACGATGAATTGCATCCTCAGTTAGGGCAACGTTCCTGTAAAAATAAAAGTCAATCTCACAAAGTTGACCAGCAGTTTAATGAGATCAGGGGTCAATACCTATGTAAGCAGTAAGCCCGTAATGGAAGAGGACATGAAAAATGAAAATTATGTTTAGATCATGTATTTTCAAAACGAAAATGATATGGAATGTAAAGCCATAATTTTTTGAGGCACATGGATAGTGAATTTAAATTTTGCTTCTGATTCATTCCCAGTTTGCACTGTAATTCTGCATAAAATTTCCCAGGGCCTAACATGATGAAGCACTACTCATCCCATAAGAAAATGAATTTGCAATCACAGAACCGACATACCGAGAGAAAGATCCTTCCTTGCAAGACAAACTTTGTGCTCCTTTAGATAGCTGTTTCTCATCTACTTGAACTTCAGAAATCGTTTTAAACTCCAAAATTTCAGGGGACATGTTACAGAAAAGGTCGTTGTTGTCCAGTAGGCTGCAACATGTTAAAATTTTAGTCAACATGAGCAGACTAGAAAAGATGTGCTCAATGAAACTGAATTCACTTGTTAATTTCAGCTTACAGAATTGCCAAATTCTTGCCAAGGTCAGGCGAGAGTGGGCCACTGAAGTTATTGTATCCTAGGTCTAGTACCTCTAACTCCTTCAGCACTCCAATCGTGTTGGGAATGGATCCGTAGAAGGAGTTGTTGCGTAACATACTGCGAAGGAGTAAGAAAACAAAGTCGTATAAGATGGCAAGATAAAAGGACTTCCATTCCTAAGATAAACTAAATTACTAATAATAATTTGTTAGGACTAGGCAACAAATTCATGTATGCTCACATCGACTTTACGTGGACCAGGTTTCCAAGAGCAGCTGCTAGTGTTCCTCGAAGACATAAATCTTCCAAGTTTCTGCAAATTCTCAAAGCTTAGATTGATTAAAAATCATCACCACCTATTAAAACTGAAACTTATCATAACGAAGGGGGTAAAAAGGGTAAATTGTTTCAGTCACAGCATTTCAACCTATAGCTTCCATACCCCACAACATTGGCATTGAAGATTAAAATTCACAGCGTTATGTTTGCTAATTTTTTACTACCATATAAAACCAAAAGCCGCATAAGATGACTGGATACTGGTATATTTTTCTCATATTAACGGGTATATCAAAAACACATAAATAATAAGCCCCTCTTTTATGAATGCTATAGGACAAAGTGGAGTACGGGTCCTGTTTATTCCTACAGAGTTCCATGGTTTTTTTAAAGGATACAGAGCTCCGTTTAAACTACTTCACATTTAACGTTTTGTATTTCTCTGTCCAAGTATTTGCAAGAAACACGGCTTGCAGATCGAGTTCTGATGCATGTGAGACCAAGAAATAACAAGCTATGTTACAAACTTACACAGTCATTTCAATAAAAACAAACTATGTTACATGGATCCGCCAGTTTGCACGAACCACCCATGTCAACATAGGAGCATGGCTTTTGTATTATCCAGTAACAAGTGAATTGCAACATAGGAGCACAAGAAATGTGAACATTTTATCTTTCAATACGCAAAATACAGCAATTTTACAGGAGAAATTACTTACAAAACTACTACTTTTCCATTCGAACACTCCACCCCGAACCATGAACACGGATCAATTACTCCAACCTCAACATTCCAATTTGAAAGAGCCCCAAATGGATCACTCGCCACTCTCTCCTTAAATCTCAACAGTGCTAAACCTGCATAGAAATGATATCCTCTCTGAACCTCCATTAATCTCCTCATGGCAGAGGTGAAACAAATTTCAGAAAACGGGAAACTCTAGCTCCGTTCACTCGTCAAGAATTCGACGCAGAAAATTTATTCCAAGGATAAGTTAGTTGAAGGAAAGGAAGGAACAGGAAACCTAACTTCTCATCGTTTGACAAGAAAATGCGTTGTATTTAAAATATCATTGTTGGATTGCAAAGAATACTACTTGAAAAAATAAAATTCCGAAAAATCTTGTGGTTTATGTAGGACAAGTTTTCAGGGAAACTAGACCTACAGAGAAAGTTACGGGTAAGGTTTTCCTAGTTCCCAGTAAACTTGCAGAGTCAAAAAAAAAGGACACATATGTTTTCATTGTTTTCCTTTCCTTTCAACAATTGAACGGAGCCTAAAGTCTAGTCCTTCAAAGTTCTTATAGTGAGAAACCAAACAGAATCAAAAAGATCTGAAAGTAAATTAAACCACAAAAAGCTCATACCTTCATCGTTGAGAGACCGACACAAACTCAAATTCTGATACAGCAACAATGCCAGCACCATCAAAATCGCGTCTCTGAATCCCCGAATTTCGACCATTTTCGACTGACTAACAGCAAAAACTACAACCAAACAAACTAGTAGTATACTTCTTCTTCGAGTCGCAGATCAATCGATAACACCACGAGGCCGAAACATTTCGAACCGGTCAAACCAACCAAGTCCTGAACAAACCAGTAAATCATATACAAACCGCCAATGCCTTTGCGTGTTGGCCTACTTGTTTAGACCAAGTTCTGAAAACGCGTGTACGCCGCCAGAAAAGTATATATTTAGTCCACAGTTTGATTCAATAGAAGCATCGCGCCAAAAAGTGCAAGACCGGCGGCGGCAACCTTTCGACAAGCTCGCTCGCTCTCTCTCTCTCTCTCTCTCGTGAGTGGAGCGTTAACGTGGACAGAGTCAAAAGAGTGATGACAAGTCCACTGTTTGGCTAAACCCTAAAACGTCCGTAGTTATCCACGATATCAGTATTTTAAAGGAACCGAGAAGATGTGCAGTTGGCGGTTATTATTTTTTGATCCACGAGATGGATGGGAGGCAGAAGTCAATGGCGTTGGTATTTGGTGAAGTTGGCGAAAGCTCCTTCGGAGAAATTCTGCAACTGATACTTGGCCAAAAAATTAAAAAATATATTCTAGAAAAACTTGTTCCTGTTTTCTAAGAAGTGGTGTCACTGTTACTGACAATTAGGTTCGAAAAGGAAAGATATCAACCGTCTACTTTTCTGGGTAAGTATTCCACCTCAGCAGGAGGGAGCCCAGCATCTCCTACTCAATCGATTGACAGTGATTGGAAACAGAAATTGCGATCGAATTCACAGGTTTTGCACATGAGGACGAGAGAGAGAGAGAGAGAGAGAGAGAGAGAGAGAGAGAGATTAATTGCAGACGCACTGAGTGATTTGATGGAAATTCTCAATGGATTAACCAATTCCAGCGGATCAGGAAAGAAATTACAAAAGAATATGGAGTAACTGGAAATAAAAAGAAATTGTTTCAGATATAGGAAGATCAAACAAGCAGAAACAAACATTTCACTAACTAAAACAAAACAAAACCCGACGATTCAATCACCATATCTGTCCAAGTACAGATTTGTTTGCACCCAGAATCACGTGTTCACCGCATGGTCCCTCTCCAGCCAGAAAATATACGTCGTACATTCATCGATGTATACATACTAGTATATCATCTTCCACTCCTATAACTTCCCCTTCTCTCTCTCTCTCTCTCTCTCTCTCTCTCATCGATGGAAAGACTGGTGGAAGCATCAGAGCAAGAGGTGAAAATAGACTTCGTATTGGGAACCAAATGCAGAGCAAACGTGCGCCTGAGGTCACTCATCGCCACCTCCCCTGTGGCCTTCAAGGTCCAAACCTCATCCCCTGACAAGTTCCTGGTCAACCCACCAAGTGGACTTATCCAACCCTTATCCCACGCCACCTTCCAAGTCGTCCTCAAGCCCCAATCCCAACTCCCCGCAACCTTCCCTCGCTCCCCCTTCGACCGCTTCCTCGTCAGGACCGGACTCGCCCCCACCGAGTCGACTCACCCCAAGTTCACCCACGACATCAAGCTCAAGGTCGCCTTCGTGGGCCCCTTCCTCCTCCGCCACGCGGTGGCCGCCGGAGACGTCGACGCCGTCAGGAAGATAATCAAGCGTCAGAGAGGCATCGCGGCCGAGTTCCCGACTCCGGAGGCCGAGTCACTCCTCCGAGCCGCGGCCGAGTTGGAAAACCCCGACGACGTGGTTAGTCTACTGGTTGAAGACGGTTTGAAGGCCGACGGGGCGGGTGCGAGGTCGGGCGACGTCGGCGAAACCAGATGGGCGTCGAAGGGCTGGACGGATTTGCACGTGGCGGCGGCGTTCGGCCGGACGGAGGAGGTTTCGAGTTTGGTTAGGGCAAGCGAAGAACGGGGGCCGTTGTTGGATTGCAGGGACAAGGAGGGACGGACGCCGTTGCATTTGGCGGCGACCAAGGGCCACGAGAGGTGTGCTAGGGTGTTGGCGGGTGCAGGTGCGGACGTGAACGCTGCGAGTAAGGACGGTCGGACGGCGTTGTACAGAGCAGCTGCGAATGGGGACCGTCAGATGGTGGAGGTGCTGGTTGAGTTGGGTGCGGACCCCACAGTCGGTTCGATGGATCGTGGCCGCTCAGCGATTCATGTTGCTCGAGATAAGGGACATGTAAGCAAGTGAACAACTCTTGGTTTTGTGGGTCGGGTCGGGTCGGGTTGTGAAATTTTTTCAACACGATTTGGATTTATCGGAATTGTTCAAGATTTTTGAAATGGCGAATATGGATAGAAAATCAATTCAAAGCAACGTGATTTTTTTCTAGTAAAAAAAGAATTATAATTTTCAACTAGCTTTGAAAAGTAAACAATGCCGATCATTTAAATAGATTCGAGAAGAACCAACAAAAAATTCAAATAGTCCAAACTAGTAAATTTACTGATATTGGTACCACAATTGATTATGTTCCATTTTCACGTAAATAAATGAGGTGTCGTTCCGCTTTATTTTTCAAAAACAAGGTAATTTAAAGCTCAAATATAATAAAAATAAAAATTTAATTTAATTTTTTTTGCATCGTTTAAAAGATCCCAATGAGATCAATCAAATAAGATCCATATTAGTAGGAAAATTATTTACATAAACACATGATTTTTAAATTTGAAATTACCTTCCTTTTTTAAGTTTCTTTTTTTTTAAAATCGGAATGAAGCCTGAGTGACTTACATAAAATCAAATATATTTACTATATGCAACCCTAAAGAAAAAAAATGATTATTATACTTTCATCATACCAAATGTGAAGCATAATTCCTTTCAACTTTCAAGTATATGTTTCAATGGCACGTTACTAAGATGTAACAAAAATTAAGCAAGCTCCTCAAAAAAACAGCAAATGCTAGTTTCTAAAACTCTAAAATGTGAAGCTTGTAAAAATTTTACGAGTTTCTCGAACTTGATTTATGATTAATTTGAGACCCAAAAAAAAAAATCGTTTGGACAAGGCAACCCAATTCTAGCCAACACATCTTGAAGCTTCCATCATCACAACAATCTAATTTGACTCCGGTTGTGTATAGTATAAATTATTTGGTGCTCAAAGAGTAATACTGTTGCTTCTCTATCTCACAAAAGTGCATGGACTCCACTTCCAAATATGTTGACCTCACACTGTTGTAAGAATGTGTGGGCTCCACTTTCAAATGTGTAGACTCCACACACTTTCGTAGGAGGGCGGAGCATGTATAGGCCTACCCTTTATACAAGGTTATATGAAAGAAAACTCAGATCAACAATTCTCATCTTGCTTTCATAACATTTAAATGTCGGATTATACCCATGAACACACCACACGTAAGTGATTACGTTTTTTTAATTTTTGGTAAGTACTAATTGTGTTAACTACACAATAATATATTAGTTGGTATCAAAATTCTATCAATCTCTCACAAAAGCAATGCACTACCATGCAGACAGAAGTGGTCAACATACTCGAACGCGGGGAAGCAGTGCTAGAAGCGGCCAGGCGCGGCGACCTAAACCAACTTGAGTTGCTGCTAGATCGGGATGCAAGTGTCAGCTTCCGCGACCAGTACGGTCTTACGGCTCTCCACGTCGCCGCATTCAAAGGGCACAAGGATGCAGTGATGCTGCTCGTCGAGTTGGGCTCTGCCGAGCTTGAATGCCAGGACCACGAAGGGCACACGCCGCTCCACTTGGCCGTGGAAGGTGGACATGCGGAGATGGTCGAAGTGCTGGTCAACAGGGGAGCGAATGTGAATGCCAGTAGCAAGAAGGGTGCGACGCCTCTGTACTTGGCTAGAGCCATGGGGTACGATGATATAGCGCAGTTTCTTGTTGACAGTGGAGCAGCTGCCTCTTCTCTTCCTTCCACACCTTCTTCCTTGTCATCCATCCTGTAGCCGGAGAACAGAAGTAAAGTTAGCAGAATTGCATTTGACTCTGTTATGCATATTAATGCAGTCCTGCGCATGAAGATACTACGTTCTCACTGGTTTCTATCACTTTAACTTAGGTTCGATTATTCTTGCGAGCTACTCTTTGAGGCCATCTCACCCTACGCATAAGCGTGCGAAAGGACTTTGGGAGGGACTGAATAGATAAGCCTGAGATACGCGCAAGATGGTCCAGACACCCTGCATTAAAAGAGAACTTTTTGGGACTCACCAAGTTGCAGTAGAAATGTGGGAAAGGTTAATAAGCAGTCAATTTGATGTTCCTTTTATGGAGCACTTTTGAAGCTTGGGACACAAATGCTACAAATTGGATTGATTGTCACACTGAGCATGGAAAAGTGCTTAACATCCATGAACCCAAGCCCACAACCCCACCACCAACAATTCTACCATTGCTTTTCAACTGAAAGTTGGAATTGACAAGTAAACCTGCTTCCTTAAAAGATAATGTACGTTTCCATGAGTCCATCCAAGTTCTGTTTGCAAACAGAACTTACTAATATTATTCCAGAAAATTGCCCCTATACTTTCCGAGACATATTTGCGACAAGTTGATTGGTTTTCAATCCTCAATGTCATGGTATTCAGCAGTACATGAAAGTCCCCTCTCAAGAGCTACAGGCAAGTAGCTTTACCCAAATATTTCCATTTTTCCCAAAAAAAAAAAAACAACATTGGCTGCGGGAAACCAATTGTTCGTTATAACACATCAGACTAGAACATCATCCAATAATCAAGAAAAGGAACATCATCCAATGAAACTATAACTAGAAAGGAATGCAGTATTATTTCATTCCAGAGATTGTTGCCAGGTCGATCAGCTCTTTTCCCAAATGTGACCATGGTATTATATATTGCACTATCTAACAGAAAGATCATATCATATATATATATAACAGAGAATTAGAAGAGAGAAAATAAGATGTTAAATAGAGGATGTATCATGCCAAATATGAATTCTTGAAAAGATATGATTCGTAAGTACCATACAGATAGGGGAAACTTCATTCAGATACTATAATATACAACCAGGAACAAGAATACAGCATCCAAACTTGTTGGGGGAGCATGTGTTTTTGTGATTTCTTGTACTGAAATCAGACTCTCTGAAGCATATGCTGGTTGCCTCTATATCTGGATGTCACATCCTAATAAATCATTCCATTCTTCGCTTAGTTTCCTCGTAGAGTTCATCGATGCAGTCCTGCATATTGAGAGAGAGAGAGAGAGAGAGAGAGAGAGAGAGAGAGAGAAGATTATACTACTAGTTTGAGCACTTTCAGACATACTCAGAAACGTGAAATGTTAATTCAAGTAGCTAGGAACTGAGACTAAAAATATACCTTGAAGTATTTCAGCAACTGCGGCCTCTTCAGTTTAAGGTTGGAGTTACAAGATCCTTCTCAACATTTCAAATTTAAGCTGTGTAAACGTCATTTAGATCAGATAAGGAACCAAATTTAAGCTTAGAATTCACAACAGAGGAATAAGTGAGGAGTTTCTTTTCGTAATTTGTTCTTCTGACCGGTGCTATTGAGCTCGTCTAGAATGTATTTCCTTGCCTTCAGGTTTTCATGCAACTGTTTGAAATCTCCTGTTTGGTTATTGTCAGCTGCTCATTGCTCCAGTGCCTTTCGGTCAGGAACCACCACGGCTACCAGGAAAGATTCAAAACTGTTACCATAGACCCAAATCTGTGCACCAAAGAAAATCTAGCAAAGTAAATTTTCATTTCAAGACCAAACTACAACTAAACTAGTATACCAATCAGTTTTCTATTCGTACAATGTATTGTGGCAACATATTTCAAGTGCTATGCTATAATGTCAATCAACTTACAGATGTCACAAGAGGGCATCGCATGTATGTGTTTTCAAAGTTTTCCACTGCAATATATTCCCCTTGAGACAGCTTAAAATCTTGCTTTTCCTGTCAATGATTTTCATTGCTCCATTCGGCTGCTATTCTTCAATGTCACCCTGCAATCACATCATCTTAGCTAGCTACCTACAGATTTTCTTGAAAATAAATATAGTTAAAGATTAACGTTCTCAGGTTCTCAGAATTCTGTAATGGATGTTACATGCTGGCATGGAATGGGCTACTCGCTACAGCAGGAGAAATACATATTACATACAATCATTCATTTCAGAAGGGAAAAGCCTTAATGATAAAATCTGCGTCTCTTGTCATTTGTCACTATGTATCTGCAAACTACTATGAAGCTTTCAAATTTACTCTATAAAGCTGCAAATTCAATTATTGGACTGACTTAAATAGGAGTGAAATTCAACTTAAGGCAGTCATATGCCTGCTCAGAGTGAATTTCTCACCAAATTGCAAGCTGCATTTCAAGAGAGATATTTATCAGCCTCTCAACAGAAGGAATGATTACAATCCAAAACTTCTGAAGTGTACAAAGCAAAGAAAGCATTCAGATAGACGCACCAGTTTATGCCCATACCATCTTCCAGAATTTCAAACAAAATCATCCAATGGAAACTGCGGCAACCAGAACCCGAAAGTAAAGGTAGCTCATAATGATTGGAAAACAATCAGTTACTCCTCTTCCTTCGGCATCTGAGTTTCAAACATTTCCTTCTTCAACATTTCTGCTAGTTCATCATTTCCTTCTTTCATATTCGCCTCAATGAAAGAACTATAAATCTCACAATTCGGTTCAAACCCTTTCCCTACCATCTCTGCTTGAAGCTTTAATGCTTCTTCCATCCTCCCCTCTTGACATAACCCCTTTATCAGAACCTAATAACTTTTCCTTTTAGGTGCAAGCTCATGTTTTCTGATTGCAACTCCCAGAAACTCCAAAGCCTCAGAAACCCTATTCTCCCCACCAAGTTCTCTAATAACAGCATCAACTGTTGAACTCTCTGGCCTAAAACCTTTACTACACATATCCTTATACAACATCATTGCTGAATCCACTTCTCCAATCTGACAATTCCCATTGATAAGATGCTCAAAAGTAACACAAGAACATTCCACACCACTCAACCCCATTTCTCTAAAAAACTCTTCAGCCCTTCCAACCTATCCAATTCTACAAAACCCACCAATCATAGTGTTGTAACTTGTAAGCCACATAATCAGGCTTCAAACCCTTAATCCCCATTTCTTCCCACAACTTCAAAGCCTCCCCCATCTTCCTGTCCTCACAATACGCTGCCATCAAAATACTAGAACTATACCCGCTTGCTGCGCAACCCAATTTCTCCATTTCCCCCCAAACCCCTTCCACATTTCCCACCAAACCATCTCGATAAAAACCAAGCATAATCACATTAAACATATGCACATTTGGAACAACCTTAAAAACACCCCCAATTCTACTCTTACTACCGTCACCACAAAACCCGAAAACCTCCTGGTAAAAATCATACCCAGCATAACACCCACGATACTTCACAACCAACCTAATCTCCGAATTACACATACTAACACTGGGAGAAATCCCTCTAGACCTCAACATCCTCGTAATTTCCATCGCTTGATCGATTCTGGTTGGTCTCAAACAAGCTTTAATCAAAAGGTCGAACACAAAGGGGGCAGAATCGCATTCCCAATAGGTTTGGACAAGAGATTGGAAAAGTTTTGCGGTTTTATCGGAGGAGGGGAAGCGGAGGAGGGCAGAGTGGATTAGGGTTAGGGTTTGGTGAATGAGGAGGCGGGAGTGGGAGAGGAAGAAGCGGAGGGCGAGGTGGGGGTTGTTGTGGATGCACAGGGTGATTTGGAAAACTTGGGAGGGGTCAAGAGGGGGAGGGAGTGGAGGTGGGTCCAGCGGAATTTGGAGCGGTGGTGGGTGAGGGCTTGGACGACGGTGGAGACTAGGGTTTGGGATGCGTAGGGTGGAGGAGGAGGTGGTGGCGGGGAGAGGGAGGAGAGAGGGTGTCTCAGGACTGGGAAAACCATTAGGTGGTGGGACGGCCGCTTGGTTTTTGCCAGCTACCGGTTATTCAATTGTTCTCACTATATTAGTAATGGGCCCAAGTGCATCCCAGTTCGGTGTGTTATGGACTAATCATGGTCTATTGGATAGTCTAGTCTGGGCTTTTGAGCCCACCAAATTTCCTTTAGGAAACTAGTGAACTTGCATTAGTTCGGGAGCCATGTATAGTGGTGGACCACTCGAGGTTTCTGCAAGGCCTCTAGGTTGAAGAGTTCTGCAAAAACAATTAGCAATGTTAATACTTGTACAGTTGTACTTGGAGCCAAAAGTGGAAGCATTTTGGGAAAATTTGCGCACTAAGCCAGTAGGAGCAAAAATACACTATATAAATATAAACCTGCAGTATCTGGAGTGAAGTTTCTGAGTAGTTGAGACTTTCCATGTAGAAATAGAAGTTCAAAGCTTTCATTTCCTATTCCTTGAATAAACTTAAAACTTATATCCATATGCAAGAAATGAAAAACAGTTTCTCCTGGCTGCAGGAAGGGAAATGGTTACGAGGGAAAAGGATGTTAGCATATTACTCGTTTTTTATACCAGTGCAACACATTGCTTGATTTTGCCACTATGCCCCAACCCATTGGCATAGCTGTATGAAGAATAAAGCCTTAAAATGAAAGGTTTCTTTTCTCCCCTCCTGCATATTTACGAGCCCAAAAATAATTGTAGGCCTAATGGGTACTCTAACCCCTCCTTTTTTCTCCCTATTCCCTTTCCTCAATAACAACCAACAGAAACCTTCCACCACGTGGAATTTGTGTCCCTTTCTTTTCTATCTTTCACTCTTCCTTCAAATCTCTAGTAAGCTCCAGTTCAGGGTAGAGGAATTGACAACGGAATTGGAGCGAAATGTAAACAGTATCTACATTTGGCATCTTGATTTGCACCCACACAGACGTTCAGAACAAAATCTATATGATAGTAGTTGACCTATTTGCAAAAAAAATTGCATGCTATTGCTCAGTTTTGAGTGACATTGGCTGTTATATACCAGTGGAAGTAAAAATTTTGGCGCTAACTGTACGGGATTCGGAAAAAAATGGAACATACCGATCCCTCCCGGACGGTACTTAGCTGTACAAGCATACCTGATGGACCGATCCGGGAAGACGGACAAATTAATCAGCAAAAAATTTCCTCTACAGAATAAATAGGTGAATTCAAAAATCTTAAAACAACAAAAAACAGAAACAAGCACCCAACTTTAACATCAAGATTCAAGAAAGGTCTTGCATGCTATTGTATAATGAGCTCAAGCAGAATTAGATACTCCCCGAATGAGCTTGCCAAATGGCCTCTAGACCGGAATCCCCCTTAGTCAAAGAGTGGCCAAAATGCACTCTGATATGCATGTCCATAAGTCCCAACCGAAACGAAAGTAACAAAGAGGCTACCATGAGTGAATGTACCTCTTTAGCGTTAGGAAATGTACTTTAGTTGGGACCCCAGTGTTTTAAAAGCTCTAGGCGCACCGAAGCGCCACAGTCCTCTGGAGCCTAGGCATGAGACGCACGGTCATCGCAGCGGGGTGCAAGTTTAGAAAGTACATAGAAGTGCAATATAGGAAAAGTATTCAACATACGAAAAATATATTCCCCAAAAATTCTAAATACCATAAAAGAAAGCATTCCAAATGTCCAAATCATAATACCAAAAAAAAAAAAGGCAAAAGAAGAAGAAGAAGAAATAATGTAGAAAAAAACTATCCAACAATTCAAAAATAATCAAAGCTCGAAGGAAGAAAAAAAGTGAAGGAAGAAGAATAATACCCATGGCTCACAATCTTAGCGCTTTTGGTGATAGATATTGAACGTTTTCCGAACTTCTAATGCTTTTTAATCAAAAGTTGACATGAGATCTTGAACCAATCACAAAAATATAGATTGAGGCGCACTCCTCAGGAGCCTCACTCGACTCAAGGCATTTTGGTTGTGCCTCGCCTCACCTTAGGCATGGCCTTTAAAAGGACTTGGGAACCTGACTTGCTGTCAAATCATCACCTGATCTTAATGACCTCATGCCATATCCTGTGTATTGAGGGAACACACTTGTGGTCCCAATTGCGATATGGGAACCTTCTTTCTATGATATGATGTCAGCCATTCTCCACATAAGGCAGGTGCCAACTCCTGTGCCATTCAACGTCCCACAAGGCACCAAGCAACTTGGGTTATGACTGCCCCCAAATCCTGCCCCCAACTTGGGCTTTACCCAGTCATTCTCCTTGGCTTGGCCAAATACCGAGCCTAGCTGCCCAGCCTTGCAATGCCAAGAGTTGGGCTTCGGCCCTCCAGCTTGCTGGCTCTTCATTTGCCTGGCCAAATGTTGGATTGGGCTAAGTATGGTAGAACAATCTGAATTTGATTGCGGACAATCTAGCCCCTTTTTTCGGCCCAAGGATCATCTAGTCCGCCCCTCCACAGATCATACAATATAGAACAATCAAACTCCTTATGAAAAGATATCATTACATACGTAACAAGAACAAAAAAGTTAAACTCCTTTACTTTTAATTTGAGAACATCATCTAGGTTCCTTTGGCCCAAAGATGTGAGTTGAAAACAGTTGATACGCTCATGACCTTGGAAAGTTATGTAGGTCGTCTAGTTAGGAGGTTCCACTGTTTCAAATGAACCACTCCAATTTCACTCGTGTCCAGAAACATTGGGCTGTAACCCTAGAGTCTTATTTCTCTTATGATCTAGCTTCAACTCTACCTTAGTTCTCTGCTATTCTCGGGTATTTCAGTGCTGGTTTGTTGTGGCTTAGTGTGGTTTTTCACTTCTTTAACAACCAGACAACAACGAAGGTTTACTTCTGCATCAACAAGTATTGATGAATTTTGATGTTGAACCTTAAAGTAAAAGCACAACAAGACTACAAAAGAAATCAGTGATACCTCGAAAAACAGCACCTACTAGAACCATGAACTTCTTAGACCCCTCTTGACCAGCATTGCAATATATGCTAACTTCTCCCTTGACAGACATTTGGGCATATTCTGCTCCACTGCCTCATAGTTCCCTTCTTCACTTGAGCATCAAAACTTGTTTGATCATGACCACCTAAGATGGGATTTGGGACTTGATTAGTCTCCATAGCGGATAAAGCATGTGTTCTGCAAAAAGCAGAGGTCATGGGCAACGACCAAACACCACTCAGTGTTGCTTTCTGCTCAGACAAGAGATAAAAAAGATCAACAACCAAACTGAAATGTCCGTATTCATGAAACACTTTGCTTAGCATTGCCATAGTCGATTTTTTTGTGGATTATTGTTTTGTCATGACCAAAGGAATCTAAGAAGTAAAAAACTATGATCAAAATATTAAAAATGTTCACTGAAGACAAAAAAGAATCCAAAACAGACAGACTTTTTGGATTATTTTTTTATTTAAAACAAATTTCGTTAGGTACATAATTCTTTAATTTTTAGATTTCTCTCATCAATTCCAATCAATAATCCACAAAAAATTGCCGCAAAAACTAATAGATGCGCGAAATCCCAACCCTAGCTAGATGGATCACTAGTTTTTCAGTGCTAAATTGACAACAGGCCGGAAAGCCTGGTAATCCAATAATGAACACGAGAAACTGCTGGCACATTGATTGTTGAACTCCAAATACTAATAGAGCCTTAATGATAAGCTGAGCAATTGACAAAAACGAGTACTCAATGCCCAACATTTTGCAAGACGAATTGGAATCTTCAATGCTAAGTCGAATCAAATTACAACGAACAGTGACACTTCCCATGTATTTCTGGCTAATACATCTACATATATTATGGATACATACAGCTGACTAGATGCATATGGAAGACAAGGAAAATACATGCGACAGGTTGATTGTAATTCTCCATTACCTCGACATCGACGGATGGTAGATTGGGCGTCTTCGTCGCCACGGCGCGATTGGAGTTGAAGAGAGAGAGAGAGAGAGAGAGAGAGAATTGGACAAGAAAAAGAACTTACGTCAGCAGGATTCAGACAAGAAAAAGAACTTACGTCGACAGCAGGATTCGAACCTGCGCAGGCAAAGCCCAACAGATTTCGAGTCTGTCTCCTTAACCACTCGGACATATCGACTTATGCATCTATAGTTGGCCGAATATTAGTAAAGAATCTTTAATTTCGGCTCTGTTTGGAACTTGGGATTTGTTTGGAAAGTTGTAGAAAGATGTGAAAATGAAAGAAAAATTTTAAAATTTTCTCCACCCTTGTTTGGTTCTTATAAAAGGAGAGAAAAAAAATTTAAATTCTAACTCGACTTTTCTCTTCATTTTTTCCTCTCATTTTCTGTTGTTTGGTTCCTGGTTCCTATCATTTTCCGTTGTTTGGTTCTTGGTTTAGGGGAGAAAGAAAAAAACTATGGTAGAAATAAAAAAGAAAATTTCTAGAAACTAGAAAGAAGAAAAAGTCAAAGTAAAAAATGAGAAAGAAAAGTGGGGCATTTTGAAGTTAAACTTCTCACCTGAGTATATAAGTGCTCTCTCTCTCCCATACCATTTGAACGCAACCTACTCAATTGTCCTTAGATGAACATGGTTGAATCCTCTTCTTCACCCATTGTGCACTTTGTCAAAAGTCACCCGTGAACACGCCGAAGCTTTGTCGGAATTTTTTTTCAAAAAAACAAGACATTACATTTTTCCTTTTTCTTTGTTCTTTTCCTTTTGGAAACAAACAAAAGAAAATCATTTTCTTCCAAACTTTATCTCATTTTCTTTTTAGAACCAAACAACAGAAAGAAAAAAGGATAAAAAACACCACTTTCTTTTTAGTTTCCCTCTTAATCATTTTCTCTCCTTTTCATTTCCCTTCTACAAGTTTCAAACAAAGCAAAAATCTATCGTGTGCCGACCAAGCCAATTTAGTTGATTGTAGTGCCTATTTGAGTTGTGGCACAAAAAGAATTTTTTATAGATTTTGGAGTGCTCATAGTTTTCTTGGAAATGGCCAACCACTTAAGCTGGTGGAGGAAGTGGAGGCCTGACGATGGGGGTGGCGGCCTTGGTGGTAGGAGTTGTGAGAGAGAATGAGTCCAAGAAGAAGAAGAAGGGTGAGAATAGTGTTGATGAGTCTAGCGGCAAAAACCAATTACAGGTGAAAGAAAAAACTTTATTTTGATTGTAGACCTGAAAATGGCCTTTTGAGTTCACGTTCTTTGGTCATGATTGAGAGTTTGAGCAAGGAATTGATGTTGTTTAATGACTGACTTTATATGTTGCCCCCATTCTTTTCTTCTTCTTTTTTCCAAATGATTGCAATGGTTGGAGGAACCGAGTTGATCCCCAATGCTGAACCTTGGCCGCCGCCGCCATGAACACTCCTTGTTCTACCGCTATAGACGACACTATCATCAACACCACCCAAGTCTTTTCGAAATAGTAACCTGCGATGACCACCAACAGATTCACCATTAACAAATTCGTATATTTTTTTTAATGTGGGTTCAGTTATCTTCTTAAGTACTCTATCCTTGAGAGAAGAGTCGGTGATCGAAAATCCGGACCCAAATTTTGTTGTGGGGCCCACCACGGATCTCACACAAATCATCCGATCCGTTCATTAAATGTAAGATATTTTTTCAAGGGTCCCCGTAAAAAATAAGTTCAATCCGATGCCTAGAGCTATTCGATCCAACCATATAACTTTTCATTATCCGAAAATCTGAATGAAAAGTTAGATGGTTAGATGAAGCATCTATAGGTATTGGATTGAGATTATTTTTTACGGAGGCCCTTGAAAAAATGTTTTACATTTACTGAACGGCTTGGATGATTTATGTGGGACCCATGATGGGCCCCACAACAAAATCTGTGCACAATCTGTGCACAGATTGCTGTGTGTAGAACGGTTCTAATTTTGATTCCACAATGCATTCCAAACAACTGTGCTATTCACACAAAGAAAATCTACACAAATTGCGCACAGATTTTTTGTGGGGCCCACTACGGGTTCCACACAAACAATCCAAGCCGTTTATTAAACGTAAAATATTTTTTCAAGGTTTCCTGCAAAAAAATCAGCTTAATCCGATACCTTTAAAAATTTGATCCAATTATCTAACTTCTCATTCGAATTTCAAGATAATAAAAAGATAGATGATTGGATCGAGCACCTATAAGTTTTAGATTAAGCTGATTTTTCGCCAGGGCCCTTGAAAAAATATTTTACGTTTAATGAATGGCTTAGATCATTTATGTGGAACTTGTAGTGATCCCCACAAAAAAAAATATGTGCACAATCGTTGTAGATTTTGTTTGTATCAACAAACTTATTGCATTCCAAATTATTCTAACCCCAACCACTAAAAGTCCTAAATTAACTCAAACTCGAAATATAATGGTCTTGACTTTCTACTTTTTTGGCTCGCTAAATTTTGTACTCAGCTACTCAAAAATCACACATGATCCCACACAAATTAAAGGACATACCAAACTGACTTGGTTTCGCTAGTGATTTCAGAGCAATATAAAAAAATATGAACTGAAGCACACTCACTCTACCATCTCATGACAAGGTTTGATGGTTTGATAAATAAACTCGTTAGATTGTTAAGGTTGATATAAAAACTTGGGAGAATTTTGCATAAATCCACTATAGCAGTTTTCAAATCCATCTAGTCCACTTCTAAGTTTCATAACCCACTAATAATTTTAATGACAAAAATATCCCACCTAAAAAACAAGGGCCTTGTTTGGCTAACACAAAAATGTAATTTTTTTTTTTTCATTTTTGTTGCAATCAAGCCGCCGCTGCCACTGCCGCCACCACCACCGTCGCCGCTGCCATCATGCCACATATAACGTTATATGCGTAACAAAAACATATTTTTTTTTATTTTTCTCGATTTTTTTATTGAACCCGCTACACTTAACATTTAGCGTTATATGTGACAAATTTCTCCTTTTTTTTTTTTTTCTATTTTTCTTGTATTGATTTTTTAACGTTATATGAGTGATAAAAATTTTCTAACATACAACATTATATGTGTGGCAAAAATTTTCTAATATGCAACATTTCTTTTTGATTTTTCTTGTTTTTAGTCTTTAACATTATATGTTGGTCCATACAAAACATATAACATTATATGTGAGTTTTTGAAGCTCTAAATATCGGCCAAAAAAAAAAAAAAAACCCAGTACATATAACATTATATTTGAGCTTCTGCATCTCTAAATCTCACAAAAAAATAGAACATAACATATAACATTATATGTGAACTTCTGTAGTTCTATATCTCACAAAAAAATAAAATATATAACATTATATCTGAGCTTCTGTAGCTCTAAGTCTCACAAAACATTACATAAAATTATATGTTCTCAAAACAAAATCATATCTTTCCAACAATATTATATTTCTGAAAAAATAATATTATATGTTCACATATCATGCCGCCATTATCCATGTTTTCAGTCGCGTCTTAAATCCCAAGTTGAATGTTGATGAAGCCATAGGGGGTCGAGCTTCCTTTTTTCACCATTTTCTTCATCAAAACCTTCATCGAATCCTTCAAAATTTTGATTTTCTGCCTCCGAATAGCATTTTCATAACCATCTACAATGTATACAAATTCAAAACAACATAAACAACATTAATATATCTCAAAAATGATATATAATATTATATGTTTAACCCTATGAAAGTCACATATCACACATGGCAGAAATTCACATATAACGTTATATACTCCATTGCCTATCACTTATTGGCCTCTTCGATTTGCTTCTAATAATATATGTGCTTTTGAGAGGCCGCTGCGCGGACCTATTCAATAAGAGAACATAAAACATTATATGTGTGGCAAAAATTTTCTAATATGCAACATTTCTTTTTGATTTTTCTTGTTTTTAGTCTTTAACATTATATGTTGGTCCATACAAAACATATAACATTATATGTGAGTTTTTGAAGCTCTAAATATCGGCAAAAAAAAAAAAAAAAACCCAGTACATATAACATTATATTTGAGCTTCTGCATCTCTAAATCTCACAAAAAAATAGAACATAACATATAACATTATATGTGAACTTCTGTAGTTCTATATCTCACAAAAAAATAAAATATATAACATTATATCTGAGCTTCTGTAGCTCTAAGTCTCACAAAACATTACATAAAATTATATGTTCTCAAAACAAAATCATATCTTTCCAACAATATTATATTTCTGAAAAAATAATATTATATGTTCACATATCATGCCGCCATTATCCATGTTTTCAGTCGCGTCTTAAATCCCAAGTTGAATGTTGATGAAGCCATAGGGGGTCGAGCTTCCTTTTTTCACCATTTTCTTCATCAAAACCTTCATCGAATCCTTCAAAATTTTGATTTTCTGCCTCCGAATAGCATTTTCATAACCATCTACAATGTATACAAATTCAAAACAACATAAACAACATTAATATATCTCAAAAATGATATATAATATTATATGTTTAACCCTATGAAAGTCACATATCACACATGGCAGAAATTCACATATAACGTTATATACTCCATTGCCTATCACTTATTGGCCTCTTCGATTTGCTTCTAATAATATATGTGCTTTTGAGAGGCCGCTGCGCGGACCTATTCAATAAGAGAACATAAAACGTTATTAGTTCCTCTTCTTTTTTTTTAGTTTTACAGGACAAAATCTCTTATGCAATGTTATATGTTCTCTATGCAAATTGAAAATTTTTTTTATGTCAATACAAGCTCATATATATATATATAACGTTATAACCATATATATATATGTATATATGGTCATAAATATTCTTATATAACCATATATAATCATATATGGATATATCCATATGTATTTTTGAGAGGCCGCTGCGCGAACCAATTTAATAAGAGAACATATAACGTTATTAGTTCCTTTGACAAATAAAACTAATAAATTTATACATGAAAACTAATAAAACTAATAAATTTACGTTATTGAATTGGTCCGCGCTGCGGCCTAATGGACCTGAATATATAACCATATATATTCACTAAACAAAATAACAACTGAACAAAATGACATAATACCATACATATTCACATGACAAAATAACAACCAAAACAAAATGTCATATAAGTTATATAACCATGTATTCACAGACTGATAGCAACTTTAAATCAGTAATAGGAGTGCACAGGCGAGGTCGAGGGCGACGTGGGTGGGGAGGAGGTGGTGGGGGAGTTAGAAGACATGGATTGGCGGAGGACGTGGAGGAGGGTGGTCGAGGGTTTTCATCTTCTCGGCGTAGAAGTTCTTCAACGGGTGGATGGCCTTCTTGCGGCCGAAAAGAGTTGTGAAACAAAAGATGAAAGCAGTTAGGTTGAATTATACTGCTACCCCTGTTAAAACACAAACAAATTAAAGTACTACTTGTGTTCATGATTTACTTACACACTGCTTTCAACATCTTGGGAAGCTTTCAGAAAGATCTATCCTTTGGGTTGTTCCTTTTTCCTCAATATCGCGATGGTGGAAGGAAGAACGTGGGTATAGCCATGGGCGGCGGCTGCGCGAACAATAAGGCCTGGAATTTTTGGATAGTGGAGAGAACGTGGGCCCCAAAATTTTCTGCCATGGACTACGACGGCTGTGTGAGGAGGAGGATCAAGAGTGCGGCAGCAACGACGACGGCGAGGAAGGAAAGCGACGACGAGTAATCAGAGAGAGGGGCCCGATCCAGTTCGTGGTGAGGGAGAATTCGTTGGCGTGGAGAATTTGGAGGCAGACGATTCACCAGGGGAGGGGAGGAGGGAGAGAGAGAGGGGAGGCTCAGATCTGTTTTGTAATCTAGGTTTCTCTCTATATGTCATATACGAGGGTTTTTTGGTCTTGAAAAATATCTCTTTTTAAATAAATTGGAGTTATTAGGTTATATAACTATATTAGTGGACTAGAGGGGTTATGAAATTTAGAAATGGACTTAGTAGGTTACAAACATGTTATAGTGAACTTTCCACCAATTTTACTTTACAAGTTTTAACAATACATTCAAATTTTAACTTAGTTATAAGACGAGTCGTTGTCAACTAAACTTTAATCAAGCTTATCTCGTTTTTTGAGTAGTTTAAATTTCTTTTAACATCATAAGTTAAATGAGTCAAATAATTATTTGTTCAAGTTTTGATATGAAAGCTTAACGAGTTTCCAAAATTATGTCTAAGTTTAACTTACATATGTAAGAAAATGAGCTTTTGAAAAGAAAAAAAAACCCAGAAACAATTTAACTCAGTGATTATTTGGTGACCTTAGTCATGGTGGGTGGATTCCCTAATTTATTTTTCCTGTTTATATGGGACACACAAGTACATTACTTGTCACTTCTCCAATCCGATCATCCAAAAAAGTGGCAAAGCAGCAAAGCCAGAGAGAGAGAACACAAAAAGCTAACCATTAAGTCCACGACCGACATAAAGCTAGTAAAAGAAAGAAGCTCAGAAATCACCAACGAAATCACTCTCACCGGAGCGACATTTCGGAATTTCCTCTCTAGAACTCGAACTACTCTCTCTCTCCCAGGGTCCTCATGGCGAGCATAGCCCAGGCTGCCGGCGTCGACGCCGTGGGCCTGATCAACCTCACCGTGGCGGCGGCCCGAAACGCCACCACGCACAGGAGGAACTGCGACCGGCTGGCGAGCCACGTGAGGATGATCGGAAACTTGCTGGAGAAGCTGAAACGGACGGGCCTGAGGAGTTTCCCGGCGACGGGAGAGCCGTTGGATCTGTTGGAGGAGGCGCTGGGGAAGGCGCTCGAGCTGGTGGAGAGTTGCAGGGAGAAGAGTTACCTCTACATGCTTGCCATGGGGTGGAGCGTAGTGTATCGGTTCCGGCTGGTCCAGAACGAGATCGATCGGTATCTGAAGCTCGTGCCGTTGATCTCGCTGGTCCATGAGTATCGGATGCAGGTGTGTTCTGTGGAATCATTGTCGGCTTGCTAGGGATTTGGATTAGCGGTTTGGATATTGGAAAAGTCAAGGGCATCATGGTCAACTCGTCTAACAATTACACGTGCCAAAATACTAGTTTATCGTAGGAAAATATCTCGGATTTTGGCACCCCACTATTTCATAATAGCAATCTAAAATTTGTTTTTTAGCGTAACAATTACATTCATTAAAAGACAAATTTTAGAGTGTGATTATATAAAAGTGGGTGTTAAAATCATTTTTCTTTCTCGGAAGATGTTAAGGGCACATTAACGTGTCACATTTGAACCACATCCTTCTTTCACATGCATGTGCGTCCTTAGCGAGTTCCTAACATTTATTGTAAAATTTTCACACTTGCATATGAGAGAGATGTGGTTGAGGTGTGACACATTAATGTTTCATTAGCATTTCCTTTTTCCAAATCTCTCTTGCTGCGATATTTGCCAAAATTTGTCTTTTAGTTGATCATATATTTATGTTGAATAATGAAATTGTTATCGGTACTAAGGTCATCTATTTTTCTCATAAAAAGATGGATCCGGGGTGCTGAAGTGCACCCCCTGCACTACATGTGTAGTGCGGCCAATTCAGTCGTTCATCTCGACAATGGACGGCTCGGATTTTCATCCAGGCAATGGGCGGCTCGGATTTGTAGGAGTTCAGATTAAATCCAAGCCGTCCGTGCCGAGATGGATGGTCGGATTGGCTGCATGCGGCAGGTGCACCACAGCCGCTCCCATTCCTAAAATGATGAACGAGAAACTCAGGCTGCATGGTCCAGCCGTGTCACCGTAGGGAGTCTGATCCTTTCGGAAAATTTGGAGCGAAAATGGTGAATATTTCAGTTCGAAATTAAAGGATCAGAAAAGTGTGTGTAGGAACAATGTTTTATCTAAAGAGTCTGTATAGCCTTGCCCTAATGTTTTTCAATTGAGAGAAGGGTGTATAGACTAGTACCATGCTGCTAAAGGGTTGAGAGAAGGCTGTTTAGTTTAAGTTGAACTCTTCCAGTTTTTAGGGAAAAATTTTCAGTGCCGAGCGGGTACCACGTGGTACCCGCTTGCACATCTGAGCCGTCCATTACGTGTTTGAACAGCTCAAATTTGGAGAGAGAAAAGGAGAGAGAAAGAGTTGGAGTGAGAGGAGAGAGAGTGTTTTAATCCGAGCCGTCCAAAAATATATCGGGCGGCTCGGACACGCCGATTGGGTACCACGTAGCCAATACCCGCTCGGCACTAAAAAATTCCTCGGTTGTTAGACTATAGGGAGTTATTCTGTAGGGACTCCAAAAACCTGGATGTGCAATTCACTGACTATTGGTGGTGTATTAGGTCAATCTGTTTGACGAGACTAATGCCATAGGATGGAATTTTGACACTCATTCGAAAGAAAGACTATTAGGGCCCGTTTATCGGAATGTTGTACGATAATATGACCAATCCGTAATAACTTGGTTTTCTTCTAATGGTTGCCTCAGAATTTGAACGACAACTTGCTAGCAATTGAACAAGACCATCCAGAATACACCCTCGAGGAGGAGGAAATGGAAGCCCATGGTGTCATATTGAAGAAGGATCGCACTAAAAAGGATGCAAGCATATTGGAGAATTCCTTGTCTCGTCGGTATCCTGATCTGGAATTCCAAGAGGCTCTCCAAGAGGAGAAGGAGAAGTTGCATGTCGAGTTGCATCGGTCCCAAGAAAATAATGACCCTAAGGAATGCCAAGTTATTGAACACCTAATTGAAGTGACAAAGAATGTTGTTAATGTACTAACAGGCAACAAACTTTCCCTCAATGTACAGACCTATGCAGGATCTGGGTAAGTTGTTGATGCAATAAACTGGTGCAGTCTTGTTTTCATATATTTAGAAGTGACGTATCTGATTAAGGTAGTTCATGTTGTAGGTATGAAACAACCACAAAATCCAGTCACAGGGCCTACGATTTAAAACCTGATAGTCTCGTTAAATCAGAGTGACAAGCTGATCTCTTTGACTGTTGCATGGAGCCTTGTTTAAGTTCGTTCCTACAATTCCCACCTCTTTCTGACAATTGTGCCATAAAAGGGGAAAAAGAAAGGAAAAAAGTAAATAAAAAAAAAACAGTGAAGGGCAATGAAGGGCCTTGTTAGATTAGATATGAATGGCAAACTCAGACTTTACTGCTGGCTTTGGGGCCACCCCTTGCTCTATTTCGTACCTTTCTCTTAATACTAGAATTGACAATTGAATACTGTAGATTCCCTTATGTTTATGATCTCCCACTAATTGGAAGGCTGCAGTGAGTGTGTGCCAGAAGCTAGTCCCCCAAGGCTAGGTTTATAATTTTTGGGGGAATTCATGGCGAGAAAAGGGAAAGGAAAAACAGGTTCCATTTGTGGAGTGAAACTGCAAAATCCTTTTCCTTTCTTTTTTCCCCTCGAATCCATGATTTGAAACACAACGTAAGAGTACAAGTGCACAACAGTTTTTCTTTTTCTGAACAATGCTTATTGCCTTGTTACAGCAAAGCTAGAATTTTCCTGGTGACCTGATAGTTTGTGTTCTTAATTTATTTTCATATGGGAAGCATGCTGGCCAGGGTTCACACATGTAATTCACCTTCACATTAAGTTTGGTATATTTACTGTCTAGATCAGTTTATAAGTTCAAGTTTGTCAATATTGTTGCATTTCTAAAGCAGGTTTTAAGGCCTGCATCTACCCCTGTGGAATATTTTCACATACAGCTCAACTGGTCTCAAAAGGACAAATATGTAAGCTTTCCCGTTTTCTAATGGCAATCTGTGAATATATAATGTTGTTTGGGTTCCTTTGTAATATTATTTTAGGTTAAGGGTAGTTTAGTCATTATACTTTGAAAAGTTCATTCCGATGCTAGGTTCGGAAGAATTATGAAACCATGTGAGAATTCCTGCATTTTCAACTTCCCATTTACCAAAGTTTTTGACATACTCTGCATGTTTCGCCGCATAAGTAGGATCATCAGCTTTCACATTCACAGGAGGAGGTTTCACAATAAGGCCTGTCATATGACCCCACACTTCCTTACCGACAAGAAAATTCTTCATCACACTTGCCCAATACGAATAATTACCACCATTCAACCGAACATTAATTAGTTTATCTTCTAACATAGTGAGGACTAGAACACGATATGCACCAGAGATGAAAAGAAAGATCCTAAATAATCAAAAAATACCAAACAGTGCAGAATGATCCTGAACAATATCGAAACAGTACCCAACAGTACTGAACAGTACCAAACAATGCAGAAACAAAGTCGAACAATACTGAAAGTTCAACAAGAAAGAAGTTCGAGTGCAGACAGAAGATACCCAGTAGATTTTGAGTGCATAAAGTGGCTGCCGGAAGTCGGAAAACGATCAGCAG
The DNA here is from genome assembly GCA_014282245.1 of Rhododendron simsii. Classification (NCBI taxonomy): domain Eukaryota; kingdom Viridiplantae; phylum Streptophyta; class Magnoliopsida; order Ericales; family Ericaceae; genus Rhododendron; species Rhododendron simsii. The sequence continues at coordinate 25,748,246 of CM024955.1, forward strand.
TGGTCGGCGATGGCTGGGTGGTGCTGTAGAGTGGTTAGTGGTGCTGTAGGATAGGCATCAAAGGTCGTTTGGTGTAGCAGAGGGTTGCTGAACTGTGTCCTTTTACTATGTAACCGAGAGAGGAGAGAACACCAGATGATTTAGGAGAGAGAGAGAGAGAATGGAGAAGACGATGCAGAGACGGGAGGAGGCGATGGGTTTAGCCCAGTTTAGGCTCTGATACCATGTAACAATTCAAATACAACTTCTCTGTCTTTTACAATGAAGGGAAAAAGCCCTAAAAGTATAATGACTAAACTACCCTTAACCTAAAATAATATTACAAAGGAACCCAAACGACATTATATATTCACACAATCATCTTATGTCATTCAGTTGGTAAGAGAGACTTAGTGCAGTCATTTTCTTTCTCTTTATAAGTAGAATTGTCTGCTGTGAAAGGGCATCAAGGGAATGCCACCTTCCATTGGCATTTTTTAGAGGGAGGCACACCCCAACACCTAATTGCATTAAGTAGCAGGAAAATTTGCTTCATCTTACAATTGGAAGATCTTTGATTCCTATCACCAGATAATATTTACATGACACACAACAAAAAGCCCAAACTCAAGCTTTTCTCCTCCTCTTCCCCTCCGACCCTCCCTCCCAACTCCTTGCGATGGCTACAATCTTTTTAGAAGGGAATACACATGAAAAGGAGCCAAAATTAACTTCTCAAGTTCTCTATCAACAAGGCAATGAAGGAAGAGATAACGAACTCTGCATCTTGCGTACTCAAACGACACTTCTATGCAAAAATAAAATAAATAGTGGTTTATTTTAGAATATCACTTGTCGGAATGCCTCAATGAGCTACCTAGCAACAAAACCTCACCCTTTGAAGGTGCATTACGAATTTGAATCTCATTTTGAAGAAAGGACACCGCTTTCTGCCGCTATCTAGCCTTGTAGGATTTGACCTTAAAACGACCTAATTCAGGTAGCAATGGGCCAATAGCATCAAACCCGAATGCATTGTCCCTTCTCCCACATACGCCAAGAACTAAGGCTTCTCAAATAGATCAAACAAGGCGTATTCCTCCTGCTCCTGATTCTGCGGATTCTATATAACAAGCAAGCCAATCCTAAGGATCCCCTCCCACACAAAATGCAGCGCCAGAAATTTTTCTGTCCACCCACTGCCTTAACTTAATGTCCTGAAAAAACCTAACCTCGTCTAATACATTGCCATAAGCCTTTCCAAATGATAAATATACCTTCATTGATATCCATCCCAACAAGAGCAAAATGTTAGAGCACTGCCTTCCTGCGGTGCCTTCCCTGCTCACTCGCAATGCCAACACCATTCCTCGACACCGCTTAATTGTCAATATCAGAATGCACTGAGCCCTCCCTCAAAATGATTTCAAATCATACCTCGATCACCCGGTTGTCGTTGCTCCTGTACTATATCTCGTAAAAACTCTCTCTGCTACTTGAGCGTTTTTGAAGTTAGCAAGGAAGAATAATTGAATAAAATCCAACTTCCATCCCTGTGCCAAAGTGTAAAGAAGGGACCCTCCACTTGCCCAACTGATAACCCTCTGAGAGTCTATACAGCATCGACTTGTCTATTATCTCACTCGAAGTGTCCATCACCAATATTAAGAGAATTGGAGGAGAGAGGGGTCCCCTTTAGTTTATAATCCCCTTGGGCCTTGGCGTTGGGAAAAGGAAGGATAATGGAAGATTACAAAATCTGGATGGAGCACCTTTACGCATTTCGTTATCATCATTCTAGAAGTAGTTATTAGGTGTCCAGTTAACTATGCTCCATTAGTTGTGCTGCATTTTATTGGCATTACGAATATGAAATTTGGTTCCCCTAGGGGAAGCATATTCTAGTACTTCCTTTTTAGGCTTGTTTTAAGACATGGTTGTTCCAGTATATGCATCACATGGTTCAATAGCAGTTTGTATTAATAGTTCCTTCAGAAGTCGGACTACTAGTTTTGACTATGCTTATTACAGCTCGTGAACGTGCATGCAATGATCTTATCGCCTACTCACTATTCTGCTGTTGCTGCTGTTACACTTGCAGTGTGAGAAGGAAGCTGCGAAAACTTTTTAACATAGAGGTAAGTTTCTTCTCAAATAGAGGACTTCTATCATGCTAGTTACTGATACAGGGAAATGATATTTCTTGTGAAAATCAATCAACAGGGTTCTCTAAGGAACCTTACTTGTCAATCTTGTAGAGTCTCCTCTCAACTTTATCATTACAGCCTTCCCGTTCTTGTGATAAGTGCAGAAACGATAAGGTTTGGAGTCTTATTAAATTTACTCCAGTCTGCCAACAAAATGAACAGAAGAAGAAAACAACAATTTTAGCTACTTGATTCTACTGATAGGCAGAATTAGTTTTAAACATTCAAAACTTGAGTGAACATATGAAACCGTTGATCTGTTAAGGTATCCATGGGAAGATTCAATCTTAATGGAAGAAAAAGAAAAAACACAGAAGAAGGTTGTCGATTCCCTCAACAGCTATCGCAATAGAAAAGGGGAGGGGAGGAGGGGAGATTTTGATTGAGAAAGACAAATGGGTAATAAAGCCAGCAAATGGTTTTCTAAAAAGCTCGTCTCGTGCAAATGATGTTGCTACCTGGTGCGCAATCACTTAGGACTTCAAAACTTGGCAAATATGACAGCAACACAATTTGATCAAGTTCTATTTCATTTTGTATGCAGGGAGGTGCTTGTGATGACTTCTTAACTCATCTCATCTGTTGTTGCTGCGCAATGGTCCAGGAATGGCGCGAGCTTGAACTGAGGGGTTTTGAAGGTTCGTGACTTCGTGTTATCCACTGGGCAGTATTTCCCCTGATTACGTGTAATCCTCAACAGCTAACACACTCGTGTCCGCAGTGTCTGCAGGTTGCCAAGAAAGAAAAATGATTCCACCACCGTACCAATATATGAAGCCTTGAGTGCCTTCCCAATGTAGTTGGTTCGATGTCATGCGACTCATACCCACGTCTATGTTAAGTTTCTATGCGCTGTTAGGTCCTAGAGTTTCCTAATGTAGGTTTTTTTTTTTTCCCATTCGTTAATCCTAATCTACACTATCCTAGGGGACTTGGGGGAGGGGGATGGGGCTTACGGGGATCGAATCCTGCCCATTTGCATGGGAGTATGTACGGGAGGCCAACTGCATTGTACTCCACTTGCCTAATTTAGGTTGGCAATCCCATTTGTTAGCCATTAACTTAGTTGCAGTTTTTATACGTTTGAGTTGCACTTGTTCGTGAATTTGCAAGTCATTTTGCTTAAAAACTTATACTCCACCTAACAGTACAATGATACATATTGGAGTATATAGACCATAGTTTTCTCCATAACTTCCGAAGTGTAGCATATAGACGGGAAAATTTCTTTTATATCCCTTCGATTTTGACCAAAAATTTATTTTGGTCCTTCTTCACCTTTCAATTTCAGTATAAAAATACTTTGACTTTCCAATTTTTTTGAATGTCATCCTTTAGAAGGAATTGGTTTTCTTTGAGTCTTGTCGAGGGCAGTGCTGGGCCGTCTCCGGCCACTGGACGGCCGATCCTATCCGTCCAAAAATTCTATAAAAAAAAGAGGGGGCTTACGTGAGAATCAATGGCATCCAATTTGTGTAGGGTGCTTGATCCAAACATTCTATTTTTCGTGTATATAAGTGTATATCACCAAAGGATGACATTGAAAAAATTGGAAAGTTGAAGTATTTTTATGCCGAAATTGAAAGGTGAAGGACGAAAATGAATTTTCGGTCAAAGTCGAAGGGATATAAGAGAAATTTTCTCTTCAAATTTTGACTGTATGATTTATAATTAAAAAAAAAAAACCATATTACGTGAAGTGTGAGTTTTGAAGAAATCATTTGAGTGTGTTAAAGTGAACTCCAACTTTTGGTTCCAATGGTAGTACTTGTATTAAGAATGTATTTTTGGTAAGAAGAAAATTACGGAGGGAAAAATAAAACTTAGAAAATTGTATTCTCCAATTTTAATAAAAATTAGTACTTATTTAAAAATAGGTACTTATTTTAAACAAAAAAAAACTGTACTCTCTATTGTTTACATAAGAGTTTGGCGCAAAACTAATAAAAGTAAAAAAAAAAATTGAGCAAAGACAAAAGAAAAAAGTTGCAATCTAAAACTTTTTGATTAGCAAAAACGGTGTCCAGTAGATGAAACATGAAAGTAAACAAATAAAAAGATATTTCTTCTGTCCCAAAATGTTCGTCCGATCTGCCAAACGAGAATTCAAAAATAATGTATTTCTTTTAATAAAAAATTCAAACTTTTTTTTATAAATTACAAGAACTCGTCGATATTTAATGAATTGTTGAAAAGATTTTGAATTTTTTTTGCAAAAATTGTATTATTTTTACGTCCTTATTTTGCGGACTGAACAAATATTATGAGAAAAAGGGGTAGGACATCACTTTTAACCCATATTACGTGAAGTATGTGTTTTCAAATCATTTGAGCGTGTTAAAGTGAACTCCAACTTTTGGCACCTTCCGATGTTTTAAGAATGGATTCTGGTCTTAACTATATAGAGAAATTTACGGAGGAAAAAGTAAAAGTTAAAAAATTGTATTCTCAAATTAAGTTTTGCTTAAATTAATAATTTTCCTCAACTTCTTTTTTTACCTCCAAAAAATGCTCTTCACAAAGCTGAAAATCAAACATGACCTAAAGATAATACTCGGTAGACGGATGAGATACTCTTTTACAATTTCCACAGCATACTACTTGAAGTCCAGTGTTCACCTTTGAGCTGCAATTTTTAGTTTAGTGTTTCCACTGAATTTTTATGGAATATTAGTTCGTCTCGACGGAAGGAATTACAAAAGTAAAAAATTATGGCACTTGCACAATTGCAAAACTAACAAACGCTCTTTTTTTTGAATAAAGACAAAAAAAAAATGTAGTCCACAACTTGTAGTTTAACGGTCTACAACTTGTAGTTTAGTAGAAACGGGACCTAAAATATTTTAAAAAAATTGATTCATCAAAAAAATTGAGTCAGTATAAACTACAACTAGCAATAGCCCATGCTATGCACCGGATGAAGGCAAAAATTAAACAAAAGAATAATCAGGGACAACATTTGATTTGAGTTTTGGGATAATGTTTATTTGCAGTTTAGTACCATTACATGATTATCCAAATTTCTATCCTATATAGGAAAAGAAGTATACAAAAAGAATCAACACGGTAAGGGTAAGCAAAAAAAATCAACCAGCCAAATTGGCTCAACCCGACCTGATCCGCGCTACCACCGCGTTTGGAGAGGATGAACGGATTTGGTTGTAGGGATGGCAATGGGGAAGGTCGGGGTGGATACCATTATCCCCGTCCCCAATTCCCAAACCCAAATCTCTCCCCATCCCCACCCCGATCCCCACCGGGAATTTATTTTTACCCTCCATCCCCGCCCCAAACGGGGAACGGGGATCTCCGCGAGAAATTGGGGATCTAAAGATTCTTAAACTTTAAAAAAAAAAAAATCACCTGCCATTACAAAATACAAACTACGAAACCAAATTCAAAAAAAAAAATAAAATTCTAGGCTGCCATTACAAACCAAATTGAAATGAAAACAGTCACATATCTGCTGCCATAGTGTCATTACAAACCAAATTTAAATTAAAACAGTCACATAGCTACTGCCATAGTGTATTACAAACCAAATTGAAATTAAGTTAGTCGATTTCTTCCCCATAACAACAAACTGTTTGGTTTCAGAGAGAACAACTTTAGTCTGAAAACTAGTGAAGCTTGGAACAAGAACACGAGCAAAAATGAGATGTAGAGTCGTAGAGATGGTAGGGAATGGGGAAATGAAACCCTAACTTCTTAATTCTTATGTATATATATAATGGGGATTCGGGGCGGGGACTAACTCATATCCACCCCCTATCCGTTCCCCACTTTTTTTTAAAAATAATCTTCATACCCTATCCAATCTCCAAATAATTCTCGAATCCCCTATCCATTTGGGGCAGGGAACGGATCGGATTGAGTTGGATGGGCCGAAATTGCCATCCCTATTTGGTTGGGCATGTGACAAAGCTGTTGGATTATGAGTTGAGTTGACCATGGATCAAATCGTCTCAACTTGCCATTAATTCAAACAAAAACCCTAAAAATGTTTGATTTATGGCATTATTGTTTTGAACCTTTAAGAATCTAGTTTACTTTTGCTGTTAAATTTGCACTCACATTCAATTATCTGAAAGCTGTTCATTACTCTTGTTTTCTTACAGCCCTACGTGCTGCCATGGTTGGCACCAATCGTACATGAACTTTTTTCGTTTTGTCGGAAAGAAATTGATTTTCGTGCTTCACTTTTTATTGATGACGCTCCAATGCTAACGTGAAGTTACCAGTAATTTTATGAACAAAATGGAGCGTTATCAGCAAAAAGTGGAGCACGAATATGAATGAGAGCCCGTTCTAGAACAAAAAAAAAAATCCTTATTTTTTAAGAAGGCACTTTCAAGCTCAAAAATTATGAATTTATTGAAATCTAAAAATATGTAATATGAATCTTGTTTGAAATATCTCTTATACTATGCAAAAAAAATTGAAAAATTATTTTTGAATTTAAAAATATAAAATAAGCTGCTTATTTTTTAAGAAAGTTTATAAAACGAGATCTCAAATATAAATCGAACCCCGTAATGGAACTATTCCTTCGTACGTCGTTACCAGAAAACGACGACGTGTGGTTGGGGATTGAAAACGTCATTGCAGATTTTGCAGTTGATAACAAGCAACACAAAAATAAAAACTGAAAAGGAAAAAAAGAAAAAAAAGGAAAAATCAAATGGAAGTTTCAAACTTTGCGTTAGACTGAAAGCATCGGCACCCCCAGCATACAGGAGAGAGAGAGAGAGGAGAGGAATGCTGGAGGAGTTCAACAAGGAGAAGGAATTGGTGTTTGTTTCTCGGGAGAAGTATCCAATCCGGATCCACACTTCTTAACCAGATCGACACGACTCTTTCGTTTGTAGGTTCTTATTCTCTGTATCTCTCTCTCTCCCTGAATTTTATGATTGATTCGCTTATTTTCCTCGATTATTGGATGAATTTAGAGTAGTAGACGCTCACGAATCAAGCGATCCGGAATATCAAACACCTGCCGCGTTATCTTTTGACAGTCTTGTAGTAATTGAAAAACTGTGACGACTGAAAAAAGAGAATTCTCGTTTGTTTTAATGCGGCGTTTTTTTGAAGTGAGACTTTAAAATGAGGCTAAATGGTGTACTCAGACCTAAGTCAAATAACTCGCGTGCGGGATTAGGAGTACAAGCGTGAAAGAGTCTCTAGCAAGAATTGAGAGCGTGATCACATAGAGCGAGGATTGAGAGTGGAAGCGGATGGGGCTACTGAAGGATAATGTGACAAGTTATTGAAGTGTGGTTCTTAGATATCCAGGTTGGAAAGATGCTGTTTGTTGCTGTACTCATCAATTTCGATATCGGTTTAATATGAAAGGATTCTTAGGAAAATGTTAACCATAGCCTACGGATGATGGCTTAGAAATTGAGACTCAGAGTTAAAATGCAGGAAATTGTATCCTTTGGGATAAATTTACGTTTTGGTATTTGTTTTTACATCTTTTCTGAATTTTTTGTTAAATTCACTGAAGACAAAAAAAAAAGTTAAAAACAAGCAAACTGTAGATACTATGAACAAGACAGCTGTATTTATTGTCTTCACTCTTCAGTGTTGTCTTATCTGAACTTTTTTCAATTTCAGTCCATATTTTTGTACTTTACACATTCCTCTCATCGGGCCAAATGAATCATCCCAGAAATTATGACGAAAAGCTAAACAAAAGATCACTAGAACTAGATAATACTGACTGTCTATAAGACTCCATGAAATCATGTGAAAGGTGTATTGGAGTTAAAAATTTCTTTTCCATTACTGGCACTGGCACGTAATCACCGGACAGTGGGTGTTGCTAGCATGATTGAATATGTAAATGGTCAGTGAATGAGTTTATGCCTCAGTGGAAAAATTCTTCCTAGGAAATACATGGTTAAAACTGTCATTGGTTTTCTCTGCTAATGATATTTTGGCATCTGAGAATAGCAATTAGAGCAAGGGATATATGTTTTGATAATTTAGGGTCCGTTTGATTAGCGAGATAATGGTAGAAAATGCAAGAAAGAGAAAAAAATATATACTTTTTTTGTGTTCACTTGGCAAGAATATTCTAGAAAGTGAACTTTCCCGTACAACCCTCTAAAGCTTGAAAGCTTGCCTCACTTTTTCTCACAAAATGTGCAGGGAAATTTTGTTTTCTCGAGAAAATCAACAATAATTACTCTAATTTTCCTCTTTACCATCTTCCCTCCACCTTTCTCTTCTAATTTGGGCAACTTTCCTCCTTTTCAAACAATGAAATTTTATTTTCTTGCAAAACTTTTATCTTAATCAAACGGATGTGAGAAAAAATTGACATGTTCTTTTTCTTTTCTTTCACTTCACTTTCTATCATTTTCACTTTTCATTATATTTTTCTCGCTAATCAAACGAACCCTTAGGTTGCATGTATTTTTTGTGTGGTAAAATACCATTTAATTTGTTGAAGATTACCAAAAATGTTGAAGGATAGTAGTGAATAAGTTGAATAAGTGCACTATATAATCATGTCAGGGTGCATTATTACATTCCTTTGGTATGATACCTGTTGACAAGGAACTCTTAAGGTGCATGTTTGTATAAGCTGTAAAGAATCAATGGTTCTATAGTTACGCAATACAAGTAACAAAAGTGATGCAATGACTTCTAACATACTTGAATTGAGGTAGCTTCTGTTATATTTGGAAATACCAAATTAGAATAAAAGTCATTAAAAACTGAACGGTGGTTTGTTGAATGTGAGACCTACAAGAAATCTGAATTTAATTTCGAATAAGAACTTCTGAAACATGGAGACAGAGCACATGGAATGTTTCCCTTCGACAGCTCTCATGTTTTAGAAATTTTGAGTAAAGTATATAATTTACAGATCTTAAAATTGCAAAATTGTAGACTTATAAGTTGTTTAGTTACTTTTTGTCATGGTTTTTTCAACATTGGTAACAAATGTGAATCTTTGCATTTTGGGGATTGTAATAACTCTCTGATTGGATTGTCAGTGAAGTCATGGCATGAGCTAGACTTGTTAACTGACTGCACTTTTTGTTTGTGGCTAATTTTGTTTCATCGAATGGGTTTCTGCAGGATTTGTGAAAACCTAATTGCTTATCTTTGCTCATCCACTGAAAACTGAGATACCTGTTAACGTATCTCTTTTATGAACTAAGTTCTACCTTTTAAAGACGAGAAGTAAGGTCATATTAATGCATTGAAACTTTGGGGATGAAATAGTACATGGTATGCCAGTTCTAAAATTCTGCAGACATGGTGTTTAGTAAAGTTGCAGATATTGTATCTGCCGCAGCAAACCGTTTTTCAGCCCCAAAGTCTTCAACCTTGCCATATGTATCATCTGGACTGTCGCCTCCATCAAATTATGTTCGTAGTTATCTTGTTCCCAACTATGGACAACATAATAATCTTCGACTTTCGTCTTCTCTTCAAGATTTCTCCACTTACAGCCAGCTTGACATAGAAGGGGGTGATCTTAACTCAGGAATCGATGGGAGCTTGATACATCCAAAACAGCCTAATTTCTTAAATAAAGGAAATGTTGTGAGTTTTTCTAAGGAGAAAGCATCACCACGAAGTCCTCAAACACAAAAGAATTGGGCCCGAGTACTCCTCGTTCTGCTGTGTCTACTACTGTTTGCTGTACTTGTATTCACTTTACAATTTTATTATTTCAAGTGGTCTCAAGGAACACCCAAGTTCTATGTTGTACTTGATTGCGGTAGCACTGGGACCCGGGTTTATGTATACCAGGCAAATGTGAATTACAAGAAAGATGGCAGTCTCCCCATTTTATTAAGATCATTACCAGAAAGTATTCAGAATACTAGTTCACAGAGTGGACGTGCTTACAACCGAATGGAGACTGAACCTGGGTTTGACAAATTGGTGCACAACATATCTGGATTGAGGAGCGCAATACAACCACTTATCCAGTGGGCAGAGAAACAAATCCCCGATCACGCACATAAAACTACTTCCCTATTCCTCTATGCCACAGCAGGTGTTCGCAGGCTACCAAGTTCAGACTCACAATGGCTTCTTGACAATGCGTGGACAATTTTAGAGAATTCACCCTTCTTGTGTCAGAGAGAGTGGGTTAAGATTATCAGTGGCATGGAGGAAGCATATTACGGATGGATAGCTTTAAACTATCACACCGGTGTGTTGGGGGCTATCCCCAAAAAAGCAACTTTTGGTGCACTTGACTTAGGTGGCTCATCCTTACAAGTCACTTTTGAGAGCGAGGAACTAGTGCATAATGACACTGGTTTAAAGCTGAGCATTGGTCCCATTAACCATCATCTTAGTGCCTATTCGCTCTCAGGCTATGGTTTGAATGATGCTTTTGACAAGTCTGTTGTTTATCTTCTCAAGAGGCTTCTGGAAATCAATAGTGCTAATTTAGCTAGCGGAAACATTGAAATCAAACACCCTTGCCTGCAATCCGGTTACAAAGAGCAATATTTCTGTTCTGAGTGTGCTTCTATATACCAAGAAGGTAGTAGTCCTCTTAGTGGTGGGGAGAAATTGGATAAAGGGGGAAAGCCCAGAACTCCCATCCAACTTATTGGTGCGCCAAAATGGGAAGAATGCAGGGAACTTGCAAAAGTTGCCGTCAATTTGTCTGAATGGTCAAACCAAAGTTCAGGAATCGATTGTAAGTTGCAGGCTTGTGCTCTTGGCGATAATGTGCCTCGTCCTTATGGCCAATTTTATGCAATGTCTGGTTTTTTCGTGGTGTATCGGTTTTTTAAGTTAAGTTCTGAAGCTGCACTGGACGATGTGTTAGAAAAGGGTAAGGAGTTCTGTGAGAAAACTTGGGACATTGCAAAGAACAGTGTTCCTCCTCAGCCCTTTATCGAACAGTATTGCTTTAGGGCACCGTACATTGTGCTTCTGTTGAGAGCGGGCTTACACATTACTGATAGCCAAGTCATAATTGGATCTGGAAGTATTACTTGGACCCTTGCAGTTGCCCTATTGGAATCTGGGAAGGCATTTGCAAACAGAGAAGTGATTCACACTTTTGAAATACTCCAGATGAAAATAACCCCCGTCATTCTATTTACCATTATATTCGTTTCAGTTTTTCTCCTTATATGTGTATTATCATGTATTGGCAATTCAAAAACAAGATTTTTCGGCAGACCGTATCTTCCCCTCTTCAGGCACAACAGTGCAGCATCTACGTCTGTTCTTAATATCCCAACTCCTTTCCGGTTTCGGCGTTGGAGTCCTATAAATTCAGGTAAATTCTTCTACATGACCTGTGATTTAACATTATTGAAGTTCTTAAGTTAAATAGTTGCCACTTAATTAATCCACTAAGTAGTTTGCTTGTGGTGTTCTGATAATTTTCATTTTGAATATGTATCCATCAAGTTCTGGCAGTGTGTACTGATGTTATTCTCTCTGCTAGTCCTCTATCATCAGTTTTTAACCTTTTCTTTTGCGTTTTAAGTTATTCCTTTTTCTTAAATCCTCTGTTCTCATTCATATCTTGTTTGACGTGATTAGTTGGGGTTTCCAAATGCTTTTCTCCTCGTCTAACATTTCTTAGCCAATGTCAATTTGGTGTTCTAGGGGATGGAAGAATAAAGATGCCACTGAGTCCAACAGTGGCAGATGCCCAACAGGGACCATTTGGCACAGGAATCGGTTTCAATGATAGCAGTGTTCAGCTCACAGATTCGTCCTTGTTCCCATCAACGAGCAGTGTCTCACATAGTTACTCCTCAGGTAGCTTAGGGCAGATGCAATTCGACAATAGTAGCATGGCTTCTTTCTGGACCCCTCACAGAAGTCAGATGCGTCTTCAGAGCAGGAGATCCCAGTCACGGGAAGACCTCAATTCTTCTGTGGCTGAAGCACACTCTGCGAAAATTTGAAATAAGCTCTTGAAGAATTTTTGACATCTGCATAACCTTGTTCAAAATCAAAGTTCTGCCCTGTCAACCATAGCAAAGCATTCTTTTTGTACCATATGGAACACTTTTTGGCCACATTAGCCTTACGCCTAGAATTGGATCTTCGATTTATTCTTTTCGCATGTTGATCTCCAAATATATCACTAGCTTTTCACTGCCTAAACTGCTCTGAACTCGTATGGAAAAAATATTAAGTACGGTAGCAAAGCAATAATAAAAAGATTTAGTTGCAAAGAGCATAAATGAACCCCTTCTTCAGTTAATATTCGGCATTAGTGGTGCATCTTGTTTTCTCTGTGTTACAATTTAAGGAATTTAATTTCTTGTTTGGGGCGGAATTGTAAGGATTATGCGTATCAACTTGTCTGCATGGAATGGAATCTCATTTCTTTCTTTTCATGGATCAAATTTAGTAGAGGAATTTCGATGCTTCCAGTCATTGTTACACGACATGTTAGCAGTGTTAGTGGACGTTTTTGTCAGGGTAGAGGCATGATCATTATAAAATTCTAAGCCTCATTTAGTGCGGCTCCCGTCCAGTCAGCCTTTTTCCACCAAACGTCGAGTTCGTTCAACGATCAGATCCGTCCATATTGTAGACTTTGTCGAGACGCATAACCGTGTCAAAAATCATGTTCATCCGATGTCGTTCAATACGCGATCAGAACACATTTATTTTGGAGAAATGGATGAAATGGGTTCCAATCCAGTGTGGGTATGTTTGTTTTCCAAAATAAATTGATAACCATCGTGTATTGAATGATATTGGATGGACATGATTTTTGACATAATTATGCGTCTTGACGAGGTCTACAATATGGACAGATCTGATCGTTGAACGAACTCGATGTTTCGCAGAAAAAGGCCAACTGGATGGGAGCCTCGTCCCTCATTTAGTGGGCATCGAGTGAGCAGCAAGATATGGCTTAGAAACATGCTTGATGTGCTCAAATGGGTGAAAATCTTGATCTGGACGTGTTACTTTGAAAGGGGATCCAGTTTACTGTCTCGCAGCCCAAATTTTTCCCAACGGAATCTGACCGATCATATTTTCTACAGAACCAACGCTCATGATATAACTGCAACAATTACTCGTGATACTACTATAGAGGATCCTTTCCCCTTTAAATTCTACTAGTGCGATGCCGACGCGCTACGCGCGTCGGTGTGACATTATTAAATTGAGGAATGCAGTGGGGATAGCAATTGTGAACTAACTCGTGAGTTTTAAAGCGTTGTGCAGATTGTATTTGATATATAAATACGAACAATTTATTGATGCACTATTTTGTGGGAGCGCATGAAGTTGAGTAATATCTTCAGTGTGTTTGATATTTTTACTAATATAGCAATGAATTATAGTTGCCTTTCAAAAAAAGGAAGAATTATAGTCGAGCGATGCTGTGTTGGCATTTTTGTGGAGTTTAAATAAGAACTACTATAGCAAGCCTTATAACGTGGGGTGACTTATTGCTTACTGAACTGATTGAGAAATTATAATCATATTTGGTAGCCAAGCTGACATAATATGCAGCATTATTCTCTGAAGAAGCCAATTTTCCTTCTCTTGTTTCGAAGGTTGATCTCTTGTTTCAAAGGTTGAGAAATTCTCAGTCCTCATTCCTCACGATCATTCGTTTTCCTCCGATTTTGATTTGATGATGTCTTTCGCAACAAGGCATAACATAGATGATCTTACCTTTGTGAATCTGTGTGATGGATCAGAATAATCTCTGTTTACCTTTGCGTCCCCAATCTGTTCGACAACCACTTCTTGGACGCCTCTTCACCCACTTCTACGCTGCCCCAGATGTCGCCGATCACTTCCGAGTCGGTCTTCTTCAATATGTCATTCTCCGAATTGGGAAGTTTTAATTTTTCAATTGGGTTTTTTCAACATTGGTAACAAATGTGAATCTTTGCATTTTGGGGATTGTAATAACTCTCTGATTGGATTGTCAGTGAAGTCATGGCATGAGCTAGACTTGTTAACTGACTGCACTTTTTGTTTGTGGCTAATTTTGTTTCATCGAATGGGTTTCTGCAGGATTTGTGAAAACCTAATTGCTTATCTTTGCTCATCCACTGAAAACCGAGATACCTGTTAACGTATCTCTTTTATGAACTAAGTTCTACCTTTTAAAGACGAGAAGTAAGGTCATATTTATGCATTGAAACTTTGGGGATGAAATAGTACATGGTATGCCAGTTCTAAAATTCTGCAGACATGGTGTTTAGTAAAGTTGCAGATATTGTATCTGCCGCAGCAAACCGTTTTTCAGCCCCAAAGTCTTCAACCTTGCCATATGTATCATCTGGACTGTCGCCTCCATCAAATTACGTTCGTAGTTATCTTGTTCCCAACTATGGACAACATAATAATCTTCGACTTTCGTCTTCTCTTCAAGATTTCTCCACTTACAGCCAGCTTGACATAGAAGGGGGTGATCTTAACTCAGGAATCGATGGGAGCTTGATACATCCAAAACAGCCTAATTTCTTAAATAAAGGAAATGTTGTGAGTTTTTCTAAGGAGAAAGCATCACCACGAAGTCCTCAAACACAAAAGAATTGGGCCCGAGTACTCCTCGTTCTGCTGTGTCTACTACTGTTTGCTGTACTTGTATTCACTTTACAATTTTATTATTTCAAGTGGTCTCAAGGAACACCCAAGTTCTATGTTGTACTTGATTGCGGTAGCACTGGGACCCGGGTTTATGTATACCAGGCAAATGTGAATTACAAGAAAGATGGCAGCCTCCCCATTTTATTAAGATCATTACCAGAAAGTATTCAGAATTCTAGTTCACAGAGTGGACGTGCTTACAACCGAATGGAGACTGAACCTGGGTTTGACAAATTGGTGCACAACATATCTGGATTGAGGAGCGCAATACAACCACTTATCCAGTGGGCAGAGAAACAAATCCCCGATCACGCACATAAAACTACTTCCCTATTCCTCTATGCCACAGCAGGTGTTCGCAGGCTACCAAGTTCAGACTCACAATGGCTTCTTGACAATGCGTGGACAATTTTAGAGAATTCACCCTTCTTGTGTCAGAGAGAGTGGGTTAAGATTATCAGTGGCATGGAGGAAGCATATTACGGATGGATAGCTTTAAACTATCACACCAGTGTGTTGGGGGCTATCCCCAAAAAAGCAACTTTTGGTGCACTTGACTTAGGTGGCTCATCCTTACAAGTCACTTTTGAGAGCGAGGAACTAGTGCATAATGACACTGGTTTAAAGCTGAACATTGGTCCCATTAACCATCATCTTAGTGCCTATTCGCTCTCAGGCTATGGTTTGAATGATGCTTTTGACAAGTCTGTTGTTTATCTTCTCAAGAGGCTTCCGGAAATCAATAGTGCTAATTTAGCTAGCGGAAACATTGAAATCAAACACCCTTGCCTGCAATCCGGTTACAAAGAGCAATATTTCTGTTCTGAGTGTGCTTCTATATACCAAGAAGGTAGTAGTCCTCTTAGTGGTGGGGAGAAATTGGATAAAGGGGGAAAGCCCAGAACTCCCATCCAACTTATTGGTGCGCCAAAATGGGAAGAATGCAGGGAACTTGCAAAAGTTGCTGTCAATTTGTCTGAATGGTCAAACCAAAGTTCAGGAATCGATTGTAAGTTGCAGCCTTGTGCTCTTGGCAATAATGTGCCTCGTCCTTATGGCCAATTTTATGCAATGTCTGGTTTTTTTGTGGTGTATCGGTTTTTTAAGTTAAGTTCTGAAGCTGCACTGGACGATGTGTTAGAAAAGGGTAAGGAGTTCTGTGAGAAAACTTGGGACATTGCAAAGAACAGTGTTCCTCCTCAGCCCTTTATCGAACAGTATTGCTTTAGGGCACCGTACATTGTGCTTCTGTTGAGAGCGGGCTTACACATTACTGATAGCCAAGTCATAATTGGATCTGGAAGTATTACTTGGACCCTTGCAGTTGCCCTATTGGAATCAGGGAAGGCATTTGCAAACAGAGAAGTGATTCACACTTTTGAAATACTCCAGATGAAAATAACCCCCGTCATTCTATTTACCATTATATTCGTTTCAGTTTTTCTCCTTATATGTGTATTATCATGTATTGGCAATTCAAAAACAAGATTTTTCGGCAGACCGTATCTTCCCCTCTTCAGGCACAACAGTGCAGCATCTACGTCTGTTCTTAATATCCCAACTCCTTTCCGGTTTCGGCGTTGGAGTCCTATAAATTCAGGTAAATTCTTCTACATGACCTGTGATTTAACATCA
The DNA here is from genome assembly GCA_014282245.1 of Rhododendron simsii. Lineage (NCBI taxonomy): Eukaryota > Viridiplantae > Streptophyta > Magnoliopsida > Ericales > Ericaceae > Rhododendron > Rhododendron simsii. The sequence goes on from CM024955.1 coordinate 25,764,643, forward strand.
TTGAAGTTCTGAAGTTAAATAGTTGCCACTTAATTAATCCACTAAGTAGTTTGCTTGTGGTGTTCTGATAATTTTCATTTTGAATATGTATCCATCAAGTTCTGGCAGTGTGTACTGATGTTATTCTCTCTGCTAGTCCTCTATCATCAGTTTTTAACCTTTTCTTTTGCGTTTTAAGTTATTCCTTTTTCTTAAATCCTCTGTTCTCATTCATATCTTGTTTGATGTGATTAGTTGGGGTTTCCAAATGCTTTTCTCCTCGTCTAACATTTCTTAGCCAATGTCAATTTGGTGTTCTAGGGGATGGAAGAATAAAGATGCCACTGAGTCCAACAGTGGCAGATGCCCAACAGGGACCATTTGGCACAGGAATCGGTTTCAATGATAGCAGTGTTCAGGTCACAGATTCGTCCTTGTTCCCATCAACGAGCAGTGTCTCACATAGTTACTCCTCAGGTAGCTTAGGGCAGATGCAATTCGACAATAGTAGCATGGCTTCTTTCTGGACCCCTCACAGAAGTCAGATGCGTCTTCAGAGCAGGAGATCCCAGTCACGGGAAGACCTCAATTCTTCTGTGGCTGAAGCACACTCTGCGAAAATTTGAAATAAGCTCTTGAAGAATTTTTGACATCTGCATAACCTTGTTCAAAATCAAAGTTCTGCCCTGTCAACCATAGCAAAGCATTCTTTTTGTACCATATGGAACACTTTTTGGCCACATTAGCCTTACGCCTAGAATTGGATCTTCGATTTATTCCTTTCGCATGTTGATCTCCAAATATATCACTAGCTTTTCACTGCCTAAACTGCTCTGAACTCGTATGGAAAAAATATTAAGTACGGTAGCAAAGCAATAATAAAAAGATTTAGTTGCAAAGAGCATAAATGAACCCCTTCTTCAGTTAATATTCGGCATTAGTGGTGCATCTTGTTTTCTCTGTGTTACAATTTAAGGAATTTAATTTCTTGTTTGGGGCGGAATTGTAAGGATTATGCGTATCACCTTGTCTGCGTGGAATGGAATCTCATTTCTTTCTTTTCATGGATCAAATTTAGTAGAGGAATGTCGATGCTTCCAGTCATTGTTACACGACATGTTAGCAGTGTTAGTGGACGTTTTTGTCAGGGTAGAGGCATGATCATTATAAAATTCTAAGCCTCATTTAGTGCAGCTCCCGTCCAGTCGGCCTTTTTCCACCAAACGTCGAGTTCGTTCAACGATCAGATCCGTCCATATTGTAGACTTTGTCGAGACACATAACCGTGTCAAAAATCATGTTCATCCAATGTCGTTCAATACATGATCAGAACACATTTATTTTGGAGAAATGGATGAAATGGGTTCCAATCCAGTGTGGGTATGTTTGTTTTCCAAAATAAATTGATTACGATCGTGTATTGAATGATATTGGATGGACATGATTTTTGACATAATTATGCATCTTGACGAGGTCTACAATATGGACAGATCTGATCGTTGAACGAACTCGATGTTTGGCAGAAAAAGGCCAACTGGATGGGAGCCTCGTCCCTCATTTAGTGGGCATCGAGTGAGCAGCAAGATTTGGCTTAGAAACATGCTTGATGTCCTCAAATGGGTGAAAATCTTGATCTGGACGTGTTACTTTGAAATGGGATCCAGTTTACTGTCTCGCAGCCCAAATTTTTCCCAACGGAATCTGACCGATCATAATTTTCTGCAGAACCAACGCTCATGAGATAACTGCAACAATTACTCGTGATACTACTATAGAGGATCCTTTCCCCTTTAAATTCTATATTCCATTTGCATAGCTTGGATGAAACACACATTTTTTCCTATCTGACGATTCCTTTTGTTCAAGATCATGTTGTGCAATCTTACCATGTATCACGTGCCTACCCAATAATAGATTCGCATAGACCCACTAGATACGAGCAATGCTATGGTGACCATATCTGAGTACCACATTAAGAGTACCATGTGATGTGTCACCATTATATTGGTAGAATGTGCCTCAACAGCAGAGCACAGACATGACCACCAAAGCATTAGTGACTAGATAATATCACCCATAACGTGACTTAACCTGATTTGCCAGAATAGAGCAAGGCAGGCTGCTTATTGATTCTGGTGTGGTGAGTAAAGACAGTTGATTCGACCGACTTTTGGATAACAAGAAGGCAAGCTGATCTGCTTTGCTCAAGGATCCCCTAGTACGTTGCGACTATCTATTTCAAAACTGCTTTACATAAATAATAAAAAAGTTGAAAAACAAATGAAGAAAAAAAAAACTGCTGATATCACGGTCATAAATATTTTGGACCTATGGTTTTCTTAATCATTTGATCATGGACCATCCAAAATCGCCCGTGCCAAATTGCGTTCCAGTACTAATTTTGGTAAGACTAGCTGAAAAAGATCGTTACCAGAAGAAGGTGAAATTGTTCTCTCGTCTCGTCTATTGAAAGACTTGCCACAAGAAAGATCAATCTATATAATCGCAAAATCGGACTTCCACTTAATTTGGTCAAGAACAATGAGGCCACCAGATGCCATGTAAGTCCAGCAACAGTCAATTACACAACAGTAAAATTGTTCAACCCCGGTCATGTGGATCAAAGCTAAAATGACGAAGAATGGAGTACAATAGAAGGATTGAATAAAAGAGAAAAGGCTGATATCAGAGCCACCAGGGCATCAGAAGCATTCGAATGACCAGACCTTGCCAGTGAGACGCAATCTCGCATCCGAAAATTAGAACGGATCCATTTTATACTCTTCGACTAGTTGGATTACGCTTTCTGATTGCGAGAAGAGCCAACGAAACATTTGTGTTAACTTACTAGTGAGACGGGTGGAGGCTTTAAGGGGGGCGTGGTGGCACGGGCCACCCCCAGGTCCCAACCTCCCGCTAGAAAACGACTGCTTTTCTTCACGACCTCCCACCAATTTTAATGGCTATTGTTTTACTATTGTTAATAGATGATTCTCCTATGAAAAGATGTATATTTTTAGGTATTTTGTATAATTAGTCTTATAACACGTGTACTTTTTTGGAGTTAAATACTCCGTCCCAAAGAGTTTTTTCAGTATGCAAAATGAGAACTTCAAAAATGCATTTTGGTTCAAAAAATTTCAAATATTTTTTCGTAAGATAACAAAATCAATGAGTTTTTTTAAGTTTTGAAAAAATAATTTGAATTTGTTCAAATAAAGACATGTTCTTTTTAAATTGGCCAATCCAACATTTTTTTTTTTTTTGTAGGACGGAAAATCTTTTTGGGTGCCAACTACAAGTTTAAGTCTTGGCTCCGCCAATGCTAGTGAGAGATGTCTGCTCTGGTTCTTCCATCTTCATATTACAGATTGTGTTGTAGTTATGCTTCAAATGAGGGGCAACTATTCTTTCCTGGAAAAAATTAAACAAATTCGTTCATTAAAAACAGAGAAGCCATCAGTTTTGGAAGTGAATTCTTATAGGAGTAGCACAGATACCATGAAGACTTCATACGGGCAGACATCGGAATTACCACAACCCTATTCATAGAAACAGAAAACATATGTCAAGTTTTGAAATACACTCACAAAGCCACAATAGCGTGAAAAATATGTCAAGTACAATGAGAAAGCCGATAAAAATTACCTACAATGCAAATGAATTAGGAGAGAAATACGTAATAAATTTAAAAGCCTTCGATTCAGACACAACAAGATGCAAGTGAGCTATTACCAGGCATCCAATCCATCTAACGACATCCTAGGTTAACTTTGAGAGCATATAACAGACCGCGATAAACCTATGAAAGTTTTGAAAACAGTTAACAGAAACTTACCGGTATTGGAACAGGATGTTCATTATGGAGTACTTGCACAAAGTACTTGGTTGAACAATTATCTGGACAACTATAAAGTACCAGCATATCGTTTCCAGCAAAAGGCGCCACCACACTGCCCCTCCAATTTCTTCTCTGTGGCGGCTTTGGAGGGAGTTCTAAGGGTTGTTCCTTCCGTATTTTTTCGAAGTCTGAAATATTCAACAAATATGCAGTGATAATTTAACATAAAAGCGGAGGACCAACGAAAAAAATTCAAAAAACAGTGGGTACATCTTGCGGAGACCTAATGCTTTCTCATGATTTCTTCCACCCGGAAAATCCTTGAGAAAAGACATGCATACATGTGATACTACAGAGACTCAAATATGAGAATAAAAGCACTCACCAGATCCTTCAAGAAAGAGCCCAAGAAGACATGAGAATGGAACGAGTGTCTCAGCGTGTGCAAACCGCATTCTTGCTTTTTCATAAGTTCCGGGAGCTAGTCCTTCTACAGTGAGGGAATTTTAAAATTATGCACAAATACCATTAACATGTCGTCTTTTTACTAAGTAAAGCATTCACCAAATAGCAGACTTGATGTTACTTTGCACTATCCATGAGGATTTCCAATATTAAGCACAAAAACAAACTTTTTCTTCCCACCAAAAAATCGTGTAAAAACTATATAATGACAACACGACTTGTAGGACCAACGTATGAACATCCTAGGATGACATCAAATAGTTGCCAAAAAGATTATATTCACTAAATTCTAGCCATTGTACTCTATTAGATGTTTGAGACCTCCGCCATCTAGAAAAAGTTTAACCATGGTGTCCTTTGAGAAAAGGACACAACACAAAGCTGTAAGACGGCAGAATTGGGAAAAGCAGGATTGACATGATTTATCAAACCTTCTTTAGCCTTGATAGCTTGTTCCATGGACTGCACAACATCTTGAAGCAATGGCACTCCCATCCTGTAGTTTAATGCATTTCCATAACCCTCTAACATGAATAGCTGCAAATCATCAGTCCACTCCAATAAAGAAACCTAGAAAGGTTATGAATGGCAAGTTAGCAAGTGTATGGTGTGCGTGAAACAAACAAGGTACTGGTAACATACATAATTTTGCCCCATATCTGAGAAACAACACAGAAACATATATTAATAGCCACCATGACAGGAAATGGAAACTAAAGCTACATACCTCAGACGGAGTGAACAAAGCACAGGCTTGGTCAGTCTTATTCAATAAGGATGCTTCCTGTGAAATTGAAAATTTTCAATGAACAATTACGAAGGAATTAATAATCATATATACAAATAATGACAGAAATATTCTTTCATAATTGTCCAAAGAATGACAGAAACAAAAAGAAGGGGAATTTGACCAGCGGTCCCAAAATTTGATCTTATAATATGCCAACTCCCACAAATGATTCGCTAAACAAATAAATCTGGCGCTCCATCTAAGGACCATAGGTCAATAACTCCTCATTCCTCATTCAAATGCTTCGTTTCCTATTCCTATCCTTTAGAATTTCTAAGGGATCACGGTCCGTTCAATAAATTATACCCTATCCGTTGGCGGGAGTGAGAGATTTAAAATTATTGTTTGTCTGGCACCTATAGGTCGTTACCAATGTTGAACCTGAAGTGACAAGTCCACAATTTTCTTGATGGACTGAGGGAGGGGCGGAGGGTTTAGTTCATCCCCTTTTCTCCTATCAACATACCAAAAATATCTCAAATTTATCAGTATCTGAACGGAAGAAACTTCATCCCTTTTCATGTTCTTGGATCCGAGATAGAACTTGATGAATAGGCTCTAAAATATAAGTTTATACGGGAAAGATTTGTGCAATGAAAGTGATAATAAGTTTTAAACTAAACTAACTTGAGAGCTCAGCAATGACACTCGCATCATTGGGGTAACTGTGTGTGGGTACATGGCACCAAGTCTTAAGGACTAAAAGGAAACAAGGTGACCTCAGGAGCAAAGGTTGTCAAAGTTGAAGGTAAGCCCAGAGCATTGGCTGAAGGACAACCCACTCCTAAGGTCGGCGGCTCATATTTGGGTTGAAGGCAAGGCTCAAGTTGCTCGGGGCTGAAGGAGAACATGGAATGGAGGCTTGCACTCAAGGGTTCGTCCGAAGGTCTAAGCCTTCGAAGAGGTTAGACCTCAGACCAGTCTTAAAGAGAGAAGGAGACCTGTTGACTGAAGGACAACTTCTCGGTCTTCTAATTACCTACTACCTGACGTTATGCGGCCCCAAGGTCTCATGTTGCGAAACCCAACTTATCGCTAACAGGTGATCAATAGGGCTACAAACGAGCAGAGTCAAGCCAAGCTTTGTGTTGCTCGGGCTCAGCTTGTCCTAAATTTGATGAGCTTGGGCTCGGCTCTAGCTCAAAGAGAGCTGAAAATTGGGCTCAATCTCGGCTCGCCTAGTTTTATCAAAGCTCGAGCTCAGCTCGAGATGCTAGATTGCTGAGGAGCGGATGCAGTGAATAGAGGAAACAAATGTTGGTTCTTATGTATAAGGGATCCACTTGTTGTGAGTTCCCTTAGTTGTCAATGCGGGACTAACAAACACAAGCGATGCAATAAATGAAGTTGACCCTTCTCCGCTTCACATGCTCTTTAGGCCATCCCACATCGAAGGAAGAAGTTCAAGAGGCAAGTATTCCACTGCTGTCCACTGGTACAACGCTTGGAACTCCTACCGGTGAACGCCTAGTGCCAGCACATCACACTTAAGTATAAATAAATACCTTTGTATAAGTATAAATGTATATATACATATATGTAGGTTAGCTCACGAGCTCATGCGAGCCGAGTATCTTACGGCTTAGGCTCGAAATGAGCTGAAAATTTTGGCTCTAGCTCGTTCGTTTGTTTAGCAAACTCAGTTCAAACGAGCTCACATCGAGCCAAGTCACGAGTTGCTCGTGAGCAGCTGAGCTCATTTGTAGCCCTAGTGATCAGTAGACCCTCAGGCATCAAGCCTAAGCCCTAAGGCCTAGACCTTACATGACTGCTACCTAAACCACTAATGGCCTTCCATGTGGCCCTTGTCAGCAAGCCTGCCCCCAATGACCTTTGACCTATGGCACTTCCCATCATAGGCCTGCTCCTTCAGGCCATACGCATTGACCCTCAGCCCAGGGAGTTAGGGGTTGCCACATGTCTTCCGGCCAGGCATCCTTGAGGGGAATCCTACTTCTATATAAGGGTACTTGTCTTCTACCATATGTGGTTGTTCGTATCTCATCATCTCACTCTTAAGCACTCACACGAATCTGTTGATCTGTCCCTCCGCAACACACACTCTCTAGGATCTGCCTGGGATTCTCTCCTCCTCTGACACAACCCGAGCCTTCAGCATGTTGTTGATTATCCCGGATCACCTTCAGGGCTCCCTTAGCCCATCAATCTAGCTCACACTGTGCAGCGAAAAAAGTGGTAGATCACTCTGAGAAATAATCTCAAATTTTGGAACATAAATTGAAGTCCCCACCAATAAGATCAAACCATGGGACTTAAGAAGATGCAATAATGAATAATCACCTGTTTGCACAAATACCAGAGAGAATATATATCCTGTCTTGTAAAATTTAGTTCATAACGCCTCCTTAATGCATCGGTTATTTCATCCAAGACAGGTTCCTTGAGCTTATCAACAGTAGGCTCTTGCTTTTTTAGGAAGGCCTGCACTCAAAGATCGTAGCAATAAGAAAACAAAGGTATCGTAAAATGCCATTAACAATGCCTCATTAATGCACAAGTTCATCCACGATAGGTTTCTTATGCTTATCAGCAGTAGGCTCCGGATACAACAAGCTCAAGGACAGGTAGTAGGTAGTCTTTCACCCAATATGCTTATGCATGTAACTGTGTAAGAAAGAGTAGTGTGGAGAAAAGATAGGTCCAGACATGTACCTTGTAGTTGTGACAACAGTCATGGAATCTCAACATTATATCAGTTGCACAGCTTTCGCTGGATACTGCAAATGCTCGATCACACCCTGGTCCAAGATTTCCTCTCCCACTAAACAGCCCCACGCCAAATGCTACAGCACTAGCTGATGCACGAGGAATCTAGGGATTCACGGCAAATGAACAGAGATGAATGAGAATCAGGAATTGTACAAGCAAGGAAAAAATATGAATTGCCGCCAGTAAATATTGTCAGTAAAGCCAACATTAAATGGCCGGCCTTATGCATGTATAAGGAATTGGAGATGTGAATAAAAGGTGTAAAAGAGTGGCCAACCTCGGTTGCCTTGATCAGATACACATCCGGATGGTAATCCTCATTAAACAGTTGTGGAAACTTGTCTCTAGTTCTGATCCCCAGATTATATAGTTCTTCTTCTCCTTCCTTGATTAATTCTCCACCCGTGAGCTTCTCTTTCCAAGGAGATTTCCATCCCCAAAACCAGGCAGGAACTTTCTGTGTGGCCAACTTCTGCTCTTTCGTATCTTGTAGAAGAACTTCTATACGTGTTGCTAAATTGTTCAACTCTTTTAACTTTTTCTTGGTAGGAGCACGAGTTCCATGCCTCGCCTGGATATTGAAATCTCACTGATGAATAGAAAATTTTAACCAAAATAACAACAGACGACTGCAAGCATGGTAGCTAAGTTAAAAAAATAATAGAAACAATACTGGAAGCATTGGAAGATTCCAAAGGAACATTCAGAAAATATGCAAGCAACATTATGTTTCTTGCAAAAATGTTGTGAATAAAGTTGCGGCTAATTCTCCTCTTAGTTTCCTAGCATCCAGAATACCTATATTCACATGACAAGGACATAAATGCAGCTACGAAAACAATTTAATCCACATATCAACAGACCAGCTTCTTCTACTAGAATATTAGCAAGTAAACAGGCTCCAGTGAACCGTACGATTTGCCTCTCAAGGCAGGAAGCAAAAGAAACACACCTGTTTGCTTGTGCTTTAGAACAGTAACAAATTTCAATCGTCAAAACAGAGAACTAGAGAAGTACCACATAACATAGAAAATTATGACACTGCGGGAATAACAGTATTACAATTGACGATGATGTTCATATGAACTACGTATTGCTTAATGAAATGCAAGCAATGATGTATAGCTAATATTTAACTGACGCCAATGATAACAAAGTCGCAATACATTATCAGATAAACCGATTGGCATCGGCAGTTTGAAGTTGAAAAGGAGAATTACCACAAGATTCAAATGAATAGGAGTACATTGGTCTGGAATAGAAGAAGGTAACGACCCACTGCCAGGGATGTCTTTCGCCACATCATACCTGACAGCAGTAGGAATAACAAATATTCAAAATCATGCAATTCCATTAATCAGCTAAAAACAAATAATCTACCTATTGTAATTTTTCTTCCAAAAACATTAATGTGCCACTACTAAAGAGCCTGAAATTTAAGAGAGAGAGAGAGAGAGGACCTGGTTGCAGTGCAGACATGTTGGCGAACGTCGAAAGTTTCTTCAGCGTATGAATATATGAGTGCAGATAGCGGCAGTAAAGCGGCCATCGCCGCCTTCTTCATTCTCTCTCTCTCTCTCTCTCTCTCTCTCTCTCTCTAAGATGACGGGGGGAGTGTGGAAAAAACAGGGGGAAATTCGAGCACGTTCAAAGAAGACGCCGGGCGGTACACAAGGGGATCAAATGGTCTCCGGGTGGTTGCATTCCGTGGACCGTGACTTTTCTTTGGTTTTTTGTTTTTGAGGAAAGGGACCGTATGCTTGTTTGCGAGCGCATTTTCAATAACATGCACTTCCTCTATTCATTTACGAATTCTCTTCCTCACGAGATCCTGCACTGCACCGTGTGAACGCAGCAGCATCGAGGAACTCACCATTCTTAGATGGTGAGAAATGAGGACAAAAGAAAGGGAGCAATTTCTCCCTAAATGGCTAAATCTCACCAATTTTTGTGAGATCGGGTAAAAGAGGGGATGGACAAATCAAAATTAGACTTGTTAGTTTGATAACTTTGGGTATTTTAGTTTTGGTAGTAAGTAAAGAGATAAATAAGTTAATGATTGAAGAGATGGGTAATAAGTGGAGAGAGATAAAGAGAGAAATAAAATTAATAATTAAAGAAATAGGATAATGATTAAAAAATAAAGTTAAAACAAAGTAAAGATGTGAAACGAAGAAGACCTTTATTTTTCTCTTCATTTCTTACTAAAATGTTCAATTTAAATGAGTAATCTATATTATAAAATACAACCCTTTCTTTTCTTTACTCATAAAATCACTCCATCCAAGGATTTGCAGTCAAGATCTATTTGCTCGGTTGTGTAGCTTGTTGCATATGTGGAATTTTGGGTTAAAGAAGAATCCGTAAAGAGGAAAGTTTACCATACAGGTTGTTTGCCAACCAGATTAGTTTTGAATGAATATTACCAGCGCCCGATTGCAGTGGTGTAGTTGGGATTTCAATTCCGAAGGGGCCGAACATTGTAGAAGAAAAGGCCTCAGACTCATAATAAACAACAAAGTCAGCTTTTTTTTTTTTTTCCCTTTGAAAAAAAGTAAGAGATTCATACAATACATATTAAAGAGAGAGTATGTTAGACGAACTTGCCAAGCACCCTGCACCCCTACTATAAAATTCCATTTTAAAAATTCTAGTATCTGATATTGTTGCACAATCGACCCCTACTATACCAGTATAGCACAAAAAGCTTTCGTACCACTAACTTTTTTCTATGTCAAAATCTACAGGCTATTGAGAATGCTTGATGCAGTAGCATTTTTTTCTTTTCTGAACGGATTTATGCAGTTTTATTGGACAGTCTATTATTGCATGCGAATCAAAATTTGTAGAGGACTGCAGAATGTCAGGAATCTCAATTGCATACCAGCTCGGTAGAAAATGATCATTTTGTTTTTCCAAAAAGTTAAAACGGAAAGAAATTCAGATATAATCAACCCAGAATAACCAGTTATCTTTCATCCCATTGAGAAAAATGAAAAACCAAAATTAAGAAGAAAAAAAAACAGCTAACATCGCTGACGTAAATATTTGAGCTATGGTTTCCTTAATCATGCAATCATGGACCATCCAAAATTACCTGTGCCCAATTGCGTTCCAGACTTTGAGTACTAAATTTTGATAACATTATCTGAACAAGATTATCACCAGAAGAAGGCGTCTGTTGAAAGACTTGACCGAAAGAGCAATCTATGTACAGTAAATCGGACTTTCACAAAAATTGGTCAAGAACCATGAGGCCAGCAGATGCAATGGAAGTCCAGCAACAGTCAATTACACAAAAGTACATTGTTCAACCCGGCCATGTGGATCAAAGCTAAAAAGAACACAATAAAAGAGAAAAAGAATAAAAGAGAAGAAGGGTAACAAAGAGCCACCGGGGCAAGCTAAAACGAAGAACATAAAAGAAAAGATTGAATAAAAGAGAAAAGGGGTAACAAAGAGCCACTGGGGCATCAGAAGCATTCCAATGAGCAGATCTCGTCAGATGCCCAATGGCTGGAACTTTAGGATCAGATTGCAAGTGAACCAGTTGCAAGAGCTGCGGGCTCGAAAGAAAATGAAGAAGCGCAAGGAGCTGCTATCCGGCATCTGAAATTATGCTAAGAAGTATTGCCACAAGGGAAAAAGAATGGAAGAGTTATGTTTCTGTTTTTTGGAAACATAAACAAACTATAACTCTAATTTGGTTGACCGTGGGTCATTACTCCATTGCGAGCGTAACATTTCTGATAACTTACTAGTGAGAGACATCTGCTCTGGTTCTTCACTCTTCAGATTACAGAGTGTGTTGTAGTTATGCTTCAAATGAGGGGCAACTATTCTTTCCTGGAAAAATAAAAAATACAGTCGTTCATAAAAAAAAGTGAAAAACCATCAATTCTGCATGTGAATTGTGAATTCTTATAGGAATAGCACTGATACCTTGAAGACTTCATATGGGCAGACATCAGAATTATCACAACCCTATCCACAGAAAAGGAAAACATAATTTAAAAAGTTTTGAAATCAACTCAAAAAGCCACAATAACACGAAAAATACGTCAAGCACAATGACAAAGCCTATAAAAATCACCTAGAATGGAAATGAGTTGGGACAGAAATAATAAATTTAGAAGTCTTTGATACAGACACGGCAACATGCAAGTGAGCTATTTCCAACCAATCCATCAAACTACATCCTAGATAACTTTGAGAGCGCATAATGGAATGTGATAAAACTCCAAAAATTTTGAAAACAGTCAACAAAAACTTACTGGCATTGGAACGGGACGTTCATTATGCAGTACTTGGACAAAGTACTTGCTTGAGGAATTATCTGGACAACTATAAAGTACCAGCATATTGTTTCCAGCAAAAGGCGCCACCTCACTGCCCTTCCAGTTTCTTCTCTGTGGCGGCTTTGGAGGGAGTTCTAAGGGTTGTTCCTTTTGTATTCTTTCAAAGTCTGAAATATTTGACAAATATTCTTAATTATTATTTCCACACGGGGGAAAAATCCTTGAGAAGAAGACGTGCCATCATACAGAACTCAAATATGAGAACAAAAGTACTCACCGGATCCTTCAAGAAAGAGCCCAAGAAGACATGAAAATGGAAGGAGAGTTTCAGCATGGGCGAAACGCATTCTTGCTTTTTCATAAGTTCCGGGAGCAAGTCCTTCTACGGTGACAGAAGGTAAAAATTATTCATGTATACTACCATTAACACATCATCGTTTTATTATGTAAAGCATTCACCAGATAGCAGACTTGATGTTACTTTGTAAAAGCCATGAGGATTTCCAATATTAAGCACAAAACACGAACTTTTATGTCCCAACAAGTTTTGAAATAAATCAAGTGAAAAACTACATTATGATAATACTAGGAGGACCAATGACTGAACATCCTAGGATGACATCAAGTAGGTGCCAGTATGATTATATTTACAAGTGAAATGATAGCCAACTAATCAGTTGGTACTCCATGCCTAACTCACTAAACCCTAGCAATTGCATTCTATTAGATGTTTCAGACTGCTCCTCCATCCAGAAAAAGTTTAGCCATGTTGTGCTTTGGGGAAAGGACACAACACAAGGCTGTAAGACGGCAGAAACATAAAAAGTAGAATTGGTATGATTTAACAAACCTTCTTTAGCCTTAATAGCTTCTTCCATGGACTGAACAACATCTTCAAGCAATGGAACTCCCATCTGGTAGTTTAATGCATTTCCATAACCTTTTAATGTAAATAGCTCCAAATCATCGGTCCACTCCAATGAAGAAATCTAAAATGGTTAAGAATGCAAGTTAGCAAGTGTACAGTGTGCAAGAAAACGAACCCAGGTACTGGCAACGCACATGATTTGCACCTATCAGTGGAGAAACAGGAAATAATTGCCACCACGACGGGAAATGCAAACCAAATGCAAACCAAAGCTACATACCTCAGATGGAGTGAACAGATCACAAGCTTGGTCAGTCACATTCAATAAGGATGCTTCCTGCAAAATTGAAAATTTCAAATGAACAATTACTGAGGAATTGATAATCATAAAACAAAGAATGACAGGAAGGAAAAAGAAAAAAAGAGAAGGGAAGGTGACCAGTGGTCCCATAATATGATCTTACAAAACACCTACTCCCACAAATGATTCGCTAAATAGATAAACCTAGAGCTCCATCTAAGGACCATAATACTCCTCATTCCTCATTCAAATCCTTCCTTTTCCCATCCTTTAGGATTTTCACTGTATCACAGTCCGTGCAATGAATTGTACCCTCTGTGTTTGTGCGATTGAGAGCTTTAAGATTATTGTTGGTTTAGGCACCTATGGTCATACCAATGTTGAACCTGAAGTAATACGTCTGCAATTTTCTTTATGGAACAGAGGACTAAGGATTAAGGGAGGTTTAGTTCATCCCCTTTTCTTCATTCTTCAAACCAAAAATTTCCCAAATATCGCAGTATCTGAACGGAAGAAACTTTAACCTTTTACACGTTCCCATATTCCATATAAAACTCGATGAATAAGCCCCAAAATACAAGTTTAAACTGAAAAGATATGTATAAGATAAGTGATAATGAGTTTGAAACCAAACTAACTAGACGACTCAGCAATGCCACTCACATCGTTAGAACATAAATTAAACTCCCCAAAATAGAATAACAAAATGATTTCTGGGCTTCAAGAAGCCTGCAGACAGACCCATTGTTTCCGTTGAGCCCTAAGCAAACAGAGCTGGGCGAAATTCATGAGTGCCACCTACAAGACAGCCCATAGGACTTGAGAAGATTCAATAAACCAATAATCACCTGTTTACACAAATACCAGAGAGACGATGTATCCTGTCTTGTAAAATTCAGATCATAACGCCTCCTTAATGCATTGGTAATTTCATCCAAGATAGGTTCCTTGAGCTTATTAACAGCAGGCTCCTGATTTTTTCGGAAGACCTGCATTCAAAGATCTTCACAATAAAAAACAAGGTAATGTAAAGTTCCTTTCAAAAAATGCCTCCTCAATGCACAAATTCATCTATGATAGGTTTCTTATGCTTATTAGCAGTAGTTTCCGGATAAAACAAGCTCTAGGAGAGGTATTAGGTTATAGGTAGGTAATCTTTCACCAAATATGCTAATGTATTTAACTGTGTTGTTGTCAAGGAAATAGTGCCGTGGAGAAAAGAGAGGTCTAGATGCGTACCTTGTAATTCTGACAACAATCATGAAATCTCAACACTATATCACTTGCACGGCTTTCGCTGGTTACTGCAAAAGCTCGATCATGCCCCGGTCCAAGATTTCCTGTCCCACTAAACAGCCCCATGCCAAATGCTACAGCACTAGCTGATGCACGAGGAATCTATGGACTCGGATAAAATGAACAGAGGTAAACAAGAATAAAGAATTGTAGAAGCAAAGGAAAATTACAAATACCAGACGGTAGTACTACATATGGAGATGCGATAATTTGATGGATTAAGAATATCCGTGGGAACTCTTTTTTTATAAATACCCGTGGGAACTCGACTGAACAATATTTACTTTAATGAGGCAGCAGTATAGTATCACCAGTAAATATCATTAGTAAAGCCGACACTTCAATGACCGGCCCTATGCATGTATGAGATCAGTGGGAGGTGAATAAAAGGTGAAGCATAGCGTGGCCAACTTGGGTTGCCTTCATCACATACACATCTGGATGGTAATCTTCATTAAACAGCTGTGGAAATTTGTCTCTAGTTCTGATCCCCAGATTATACTGTTCTTCTTCTCCTTCCCTGACCAATTCTCCACCCGTGAGCTTCCCTTTCCAAGGAGATTTCCATTCCCAAAACCAGGCAGGAACTTTCTGCAGGGACAACTTCTGCTCTTTTGTATCTTGTAGAAGAACTTCCATACGTGTTGCTAAATCGTTCAACTCTTTTATCTTTTTCTTGGTAGGAGCACGAGTTCCATGCCTCGCCTGGGATATTGAATTTCACTCATGAAAAGAAAATTTTACCCAGAACAATAAACAAGGGATTGCAAGCCCAGCAGCTTGCCAAACAAAGGTTAAGAAGGAGGGGAAAGAAAGAAAGGTAAAACTGGTATAACATCAAGCCAAGTAAAATAATATAAACAATACTGGAAGCATTGGAAGATTCCACAGGAACCTTCAGAAAAGTATGCAAGAAAATTATGTTTTTGCACTAATATTGCGAACAAACTCGCGGCTAATTCTCATCTCAGTTTCCTAGTTTCCAGAACACATATTCACATGTCAAGGACATAAATGCAGCTAATAAAACAACTTAAGCCATAGATCAACAGAGCAGCTTCTTCTACTTAGACTATTACCAAATAAACAAGAACCACTGAACCACAAAATTTTCCTTTCAAGGCAGGAAGCAAAAGAAATGTTGACTACTTGTGTTTTAGAACAATCACAAGTTAAGCCCCTCCTTAGTTGCACAAAGCGGGAGCCCGGGAGCGAGGGAATACAAAAGCTCCCAAGGTTGGGAGCGTGAGAGTAGTGTGTACATATATTATAAAAATAATGTAGCATAGAGTATTCACTTTGAAAGTACAATAATTTTAAGAAGTAAAAATATGGTATATGATTTTCTTTTCAAGATATCATGACTTGGGCTAGATATCACGTGTTCATTGGAGATCAATGAATAAAGCCAAGTAACAAGTCCCTGTTTTCCTATACAAATATCATACAAAAGCTCCCATCTTTGTAAGGAGCTAGCTCCTATCTCAATGGGAGTGCGTTCCTGTCAAGCTCCTTAGTTGGGAGACCAATAGCGGGCTCCCAAGGAGGGAGTGGCTCCATTTTAGGAGTTTCCTGCAACTAACCCCTCAAAATGTGGTAGCCGAACAGGTTATGAATGAAAGTGATCAAAGGCGAGAACTTGAACAAACATGGAGAACTAGACAAGTACCATATAACATAGAGAACTAACAACTAGATATGACACTGCTAGAATAAATATTGCTGCAACATTTTCATACGCACTACGTATTGCTTAATGCAATTTAAGAAATGGTGAATGACACTATGACTGACATTCCATTGACGCGGCGGAAATTCACAAAGTCACAGTATATGATCATATTAACTGACTGGCATTGGCAGTTTGAACATGTAGCAGAGAATTACCACAAGATTCAAATGGATAGGAGTACATTGGTCAGGAATAGTAGAAGGCATTAACACATTGCCAGGGATGTCTTTCACCACATCATACCTAACAGGAGCAGGAATAACAGATATTCAATCAAACTATTCCATCAATCAGCTAAAAACAACTAATCTACAATTGTGATTCTTCTTCCAAAACCATTGAGCTGCTCCTGGTAAGTTGACAATAATAGTCGCTAAATGAATGCAAAACAAGAGAACTGGGAAGAAAAGAGATTTATCAAGCCTCTGATTGGGACAATAGAGTTCAAAATGATATTCGAAACGTTTTCATTACTTGAATACGAGAGAAACCCCACTCCTACCGGATTCTATCGTCCTAGACTCCTAGTAACCAAACAAAAGAATTAAATATGATTCATACCTTCCAAATCCATGGCGAAATGCCTTTAAAATCCGCAAGTCGCAAGCAACCAAAAAAAACATAATAACAATAAAATGCGAACCCGTTCATTTCAACTACGCTAATCCGAACGCAAATTTACAGACCTAATTCTACTCAAACACATAACGCGCACACACACACGTATAATTGTCTCTAAGATCCGCCTTATATCCATCAAGTTGACCCCTGGATTTCTCCGCGACGAAACCCTAAGAATTCGATTTTAGCGTTTGAACAACGCGAAGT
Source organism: Rhododendron simsii (assembly GCA_014282245.1). NCBI lineage: Eukaryota > Viridiplantae > Streptophyta > Magnoliopsida > Ericales > Ericaceae > Rhododendron > Rhododendron simsii. Next base: position 25,781,771 of record CM024955.1, read on the forward strand.
ACGGCAATAGAGAGGGGGGGTGGTGGGGGGGAACCTGGTTACAGTGCAGAGATGTTGCCGAAGGTCGAAAGTTTCCTCAGCGTATGAGTATGTGAGTGCAGAGAGCAACAGTAGCAGTAAAGTAGCCATCGCCGCCTTCTTCATTTTCCGTCTCTTCTCTTCTCTCCTCTCTTTCTCTCTCTCTGGGAGATGATGGAGGGAGTGAAAATAACTGGGATTCGCAGCGTATGTGAATTGTTTGTGAATTGTTATGTCTTCAAAAAGAAGACGCCGGCATTGGTATTAAAAAATTGATATCCACACACCAATCCAGACGTACAACTTTTCACATACACGAGGACTCTACGCAAATTATCATATATGGATCCCATATATGTGATAGATCGTATAAGTTGTTGTGTTTGAATTGCTCCTTTCGTTGAAATTGTGTGAATTTCACCACAGAGTGATATCGTGTTTACCATGCAATGCTCTTTTTAGTAAATATGACATCACTTTGTAATGGAATCGACACGATTTTAACAAATAGAAATGAGGGTAATATTCATCCTCATTTCTACTTGCTCGGTATTCAGTTTGTGGCACTGACACTGTAAAAAAATCTTTGGAAGTTTTTAAATAATTAATGCTATGTTTGGATTGCGTTCTGAAATTTTTTTTGAAATATAGTAAGAGTAATAAGTTAAGAGTGATAGAAAGAGGAATGTTGAAGGGAAGAAAATTTTTTTGAAAAATTCTTTTTAAAAAGTGAAAAGAACAAGGCATTAAATCTGCTGCTCGGTGTGTAAATGAGTGTGAATTTAGGCCTAGGTCTAGACTTATTGATTAAAAAATGGTACAGAGGGGATTAGAATTGAAAAGGCAATCTGAACTGATGCCTGTGCACTTCGTGGAGCTCATTTCAGGATTCTCCACAAATGTTTCAAACTGTTTATTTAAATTTAAAATATTTTTGGAGTGGCTCTATGAAAATTCAACTCAACCGAATAACTATAATTACTTGATCCAATTTTTTAATTTTACATTCAGATATTATGACTCAAATCTAAATGTAAGTCAGAAGATTGAAAACAAAAAGAAAAAGTTCTGGACTATTTATTCCTCTATTTAAGTATAAGCTGCAAAAATAACACCTATTCACCAGCACTTTAACATTTTAGTCATTGAATTTTAACTTTTTGATTTCATTGGGAATGTTACTTTTATATAAACATCTTGACTTTAACAAAAAGAAACAAAATTTGCCGATAAAAAAAAACACAAAAAGTAAAAGAAAGTAAAACCAAACCAAAAGATAAACCATCACAAGCAAATTTTTTAAGCTGCCTAACAAAACCAAGGGAGGGCAGCCTAGGGTTTTACCGAAGAGTGCGAAATTCGAACACATGTTTTGAACCCCTTAAATATACAAATCATTCTTGAACAACTTACATACGTTCTTATAATCAAGCTACTCTAGTTTAATTTGTGTTTTGGCTCATTAAATACTCGTTTAAGATTGATCCGGCTAATATCCAAACTAACTTCAATGCCATTTTTTTTTGACAAAATAAGAACATCATATATATATATAGAAACAGAATGAAAACATGAGTTCAGCAAAACTTCAACATTAAGATTACAAACCAAAGCAAATAAAAAGATGACCGAACTATCCCGTGACCCAGCAAGATTGCATTAGAACACCAACCACAATTTGTAGTCAATCAGAAAAAAGCAAGCACCTCCCCAAGAACTCCTATGACGAAAGCAGAATAAGGGTCTACTTTGAAGGAAGCCATTATGACCTGCAAAGAGAGAGAGAAGACACAATCGAATCAAAATAAAAAAATAGAACTCACTAACCGCAATCGAGTTAACGTCGCCGAGGAGCCTGAAAAAGATACGGGTTATTGCAACTATCTTCAATTACATGCTCCCTTTTCCGCTTTGTGTTGTCAAAAGATTGAGAAACCTCCATATTATCACAATATGATCTTGGTGCCTTGATTCTCTTAGATCCACCCAACGTAAAGGACACAATCCGAGAAGGAGAATAGCCAAACTTTCCTAAGCTCACTCCTTGTGAACTAAAAGAAAATTCATGGCTTTGTAGAGGGGATTTATCTTCCTCAATGATTGGATCGTCTGAAGCAATCTCATTTGGCAACCCATCCATCGTAGTTTTATCTGTCCCGCAGTCAAGATTGAAATCACTTTTGACAAGCTGTTTTCCTTGGAAATCCATTTGCATATCTTCCTGAGAAAACTCTATCTTTCGTATTTCAACATCCGATAAGCTTGGCTGATGAAAAAACCGAAACGTTTTGCCAACAACTTGAGATTGAGAAAAGCCACGATCAATAAGAAGATAATTCCTTCCCATCAGAACCTTTTTCCTCCTCTTACTTGGTTTTTTGTGGTTGGATTCACTAAAGTCCATTCTCGACCATTTATGGCTACTTTGATTTCCAAAAATCATGGTTGACTTGTAACAATTTGAGTTTTCCTCATTCTCTACTCTTCTAGGTATGTTTTGTCTCGCCATTTCAACCGATTCGTCGACTGGTTCCTCAATCTTTTCATATGTCTCAATATTCACCTCTGGAGAAGGCAACCGTGATGACTCACCTTCCACCACTACCTTGGAGCTAATATTTTGAGTGTGCTTCTCCCACCCCTCGGAGAAATTAGACGCACGATGTTCTAGCGACTCTAAGTGCACAAGTGGGTCAAAATCATCCTTACAATCATCTATTAGTTGCTTGAAGGATCTTTGGAAGTCCTGTGAATCAAAATATGAAGGCTCTCCAAGAGAGGATTTTATGAGCTCAATGCTCAAAGGATCAAGGAATTGGGACATGCCTTTTAAAGGGTCTGGTGGCAAGACACTGGTACATTCTTCCCCAGGACATGTAACAGCTATGTTTTTACCTTTTTCTCTCGCTGCACTTTTGCAGTTAGAAGATGGAGTGGGACCAAGAAAACCCTTCTTTAACATATTGGAAAGGGCAAAAACACGACAAAAAAGATGACAACAGAGGCAACACAAGCAAGATTTATGGACACTAGAAGAAGAAAAATCCTAGAGACCCAAAGAAGATGAGGGAGTTTGCATAAACATAGATTTCAAGCTACAATAGTAAAACTTACCCGATAAGCCAAAATTAAGACCTTAAGCAGCACATGCAAACAAAAATCAAGACTTTCCCTCAATTCAAAGATTTTGTCCTGAACAAGAAGACAAAATGCAGAAAGGTCTTGGGGGTCTTATAGCACAATCTCCGATTCTGACCTGATTATCTTCAATTTGAAGTGTAATTTGTGATTGGCTTGGGGATTTCGTTCCTCTCTCCAAATTGGATTTTTGGAATACTGTTGAGCTTAGGGGACAGAAAAGCTACGAGACCAGTGAGATCGATTTGATTTTGACATGCAATAAAAGATTAAAGGAGAGGAAGATTGGAAGAGGGAGGGGGAGGGGAGAGATTGCCCTGAAAAACCGGTTTCACTGTAGAGAAAAGGAGAATAGGCTTGAGCAAAAATGGGGCTTCCCTCCCCCTGGAGTGAACAGATCTAGAGAAACGAGGATGAAAGGTAAAGATTTGATCACGCCGGAGGCTCGTCGGAGAGTCGCCGGAGACTATCTAGAGAGCGCCTGATTTACCACAATGGATCAACTGGGGGCTGGAATGCCATTTTTTAAATTCGGTAATTGTCAAAACTTAAATTCTACACTGCTTGGCTTGTTCAATTTATTTGTTAATTAGCCCTATGCCTAATATCCTGGGACACTTGTGTGCTAAAAGTGTCCTATTCTATCAACGTCCTTTTCGCGGAGTTGAACTTAAAAGACCCCGTACACCTTGAAATAAAGTCACAATCACGTCAAGTTTTCACTCTCAATAATAGTCCCTCCTAATACAACGATGTTTCTAATAAGGAAGTCGGAATCACCCTTTTTTTTTTTTTTTATCCGAAAGTTGGAATCACTGATAACGAAATCTGATGCACGACAAAAACCCAAGAGAAAGTATAGTGTCGCCAATCTATTCATGCTCAGTCGTGTGTATAAGGCGGGACCAAGGCCGCGCTAGTGGCCAATCACTAAGCACTAGCTCGACTTCAAGCCCTACTACCAAACCGAGAACTGAGCATGAATGAATCAATCACACCATATCAACGCAACACATAGTGTCAATATTACTCAAAATACTTTCTCAAAACCCAGAAGGTTAGATAACACCGCATCACGACGGTCTCAAAAGGGTGAACCACTGGGGCCACCACAAATTGATCACGGGGCACCGGCAAGCCACCACGCTGCTGCTTCTTCCCAAAATGTCATATTCTTGGGGTAATGGCAGATGTGAGGAGTCTAAAACGACAAGGACGATCCCATGTTCTTCCACATTTAAGAGTAAATAAAACAAACAAATGCAAATGAAAATGAAAATGCAAATTTCTACTACACAGCATAATAAAGAACTACTTTTCAAAACATAAGCATCCGCAACTAATACTAATATAGATGAGTGAACTAGTCCCAGAAGTCTACCATCAGTACAACATTCTGTAACCAACTGCACCCGAAGATCTAATTCAAAACCTAAAAAACCCACACACACATACACAAAAAAAAAAAAAACTCCATAGAACGTCCTCTAAATCAGCAAACAAAAGAGAACAAGACTACCAGCAGCAGCTTCACCATCAAGCAGCTACTTATGCTTCCTCATGGAGAAGCATCTTATCGAAGTGCCACACACCTGAAATCCAAGAAACGCAAACCGGTTTTAAATACTGGCGGAAAGCCAAAGAAATGCAGAATTAAGGCAAAATTTGTTAGAAGAATAGGAGCAAAAAAGGGATCAAGGTTGAAGTGAGAGAAAAGGATTCATACCATGTCCTTTGCCCACCCTTCTCAGCTGAGCAACATACTCTGACATCTTCTTAATGGCTTCCACCTGATAGAGAGGAAAAAGATAAAAGTCAGTATTCATGCTAATAGGTTCCATAAGTGTATTCTATGGCTGCAAATAATGAAATTTCAAGTAAAAGGGAAATATGGAATTGCAGTTCACCTGTTCCCCCAAGAATTCACTTTCAACAAAATCAGCCAATTGCACATCATTGTTCCTGCTCGCTACCTGTTTTTACACAGATAAGCTTGTAAAATGACCAATTGCCTCACCTTGAAACTAAAGTAAAGATAGTAAGCAGCTTCCTACACACTGGATTACCCAGATGAACTTTTCAATCCTGAGTTCACCACATCAAACTTCTGAGGACAATTTCTCCATAATATGGAACTCCTTAGGAATACTGAAACCTAAAATGGCTATAACAATGACTAAAGCTACTAAGTAAACAAGACAGGCAAGAAATATGTCTTACAGCGTGCAAGGTCAGAAGTTTTTCATTTGTCAGCTTCTCCAGAGACAGTGCAAGCTCCATAGCTAAATCCACAAATTCGTCGCAATTAGTGCCCATTGGAAACGATAGAGGATCTAAAATTAGTGCTTTAGAGTAATAGTTAATGACTTGATGAGCATGGATACATAAATAGACATGTATTGTAAACAAGTAACCAAACAAGTCACAGGACAAAGAACCTTGATAGAGCATAGTTCTTTCTCATTTACCATTAGCAACAACACACATTATTCAAAAGCCAAACAACAAGAACCAACTTATGTTCCTCAAAGTGATCAATACATATGAACGCCGCCATTGGACATCAAATCAAATTAAAATGTGTACAAAGGAAGTCCTCAGCATTTAATGAATTTGAAGTGCATGCTTCTTATTTTACAAAAGCCACAACACGAAGTCCAATTACATTATTGGTTGAAACAAAGGCATACAGCCACTAATGGAATAAATTATTTGATTCATTGCGTTATGAAAGCATACACTGAATAGATGAACAGTTGAAAGCAACTTTATTCGTATGCAGTGAATTGATAAAAGCTATTATAACATAGTAGGTTCAATTTCGCATCACATAGTAAAAAGACGACCACAAAAAACATACCATACAAAGCATCTCCCTTCTCAGCATGGTCAAACTCAGACAGTGGCATCAGAATCGATTGCAGCTTCACTTTCCCACCTCGTTTGTTCTGACATTTATCAGTGATAAATATTCGGAATCAGTTTTTATACCGAAATGGAAAAACCTACACCCATCTTTTTTGTAAGGGATTAACAAGACTCAGAACTTGATTCATCCAAAACAATTGAAAGCAAGCGGATAATCATAGATGCCAATATCCGAAAACCTGGTACTCCATGAACTTCTCAGCATGTTCTCTTTCCTCTTCACTTGATTCCTTGAAAAACCTGGCATTAAACACACCATAAATCAGATCAGACCTGGTCCTGATAAGCACTAGACAAAAAAAAAGAATGTATCGAATTTGAGAATCTAGAAAGATTACTTTGCAAGACCCTTGTGAGCGATGTTGTCTCGGTCAAAGTATGCATACATGGCATGGTACACATACGAGACATTGTATTCAACGCTGTCAACACAACCAAGAACACAGCACATTAGGAAAAGAGACCAAAAAAAAAAACTATTATCAACTAATACTAGTAAGAATTGCAACAGGCCCTTAAAAACTAATTGCTCAATCCAAATATAAAGACCAAAAATGGCTCAAAGATAACCATAAACGCACACGAAACCACAAGGCTTCCTATACCTATATCGATACACGCACAGAGAGAGCTCAATAATTACCCACATCTTGTATATCTAGTATATTGACATAAAAGCCTAAAACTGTACCGGATAGGAATACTGACAAAAAATAATGACATAGATAGGTACATAAAAACTAATCAAGGGTTCCATGCTCTCAAATGACAAAACAATATCATACGGATACAAAGGAATCGAAAGAGAATATACAGAATGTGGGTTATATCTGTTTCACTACGGTGAAGAAGAATAGAAATCGGAACATATGCAACAACATACATGGTTAGATTAACAAGTGTGTGTGTGTGTGTGTGTGTATATATATATATATATATATATATAATAATAATAAATACAAAAACCGTAGCCTGATGTAAAAAAACACACACACTACACGCACAATCAGCGAAAATAACCAAAATACGTCAAGATTAAAGAGGAGAAACGAAGGAAAACCCACTTGATCTGTTCGTTGATAGCGGCCTCACAGTCATCGGAGTACTTGTGGCGAGCGATAGACGCCTGAGGGAGAGTAGGCACGAGCATGAGCTCCTTCTTCAGCTCTTCAAAGGGCTCGAACACGACCCCCGTCAGCGGCTTGCTGTTCGCACTGGCCTTGGTCGCGAAAACCACCAACCCATGTCCAGTAGCACTCTTTGAAGCAGAGGAGGAGGACCCAAAGGGGCTCAGGAGGCTGTTGCTGACCCCCTTAGGGTTCAAGAGGGAGAAAGCCGGTGCAGCTCTGAGGGCCATTGTTGCTGGTCTATAGAGAGAGAGAGAGAGAGAGAGGATGGGGCGTGTGGTGGTGATGAGAAAACAGGGGAAATGGGAGGGATTTATAGGAGAGGCAGGGGCGTGTGGTGGTGGTGTGACATTATTGGGGCGTTAACAGGTAGATAGTGGGGTGAGTGGGGGAGTGGTTTAGGTATTGGACGTGGGCCGTTGGATGGGAGGGAACGTGGACGGACGAGATTTGGTTGGGATAGTGGGCGCGTGGCTGGCTCGTGGATTATCTTCATTTTTTTTCCGAATTTGAAATCCCCATAGAGGAAAAGGCTGGTCCGATCAGGAGGACTGCCTCGTTTGTTTGTTCTGTACCTATAGAGGAAAGATTATTCAATGTCGCCGGGACATGGTACATGGATGCTCCAATCTCGCTCCTCACCGTACATTTTTGTCAAACCCCTACCAAATTTGCTGAACTCACGCAAATGTGCAGCGAGAAAGAGAGTTGGGCACCCCACTTACGATGCTCCAGAGGCACCGAATACTCACTCAAGAATTCCTTTTTGTTAAATGGTAATTCTTACTTTTAGGGATTACAATATGTTTGGTGTATATCTATATCCATATTATAAAATAAAGTGATTTTTTTAAAAAAAATATTTAGGCATACAAACAAAGTAGCATTTATAGTAGTTCGATCATACTTTTTGATAAAATTATAACCGTCGGATTGAATGAATATTTTATATTATATCCACCTACACTAATGTTAAAAAAGAAGTTACACGTTTCTCTCATAGAGAAATATACACTCCTTCTTTTTTCAATTGATTTCTCTAAAGTTGATTTCCTTATATTGAATTCAATATTTGTTTTTAATTTGATTCCTTTTAGATTGATTTTCCTACAGTTAAAAAGGAAACAATCTTTTTTGGATTCATATGCGAAAAGAAAACAACCATTTTTATAAGAATACGCATAATTCTTCTACGTGTTTCTTCGAGAAAAAAAAACTATTTTGAGTTTTTTTGAATAAATTGATGGGTAAAGGAGAATGTTATGTTGAGTTTTTTTGGCATTTGTGTTAAAGAGGTTAGAGGAGTATTCAAGAATAATTTTTTGACCATCGATTCGGAGCTGTACCTTCAGACATGAGTATGCGCTAGTCTATATCATAAAACAGAGCAGTTTTCTGTTAAAAATATCCAGACATATAAACGAGAGCAATCTCTATAACCGTTAGAGCATCTCCATTGTAATAAGCAAATGGGTGTGGATAAGCAAACCTAACAATAATGATCAAAAAAATACCTAACATTGTAATAAGCAAAATTACAAATCTTTTAGCAAATAACCAAATTTCACCTATTCAATAACCAAATTTAACAACTTTTACCAATAACCAAAACTCAATAACCAAACCCAATAACCAAACTTATAACTCAATAACTTAAAAACACCCCACATTAGAATCGTCTCATCGGGACGAATAATTTGGTGGAATCGGGTGCGTGATTGGAATTTGTTTGCGATTGGACATAGGTGCATTGTGTATTATGGGATTTTTTTGGTTAATAATGCAAAAATAACCAATGTGAAGGTAGAGATTGTTAAGTTTGATTATAAACTAAATGGATAATCAAATGCTGATGTAACACATTTTGGTTATTGATTTTGATTATTCCCATTGCGGATACTCTTAGATCACTCTCTGTTAACTTTGTAGCCATCAGATTATATCTTTTTTAAAATATACAAATAATATTTTCCTAATAAATTTATCATTCCCTATTCTTATTTTTTTAGGTAATGTATCTCTACGTAAATAATGTTACCTCAAATAGAAAAATATATCAAAATGGTAACTGAAACTTTTGGAGATTATAACTATCCCATAGAGCAGTCAGGTAGTACGTGCAATTTATTTAAGTTGTCACTATGATATATTTCACACACGGGCATCCGTTAGTCTCTATTACAAAACAGAATGGTGTGGGGACAAATTGTTAGAACGACTTAAATTCATTTGATCTAAAGGCTGTAGTGTATCCTTCCACTTTTTAGTTAAGTGCTCATGATTTTCACCTAAATCACACAACTGCCACACCCTTCCAACAGGGACGCGTAGTGCCGTAGGTACGGTCTAGCACTAGTACTCTGTATATCAAAATAAAGTATAGATCGGCAAGCATTATGGGTAGATTAACAATTGGCTGGGTAGATTAACAATTGGTTGGATAGATTAAACAATCCATGTCTTATATGTGAGAAACCACATACTCCCTCCGTCCATTTTTTAAAGTCCAGTATTTTATTTTGGACTGTCCCTTAATAAGTGTCCATTTTGTAAAGTTAGTTGGTAAAAGTTGGTACATTTTTCATTTTACTCCTAAAAGTAGATTTCATTTTAAAAATTAGTGAATAAAAGTGTAATGATAATGTCTGCACAGAGAGTAAATAGGAAAAGTGAAGGTAAAAATTGACATGAAAGGTGTAATGATGATATTTTCTTAATAAATTGGAGTTAAAAAGCGGGACATTTAAAAAGGGACGGAGGGAGTATTAAAACAAGCAAACAAGATTACTGGTACTCAAATTTCTCTACAACTATTGGTTCATAATGTTGAATTGTTTGAGATTTTGAATATGTCAAATTCTTAGTACATTAATATATCGTAACTGACCACAAATGTATCAAAATAGAATTTTAAAGAAATTTGAGTATATCTAATCTGACCAGATTATCTCAGAATTCTTTATTGTGCGGTGAATGTATACTAATTACTGGTTATTTATAACGACTAATAAGGTATTTAACATTTATCTCTTGTAATAACTACATAGATGATTAGATGATTGTGCTTGTAAGTAGTTACGCTAAATTATGTGTCTATCTTTTAATTTGGATGGCTTTATGTTTCATTCTTACGTGAAATACTCATTTTTTTTAGGCAAATAATTTTGACACTCTATTTTTTTTATGATGGCACTATAAAATCTGTTTTTTTACTCTAGTATAAAAATTATACATAGCAAGGCATACTAAAAAATAAATTTTGGAGTGTCCTCATAAAAAAGTGGAGTACCAAATCATATCTCTTTTTTTTTTTAAAGCTACAATTATCTCTTTTTATTCAATAATTGTGAGGCATTACTACACATATAAATGCTTTGTTTGGATTGGTTTTTGGGAAAAAATTCTCTTATAAAAAAAACACTCATTATCCCTACTTCTAATCATTACTCATCCCCATTTCTAATCATTATTATCATTTCTCTCTCTATTCATTACATTTCCTCTACTCCCTATCATTCCTCTCATTTCTCTATTCACTCATAAACCTATAAAAAAATTTAAAAATTTCTCAAAAACTCATTCACACACAGCAAAAATCGGAGTACCTGGGTTTGCTTAATAAAAAGAAGTGTTATTGTGCGCAAGTGGAGTATGGAATCTACTTTATGAGTCTTAACACAAGTCCTCTTTTTATATTAATTAAAAAAAGACTCCCTCCGTCGGAATTTAATAGTCATCTTTTAGAATTCGTGTCTTTTTTTAAAGGGAAAAATTCAAAATACCCCCCAACCTATACATCCAAATTCAATTAGACTCCCAACCTTTTAAAAACTTCAATTTTACTCCCAACGTTATATTCCATTAATCAAAATGCCCCCTTCCGTCCAAATTACTAACGGATTACGTTAAAGGCTCCGTTAAATAGTATTCTGATCGAATTTCGATGATCCGAGCCGCTCAATGTATTTAAAATGTGATTTTAAGGGCACTTGCAAGAAATCAAAAAAAAAAAAAAAGACCGGGAAGGGCTTCATCTAAACAATTTTTTATTAAATAGTTCAATAAAAAAATTATTTAGATGAAGCCCTTTCCGGTCTTTTTTTTTGTTGATTTCTTGCAAGTACCCTTAAAATCACGTTTTAAACATATTGAGCGGCTCGGATCATCAAAATTCGATTGGAAAAGGGGAGTTGTGGATCGATCAGGATTTTATTCAAGTACGGACGTCCGGATTTTGCTTCGGTCTGTACCTCCCCTTTTCTGATCGAATTTCGATGATCCGAGCCGCTCAATGTGATTAGAATGTGATTTTAAGGGTACCCGCGAGAAATCAGTAAAAAAAATGATCGAAAGGGCTTCATCTGAACAGTTTTTTATTGAACCATTCAATAAAAAATTATTCAAATAAAGCCCTTCCCGATCATTTTTTTTGCTAATTTCTCTTGAGTTCCCTTAAAATCACGTTTTGAACACATTAAACGGTTCGGATTATCGAAATTCCATCGGGACACTATTTAACAGAGCCTTTAACGGAATCCGTTAGTAATTCGGACGGAATGGAGCATTTTGATTAATGGAATATAACGTTGGGAGTAAAATTGAAGTTTTTAAAAGGTTGGGAGTCTAATTGAATTTGGGTGTATAGGTTGGGGGTATTTTGAATTTTTTCCTTTTTTAAATGATTATATATTGTAATTTATAATATTTTATATAATTTGAAAACATTGTCTTTAGAACTAATTGAGATTTATCAAACAAAATTCATATTGGATATGAATGTTTTTTACCAATTTAAAAATATAACATATTTTTTATCCGATTAGAATTAAATGAGAGACAATTAAATCCAGACGGAGAGAGTAAATATACTCTTAACCACCGTATTTTGGTGTTCGAATGAAAAATTTGAGAGAGAGAATGGGTTTTGTAGAGAGAGGAGATTCGGAGGAAAGGGAGAGGAAATAAAGGGCATGTGCTACCCTGGTTGGTAGGTTTGCTTTTTACTAAAAGTTTTATACAATTGCTTGGGATTTGATTTTTGAGGTTGGACCGTAAAAAATAATTTTTTTTGTCAGTCCCTTAATCTCAGATTGATTCGGAGATAACCTGCCCTTGCCGTATAAAAAAATTTAATTAATTAAAGTGCACGAAAAATAATCTGGACATACTTGAAAATAAGAAAAATAATAGAAAGGGCGTTTGGTGGGCGTGACAATGTGAGATACACGTAGATATAGATATTGTGAGTGAGGAGGTGAGTGCCGGTGTGGTTTGAGTGTCGGCCGCTGGATGGGAGGGAACATGGACGGGCGAGATTGAGTTGTGACAGAGAGCGCGTGGCTGGCTCGTGGAATATCTGATGGTCCTTTTGAAATTGAAATCTCAAGAGAAAAAGCTGGCAATGGTGGGGTCAGGACTCAGGACTGCCTCATTTGTTGTCCTGTTGTTATTATATATATGGCCAGAACTGAAGGGATTGGGAGAATCTTTTTTTCGGTTATGGGTTAATTACTAGTTGATTTATAGAGGGATTAGCTCATGCTTATGTTAATGTCACATTGATCTTTTCAATGTTAAAATTGTCACATTAAAGTATAGGATTAACAATTGCTTTGTGGGGAGACCACTGCATTAGAGGACAATGAACCCATGTCATAAGGAGTATACAGGAAACCAAAAAGTTAGCCATGAGCATCTCCAATTGGGGATGAAAAATGAGGAAATGAATAGTTATTTTAGTATGAAAAAATAGTTAAAAGTTAGATAGATGGATGATAGGACTCATTGTCTCCAATGGTGGAATGAAAAATGAAGAGACGTATAATTATTTTAGTATTAAAAAATAATTGAAAGTTAGTCCCTCAAATTAATTCAACTATTACTTCTGTTAAAAAATAATATTAATAAAATGACCGTCAAACGAGAAATTTAAAAATAATAATTTTTTTTTAAAAATTTCTGTCCTATTTTTGTTTGCCATCGTTCAATATCAAGCAGATTTGCCCAACCCCACCTTTACTCAATACTCATCTTTTTTTTTTGCTCTCTCTCTCAAAGAATGGGAACCCTTTCTTTTCGTCGACTCTCCTACAAAAGTTGTTGCCTACGTTCAAGCCGTGGTTCAAGCTTCAAATTTCTAGCAACTAGATTTTGAGATTTTCATACTCCGACGAGCTACAACCTTTTTTGGCCACTTAGGTATACTCCAGCCGTCTATTTTCTGGTAAATTAGTTGCTTTGCTGAACTGTCTAGAGATGCATCTTTGCATCTTATTTTCCATCCCCTAAGACCAAATCTTCCCATTTGGTGCTGGAAAATGGCTATACAATCCTCCATTGAACTTGCTCTTACTTAAATCTTCTTTACATTTTCAAGGGGGGAAATAAAACTCAATTGATATATGTATATCAGTTTATTCATTTTTTGATAACTTAGGTGTCCGGACTTGTTTTTGTGCACTTTGACTAATTCTGGGGGGACAGTCCCATCATCCACTTGCAGAAATCCCAATTAAAGACACAACAAAGTTTTGAAGGATGGCATTCGGGGGATGTGGGGTGCTGGTGCAGAGAGCTGTCTTGAAGAGTAGTTTAGGTGAGGCAAATGCTGTTAGGAGGTTGGTTGTGGATGGGGCATGGGATAAAAAGTCTTGGGAAGGTGCGGTTGCATGGTGTTCGGTTGGTGATGGAGAAGAAGTTTGGAATGAAGGAAGAAGAGAAGTTTTTGCAAGCTCTGCGCTCATGGCAGAGGCTTTTGCCATTTGGTATGCGCTTGTGACACCCCACTTTCCAGTGGCCAGCGGTACTGCAGGATGACAGGCTCCGTTCGGACGGGGAGAGGCAAGCCATAATTTATAAGAAAAGACCTCTCCTACTTGTACAAGACCTTTAAAGCTGAGAGGGCAGGCCAAAACGCATAGAAACCTCACAGTTAAACGTGCTCATCCTGGGTAGTTCAGGGATCGGTGACATACTGGGAAGTCTATCGGCTTTGAGCGTCCAAAGCGGACAATATTGTACAAAGATAGAGCGGATCGTTACACATGGTATCAGAGCCCCGCCCTGGGCAAAGTGGTAGGTAGGATGTGCTCCGCTGCCACGGACCCCAGGGGAGGTTGCTGGACCTATGCAACGAGGACGTTGCATCCCTAAGGGGGGTAGATTGTGACACCTTGCTTTCCGGTGGCCGGTGATACTGCAGGATGGCAGGCTCCGTCCGGACGGGAGGGGCAAGTCATAATTTATAAGAAAAGATATCTCCTACTTGTACAAGGTCTTTTAAAGTCGTGAGAGCGGGCCAAAGCGTATAGATATTTCATAGTTAAGCGTGCTCATCCTGGGGTAGTCTAGAGATGGGTGACCTACTGGGAAGTCTATTGGTTTTGGGCGTCCAAAGAAGACAATATTGTACAAAAGATAGAGCGAGTCGTTACAGCGCTAGCTTGGGCTTTTAACAGGGGATGATTGTCTATGGAAATTTCAGAAGGATAATGGAGTCCATGCTTTGGTTAGAGTTATTTTGTCTTATATTGTTCATTTGGCTTGTAAGTTTTATTATGTTGTTGTTTCTAAGGTTTTAAGGACTGAAGTTAGAGCAGCCCATGCTCTAGCTAAAGATGTAAATTATCAAGTTTAGTGTTATTAATGTTATGTTTGTGGTTTGATAAAAAAAAGAAAGAAAGCAATCTCTTCTTCCTAAGAAAAGCACCCAAACTCCTTCTTAGTTTATCTCTCGTTGTTAACTAATATCTCTTTATACCATATCCACATCTTATCCTCTTCTTTATCCCTCAAAACTTTATCTGTCCTACAAACGAGCCATAAATACCTTGAATAACATTGTAGTACTCCATTTGTTCCAAATTGCTGGTCTCTCTTTCATTTTGGGATGTCCCAAAATGAATGTCCCATTTCTAAAACCTTCTATCAAAACTAGAGTTGGGCAACGAATACGAAACACAATAACACGACATGAACCGGATAAGAAGTTAGCGGATTAAGGTTGAACATTTTTTACACGAAACAAGAAAATTACACGACTCGAGAACACGAATTTTTAAATGGGTTGGGTTCGGATTGAACACGCGAGACACGAAATTGATACGATCAACACGGTTATTAATTTGTGTCACCCATTAACACGAACATATATATATATATAATATGGTATATCTGTAATTTTATATAGAGTTGGGCAACAGACATGATAGTACGACACGAACCAGACACGAAATTAACGGGTTAGGGTTGAGCATTTTTGACATAAAACACGAAAATAACACGACTCGAGAAACACGAATTCTAAATGGGTCGGGTTTGAGTTGGGTGATTTGTGACACGAGCACGACTGACACGACACGAATGCGATCCGACATGACCTGTCACCTAGGTCTAATCAAAACAGGTTCACTTTCCAATTTTACTCTTCCAAAGCATTTTTTGATCTCAATTGGCATGCCCATTATCTTTTATTTTATAACGGTTTTCATGATTTTGAAAATTTTATATAATAAAACTAATTAATATCAATCAAACAAGATTTATATTACATATATTTTGAGTTTCATATAAAAGTTAGGCCCACAAAATTGACCTCAAAAAAATTGACTAGAACTCAGGAGCAAAGCGAAAAAAGACAATACAAAATTTTCAGTTAAGTTGAATTTTCTAAAAGGAACGAGCAATTTGGGATGGAGGGATATATTTTTGAGGTTCCATTTATGGAAAGAAAGAAAATGATACGTCTTTTTGAATACTCCTTTTTACCCAATTGGATAGTTGGATGGAAAGCGCAACGGATAACCATGAGAAGGATTATGGCAGTGCCTTCAATGAGTAGGTAAAAGACAGGAGGGTCCACTTTGATTCTGAGATATTTTTCTGTCTTTGTCGTTTGGTCACATGTTTTTTCATAAAAATAGTAGGAGTATAATAACATTGAGTAGTAGACTATTTAGGGTGTGTTCGGACAAATAAGTCAAGGTGGTTTATTTTTTGTCCTTATTCAAATTTTTTTCGTATCACTTAGCTTATTATCAATTTTTTAGGGATTATTGCATCCTCACGACGAGAGGAATCTAAAAAGTAAAAAATTTTGACCGAAATCCAATTTTTTTAAATAAAGGCGAAAAAATTGACTTATTAACTTATTTTTGTCTTTTTGTGGGTTTATTTGGCTCATTTTTAACGGGAAAGCCAATAAATTTTTTAGAAGAACAACCCCTAGGATGTGGATTCATGTTCCACGATTCCATCTTGTCTCACTTTTTATTGATTTTCAATAGGTGGCGACCTGACTTGACCTTAGTGGGTCCAGAAACAAAAAGCAGAAATGACTGGGTAAAACCAAATTAGTAATAAGCCCAAGGCAGCTGCAGGGCCTACCAAACGGGTCACAGCCTCAAATTCATGATTTGAGGTGTACATTTCGATGCATCTATTGACTACAATATCTCAAACAAAAATGTCATCAAATTGATCGTACATCATTTGAATAAAAAGAACAAGAAGTATAATTAATTCTGCAAAAATACACTTTCAAGATCATTCTAATTGATCACGTGCTTATTGGTAGTTGGTTAACTAGAACAAAAATGTCATCAAGTTGATTGTACATCATTTGAATAACAGAAAAGCTATATGCACAGCTTGCTGTGCACAGCAGCCCTTTTCTCCCGCCTCGGGGCGTACAAAAATGATCGGAGCCGTTTAATTTGTTCAAAATATGTCGTTTAAGATCCCTATAAAAAATGAGCTTCATTCGATATCGTTAGAGGCGTTAACAAAACACCCAAAATCACTTTAGAATTTAGGCCGAAATTCTAAAGTGATTTTGGGTGTTTTGTTAACACCTCTAACGATATCGAACGAAGTTCATTTTTTACAGGGACCTTAAACGACATATTTTGAACAAAATAAGCGGCTCCGATCATCTTTGTGCGACCCGAGGTGGGAGAAAAGGGCTGTTGTGCACAGCTGTGCACAGCATGCTGTGCACATAGCACAGCTCTTTGAATAAAAGAACAAGAAGTACAGAAATTCTGCAAAGAGCTGTGCACGTAGCACAACAGTTGTGCACAGACCTCTTTTATTCCCGCATCGGGTCCCACAAAGATAATCGGAGCCGCTCATTTTGTTCAAAATATGTCGTTTAAGGTCCCTGTTAAAAAATGAGCTTCGTTCGATATCGTTAGAGGCGTTAACAAAACACCCAAAATCACTTCAGAATTTAGCCATGAGCAGCTCCGATCATCTTTGTGGGACCCGAGGCGGGAGAAAAAGACGTATGTGCACAGCTTCTGTGCACATAGCTTTTCTGTTCTGCAAAATACACTTTCAAGATAATTTTAATTGATCACGCGCTTATCGGTAGTTGGTTAACTAGAATTTTTGAGTAATTATTTAATGCGTTGAGTTCTACAAAGTAAACAGTTTGGACGACGTTTTGAAGCTTGAGACGAGACTATGTGGTGGCCCTGGTGGGCACAACAAGCTGCTAAGAGCATCCACAGTGGAATAAGCAAAAGTAAATAATCAAAACATGCCACATCAGATTTTGATTATCCATTTAGAGGTTGCTAAAGTTAACAATGTCAAATCTCACATTGGTTATTTTTTGCTCATAATCAAAAACAATAGGACCATTGCTTCCTTCCATGAGTTTTCTCCAAATTTTCCCCTTCATTTCACGTAAATCTTTTGAAAAATTAGTTTATGTTAAAAACAGTTTTTATAAAAAAAATTATTTGTTCTTGAAAAAAAAAGTTAATTAAATAGTTTTTGGAAGAAAAAAACAGTTTAAGTTAAAAACAGTTGGATAAAAAAATAGTTAATGAAAAAAATGTGTAAAAAAACAGTTTTGTGTCAATACAATTTTTTTAAAAAATAGTTTCAAAAAATTTGAACAATTTTTATTTAAAAAAAAAAAAGAGTTCATATAAAGACCGGTTTTTTTTTTTTTTAGAAAAAAAGTTCCTGAAAAGAATAGTAAGAAGAGTTTTTTATAATTATTTTTTGAAAACATTGTTGAGAGAGAGAGAGAAGATTTTTGTGTAATGATGGGTGTACTTGATTGGGAAAATATGGGGATCACTAAATTTGATTATTGGCTAAAGGTTGCTAGTTTTGATTATGTAAAAGACAAAATTTGATGAGTTGCTAAAAGGTTGTTAAGTTTGGTTATTCCAATGTGAGCACTTTTTTGAACAAATATTGCTAACTTTAACAATTTTTTGTTTTGCTTATTCCACTGTGGATGCTCTAAAAAGGCATTTGTAGGCCCCTTGGGTTTGTACACAATATGCACCACTATGAAAATAGCATGAAATTCAAAGCATTTGCATAGAAATTCAAACTTCCATAATTACGTAGTTATTGTACACAAATTCTAAAGATATGTATATAACACATAACAATGGGGCTGGTTCCGCTCACACCCATTTTGACACCTCATCCCTTCAGGTCTCACTATGCTATTTTGAATCATTGATCTTGTTTAAATGAGTAAAATAGAGGGCCCTGCAAAAATTTAGCTCATTTTGATTCGGTAAGGACTTGATCCAAACAGTTTTGTAAATACGAGGAAGGTATTTGCAAAATCAGGACATCACAGTGGGACCCGAAAACAAAATCGGGTGTCAAAATGGGTGTGAGTGGAACCGCCCAACAAGAAGACAAATATTCATGACATAAAACTATATGAATTCAAGGTTTATGCTATGAATTCATGTGCAAATGTTATGAATTACCGTAAAACTGCTACGAATTCAAGGTTCATTCTACAAATTAATGTGCAAAAGTGATGAATTTTTAAACGAGTAATGGTTTTTAAAAAAAAAAATTACAAATTTTTCGTACAATTCAAATAGTGCATATTACACATCTAAGTGTGATTTAAGAGATGATTTAGGACTACAACAGGGTAGAGAAAATAAGAGCAACATGAAAGTATAGTATCAAGTGGAGTGGTTACTCAGTGATAGACACACTATGCACTTCCACGCATTTGACTGGAGTTCAAAGCTCACTAACTACAACTAACACTATTACTGATAAGGGCGAAGCCAGGAATTTTGACTTGTGGGATCAAAACTTCAATCTATGTGTAATTCACTAATCTAACGAAACAATTAGGTTAACGAGGTAATCAAATAGTGTCGGTAGCTTAAAGACTTAAGGACTTTAGACACGTTAATTTTCATTGGATGGAGTTTTAGTGGATGTAAGTGAGAAAAATGACTTGTCTCGAAATTGATATTTTTAATGGCTTTAGCCCGTTTAGTCGATTTAGAAAAAAGGAAAAACCCTGCCTTAATCAATGTAGCTTTGCTTTATAATTGATCCCGACCACTTTTCGCATTTTGAAAACGATGCATGAATAATATCCCTCTGTATTTTGAAAGAAAGAATGCATGAAGGGTAATTTTGCGATTCGACATGAATAAAGACAAAAATAGAGTGCACTTGAATAAAAGAAGAGTTTAAAAATCAATTTCTTAAAAACTATCTCTCCGTATACACAATTAGAAAACCCAGAAAACAACAAAACCAATAACCCAAATTGAGCAAAGGGAGAGGGAGAGAGTTTCTATCATAAAATCCAGTAAACAATAAAGCTAATAACCCCAATATCTCATTTCTTCCCTACTGATCTCACTTTTCGTGTACACTGTGCATGATGTTTTCCTATTTGCCACCCTAAGTTTTCTAAGTACCAAAACAATGAATAGGCTGGGCCAAATTAGATTTTCAAAGGGGGGCAACCAAGCATTATTTGGGTATAAATTAGTACCTATCCCTAGTGAAAGTTGGAAGGCAGTGGGGTCACCTACCAATGTCTCTCCGCCCTTGATTACTGACTTTCGCCAAGGCAAAAAAAAATAAAAAAATAAATTAGAGTAACACTTGAGAGGTGTACGTTGCATGAAAGGATGAAATATAAATAAACCCGTTTGTTACTAGGAAAAGCCTTCACAAGGCCAAGTGGCTATTAAAGCCCATCCTGAAAGCTATCCTATTGGGCCTCAAGGCCGATTTACCGGACTACACAGAAAGAATGGGGTGGGCTTATGGGAAATGTAAAACTTTACTCTCTATGTTTTGGAATCGGACAATAATTTATAGAGAGTAAAGTTTACTCTCCATGTAAAAAACTTTAGGGCAAATTTTCGTAGTAGTCCTTGTAGTTTTATGGTTGTCTCACTTTCGTCCCTCTAGTTTCAAAGTGCTCGAATTTTGTCCCTGTAGTTTGTTTTACGTTCCAAATTGGTAAAATCGTTAACAACATTAAAGAAACTAACGGAAAAAAAAATAAGTGTTCAAATTTTCAATCCGTTTGAACTGGTGCGAAGATCTTATTTTTTTGATCATTTTATCCTAAATGGTCGTAATGAATTTTTGGCTCTAAGGCCTTTCAACGAGCACCCAAAGACTCCTTATTTAGTTTCAGGGCTCTCTTAGGGTGCTCATTGAAAGGCCTTAGAGTCAAAAATTCCTTACGACCATTTAAGATAAAATGATCAAAAAAATAAGATCTTCGCACCGGTTTAAACGGATTGAAAATTGGAACACTTTTTTTTTCCGTTAGTTTCGTTAACGGTGTTAACGATTTTACCAATTTGGAATGTAAAACAAACTACAGGGACGAAATTCGAGCACTTTGAAACTAGAGGGACGAAAGTGAGACAACCGTAAAACTACAGGGACTACTACGAAAATTTGCCCAAAACTTTACTATCCATATATGACAATAATTTATAGAGAGTAAAACTTTACTCTCTATGTAAAACTTTACTATCCATAAATGACTATTTATTCAGTGCTTTTGGGGCTCTACTGATGCCCCAACATCCCTCTTTACCACAATTTTTTTTATGAGTTCATACACTTTGTATTGAGTCCTAGAGAAATGTGTGGTAGAGAAGCGTGTTGACTCAATTGAGGCATCAGAAATGTGTGGTAGAAAAGTGTGTTGAGGCACCACGTGGCGGCCAGAAGGTTTTGTTGGTGAGAGAATGCTCTGTTTGGATGCTAATTGTTCTCCCTTCGGTTAGAAGAAATTGGAAAAAATTTTATTTGGATCTTCAATTTGTAGAGTGTGGAAATAAAAAAACAATTGAACTAAGTTATGGAAGGATTAAAGTTTTACAAAAAAATTCTCTCTTAATGTTGGTAAAAAGAAAAAAAGGGTAATGCAAACCCCGAGGGGTTGACCTAATGGTCAAGACTTGGATAGCCAGTCCATATAGGGTTTGCTCTGGCTTTAATTGGGACCCCCACAAGTGGGTGATGAGATTTGTCTCCCAAAATTAGTTAAGGTACGTGCGCGTAAGCTGACTTGGACACCTGAATTATAAAAAAAAAGTAATGTAAATGGATAGTTATTTGTTTGATTGCCCCCCTTTAAGTAAACACACAATAATTCCATCTCCCTAGCTCTTTTTAAAGTTTTCTATTTTTTTTCCAATAAAAGATTAATTTACAAGTAGCATTAAAAACGTTCATTGGTGAAAGATAGTAATTGAATGGCTTGGCTGAAGGTTAAGACTTGCAGTTAGCATCTCTTTTAGAGTAATTAATTAAGATAAGATAAGATAAGAGATGAACAATCTTCCTCCACTAGTACCACATGCCACTTGCTATTAATTTATATAACCCAAGATTCCCATGCAATTAATTTAGTAGGAGTAATAACAATCAACAGTAGTCACTGCCAAAACAGCGAGATTACCGAATTTTAATACTCCTACTCCTACTCCTAGAAGAAGAAGAAGAAGAAGACCAAACCCCATATCGAAAAAAGGAATTTAATGCTTGGCTTGGACCTCGATCTTCTATGCAATGCAATGCATGTTTCTCCTTCTTCTTAGGGCGAAAGATGTCTGTTTTTTCCCTATGTTTCTCCTCAAATATTTCAAAATACTAACACTCTTAGTCTTACCACAAAACAAGGTTCTTTGCCTTTGTTTAATTTCAGATTTGGAACACAACACAAATTCGACTAATTTGTATGTTTTGACTCCCAACCCCCCCCCCCTTTATAATTGCACCTTCTTTTTTTGTCCTTCTGCAGACGAATTTACAGCATTACCTTTTATGTGTGAACTTTCTTACATACAATACTAATGTAAATGCAATTGTAAAACAAAGGCGATGTCAAACTCAACTATGCAGTAGTTCTGATTTGCTATGTAGCACTCTTTACGCTTTCGTTCAAATTTTTGTGATCAAATACTTGTGCTCGCAAAGTAATATTTCGGTTTCTAGATATGGACTACATAGTGTATGGCCGGGGTTGAAAATTTTGTGGCCTAAGAGCATTTTCAATCAAAGCCTGCCTTCAAATCTAAAGGGTTACATAAAGTTTTTAAACGGAGAAGAGCTCCAATTCCATACTCCCATCTTTTAAAGGTGTCATTAAACAGATACCTAGAAGAGATCTAATACACTGAAAGGTTTGTCCGATCATTAATTTCAGGGCCTCAGAATTAGTCAAAGTGCTCATAAGTTGGCTCTCGAACATCCGGTCAAAAAAAAAAAAAAGGAGCTCCAATCCATCGGCCTTTTGGGAAGCCAAATCCCATGTGGATGTACATGAGATCAGAGATGCCAATTTTTGACGCCAAGAAATGGTCTTGCAAATTGTGCTTTCGTTTGAAAATTTTGACCGTTTGTGAGAAAAAACAGACTAGCCGTTTGGAATTTTTTTGTTGAGGTCTTTTATGCATCTTCGCACAGGACTTGAGAAGAAATAAGGAATTTTGCTTTATTTTTTTTGTTGATAACCAAATTTCCGGGTTAACTTGCACGCACGTCAACTAATTCCGGGCCTTAAAATTAACAACCGGCTGGCTGGGCAAACCCTCCAGTGGTCCTAAGGTTTGTAATGTTTGGCCTCTACGGAATTCGAACATGCGACCTTATGAAGAACAAACACTTATTTACTTTTTCATGCTCATTTGACCAAACCCTTGACAAAGAACTTTGTTATATGTTTTAAACAAATCAATTACAGAAAAAGATTTAAGTCCGAATAGGGATACATTTTTCATAAGAAACGTGTTTTAAAAAAAAAAAAATTAAACAAGTAAAAACTAAAGTAACAATTAAAAATTTGAGAAGATGGGAATGGGTCATCTCTGGTTCATGTTCTGGACGGGAGGAGATAGTCTTGATCGGTATTGTTCATTTGCTGCAATAAATGGTTTGGATGTATTTTAAAATCTTAGCGGTAAGAGTTAATTCTTATTGATAAGAATTAATGAATAAATCCAAACCATTGATTATACCAATGGCCAATAGGTGATCTCGATCTGAACTGTCTGGTACAGTCCAAATCATTGAACTGGAGAGGCAAGAAAGTTGTTCTGATCTGCATATGACGACAAGAAAAGAAACGGGTAATTAGAAATCTCTGGTAAGTGGAAAGGACAGAAAAGAATTGCTTGATAGAGGACTCATGTTTCCAAATACGTCTCATCATGGACCCATCCAAAACATTAACATGAAAGACGTTTTACGTCTCTAACATATATGACTTGCACCATATTCTTAATTTTTTCTGAACGGCAAAAAAAATTTCATTAATTTTGAAATTGTTATAAACTAATAAGAGCAAGAAAATTGTATCATACTTAAAGAACAATCATTTGTCCAATCCAAGCACCGTATTTTTAATTGCTTGCTCTATTGAATTGTTTTATTTTTACGCTTCCCGAACTAACCTCGGGCCATTTTACCAAAAGATGCTGGTAAACCTTCTCGGGATTGAACGACAATAGCAATGGAGGGCCACTTTGATACCCATCCTCCCCCTATTTAACGCAAAGGCAATATGAAAAAAGATGAAATGTGAAGACCTGAAACCTGTCTATGAACCTTTTACCTATGATGATGAGATTTGCTTTATCAAATGGAGGCGAATTCTCTGCAATCCAACTGCATAGAGTCCCTGCAATTCAATCACTGTCGTTCATCTTTGCATCCAACGGTTCAAACTTCGAAAAAGTTTTTTTTTTTTTTTTAAATCTCAATCGTTAAAAATACCATCCAACGGGTGCAAACCTTCCAATAGCATCTTTGTAGTCCAAATGTGGACTACAGACAAGCCTGGTGCTTATCAAACTTTGTTGAAATGCAACTAAAAAGTACTTGGAAAATGGATAAAGATTCAACCCTTGTACAAAAAACAAACACGAAACAAGATAACATTACATGTTCTGAATACATACTCAGTGAATAATTAAACTGCAGATTTACGAGCAACCCTACAGAGTAAAAAAAGCACATACCTAGGAGGTACCTATACATATTGTCCAATTTTTTTTTGGAAGTTAGAGTGAATCCAATAGTAATTTTGAGTAGCTAAGCATTGCACACCAAGCGGCTTCAGATTGTACCCAATCGATGTGTATATGAGAGAGAGGCTCATTTGGGGAAGGATAAATATGTCCACGCAGACAATTTCTGCACAGATTTGTTGTGGGGCCCATCATGGGTCCCACACAAACGATTTGAGCTGTTTATTAAATATAAAACATTTCTCTACGAAAAATCAGTTCAATCCAATACCTATAGGTGCTCGATCTAATCATCTAAATTTTCATTATCCAAAAATCTGAATGAAAATTTAGATGATTGGATCGAGTATCTACAGTTATTAGATTGAGTTAATTTTTCTCGGAGACCCTTGAAAAAATATTTTACATTTAATGTACAGCTCAGATCGTTTGTGTGGGCCCTTTTGTGGGCTGCACAATAAAATCTGTGCACAATCTGCACGCAGATGTCTGTGTGGTTATTAAGGTTCTTTGGGGAAAGTGTTTTGCCCCTTACTTTGAGGGGTAAAATGGTCATCACAGATTGGACTTTCATGTCTCTGATAAGATTTTGGATGGATTCATGAAAGTGATGTTTTAAACATAAGCTCGATGGCGGATAAAAAAAAAAAAAAAAAGCTCGATGTCTTGCAATTCTTTTCAAAAAAAAAGATGTCTTGCAATTCTTTTTTAATCTAAGCCGGCTTTTATGCCATCTTTTGTTGGATTGGAGATAGCCATCTGTGTAATGTTGGCCACTCAAAAATGGTATAAATTATCCAAATTTTAAAAAGACCTTTTCCTGAAGAGTAATTTTTAAATCTTAACCATAAAATACAAAGATGAACGGTTAGAATATAACGGCAGAGAAGGCAGGTCCCAATTTATTTATTTATTTTGGTCCATTCCACTAAACAGAGATTCGTGCAAAATAAAAATGGAACCGTGTGAAGTGCATTTAATGCATATGGTGGGGTTCTACAAAGAACAGATTTCAATATACTACTAGTCTCCCCCTCGAAATGGGTTTCATTTTTTTTAATAGTCCCCACAACTTAATTTATGTCAGGATCTCATTAATATGCCTTGTTTCGATGTTCAAATTATTGCTGCTTATTCCAAAGAATTGATGATTAAAATAATTAAACAGCAGTTAGATATAGCCAAAAGCTGCAAATTTGTTAGTGAATTATCTGTCCAAAATATTTATGTTAGCAAATGATATAGTAATAAATTTAACTTTCCTTCTAGTTTTTTTTGGTCAATCGAAAATTCACTTTCCTTCTACTTGATTCTTTATGAGCTGGAAATTTACATTCTCAATAAAAGGCAACAAAGGGCGATTGGACCTTTTGTGCATGGAAGTGTGATTGTGCTGTGTAGTGTGTTGTGCACCATCTAGATAATCCGTCTCGATAATCAATAATCCGGATTAAAATGAAACTTTTATTGGAAAGAGTTAAACTCTTTCCCGGAATTTTTTTTAAAAAATTTGGACTATCCATAACACTTTTAAATGATTGAGATCACACAGCACCGTGTTGTGCACTAGGTGCACAGAATATTGATAAAACTCCATGTTCTAGGTCCTAAACTGAAACATTGTTAGTCTTTTTATTTGTTTTCAGAAACTCTACACACAGATGGGACGTGCACAGATTGTGCATAGACGGATCAATGGGGCCCACTTCTGGGTCCTCCTAACAATCCAAGCCGGTCATTAATAGTATTAAAATAAGTTTTTTAAGTCAACTCGTAAAAAATCAGCTCAATCGGGTATTTGAAGTGTTTGATCCAATCTTTCAAATTTTCATTTACAATTTAAGATCTTGAATTTTGAAGGAACTTTGAAAAAAATTGAACAATTGAATCAAACACTTAGAGGTAAACATTTATAGGTATTCGATTGAACTGATTTTTCATGAGATAATTTAAAAAATTATTGTAAACTTTAATGAAAGACTCGAAACGTTTGTGGAGAAAACAAAGTGGGCCCCACCGACCTGCCATCTGTGCGTGTACTGTGGACTCTCTGATTTATTTACTTGCTCTGATTGGACATTTGCTTCAAATTTATATCCGTGGCTATTTTAATTGTTAATTACACCACCAGAAGGCTATAATTTTAAGAATTAATGGTGGGGACTTTGGACTTGGAGGTGTGTATTCACATGAATGTCTGCCGATATTTTTTTTGTGGCAATTTTGAATAAACCAAAAAATAAAAGAAAAACTTAGGGCATGTGCAAGAGAATAGGTAAGAATCTAATTCAATTTTTTTAACTATTTAAATATTCGTGATCCATTATTTAACAGTTTCAATAGAGGGTTATTAGGAACACATACGTGTAGTACCTAGCTTTTCAAGTATACATAGTTAGAGCAAATTCACCACCTAAATGGTTTTGCGAAATCTATTTTTTCTAGCTATGACACTATAAAACTCCAAAAAAAGAGAGACAAGTAATTTCAAGCCAAAAACCAAAATGTGTCATCAAGAATAACAGATTCTTCTCCGCCCATTTGCAAAATTTATCAAATTTTAGCAATGTCATTCTTGGTACTAAATTTGGCAACAAATTTGATAATTGTCAAACTTGTCACATCATTCAAGTCATTTGATCTGTATTCATTGGTGTGGTTTTGTTTCTCTTGTTTTTCGGTTTTGTTCTATTGGCATGTTGATTTTTTTTTTAAGGTTGTGATTTTTCTTTTGGCGTTAGATTCTTGTGGTGTTAGCGGGTTCTTGACTTTCGTTTTGGTTTGTGGTGTTTTGGTTGACATCTTGCCTTCGTGTGGTTTTGGTTCTCTGGTGGCGTATGTCGGTGTGCCAGTAATCCTTTTAATATTTGTATTTCTTTTTAAAGATTAATAAAATTTCTTTTTGCCGTTTAAAAAAACCATATATTAAAATTATAGACCGAGGTACACGTTAGCTCATAGAAGAAGTTAAACACCGTAGATATGCCTCCCAATCCCATCGCGTGACTGAGATTTGCCAATCATTTTCTTCAGATTCGAGACGCATGCTTGTGATAAGGAATTTTGCTTTATTTTTTTTGTTGATAACCAAATTTCCGGGTTAACTTGCACACACGTCAACTAATTCCGGGCCTTAAAATTAACAACCGGCTGGCTGGGCAACCCTCCAGTGGTCCTAAGGTTTGTAATGTTTGGCCTCTACGGAATTCGAACATGCGACCTTATGAAGAACAAACACTTATTTACTTTTTCATGCTCATTTGACCAAACCCTTGACAAAGAACTTTGTTTTATGTTTTAAACAAATCAATTACAGAAAAAGATTTAAGTCCGAATAGGGATACATTTTTCATAAGAAACGTGTTTTTAAAAAAAAAAAAAAATTAAACAAGTAAAAACTAAAGTAACAATTAAAAATTTGAGAAGATGGGAATGGATCATCTCCGGTTCATGTTCTGGACGGGAGGAGATAGTCTTGATCGGTATTGTTCATTTGCTGCAATAAATGGTTTGGATGTATTTTAAATTCTTAGCGGTAAGAGTTAATTCTTATTGATAAGAATTAATGAATAAATCCAAACCATTGATTATACCAACGGTCAATGGGTGATTCCGATCTTAACTGTCTGGTACAGTCCAAATCATTGAACTGGAGAGGCAAGAAAGTTGTTCTGATCTGCATATGACGACAAGAAAAGAAACGGGTAATTAGAAATCTCTGGTAAGTGGAAAGGACAGAAAAGAATTGCCTCGATGCAAATTGCTACTCCCCCCCCCTGACACACCCCCCTCCCCAGGCCCCACCACCCTTTCCGAAACTACCCCCCCCCCCCCCCCCCCCCCCCCCCCCCTCTCTCTTCCTTTTCTTTCTTTTTTTCCTTTTGTCTTCGGTTTGGTTTTTTTTTTTTTTCATTTTATTTCTTTTTCTTTTTTTCCGGTTTAAATTTTTTTCCTCCTTAATAATAAGTTCAAGTTTAATTCTAGGCTTTATAAAGTAATTAAGAGAAAAAAATAATTATAACCCTATAGAATTAAATGATCAGAAAAATAAAATTTTCTCACCCATTCAAACGGATTGAAATTTGGAACACTTAATTTTTCAACCTTTAATTAATATATTAAAAATTAGGTTAAAAAATTAAGTGCTCCAAATTTCAATCAGTTATAGAAAGACTTAATTTTCTGATCATTTTATCCAAAATGGTCATAATTAAACTTTGACTTTAGGACTCTCATTAGTTAGTCCTAAGATATTTGTTTGTACGATTTTCTTAGGGCTAATCAACGAGAGTCCCAGAGTCAAAATTTAATTATGACCATTTAGGATAAAATGATCAAAAAATAAAATCTTTCTATCGGTTCTAACAGATTGAAATTTGAAGCACTTAATTTTTTAACCATTTTTTAATATATAAACTAAATGTTGAAAAATTAAGTGTTCCAAATTTTAATCCGTTTGAATGGGTGAGAAAATTTTATTTTTCTGATCATTTAATTCTAAAAGGTCATAATTAAATTTTGACTCTAGGGCTCTCGTTGGTTAGTCCTAAGAGATATTTGATTTTACGACTTTCTTAGGGCTAATCAACAAGAGTCCTATAGTCATAATTTAATTATGACCCTTTAGAATTAAATTATCAGAAAAATAAAATCTTCTCACCCATTCAAACGGATTGAAATTTAGAGCATTTAATTTTTTAACCATTTATTTAATTTCTATAAATACACCCTTTGTATATTTAAAAATATAATTCAACAAATTAAGCGCTTTAATTTGCAATTCAGTTAAATTAGAGCAAAGATCGTTTTTTTGGTTTAAGGTCTTTCAATAAACACCCTAAAACTCATTATTTAGTTTCAAGATTCTCTTAGGGTGTCTATTGAAAGGCCTTGAAGCCAAAAATTTATTACGACCATTTAGGATGAAATGATCAGAAAAATAACATCTTTGCACTGGTTCAAACGGATTGAAAATTGAAACACTTATTTTCTTAACTATATTTTTTAATCTATAAAGGACAAAAAAAAGAAAAAGAAAACAGTCGGATAAACATGATCAATTGAAATACTTTTTTTTCTCTCAATTAGTTTACAAAGCCTAGAATTAGACTTGAACCCACTTTTCAAAAAAAAAAAGACTTGAATCTATTATTAAAGAGAAAAAGAAATTCAAACCGGAAACAAAGAAAAGGAAATAAAATGAAAAAAAAAACCAAATCGGAAAGAAAAGAAAAAAAGAAAAAGAAAAGTAAAACTGTAAAAAGAAAGAAAGAAAGAAAAGGAGAGAGAGAGAGAGAGAGAGAGAGAGAGAGAGAGGGGGTAGTCCGGGAAAGTATGGTGGGGCCGGGAGGGGGGGTGTGTCGGGGGGGGGGGGAGTAGCAGCCCTCTTGCTCGATAGAGGACTCATGTTTCCAAATATGTCTCATCATGGACCCATCTAAAACATTAACATGAAAGACTTTTTACGTCTCTAACATATATGACTTGCACCATATTCTTAATTTTTTCTGAACGATAAAAAAAATTTCATTAATTTTGAAATTGTTACAAATTTAATAAGAGCAAGAAAATTGTATCATACTTAAAGAACAATCATTTGTCCAATCCAAGCACCGTATTCTTAATTGCTTGCTCTATTGAATTGTTTTATTTTTACGCTTCTCAAACTAACCTCGGGCCATTTTACCAAAAGATGTTAGTAAACCTTCACGGGATTGAACGACAATAGCAATGGAGGGCCACTTTGATACCCATCCTCCCCCTATTTAACGCAAAGGCAATATGAAAAAAGATGAAATGTGAAGACCTGAAACCTGTCTATGAACCTTTTACCTATGATGATGAGATTTGCTTTATCAAATGGAGGCGAATTCTCTGCAATCCATCTGCAGAGAGTCCCTGCAATTCAATCACTGTCATTCATCTTTGCCTCCAACGGTCCAAACTTCGAAAAAGTTTTTTTTTTTTTTAAATCTCGACCGTTAAAAATATCATCCAACGGGTGCAAACCTTCCAGTAGCATCTTTGTAGTCCAAATGTGGACTACAGACAAGCTTGGTGCTTATCAAACTATGTTGAAATGCAACCAAAAAGTACTTAGAAAATGGATAAAGATTCAACCCTTGTACAAAGAACAAACACGAAACAAGATAACATTGCATGTTCTGAATACATACTCAGTGAATAATTAAACTACAGATTTACGAGCAACCCTACAGAGTAAAAAAAGCACATACCTAGGAGGTAACTATACATATTGTCCAATATTTTTTTAGAAGTTAGAGTGAATCCAATAGTAATTTTGAGTAGCTAAGCATTGCGCACCAAGCGGCTTCAGATTGTACCCAATCGATGGGTATATGAGAGAGAGGCTCATTTGGGGAAGGATAAATCTGTCCACACAGACAATCTCTATGCAAATTTGTTGTGGGGCCCACCATGGGTCCCACACAAACGATTTGAGCTGTTCATTAAATATAAAACATTTCTCTATGAAAAATCAGCTCAATCCAATACTTATAGGTGCTCGATCTAATCATCTAAATTTTCATTATCCGAAAATCTGAATGAAAATTTAGATGATTGGATCGAGTATCTACAGTTATTAGATTGAGCTAATTTTTCGCGGAGACCCTTGAAAAAATATTTTACATTTAATGTACAGCTCAGATCATTTGTGTGGGCCCTTTTATGGGCTGCACAATAAAATCTGTGCACAATCTGCACACAGATGTCTGTGTGGTTATCAGGATTCTTTGGGGAAAGTGTTTTGCCCCTTACTTTGAGGGGTAAAATGGTCATCACAGATTGAGCTTTCATGTCTCTGATAAGATTTTGGATGGATTCATGAAAGTGATGTTTTAAACATAAGCTCGATGTCTTGCAATTCTTTTCAAAAAAAAAAAAAAGATGTCTTGCAATTCTTTTTTAATCTAAGCCGGCTTTTATGCCATCTTTTGTTGGATTGGAGAGAGCCATCTGTGTAATGTTGGCCACTCAAAAATGGTATAAATTATCCAAATTTTAAAAAGACCTTTTCCTGAAGAGTATTTTTTAAATCTTAACCATAAAATACAAAGATGAACGGTTAGAACATAACGGCAGAGAAGGCAGGTCCCAATTTATTTATTTATTTTGGTCCATTCCACTAAACAGAGATTAGTGCAAAATAAAAATGGAACCGTGTGAAGTGCATTTAATGCATATGGTGGGGTTCTACAAAGAACAGATTTCAATATACTACTAGTCTCCCCCTCGAAATGGGTTTCATTTTTTTTAATAGTCCCCACAACTTAATTTATGTCAGGATCTCATTAATATGCCTTGTTTTGGTGTTCAAATTATTGCTGCTTATTCCAAAGAATTGATGATTAAAATAATTAACCAGCAGTTAGATATAGCCAAAAGCTGCAAATTTGTTAGTGAATTATCTGTCCAAAATATTTATGTTAGCAAATGATATAGTAATAAATTTAACTTTCCTTCTAGTTTTTTTTGGTCAATCGAAAATTCACTTTCTTTCTACTTGATTCTTTCTGAGCTGGAAATTTACATTCTCAATAAAAGGCAGCAAAGGGCGATTGGACCTTTTGTGCATGGAAGCGTGATTGTGTTGTGTAGTGTGTTGTGTACTATCTAGATAATCTGTCTCTATAATCAATAATCCGGATTAAAATGAAACTTTTATTGAAAAGAGTTAAACTCTTTTCCGGAATTTTTTTTTAAAATTTGGACTATCCATAACACTTTTAAATGATTGAGATCACACAGCACCGTGTTGTGCACTAGGTGCACAGAATATTGATAAAACTCCATGTTCTAGGCAAAGTTGTCAAATCCGTTCCGTACCGGTCCTTAAACTGAACGCAAAAAGTCATGTTCCGTTCCGGTTGAAATACCAGCCTGTTCCGGCCAATACCGGGTGTACCGGACAATACCAGTCTGTTCCGGCCATTTTCCGGTGTTCCGTTCCGGTACAAAATTACAATTTTTTTTTTTTTTTTTACATTTTGTTTATGTTTACACTTAAAATTTTAAAAAATGGTAGATATTTATTAAATATATATATATAATATTAATTGCGGTAAATCCGGAACGGTACCGGAATACAGCACGGTACCGGTACGTACCATTCCAGTAGTGAAAACGGTATGCTGGCCGGTACGGTATTGACAACTTTGGTTCTAGGTCCTAAACTGAAACATTGTTAGTCTTTTTATTTATTTTCAGAAACTCTACACACAGATGGGATGTGCACAGATTGTGCATAGACGGATCAATGGGGCCCACTTCTGGGTCCTCCTAACAATCCAAGCCGGTCATTAATAGTATTAAAATAAGTTTTTTAAGTCAACTCGTAAAAAATTAGTTCAATCGGGTATTTGAAGTGTTTGATCCAATCTTTCAAATTTTCATTTACAATTTACGATCTTGAATTTTGAAGGAACTTTGAAAAAAATTAAACAATTGAATCAAACACTTAGAGGTAAACATTTATAGGTATTCGATTGAGCTGATTTTTCGTGAGATAACTTAAAAAATTATTGTAAATTTTAATGAAAGACTCGAAACGTTCGTGGAGAAAACGAAGTGGGCCCCACCGACCTGCCATCTGTGCGTGTACTGTGGACTCTCTGATTTATTTACTTGCTCTGATTGGACATTTGCTTCAAATTTATATCCGTGGCTATTTTAATTGTTAATTACACCACCAGAAGGCTATAATTTTAAGAATTAATGGTGGGGACTTTGGACTTGGAGGTGTGTATTCACATGAATGTCTGCCGATATTTTTTTTTTTTTGGCAATTTTGACTAAACCAAAAAATAAAAGAAAAACTTAGGGCTTGTGCAAGAGAATAGGTAAGAATCTAATTCAATTATTTTAACTATTTAAATATTCGTGATCCATTATTTAACAGTTTCAATAGAGGGTTATAATAGAGGGTTATTAGGAACACATACGTGTAGTACCTAGCTTTTAAAATATACATAGTTAGAGCAAATTCACCACCTAAATGGTTTTGCGAAATCTATTTTTTCTAGCTATGACACTATAAAACTCCAAAAAAAGAGAGACAAGTAATTTCAAGCCAAAAACCAAAATGTGTCATCAAGAATAACAGATTCTTCTCCGCCCATTTGAAAAATTTATCAAATTTTAGCAATGTCATTCTTGGTACTAAATTTGGCAACAAATTTGATAATTGTCAAACTTGTCACATCATTCAAGTCATTTGATCTGTATTCATTGGTGTGGTTTTGTTTCTCTTGTTTTTCGGTTTTGTTCTATTGGCATGTTGATTTTTTTTAAGGTTGTGATTTTTCTTTTGGCATTAGATTCTTGTGGTGTTAGCTTGTTTCTTTTGGTTAGCGGGTCTTGACTTTCGTTTTGGTTTGTGGTGTTTTGGTTGACATCTTGCCTTCGTGTGGTTTTGGTTCTCTGGTGGCGTATGTCGGTGTGCCAGTAATCCTTTTAATATTTGTATTTCTTTTTAAAGATTAATAAAATTTCTTTTTGCCGTTTAAAAAAACCATATATTAAAATTATAGACCGAGGTACACGTTAGCTCATAGAAGAAGTTAAACACCGTAGATATGCCTCCCAATCCCATCGCGTGACTGAGATTTGCCAATCATTTTCTTCAGATTCGAGACGCATGCTTGTGTTCCCATATCACATGGCAAATCTCTCTTTATTTTTTTATCTTCTTCAATTTTGCAGAGAGTCAAAAAAGAGAACCGTGTAACGTATGGTGTTCCACTTTTAAAAAACATATATTTTTTTTCAAACGAAGGTAATTTCAAAGTCAAATATAATGAAAATGAAAAATATTTTTCCAATTTTTTTGGTGCCGTTTAAAAGATCTTAATGAGATCTATCAAACAAGATCTATATTATTAAGAAAATTATTTACGTAAACACATAATTTTTGAGCTTCATATAACCTTCCTTTTTTACAAGTTCTTTTTTTAAAAAACCGGAACTCCTATCCATCCAAACTACTCTAGGATATGATGCTGCTCTTAGCCTCAAATAAAGTTTGGACTCTATTTTCAAGTGGGTGGACTCCCCAGCCCACACTTTTGTGAGAGGAAGAAGCACTAATCCTGAAGCACAGAACAATAATCTTTGCTTTTATCTGCGATCGACCACCATCATAATTAATTTGGAAAATAGTAAGACTAAATATTTCTTTTTAATTATATGTATTTGTAACCTCATGTATATAAACAATCTCATTTGACAAAGATAGTGTCAAAATGAAGAGTGACTTTTGGGAAAGTAATCTGTTTTAAATTTCCAGTTTACCAAAAAAAAAAAGGTAGCGTCAAAAGTGTGGAACCATATATTAACTTAATTGGTTAGCAA
This sequence comes from Rhododendron simsii, assembly GCA_014282245.1. NCBI lineage: Eukaryota > Viridiplantae > Streptophyta > Magnoliopsida > Ericales > Ericaceae > Rhododendron > Rhododendron simsii. The sequence continues at coordinate 25,816,650 of CM024955.1, forward strand.
GAAGTATGATCAACGCATGAACTAGCGGTCATCTCATATGACTTTAGTGGTTTATGTCACCACTTTTGTTTTCTCGGCATTGTGGTGATAAGGCAAACGTTATATATGCTTATATATGTTAGGTGTATATAAATTTAGTCGCACCAAAATTGATAAATACATATCATAATGCCATACAACATTTTTTTTTTTTAATAGAAATGTTAAGTGCAAAGAAAATGGATAAAGAAAAGACCCTTAAAGTGTACATGAACGACTCAGATTCAGTGAATCTGAGCCGTTCATGTACACTTTAAGGGTCTTTTCTTTGCCCATTTTTTTTGTCCCTAGCACAGCCCTTTTTTTTATTGACAAAAGTAAATTTTATTAAAGAGGTTAAGGGAAAGAGATTTCAACTAAAAGTTGAAAATCTAGTCAAGAGGGACAAAGCCCTCAATATCTGAGGGCCAAAAAAGCCCAATACAACATTAAAGCACACTCCTAATAATGGCTTAACAAGCTCAAATATTATAATTAAGCACACACCCAAAGAAAACCCAAAACCTAACCCAAAAAATCTATACAATCTCAAAACTATACTGAAAACCGGTCGCACCACCACACTCCGCCAGTCGACCCCCAACCCCACCGGTACCGACATTAGTTAATCAGCGTCTTTCAAGATGTTAATTTTGAAAGGTCTTTACTTGGTGCAATGTCATGTTATTCAATGCTCTTAGGTTAAAGATCACATGGTGCTCCAAAAATAACATTGGATTCTATTACTACTATTTGTGATGTTTTAATTAAATATCTCGTACAAGCTAGCTAGGTGTTATTTGTTTTGATTAAGTTACATCTTGCCGGCCGGCTGGCCCTGTGGTTCATTCCCAAATGATTCCAAACCATTTTCAAAACTCAAATAGTCAAATACTGTCACTCCAATATTCAAATCACGAAAAACAATAAACTCTTTAATTAGTTTGGCATTTTTCTAATCTAAATATTTAAATAATTAGTTGACTTGAATCCACACAGACATCCTTAATTAGCTATTACTTATTAGTATAAATAACCACAGTCACTCCACCCCCATTTCCACAACAACTAGAAGCACATAGGAGTATTTTTTTTTCCCTCTCTCTCTCTACCACCAACTTCGAACTTTCTCCAGATTTTCTCTTTGAAAAATGGGTGGGAATGGAAACTCTCCTTGTGCTTCCTGCAAGTTGCTCCGGCGTCGTTGTGCCAAGGAGTGCATCTTTGCTCCTTACTTCCCTTCCGACGACCCCCATAAATTCGCGTTGGTTCACAAGGTCTTTGGTGCTAGCAATGTTAGCAAAATGTTGCAGGTCTCTCTCTCTCTCTCTCTCTCTCTCTCTCTCTCTACTTTTTTTTTTAACATATGCACTGCATATTGAGATATCACATATATTTGGATGGGGGAATAAGAGCATGTTCAACAACATACAAGTGTAGCAGGCTAGCAACGCTAAAATACCGCAATGCAACATATATCTAGTAAATCGAAATATGTCTCGTGGTAAAATAGCACGGAGTTACTTATCGCGTCACGTCTGGCACATCATACTTTGTATACTCTACTACAATACTATTGATCTTGACTAAAAGCACGGTAAATGCTACAATATTAATTAAGTGCTCATGTTATTCTAGCGAGCACAGAAGATACTAGAAACTTATCGGATTTCTTTGTAGAAAACTTGTATACTCTATAAATGTGATAGTTTTGGCAAACTAAATCGCCCTCACAATATCACGCGAGTAATTAATTATGCTCTTCTATGTTTTGTCCACCTGTTTTGTCGATATTTTGGGTCATTTACCAAAGGACCCGGTTTTCCTACAGTCTGGAGAGTCGCATCACAATTGTCCATCTCGTGTTAATCAAATGGGTATCTGATCCATGTATTTCTCCCTCATTATAGGAACTTCCAATTCAGCAGAGAGGAGATGCAGTGAACAGTCTAGTATACGAGGCAAACGCAAGAGTGAGAGACCCGGTCTACGGTTGCGTGGGGGCAATTTCTTACTTGCAAAGCCAGGTTTCTCAGCTACAAATGCAGCTGGCTGTGGCCCAGGCAGAGATCCTCCTCTGCATCCAGATGCAGCAAGACCCTGCAATACCACCAGCCCCACAACTAGTTGATTCCGATGACAAATCTTTTTTCCTCCAAAACAATGTCCCCCAGTATCTCCATTTTGCCCCTTCTAGCAATGTAATTCAGGACTACTCACCTAAGAAGGAGCCTCTCTTTGGACAAGACATTGTTTCTTCTTAATGGAAAAAAATAAATAAATGCTTCACTTCATCCTTTAATTATTAGTCCTTTCTAGACATTCATACAGTTTACTTATAATCTGACAATATGATAGACAGCGAACACCCAACGTCGCGTTAGGATTATGTTTCGGGGCGCTAAAACTGGAAAATTAAATTTCTATCTATGAAAGAGTGCCACTTGAATGAATTTTGTTAGGATACATTTGCTTTACTTTGTAAATTAAAAATGAAAATGACTAGATGAAAAGTGGATTGTGCCATGGCATTAGATCGCATGTTGTATCTGCATCCCTGCCCAATCCGGTAGCCTAACCGGTGAGGTTTTACCGGATTGTGCTCATGACTCAGCTCTGGGCTTCTCCGATCCAACAGATGGGAAAATTCCTCGATGTCCTTCGGAGCCCAATTCCCTCCGCAACTACACATTCATGTGAAACTAACAATAGAAATCCAAGAAAATGGATTAGTCTGAAAACAAGGGTAAATTGATTGGGTCAACCCTATCATGTGGCCATGGTGGATGTGTTTATTTAAAATATAGGGTTTCCTTGCAAATTGTTTGACAAATGAAGACTTCTCTCTTGGTGTGTAATTTATGTTGTTTCACTGCAAGGGTCGGTGCTCCCTCAATTATCTATACAGCAGACATAAAACCCAGATGTCCCTCAAGCCTTACAAGCTCTCTACAGCCGTACTATGGTTTCTTATCAGGGACGGAGCCTGATATTTGAATTCGACAGGACCCGAATCCAAGAGGGGCAGGACTGTACTGTGCCGTCTGGCAGTAGCTGCAGGCGATCCTTGTTCGTGTTGTTCATATTAGTCAAACCAGAGAAAGAGGAATAGAAAAACAGAATACACATATATACTAAGGGCCGGCTGGGCTGCAATTGTTGTCCGGCTCCATATGGTCTTAACATCAAGTTGTAATACAAAGCCATAAATCCGTACTCATAAATACAAGTATCGAAAGTGGTAGACTAGGAGTGTATCAGATGGGGGAAAAGAAAAAAAGAAAAAGAAAGAGTTTGACAAATGCAAAAAAAGTAGATTTCATCCGCACAAACTCTTATTGCAAATCAATTGTCATGCTACAACGTTATCAGGTACAAACAACATTATTCCTCCATTTTTTTGTCTCTCTTATTATACAATGGAAGAGTAATTTCCTGTCAATTATCTTATCATAATTGAATGCTTATCAAGATATTATCCTACTAGAATATAACAGTGACAATGGCTATAATACTAATGATTATACTAATGATAATAAAAATAATATTAGTACAACATTTTCTAGACCAAAATCTTCCTCCGGAGACTGGGGAATTAACATTCCGCATCAGAAAAGATGGAGAATCCTTTACCGGCTGAGAAGTCCCATCAACGCCGCACACTTGAATAATGAATTTGAGATCAGAGGTTCCGGAAGGGACTACAAGATTAAAGACGTAAAACGCTTCCACTTGGGCAACTCCAAGATACTCCTGCTTTCCAACACCTTGATTTGATAGTTTTTCGACAAAAATATTGTACTTCTGGAAAAGTGAAGTTTTCCCGTCTTTCAACCTCCAACTGAGTTTAACACTAAGGGTCTTGGACTTCTGAGAGCCTGAAGTCCACTCAATGTCTTGACCCTCAACTAGCCATGAGGTAGATGGTGGGAAAACAAAGTCCTGTCCAGAAGTTTTGACACTGATATGGCCAAGAATGGCGGAATATTGAGTTGGATTGGGTGATAGGGAGCTTTTGAATACTTTTCCATCTGTTTGCAAATTTGATCTCAGTTTTCCAAATTCAGGGTTTGTTGAATAGCACAAAGCGTGGATTCCTGTTAATGTGAATCCATTCATCGAAATGCTACTATCCAGAATTACCCATCCTGGGTCTGTTTTTAACTTCGTAACCCGACGAGGCATAATTACTTTGTTGAATTTGCTAGAGAATTGGTTCATGGTAAGAAGGGTATTCCCCCTTGAAGCAAGAAGCACTGATATTTTTCCCTCCACGGCAGAAGAAAATTCGAGAGAAAGGCCTATCAGAGAGTTCCCATCCAATTTAGCCTGCACAAGATTACGGTGTCAAGTTGTCAACATTAAAATGAAATGAAAACGGGAAGGGGGGAGGGGCGTGAAATACCCTGGAATCCAAAACCCTTTTTTCTCATGTATCTTGTGCTACAGTTTTTAGGGCAAGCACACATATTGGGGTTCCTGCTTGGAGAAGATTTTACGGAATGGTAATCATTTCTCATTATTGCAAGTAAGGATGCACTTGATCACTTGGTCCCATTGTTTTCCTATGTCAAGCACTGCTTAGATATGTCTGTAAAATTTCATACCATCTTTTCATTCAAAATGGAATGGCTTTACTAAAGGAAGATACTGTGATCACTGGAGGTAGAAAAAGGCGAAATATTAGAAGAAACGGAAGCCAAAATGAGGTAAGAGGCAACAAGAGCACGGCTTGTGTTTATACAGGATTGTTCCTGTGGACGCATAAAAGGTATACAGTTTATCATTGTTAGTGAACTTGAATAACTCAGCATTCCATTATACGGATTTTGGCTTTCGATGTTGCAAAAGCAAGGATAAATCGGTTCTTACTACTGTTCCACTTCAGAATTAAATCTCAAAGTCACTTAAACCTGATTCCACTTCAGACTTGTTCCTTGGAGCCTCAAGGCAAAGTGCAGCACAATCTTCAGAAAATTTAGATTTTTGTGTTCAACATTTTCAGTTTTCGCAGCTGCCAGATAAAAGGAAGACCTCAACAGAACTAGAAAGACCTTTTTTAAAATGCAGATGTCTAGCAAATAAAATCAACTGATGAGATGACTTACAGAATACGTGAAGTACAATGGTAAATCCCCCAAAAGAAGCTCTCCGCGAAAGAGCTTTGTTGAGAAATATCCAACGTCTGGAAGAGTTCCTTTAAAAGTGATGTTCCCTCCTCCGCTATAAGATGCTTCCTTAAAACTACCATTTGACAACATATAACAAAGTCAATAGACAGATTTATTTCTGATGTCCAAGTTAAACTGTTGAAACAGAACCAACACAAGAGGAGGTTTTAAGAATGAGTAATGGACTTAAAGGGTATGTTGCTGGGAGAGAGATCCAAAGCATGACCATTACCAATTGTAAAAAACTAATCTTACCAAGGTCCCAAATAAGTCACAGAGAGGAAAAATTATAGTGATTCCTGCAAGACATATTTATAGACTCAAGTGGCAAAATGATCTGAAATGTAGGCTAACTGAGCAAAATAAAGTGTGTCGAAAACCACTTCTTGATCCCAAGGAAAAGCAGAATTTGCCTAAATAACATCATTAACAGAAAAGAAGGAAAGAACTGAAGTTTCATTCTAAATCTGCACATGGGAAAAAAATTCTAGACACCTACATCACGATATCGATGTTTGTAAAAGTTACCGGATTAACAGTTGTACTGAACCTTTGAAATGGTTGCAGAATAGAAGACATCAAGACATACCAAAAAGAGTGGAGCATGCATATGAGCCAGAGAACTTACTCAACAAGGACTTGAATGGAGTCTGAGGATGAATCTCCAGAAAATTTAAGGCAAGGCTGCAAAGTAAACATAAGTCAGGCGAAAGAGACTCCTAAGAAGCCACACTTGAAGAAAACTGATGATATAACCACACCATTGACCACGGGAGCATATGACAATACACGTTCCTATACAACTGAAGAAAAGAGAAAACGGGAAAAAACAGTCAGGCAAAATTACCTGAAAGCTTTGGGAGGAAATGTTGTTCCAAGGAGCACTTGATACTTGCCCTCCATCTATAGCAACATGTTGACCACGACCCTGAACAATTCAAAAGAAAAAGAACAGAAGAAGATAATGTTATATGGACCATATAGCATATAGTCCCTGTTCGGTTTCCCAAAATTATTCTTTCAAGAAACCTGCTGTTACCACTTCCCTGTATGCATAGGTAGGACAACAATGAGTAAAAAGGAAAATAAATGGCATTCATTTGACCCTATTTTGCAGTCAAGTGTGGAATACGTCTCCCTGGTTGAAATGAGTAAATTAAGATAAATTTTCAAATGCATGATAATCAATTATTAGCTCATGTGGATTGCTCTTCATCACACTAAAGGAATACAAGATTAGTCACTAGAGGATGCTAAATAAAGTAATTTGTAAAACGACAAGGCTGATTGACCTAGAATGCATATGACATGGCTAAAAAGCAATCAATTTCGAGGTCATATGAGCGTCTTCACATGAAAGGTACAAAGTTTTCTGGAGTTAAACACGTATGTGAGAAGCCTTGGTTGCGTGCACCTTTAATAAACCTTGAGCATAAAAACTTTCAGATGCTCCATTCCTTAAACAGAAACAAAGAAAGATGGGGAGAACGAAAGAAAGAAAAAAAGAAGTGAAGATATCTATAAAGTTTCAACCTGATCAAAATTTGAGTAGAACGGTAGCACCATGGGGTAACTCTGCATTATACCCCATGATTTCTCAACAAGGGACCACCAACTGAAAAATAGAAAGCATGAGTGAAATGAAGGTCAATTAACAATTAAAATGACTGCAAAAAGTTAACATCTAAAACATGAAGCAGAATGATGTGTCAGGTACCGTTACTAATATTCTCAAGATATAGAAGTCACACTAACATCACAAAAGGTATAATAAAATCGAATGCTGAAATTGCACTAGTACAGGCTAAAAAGGTAAATTTTCAGAGACACCCATTCGCCAATTTGTAGTACTATGTGAATTCTTATTTTCTTTATTCCCTCTGAATTGAGAAAAACTTTAGCGAGACAAAATAATTCAGTCAAAGCTTGGAGAAAATAGCCTAAACAATATTGTGAGGGATAACATTATCAGGAATATGTACAAAGTACAGAAGATAAGAAACAGATAAAACTTGTTAACCTTTAAAAACTAATGAAATTCTTGACACTCGTGCGTAAGTGATAACAGCTGTATGAAATCATAAAACTTAAACAATGAATACGGTATGCAACATAGATGTGGCACATTTTCTAACCATATACTCGACTAAAGATACAGTGAACTACTTGAATGCGTTCGTCTGGGCTCCATGTTTGACTATGGCAGGGAATAGATTATGACAACTAGAAAATGAAGATGAGGGATGCTGCTACACTACTGTAGCTATGTGATTCTGCATTTTCAAATTGGAATATATCCAATAGTATAAGTCCATTATCCATTTCTTTGGAAAGTAGATATAACAGTCGATTTGTGGCAAGAATGAGTTTATGAGTATATTACCGGTTCTGAGCAGTCGCGAAATCAGGTGGTTGCTTACTCTCATAGACCCATCCAGGGGCAAATAGGGCAGCTGACACATTACCACTTTTTATTACATCAAGCGCAACATTTGTCTGAGGTGCAAAAGTCACTATAAGTATGTGGCATCTAAGACATTCATTCATCTAAGAAATAAGAAACAGCTAAAAAGCTGTTAGAACCCACCGTACACCATAAATTCTATCGCCATACAAACATCTAGCATAGTTTAATGTTACACTTACATTCCACTGTCCACCACCATATGTGCCCCTCCCAAAAATATCAATGCCCGCGTAGACGTCGAACTTTCTATCACCAGCAACAGCAGCTGAATGTTTTGGATAGTCCTCCTGTACAGTACAATGAAGGAGAATGAATACGAGAAAATTCAGGCCGCAAATTCAAACTTCTCAAGAACAGAAAAATACAACAATTCAATACCAGCCAAGAATAGTTTAGGAATATTCCATCAGATACATCAAAGAAAGGTTTATTCTTCTGGTTCAGTTGATTTTGCCAGAATAGAATGCCATCAACTGTAATACTGTCATACCTGCAGCCAACATGAAAGGAGTGTGTTCAAAAACATGAACTCATTAGTACTAAAGGAAGAATGGTCTGGTTTGACTTACCATATGACTAAAGATCCGGGCACCAGGGCATGCATGGTCTTGGTTAAATAGCTGACAAATTCTTTCAAAATAGGAATTTTTTCTACACCCAAATTGACCTCCATATTCAACTGCAAGTAACAAATCCAATATCAATGGCAACAAGAGAAAGAGAGTATACAGAAAAACTTTCATGGGAACCATGACAGTCCAAGGAAACGATCTCCGATTTAATCATTTTCGACACTTTCTCGTCGAATTCATTATATTGAAGTATTCTGTATTTTTTTTCCTAGAAGGAAAGAAAATTTTACCAGCCAGCCATCAAATCCCAAAGCACTTGCAAGCTCGGTCAAGCGCTCAGCATACATGTGAGCAGACTCGTTTGTCGCGAGCAGTTTATTGGCATTAACTCTCCCTTCATCCGATTCGGCGATGAAAGTCCCCAGTACCTTTATAAATCATAGACAGAAGGGAAAAAAAATTATGTTCAACGAACATTTTAAGATTCTTTTTAAGTTTCTAAACACGACTCTGGACTATAATTAATAACCCCCACTACTTTTAACTATCCATGGCATACGTCACAACTATTACTTCCAAACCTTGGAAGAACTGTCTTGACTTCCCCCAGCTTGGTGCATTTCCCCTCAAAAATTAATTTGCACAAATAACGTAAAAGCAATTTCAATAAAGCACAACAGTACTCATCTATTGCAGAAACACAAATTTGTTCTCTTGGGGTCTCAAAAGCATTCTCCCTCTCCCGTGCTTGGGTTTCCAATAAGCTTTCTCCCTTGAGTAGAACGATTGTATGCACACAAATGTCTCTATCAAGGACGAAGCTAGAGAGGTCCAAGGGTTGCCATGGTCGCCCCAACAATTATTTATACTACCCCTTGATTTTCGATATTCTTATACTCCCTTCATACGGCAAACAGGATGTCCAATCTGTGAAATGATATCTATTATCATTCCGAAAAAGAGTTTGAAGTTCTTTTAAATAGAAAATGCATTTTTTTAGGTTCCCGGTATGGGACGGAGGGATTAATATGCATAAAATGGTCCCTTACATTTTATAGAATTCTCGTTGTTGCTTCTCTCTTTCATGAGTATTCTTTTGAAAATATGGCATGACTTCACTTACTTTCATATTACACAATACCTAAAATTCTAACAATTTAAAAAATGTCATAACGCTTTTGTACGAAATACCATTATTCTAGAAGTAACTTCTTGTTTTTTCCTTGGTTGTACTCACATTGGTCACCCCAACATCTAAGTCCTGCCTTTTCCCCTGGCCTTTGCTAAACTTCTCGAAGTAAGAAATTAATAAATTCACAAGCTCTAATCATATCCCCTTAACCCAATCAACTCAAAAAGCTCAACCCAACTAAGACAAAATCCCTCTCGCCAAACAGACCAAATCCAAATTATGTCCCTTCACTCCAATTCGAACTTTAACTCACGAATTACACTACACCAAAAACACAAGTACTTAAAAAGAATGTAATGACTCCCTCCAAAAAGATTGTTCAATCTGCAAAACAAGAACTTAAAATGAGAGCATTTTATGTCCCCAAAAAATTCCGACTTTTTGGTATGAGTAATTACTAGAAACCAATGGGTTCTCTTAATTTATCCACACACATTAAAAAAAAAAAAAAATTCAACTTCTGTTCACAAAAATGTACCCCTCCGTCCTAATTTATTTGCTAAGTATTTAATTTTGGGTTGTCCTAAAATGTTTAGAGGCCGTTCTATTTTGTTGAAAAAGGAAGTTTTAGAAAAGGAAGGTAATTTCAAGCTCCAAAATCATGCGTTTATGCAAATAATTTTCTTACTAATATGGATCTTGTTTGATAGATCTCATTGAGATATTTTATACGATGTAAAAAAATTGAAAAATATTTTTTCATTTTCGTTATATTTGAATTTAAAATTACCTTCTTTTTAAAAAAGAAGGTTTTTGGAGAAAGCGGAACGGGGCCTTACTTACTTTCGCCACAAAAAAAACCTGGCAAACTGCCAATTTTATCTTTTCCACTCATTTCCACTTTTGAATTGAAGCACTCTTTTCACTTTTGAAGGGTAAGTTAGGAAATCTAGACACTTTCAAAGTCTTTGACTTTTGAGTTACTATTAAATTGGAGAGAATTCCCTGTGAGCTAGCTAACAAATTGGGATCGGGACGGAGGAGTGAGTATTATTTCTGTTAAGTTTTCGGATTGCAGGACAATCTTTTTGGTGCTCGGTACGGAGGGAGTAGCAAATTATGATTACCTTGACACCGTGCTTATGGGCGGCATTAGTCCAACACGGAGGCGGCAGAGTAACCAGGTTATGCGAGAAGTACACAAAAACATCCATCAAGTACCAATGCCAGATCGCGTACGCCTCGGGATTACTTCCCCCTTGCACCCACTTATCGTCCGTGTACCCTCCCGCCATGTCGTGGCACACGAGCATCCTCGGCCGGTCCGCCAAAAGGCTATTCCGAAGCGCCACCGACGACTTGTTGAATGGGAAGTGGAAGGAGTCGAAGTAGGACCTCGACTCGAGCTCGGCAAGGGTTTTGATCGGGTACGAGACCGGGACGGCCGGCCTCGATGGGTCGAACGGCGGAGGACCTGCGGGGGAGTGGGTTGGGCCGGCGACGTCGGTGGGGTTCATTGTGGGAAGAGAGAGTTGAGGATGGGGTAGTGGAGGTTTCGAAGCCGGGATTAAGGTTTTGGCGGTGAAGGTAGGGGGGAGAGGGGGAGGGAGCTGTGACTGTGAGAGGACTTGAGACACAGAGAGAGAGAGAGAGAGAGAGAGAGAGAGAGAGGTGAAGGTAGGGGGGGAGGGGGAGGCAGCTGTGACTGTGAGAGGACTTGAGAGAGAGAAAGAGAGAGAGAGAGAGAGAGAGAGAGAGAGGTGTTGAGAGGGAAAATTTATGGTGTGAGAGTTCTAAAAAGTCGTTGGCGTCAACGTTGGGGGTTGGGATTTTTTAATCCGTGCTATTCGGGTTAATGATTGATTCGATCCGTTTGAGTTGAGGGAAGTATTTCCTGCTTTTCGAATGGTACGTCAGCATCTCCAATCTCGAGCGGTGCTACTTGCACCAACCTAATCCCTACCGTTGAGGTACTGACGGCAACACAGGGCCCGCTTCAAATTTCGCACGCATAATCTGAGCAGTTAAATAATTTTATAAAAAATATGAGTGGATCAGTGAAAAATTAGTTTGATTCGATATGTGTAGGTGGTCGATCCAATCGTCCATTTTTTCATTCAAATTTCAGAATGAGCTCTGATCATTTGTGCAGGATCCAGAGTGGGCCCCGCATGCCCGTCGGCACTGCATTAGTAGGGGTTGGTCAATGCAAGTAGCTATTTCGTTCTTTTTAATCCATACTTAAAATTTTGAGTAAAAACATTAAAAATTCATCTCCAATGACTGTGTATTTTTTTCATTTGTATGCGACTCGAAATGGACCTTACGTGCCGGTCAATACCCCATCAGTAGGGGTTTGGTCAGTGCAAGTAGCTTTTTCGCTCTTTGTAATTCATACTTAAAAATTTGAGTAAAAACTTTAAAATTCATGTCCAATGACGTGTACTTTTTTGCCTACCCTTTTTGAGTTACCCTTTTTTTTTCTTACTTAAATGTCGGAAAATCCAAATTTATACCCTTTTTTCTTTGACAACTCTCTTCAGCTTTCACTTTCTTATTATTTATAAAACCTAGCGTTTTACTCGTTCGATGCACGGGAACGGAAACAAAAACATTATTGATTGTACTTATTTTCTTTTTCAAGCAAATTAAAGCACATATTTTACATTTTGCAAAAAAGTGAAAAATAATGAATAAAAAGATTTAAAAAATGAGATAAACTCATGTACGAGAGCGAGTTAAGGAGAGTGCTTCTTTTTATTTCAGTAACTACATTCTTATAGTATATGGTATAGATAGATGGATAGATGTGCCATTTGACCCATATTTTGGAAGGAAAACATTAAAAAAAAAAAAAAAAAAACAGATTTGAATAGAAACAAGAGTTTTGCATCTGAAAAGACATACCTAAATGGAGCTTTTGATCGAAATATTATTTAAATTTAAGTAAAAATATTAGTCCCTAATTGATTGGGACATAAGGCTCGTGTGAGACCCAGCTCTCTTATTAAAAAAAAGAGAAAGGTAAAGAAGAGTTTTTGGTAGTGTTCAGTTGCCATTTCATTTTAGTTTTAGTTTTGTTTTTTTATCTTATTTGTGTGTGGGTTTGCAAAGTGAATTCCCTAAACTATAAGGAGGTAGTTGTTAAAAAAAAAAGGTTTGTTGCGCTGGTGTGCACGTGGATGAAAAAAGAATTGCTATTGTGCATGTGGATATGTATAGGAAAGGAGAGAGATACAAAGAAAAAGAAAAAAAAAACCCTTATGCAAGCAGTTGAAAGAAAAAGCTGTAAAGTGGAAAAGGGGAAAGGATAACAAAGGGTTTCCTAATTGCACTAGGTAATCTAAATTTCTCTTCTGGCCTATTTAATTTGATTCAATTTAGACCTATTGGTGTCGAAGGGTTTGGATTATGGTTTTACGCGATGTGATAATTTATACATATGTGTAGGTCACCACTGAACTCAAGTTTGATAAAGGAAATGAATTTCTTTTCTAGTTAACTGCTATTGTTGTTTGAACGAGGATGGAATCTTAACCACAAATTTGAGTTTGGAACTAAGTACTGAGGATAGAGTTGAGCACCAATTTGGTTGTGAATAAGAACTTGGCTTAATGGCTTGGAATGTGGATTTTTGAAACTAGAACTATATTCCTTTTATTAATTTGCTGAGAACTGATGTTTTATGTTGAAAACTGTTACCTAGGTGCAGGAATTAAATGTCAGATATTGGGAATTGATTGTATATGATGAAAAATCTAAATCTAAGTGATGAAATATTCATTTATGGTTGTTAGAGCTGGAAATCATATGCTACACATGACTGTGGAAAGGAGTATTTGAGTTTTTGTTTGTTATTTCCTTTCAATTTGAACTCCATATTCACATGTGTGGATTTATGTGTTACACGTCAGGTTTGGAAGCGGCAACGAGCACTGCGACTCCACGTAGGGAGTGAACTCGTCTTGGTACCTTTTTGCTGGGCCTTGAGATGGGTGTACTTATCTGTTTGTACAGAAGATTATGGTAATGTGTATAACTTGTGAAAAATGATAAATTGTGATAATCATGCTTGGCTTGAAGTTAATTGCTATATAGCCTTAGTGGCATTATGAATATGGCCTTAGTGGCGTTGCGAGTAATAAAGCCTTAGCGGCAAAAAGTATATTGGCTTTAGTGCGTGATTATAAATATTGTCTTGGTGGCGTTATGAGTATTATATAAGTGTTGAGATAGCCATGGCCAAGGGCCTATTGCTTTGTTCGTCCAATATAATGGAATAATGCCCCAAGCGTAGGGCTTAATTCGTCATTTGAAGCATAATAATCCGGAAGACCGAGATCGTACCCAAGGGAATAATTATACGGCTTGGTTGGATTTGTAGATGTACTATAGAGGTATTAAATTGATGAGTCATACGATGAAATTGTGGGAAAGAGTTATTGAGCATCGCTTGAGGATGGTGACTACGGTGTCAGAGAAACAGTTTGGGTTCATGCCAGGAAGATCCACCATGGAAGCTATCTACCTATTAAGAAGATTGGTAGAAAAACACAGAGCAAAGAAGAAGGATCTCCATATGGTTTTCATAGACTTAGAAAAGGCTTATGATAGGGTGCCTAGGGATATCTACTATGGTAAGGGTTATTTGGAGATTGAAAATAACCGACCCAGTGATTTCAACAAAAGGGTAATATCGATTGGTGAATTAGAGACAATTGTATTAAAGGTGCACGTCACTACCACTTGAAAGATCACCAGTAGGGGAAACGAGTAGAAAAATTTACATCAATACACCGAAAATAGGATTGCATCGAGGGTCAGCCCTGAGCCCATACCTCTTTGCCTTAGTTATGGATGAATTGACTAGACAATTTCAAGAGGATATTCCATGGTGTATGATGTTTGCAGATGACATTGTCCTCGTAAATGAAACTGCTAGAGGTGTTAATACGAAATTAGAAATTTGGAGGGAAGCATTGAGTCAAAGGGTTTTCGGATAAGTAGGAGTAAAACGGAGTATATGGTGTGCAAGTTTAGTGGTACCAGTAGTGCGCTCGAAGAAAGTGTGATGATCCAAGATCAGGAGATACCAAAGAGTGATCATTTTAGATATTTAGGCTCAATTATTAGTAGCAATGGAGAGATTGGAGATGATGTGGCCCATAGGATTCAAGTGGGGTGGCTCAAGTGGAGAAGCGCTACTGGTGTACTATGTGACAAGAGGGTACCCACAAAATTGAAGGGAAAATTCTATGGAACGGCTATAAGACCAGCGATACTTTATGGGACAGAATGTTGGCCTATTAAGAAACAACATGTGAGCAAAATGAGTGTAGCGGAAATGAGAATGCTGAGGTGGATGTGTGGTAAGACTAGACGAGACAAGATTAGAAATGAAACAGTTCGTGAGATGGTAGGTGTAGCACCTATAAAGGAGAAGTTGAGGAAAAATAGGCTAAGGTGGTTTGCGCATATCTACCGTAAACCGGAAGATGCAGTAGTTAAGAAAGTGGATAGGATAGCTCTAGGTAGCAATGTTACGGGGAGGGGTAGACCTAAATTGACATTAAATGCTGTAGTACGCAAAGATATGAGTCTAATAGGTCTATGTGAACAAGTGGCTCTTTTAAAAATTTTAAGTTTGCAAAGGAAATGAATTTCTTTTAGACCTAGGTGGGAAATTAAATTAGAATTGGGAAGAGATTGATAAAATTTTTAAGTAGAAAATTCATTTATGGTTGTTAGAGCTGGAAATCATATGCTACACTTGACTGTGGAAAGGAGTATTTGAGTTTTTGTTTGTTATTTCCTTTTAATTTGAATTCCATATTCACATGTGTGGATTTATGTGTTACACGTCAGGTTCGGAAGCGGCAACGAGCACTGCGACTCCACGTAGGGAGTGAACTCGTCTTGGTACCTTTTTGCTGGGCCTTGAGATGGGTGTTTATCTATTTGTACATAAGATTATGGTAATGTGTATAGCTTGTGAAAAATGATAAATTGTGATAATCATGCTTGGCTTGAAGTTAATTGCTATATAGCCTTAGTGGCGTTATGAATATGGCCTTAGTGGCGTTGCGAGTAATAAAGCCTTAGCGGCGAAAAGTATATTGGCTTTAGTGCGTGATTATAAATATTGTCTTAGTGGCATTATGAGCACTATATAGGTGTTGAGATAGCTATGGCCAATGGCCTATTGCTTCGTTCGTCCAATATAATGGAATAACGCCCCGAGCGTAGGGCTTAATTCGTCATTTGAAGTATAATAATCCGGAAGACCGGGATCGTTCTCAAAGGAATAATTATATGGCTTGGTTGGATTTGTAGATGTAAGCACGGGTTTTTGGCCTTAAGGCAGCCAACTTTGTTTTACTTTATGCAGTGGAAATAAAAGGCTAAATTAAAAGTGAATTAACTAGGAAAAAGACAGGCTGGGTTTAGGAATTATTAACACTCACGACTCGAATTAAATCACATTCTTCACCCAATTAGACGGTTTAAGAAACTCAATTAAGGTTCTTAACCCGGAAGATAAAATGGTTCGATTACCAAGCTAGCTCTAGAATTCATTTGGCAAACATCTCGAGCGACAGAGCTCCAAGCATCATGTGTGGTAAGTAGGCGATACTCTTACCTACACATGATCAAAGAGGTTAACATCTTGGCAATTTGACAAATAAACCCGAACCCCACATCGATTTTCAAACAAAAGATTAAAACTTTATTTGGTGAAAAAACACAATTTTTATTCGAGTCATGAGGTGCTAATCATCTCATATCCTAGCCTTGGAAAAGTACTCACACATATCTATGAAGATAAGAGTAAGAAAAAATCTACTAAGCATAATTGAAATAACAACACTAGAAATAAACTAGAGAATGTGATAGATCGAAGGAGTAGCTACAACTTTAACAAAGATAGCGATAGCAAAACTAAACTAATAAAAGCAAAAATTAAAATATTAGAATGCTGGAAATGAAGAACACTCAAGAACAATTCAAAATCCGAGTAAATCTAATCCTAGATCTAAAAGTTGTACAATCCAATCTATTCTACTTATCAGTACAAAATGACATCACAAGCTTTTATACTCCGAAGATCGCGCACGGAATATTCCACGAGATGCTTCACAAATTCGCCCGTAAGGCTCTCGGCATCGATGGAGAAGGGCTTAAGCGGCTGCTGAAAGGGGCTCGGCATCGATGTAACATGATACCTCCCATCGATGCTGAGCAGCTTAGGACTGGACCTCTAAGTGCTTCAGCATCAATGTAACAATTCCTTTCCCATCGATGCCGAACCCACTATCACCAGCACTTCAGCTTCATAACTCCCAACAGCTTCCACAGCACCAAACAGTTTTCACAACATCTTATTTTCATTTTCTAAACCTCAGTAAAGATTGCATTTTAAACATTTCTTTTACATTTTTTTTACTTTAATTTATTTAATGAAAATAAGGAAGTACCTCCCATTTAGAAATAATGGCATTACCAGAATTTTGAAATTTCAATCCAATCAAAATGTTCTTTTAGTGTAAAACAGAAAATAACACACTTTTCTATCGAATAAATGGCTCAAAACACGACTTTGATCTTTGAATAAAACCTTGCAAATTTGAAGTTGCTCTTAGAAAAATTCAACGATCAATTACCGCCATTTTTTATCTGGAAAATCGATACTTTTTCGAAAAGTGATTTTTCCATACTTAAACAGATTTTCAGGGGCTGACAGGGTCTTCATTGGTTCCTCGGGTACTTGGACACACTCGGGCCATACATGACATCAAAATATGTCTTATTCACACGATTTACCTGAAAGTACTAAAAACATACCTTACGAGTAAACGCAATTAAGAAGTAACTAATTAAGCAATGAAATTAACTAAAACTAGATACTAGCGCACCCTATATTGCATTGTCGCGTACTTATCACACCCCCCAACTTAAGGTTTGCTAGTCTCTAGCAAATAAAATATGAAGAAATTTGAAAACTAGCAACCTTGCAATTCATTCCGCTATCATAACTTAGAACATGCTCAACATTTTAAACTAACAAGAGTTCAACAATCCGGCTTTTTATTTCGTTTCTGCAACTCACATTTTCAGCATCCAACTAAATAGGCTAAGTATCAAGCAAGTTAAAAGTAAGCTAAAAAGGTTTGTGTCCTCGAACAAAGGGAGGATACGGGACACAAAAATTACGAATTTAGACTAAACCATATCCATTGGAGAAGTGCTTGAACAACAGACAACAACGAACAAGAAATACTATGCCTCAAACAGCTAAAGCACTTTATTCAACAGAACTGAAAACTAGCAGATGATATTTGGATAACGAAAGGAAAACATGCCATGCAACTAATTATGCAACTATCAGACAGTCAATCATTAAGGAATTCAGGTGCGATAAGGATCAACTAAGATCTTTTTCAGCTTATAATGACCTTGATTACAAAAAAAAAGGAACTACAAGATAGTGTAGTGGCCATATGCTAGCATGGTTCATTTACCCTTGGTCACTACCGACCCTAAACTACCCGAAACATGACTACACGCCGGCTAAGCACCAAACAAAGATACGAAGAAGAAATAAAGAAAACTACTACCACCGACTCCATAGTCGCCATCCTCATCCGACTTCTCATGGTATTGAGCCTCGAGCACCCCCTTTCCATCAAACTCTTTCTTATCCAGAATGAATGTTAGCCAATAAGTCAAATCAAATCTCTTATCAAAGTATTCAACCCTCTTCCGAATCTGCTCTTTCATAGCATTTCTTTTCCTTGAAGAATAGGGTCATTTGAGGTGAGGTTAGTAGTGAGAGAGATTGAAGAGCCAATTTTGGGGCTTTTTGGAGAGGGAGATGAAAATTTGGGCTTTAACTTTTGTAGTAAGAGAGGAAAGATAGGGAATAATGTATCAATTTTTCACCTTTTCGTATTCCAACCACTCCTATCACATTCACACCACCCTTAAATCTCCTTGAATCATTGAAAATCATTTTCACGCCACCCTCCAAACATCCGCCCATCTAGGTTAAAGCAAAGAACGGGAAACGGATTAGGAAAAGTACTCACCCATATCTATGAAGATAAGAGCAAGTAAAAATCTACTAAGCATAATTGAATTAACAACACTAGAAATAAACTAGAGAATATGATAGATCGAAGGAGTAGTTACAACTTTAATGAAGACGATATTATCAAAAACTAACTAATAAAAACAGAAAATTAAATATTAAAAGGCTGGAAATGAAGAATACTCAAGAACAATTCAAAATGCAAAATAAATCTAATCCTAGATCTAAAAGTTGTACAATTCAATCTATTCTACTTGTTTTTCAACCAAATGATATCACCCCTTTTATATCGGCCTTAGTCACGCACGGAATATTCCACAAGATACTTCACAAATCCGCTCCTAAGGCTCTCGGCATCGATGGCAACGGGCTTAAACTGCTGTGCTAAAGGCTTCAGTGTAGACACCCCAATCCGAACTTCGAAAGTGCTTTAAATATCTCGATAATGAAATAAAGGAAACAAATACCTCCGAGAACTTGGAAATGGGACTCTCCCAAAAACCCGAAAGCCCAGAGCAAAACCAAAAGCCCAGAGCAAACCCAAGAGCCCAGGACTGGACCCTTAGTACCGCACGACACACCTCTACACCGCAGGACATAATAGATTTCATTACGCCGCACGAGGTCCTGAGGTCGACCGCACGGCATTTTGGATAAAGTTCTGACTGGTTCAGCTAGCTGTCGGTTACGCCCACTTGAGCTAGTGCTACAAGTTAGCTCAGACGAAAAGGCACTTCTGGCCTGCCTAGAAGATACCTCCACCATTTGAAATTCGAAATCCTTGGGTTTTACCTATAAATACAACCCTCCACTCAAGAGAAAAGGGTCTTGAATTCTCTTTCTCTCTCATCATGCTTTCATATCCACTCCCCATTCCAAAGCCTTAAGAAAGTGCTCCCAAAAAACATTCTCAAGGCTCTTTCCTCCTCAAAATCCTTCATTTTTCTCCTCACCATTGAAGTGAGTTATCTTGCTCACTTTAAAACCTCCTACTTCCCAAAAACCTCCTTTATCAAGCCATACCCACCATTTCTCCTCGACCGCCTTCATCCATGTTTACTCGAAGCCGCCCACTCCCATCCAACCGCAAAGATCAAAGGTATAAATTAGTTTTCTTGGGATATGCCTTATCTATATCCCTGAGGGAACCTCGTTGTGGTCAGGATCGGTCTTCTTTGGGTCAGATCCTGATTTAAAAATCATTTTCAAAACAAAAGCAAGCCTCTGTATTAAGAAAGCTACACCGCGCGGCGTCTTGTTTTCTTGCTCAAACCATCTGGATCACGGCCATCCTCTGTCAGGTTCTTTATTATTAAAATGTCAGGCGTTGATACTTTTCAAAAACAGACCATATCTACAAACCATGTGCGGTTTTAGAAAATAAAGCTTCTCCGGTTGTTTTGAACGGTCGGAACCTTAAAGGCTGGTTCTTATTCATGGCTTGGAGAAACAACACTATCGCCTAATGGCCAAAATACTGTTTAGTGTCAGTTTAAAACCCCGTGCGTGCTATCTACGACGCCGGGCAGTGTTCTAAAACTTTGCAAAGACCTGCAGCGAAATGGATATTCCGCACGGCATTCTGTAAAACCGTGCGCGGTATTATGAAATGCCGTGCAGAAGGATTCTGCGACCCAGGCAATTTGTGCAGAAAACTCTTTTCATTTTGCATCATCTTTATCATCATTGTACAATTAGCACCACATGCACGCCAATGTGATCTATTACCTATGTCCCTTTCCCATTTGCTTGCTTATTTAAGAGTTTGATTTTCCAAAAGATATTCTAAATCCCCTCTTTTGAAGGAGTTTAAGTAGAGACCGGTTTTACCGGGCGAACGGGGTGCTTTTTCCAACAAAACCTTTCCCATTCGTAACGTGGCTCCCAAACCCAAAATCTCAACGTTTTCGCTAGATCAAAAGCCTTTCAAAACAAACTCTCGGTTTCTCGGATCATCCATCTCAAAAAATCCGTGTGGCGACTCTTTGTCCTGGGTGCGCGCCGGTACAGGAAGGCCACACTCGGCATCAATGCAACATGATACTTCCCATTGATGCCGAACAGCTTAGGAGTGAACCTCTAAGTACTTCGGCATCGATTGATCATTTACCTTCCCATCGATGCCGAGCCTATTATCTTCAGGTCCAGCTTCAGCTTCACAGCTCCCAGTAACTTCCACAGCACCCAATAGTTTTCATAGTATCTTATTTTCATTTTCTAAACTTAAATAAAGATTGCATTTTAAACATTTCTTTTACCTTTTCTTTATTTTAATTTATTTAATAAAAATAAGGAAGTACCTCATATTTGGAAATAATGGCATTACCAGAATTTTGAGATTTCAATCCAATCAAAATGTTGACCCCCAGCTTTTAGCGTAAAATAGAAAACAACACACTTTTCTATCGAATAAATTGCTCAAAACATGACCTTACTCTTCGAATAAAACCTTACAATTTTGAAGTTGCTCTTAGAAAAATTCAAGAATCAATTACCGCCTTTTTTTATCTCGAAAATCGATACTTTTTCGAAAAGTGATTTTTCCATACTTAGACAGATTTTCAAGGGCCAACAGGAAATTCATTGGTTCATCGGGTACTTGGACGCACTCGGGCCTTCCATGACGTCAAAACATGCCTTATTCACACGATTTACTTGAAAATAATAAAAACAAACCTTACGAGTAAAAGTAATTAAAAACAACTAAATTAACGATAAAATCAACTAAAATTAGATAACTAGCGCACCCTCTGTTGCATTATTGGGTGCTTATCAAGTGCGCCTTGGATTCCAAAATGATTGAAAATCGACTTTTAACACAATTAGAGATGGACATGCAATTATTCTCCTACACTACGAGCATTTTTATTGAAAGATGGGGATATGGGCCAAAATTTGCTCAAAAACTTACTCAAAACTTAAACCATTCAATTTTCAATTAAACATGCAAATTGAGAAGCACAAAATTTTGGATTACTACGAACTCTTGCTAACCAACCATTATTGAGCATGCAACAAGTCATGAAAAAGAGCTAAAAACTATGACAAAATGAAGAATTGCAAGTAAACAGCTTATTAAGTTATTTTGAATTTTCTCACTTTTTTTGGTTTTCAAATTTCTATTGTTTTTGAATTTTTCAAATTTTTGCAAAATCAAACAAATAGCACATAAGCTAACCCCTCCCCCCAACTTAAAGCGATGCTATACCCTCATAGCATTAGGAACAAGAGCGAAGAGAGGAAGAGTACGCAAATGTACCGTCCAAGGGGAATGTCAACCCTTAAATACCTCGACCAAGTTGGAGGATTTCATGTCAATGTCTTCCAGGGTTCACTCCTTCGGTTCTGCTAACTCGGAACCACAGCTAGTCACACTGGGCCATATCCAAAGCTTTATTGGACTAACAACCGCTGCGCGTAGCCGCACTCATGCTTAGGGCTCCTGAACGCCTCACTCACTCTGGTTTTAGACCCAAACCACCAAGGCTGGTGTTTTGGGTCAAAAATGCGTCCAATATAATGGAATAACACCCCAAGTATAGGGCTTAATTCGTCATTTGAAGCATAATAATCCGGAAGACCGAAATCGTACCCAAGGGAATAATTATACGGCTTGGTTGGATTTGTAGATGTAAGCACGGGTTTTCGGCCTTAAGGCAGCCAACTTTGTTTTACTTTATGCAGTGGAAATAAAAGGCTAAATTAAAAGTGAATTAATTAGGAAAAAGACAAGTTAGGTCTAGGAATTACTAACACCCACGACTCGAATTAAATCACATTCTTCACCCAATTAAACGGTTTAAGAAACTCAACTAAGGTTCTTAACCCGGAAGATAAAATGGTTCGATTACCAAGTTAGCTCTAGAATTCATTTGGCAAACATCTCGAGCGACAGTGCTCCAAGCATCATGTGTGGTAAGTAGACGATACTCTTACCTATACATGATCAAAGAGGTTAACACATTGCCAATTTGACAAACAAATCCGAACCCCACATCGATTTTCAAACCAATGATTAAAACTTTATTGGTGAAAAAACAAAATTTTTACTCGAGTCATGAGGTGCTAATCATCCCATGTCCTAGCCTTAAGAGCAAGTAAAAATCTACTAAGCATAATTGAAATAACAACACTAGAAATAAACTAGAGAATGTGATAGATCGAAGGAGTAGCTACAACTTTAACAAAGATAGCGATAGCAAAACTAAACTAATAAAAGTAGAAATTAAAATATTAAAATGCTGGAAATGAAAAACACTCAAGAACAATTCAAAATCCGAGTAAATCTAATCCTAGATCTAAAAGATGTACAATCCAATCTATTCTACTTGTCAGTACAAAATGACATCACAAGCTTTTATACTCCAAAGATCGCGAAAGAATATTCCATGAGATGCTTCACAAATTCGCCCCTAAAGCTCTCGGCATCGATGGAGAAGGGCTTAAGCGGCTGCTAAAAGGGGCTCGGCATCGATGTAACATGATACCTCCCATCGATGCTGAGCAGCTTAGGACTGGACCTCTAAGTGCTTCACCATCAATGTAACAATTCCCTTCCCATCGATGCCGAACCCATTATCCCCAGCACTTCAGCTTCATAACTCCCAGTAGCTTCCACAGCACCAAACAGCTTTCACAGCATCTTATTTTCATTCTCTAAACTTAAGTAAAGATTGCATTTTAAACATTTATTTTACATTTTCTTTACTTTAATTTATTTAATGAAAATAAGGAAGTACCCCCCATTTGGAAACAATGGCATTACCAGAATTTTGAGATTTCAATCCAATCAAAATGTTCTTTTAGTATAAAACAGAAAATAACACACTTTTCTATCGAATAAATGGCTCAAAACACGATCTTGATCTTTGAATAAAACCTTGCAAATTTGAAGTTGCTCTTAAAAAAATTCAACGATCAATTACCGCCATTTTTTATCTGGAAAATTGATACTTTTTCGAAAAGTGATTTTTCCATACTTAAATAGATTTTCAGGGGCCGACAGGGTCTTCATTGGTTCCTCGGGTACTTGGATGCACTCGGGTCATCCATGATGTCAAAACATGCCTTATTCATACGATTTACCTGAAAGCACTAAAAACATACCTTACGAGTAAACGTAATTAAGAAGCAACTAATTAAGCGATGAAATTAACTAAAACTAGATACCAGCACACCTTGTATTGCATTGTCGGGTGCTTATCACCTATATATTTATATGTGTTGATAAAAGAAGTGGAAAGTTATTTGCTGAGCTGAATATTGTTGCTTAATTCATTCTTAAACATTTATCATATTACTTCTCTTATTATGGATAAGAGCATTTACTGAACATGTTGATAGCTCACACCCCCACAGGGTTTTCTTTTCAGGTGCGTGATGGCACGCGAGTTCACTATAGAATCTAGACAGGAGTTGTTGATATAGTAGTCTAGCTTTTTCTCTTTTGGTTATGTGCCTATTTGGAGCTTGTATATGTTGTAAATATATATCTGTCGGTACGTCTTGTATGACAGTTATTTTTCGTATATATGCAAGTTAAGCTTTCATGAGTTGGACACCTGGTTAGTATTTTTATTTACTGTTTGAACAAGGCCAGGGTATGGGTCCATCCCATTTGAAAAATAATTAATTGTAGTGTTTTTCGAAATGGAGTGTGACAGCTCAGCTTGATTTGGTATGTAAAAACATTGGTCAGCGCCGGATATACTCTAATAGTTTGTCAAGCAAGGCCTGTTTGGCCTCTTAAAAAGTCAATTTATTTGAATTAATAGAATCGTTTGTTTGTTGAGTTATTTTCTTTATATATATGTATGTGTATTTCCTTATTATATGTATCTTTGATTAAAGAAAGGAGCCAGATTTTGGCACACTAACATTTTTCGGAAGTGCTCCACTTTTTGTCTCCATCCGGTGGAGTGCCTAAATTTCCCTCTTAAGAGGTGTTTAAGAGCCTACTTTTTGACTTTTTATTTTTAATTTTTTGTCTTTTTGGCTTTTTGGATTATCGTCAAAATGTGTTTTGAATATGGTAGGAGTGTTTGAAAGATATGTGCAGAGTATATTTTGAAACAGTGGTAGTGTTTGGTAGATGAATGATGATAATGAATTATAGGTTGATTTTTTACCATATTGCCCTTGTTAAAAGTTATGAATAATGCTTTTTCCATTTCTTTTTAAGTCAGTATTTAAATAAAAAAATGGTTATTGCAGTTTAAAAATATCCCATAACTTTGAGTTATAAATATTTTTATTTGATAATTTAAAATATTACCATGTAAGTAATATTTGAAATAAGAAAACCATTAACTTCAATTAACGAACTGAGAAAAAAATACACATATTGTCAACATTACACAACTACTTTAGAAGAAAAAAAAAGTAGAAAAAAAGGAGAAAATGTAAAAACGGGAAAAGTGAAGTCCAAACTGCATGTACATGATAAGGCTGAAAGAAGGGTAAAATTGGTAATATATTCATTTAGGTAGGGCAATTTGGTCAGGCTCCGGCTCCCATGCCCCAAACCGGTATTGGGGCATCATGCCCCCCTTTTTTTTTAAACCGTTGAATTTTCTGATTCAATCTCAGCCCTTGATTCAGCCGCCCTCTCTCTCCTCTTAACCTTCTCAGCCGGTTAAACTCCTCTCTCTCTCTCTCTCTCTCTCTCTATCTTCTCTTCTCTCACGCTCCACACCGTTCTGAGAGCCAGACGCAAGCCGTGGCCATGACTCTCTCTTCCTTCTGTCCTCCGCCATAGCAGTCCCTCCACACCAACTCCTCCATAGCATTCTCGGACACTCCTCCACAGCATCACTCGAGGTACCTGCCTTTTCCCTCTCTCTCGCCAAAACACACACACTGTGTGGGTTGCGACCCCCCATCTCTCTAGGCCGAACACACACATAGCGTGGATTGCTTGGGAAAATGGGGAGAGATTTAGGGTTTCACATGGGTTGCTTGGAAAAATGGGGGAAGATGTAGGGTTTTGTGAAAATCAGGGCAAATTTAGGGTTTTGTGAAAATAGAAAATTTGGGGCATTCTCATCAAACCTGATATCAAATGCTTCTCCACCAGACTTTCGAATGGAATAGAAAACTGAATCGACATCTAGTAGGCCATTAGAAATAACCTGCTGTATGTATTGATTTCCACCATTCACTTCAGTGTAGAACTCCTCATGCCTTACTTCACCCACATTCTCTAGTGGGAATCCCCTAGGTATGCTTCCCGACCCTCTGTTTTTGTTCATCGTTGCTATCAAAGGAAACAACTTTCTCCACAGTCCACAGAACCCATTATTTTATTTCTAATTTGTCCTATTCAAATCCATGAACCCACTTAATATTTTAATATGCATGTATACAATATATTTTTCAGCTACACAGACCCATCACATTTTTTAAAGCCACCCGAACCACTACTCCATTAAAATAAGTTCACCAAGTTCCTTCTCATTCCACTAAGATATTGAGTACAAGAGACCAAAAAACATAGCATTGATTTATTATCCCATAACTCTTTTACAGTTGTACGTTTTTTTTTGTGCAATCTTTTATATTGTTTTATAGTGTTATGACTCCACCAAAAAAGAAAACTAAGGGGAGTGTGGTAGCTGTAGACCCCACTTGGGACCACTATGTACGTGCTACTGAGCATGTGGAGCTTATATGTTTTTTTTACTTATTACTTTTGACTTTTGAGCTTTTAAGTTAGCATGTTAGTAGTAAATGGTTATAAACCATGCAATTAAGGTGGATAGAGAATGTAAGTCTCTAATACTAGATCTTTTGGTACACCTTAATCTTTTGGAACATTTTAGATGGCCTAAGGCGTGTGATTTTGCATCCTAAATGCTTTTCTTTTTCATATGTGCTATCAATTTGTAGTTTATTGCAATGTATTTATGATTAATTAGTGTAAATTAACTTTTGTTACCGTATCTTACAATACGCGATACGTATCTCGATATGATACGAAAAATCAAAAAACCGATACATGATACGTAGCCCGATTTGAAAACCTTGGTCTGTCCCATGGCTACTAAATGTTTTCTTAACTTAAAACAAGTCTATTATTTGAAGAGTTGAAAGAAATGGATGAAGAATGCCGTAATGAAGTTCTGAAGCACTCTCGTAATGCATGAATATTTTTCTAGTAATGTCTTTTTGCAGCTTTGTGAATCTGTTAATGCAATGGCATAGATTTGTGATATTGTAGTTTGATTTGTAATTTAATGGTTGTAGCCAAGAACAATGCAATTTGAAGGATGATGATTCGTTAAAGCCAATGGTAACTCAATTGTGTAGCTGCTGTTGGAGTAATTTATTAAAGACGAATTGATTATGGTAACAAACTAGTTTTATATATAATATCGTTTCTACCAATTTATATACCCAACACTTGTTCCTAATTTTTGGTTTAATTTCTTAATTGTAGCTGAAGTTCAATTCTGCAGATGGTAGGATTGACTTAGTTTTAGACTTGATCATGTTTGAAGGGAACAATGTGAAGGAAAAGATTATGGAGAATGCTAAAAAGAAATATCCGAGCCCTAAAGGAAAAAAGTGATGATATTGTGGAGGAAAAACTGACCATATTGCTGCTGATTGTGTAGCATTTTGGATGTAAATGGAGCTGCCTTTTTGTTAACATGGTTGCTGCCTTTTGGATGTATATTGTGGCTCATGTAGATTGCTACTAATGATATTGTAAAAAATTTAGATTGCTGCCTTTTGTTATTCGGAATAGCTAAAAACTTGTGATATGTATTCAATGATATCGAGGTCTTTCTTTGTTTTGATGGATGTTGAGAAATATTATGTCTGCTTGTTTTGAATGGAGGGATAACTTACCATTTTAGTGGTCATGTCATAAAACTGAAGGTGCTTACCATGTTAAATAGCATACTTATCACGAATATAGGGTGTACATAACTAAAACTGCATATTCTTACCACAGATTTTGGAAGGAAAAAATAGTGACAGAAGATACTTACCATGACAAAGAACATATTACCACGAATACAGGATGTATATAACTAAAATTGGACATTCTTACCACAGATTTTGGAAGAAAAAATAGTGACTCAAAATCCTTACTATGTCAAATAACATTTTTTTCACAAATGCAGGGTGTTCATAACTAAAGACTGGACATTCTTTCCACGAATACTGGATGTTCTTACGATTATCAGGACTACAAACCTTCTTGTGGGAGCGGAGAAATGGCACACCCATAGGCCCTATCAAGTTGTGGTTGTAGAAGCTTACAAAGTTAGCTACCACTTATTTATTTGATTTTCGGTCTAATTTGAGATGAAATATAGCATGACATCCAACTCTAGTTAATGCCATCGGCTCTTTTTTCCGATCTTCTCTTTCCAAATATTTAGCTTCTCGATATCCTTCTTTTGAGCAAACCCACTTCCTTGAAGTAACAATACCCTCATTGTCCCTGTGAATATTATCCTTTCGGACACTAAAACCTTTCACTTTGGCATATGCATTATAGAATCTTTCTCCATCGTCATCCGAATCGAATATCATTCCATAAACATCTTCTTCTGTTAATTCATTCAACCGATAATCGTCAAGTCCGTCATCCTCACCATATCCGTCATCATCACCATATCTATAATCATCGCTATGTCTGTCATCATCACTAGCGTCATCACTAATGTCTATTAGTACATTCTTCCCTTTCAAATTGTCATTCATCTCTCTGAATCTAGTAAAATACGACTACAATCGGTGGTAAGTATTTTCATATATAGTGGTAAAAAACGCAACACATTATGGAGATAATTTTGAATCTGGTCAAATACGATCATAGTTTATGGTAAGTATTTTCATATATCGTGGTAATCAATTGATATACATTATGGTCATTTTTATCTTGACAAACCAACAACAAACCAAAAACATAGTCATCGACCTTTTGCTAAAAAAAAATAATTTATGTTCAATATTTAAGAATCACAACTAAAATAAGATGGATAAGTTTGAGGAGTTTAAGGTAGGTAGGGAAGAATTTCGTATGTTTAATAGCATTATGTGGGGTAAGGAAGCATTTATTGCACAAATTCGAAAGTAAGTGAATCATTTTCAAAAGTAAGAAATCCTTTTCAGAAGGTAAGTATAAGCCAGAATTGTGGTATGTACGCATGTCCTATGAAGAACCGAATATTGTGTTCGAAACAAAAATCAGATGACGTGGTATAAATAGCCTGATTTTGTGGTAAGTATGACATTAATGAAGTGTGGGTACGTATTTATATAACATAACTAATGCACCATAATGAAAGTAGTTAATAAAGTAACTACCACAATAAATATGATGTTATTTAGTTCTACTTAATTTGTATTATCTTGTAATTAAAGCTTAATAGCTTAATGATTAATGAAACTAAATAATTTATTGAATGGGTCATTAGAGATCAATAGTTAGTGGTTACTCTCACATTAGCCAATTGTATCAATCACGTATTGATTGCAACTAAGACTACTGTTAACTACTACTTCCACTAATAACATTGATCACTATTATTAACTTACATTAACCAATTTATTTTATCCGAGTATATTAATACTCAATCATCACTATATCATCACTTATTGAATATGATCAGTCAATTAAGCTCCCAGTCAAATGATTATGACCACTATAGTCGATTATAGAGATTAATCGTCACCCTATCACTAATTGAATAGTTTAATGTCAATTATAACTATTAATTATTATTGTAGACACCCCAATCTGGGCTTCCAGATTAGTTTACTTACGGTTTTTGATTTCCCGATGATGAAACGGATCAAGAACACCCCGAAAATGATAATTGCTTGAGTTTTGAGTGTTTGATACCCTGTTTGAACCTTTGAACCTAGCCTAAACCTTTCAAAACCCCCAAAAAACCTTATTGATACGCATTAGTTGAGACCCAGTGCGTGTGGGTCAAAGTGCCAAGTATTGGTCAAATAGTCAGGTTTGACCATGAACCAATTCTGGGTGGTTTGGACTTGCCACGATGGTCAAAAATTAGGGCGTGATGGTCAACCTATAGCGTTGACTGTTGCGCGATGGTTCCACTCTGTTGCGCGATGGTCAGCGTCTGGTCAAACTTGCTTTATTCAGCATGCAGAAGTCATTACCAGTGATGTGCAGCTCGTTAGAAGCTTCTAAAAATAGTATTTGGACTGGAGGTGTCCACATCCCCCACATCTCCCACCACCAACCTTTCCAAAGGTGGAAACTTGTCTACCAAGCCCCCCAACCAGCCATTGCTTGGCTGGTTGCACCTTCATACCTACCTCCCTCTCCTTATAAATACCCCATTTTGTTCATCCATTCAAGAGGTTCAAGAATTTCAAAAGGTTAACATTTTTCAAAAGGGTTGAAGTTTTTCAAAAAGGATACTAAGCACACTCTTTGGGTGACATAAAAATCCCTAGTCTCAAGAACATAGCTTGTTCTTCCCCATTTTCACACCCCAATCAACTTCAAATCTCAAAGCTCAAGCTTTTCCAAACACACTTTAGGTATAGCTTACCTATTATTTTCTGTTCTGATCCCTAAGGGGGGCTGGCAGGGCCAAGGCTAATAATCAATACCAGTCCTGGTCCTAAAGCTGGCAAGGTTTCAAAAATCGTTATGGCAAGAACCAGCGCGCGACGGTCCCATATACGCGCGCGATACTCTCACTCCATCGCGCGATGGACCGCATGGGGATTGGTGTCTTGCTGTTTTTGTGTGTTTATTTATATATAGATCACTGTTATGCATGTTAAAAAAACTAGTTTACTGTTTTTCTTTGTTAGAAACTGCTAGTTTGTAATTAATTTGCATTTCTGCTATTTATGGAGTATCCCTGAGATCATTCTGGACGTATTCCAGAACCCAGAAATCTGTAAACCAAACACTGGTTAACAGACTCAAACTATCGCGCAACAGTCTGAAACCATCGCGCAACAGTCTGAGACCATCGCGCGATGGTTTGCCTCTGACCAGTGAGTGGCCTTGCACAGATAACTTGGATTTAGGTTGTTATTCTTTCCCCACACTGTTTATGGGGTGCTTTATTAATTTGTAGGGCTTTACAACCTTAAAACTATATATTTTGCTGCCATATGTACTGCGTGGTTTGTCCTGGGTGTGCACTGGTCCTTCCAGAGCCCAGAAGAAGATAAAACTTAACATGTTGGGAGGATATCAACCCTCGCGCGATGGTATGGGTTTGACGTGCGACGGTGGACTTGCATGCTGGCATATCCATGCATGCAAGTTAGCCATTATTTGTGTTAAACTCATTCCAGTGCACTGTTTTGATATCCAATCTCAGTATTAGATTTTATCTTGTTTATTTTCTGACATGTCGTGCCATCCATGCTATTATCTATCACATCCTGCAAACATGTTACAGTTTTAATCCCCTTTAACTGTTCCCCCGCTTTAATTGGCTAAAAATTGATTAATTAAACAGAATCGCAAACAAATAACATTTTCGCAAATGCCTAAGTAAAGACCGATCTCCGGATTGGGCGAGAGGGGTGCCATAAAACCCTTCCCCTCTCGTAACCTGGCTCCCGAACCCAGATATGGATATGACGGACTGGTTCCTTAACTTTTTCAAATCAAACAGCGCGGCAAGTGCTTCGAAACACGGTTCCTTGGGTATCAGACCTTCAAAACCCAAGTGGCGACTCTATATTTTCGCGAGCGCTTGTCGTCCAGCTAAAAGCGCTCCCGCGAACTTGCATCATTTTCTCTTTTTAGGAGGGGAACGGAATCCCTTCCCGAGGAAAGAAAATCGGGCAATCGCATTGCCCACAATTATAATATCACGTTAAACGATTGCATACATCATTTCAAATAAATTATTTAAATATAATTAGGAGATTATTACAATTATATGGTTTATATTTATTATTTTTAAAAATTTGTTATAAGAAATATATATGCACAAAGTAAAAATTTAATGCAATATATTAACAACATTAATTGTAAGTTATTCAAAACAATAAATGAATACATATTTTCTCAATAATATTTGTAAAATACTTTTTAATTAAAAATAATTTAATAAAATATATTAACAACATGAATCGAAAATCAAGACAATTTTTTTGGCTTAAATATTTAGTTTCGAAAATTTGTTAAAACAAATTAAATATTATTAAATTAAATTTATATTTTCACCCAATATTTGATAGTTTATTACACAAATGATTAAGAAAATGATAAAAAAATTGGGTGAATATGACAAAAAGTGGTTTGAACTTATAAATTTTCAATAATTAAAAAAAATACTTGCAAAAAAGGGTACATTTTTCTACCAAAAAAAATATTTTTCCGCCAAAAATGGGCTACCTAGAGAACAAGTTAGAGAAAGAAAGGGCAAAAACGTTGAAGTGTAGTCTTTTATTGTGGTAAGTATACAATATTTTGTGGTAAGTGTCAGCATAAACTATGGTAAGTAGAGCCAGTGTTCATGGTAAGTGTAATGACGTTTTTTTCTGGAAAAAAAGGCAAAACTACCATACTTTTTGGGAGCGGTTTTGATCCAACGGCTCAAATTCATCCAAAACTTGATCTAAAGGCCCATATTAAATGGGGGCATCATGCCCCAATACCACACTGGGGCATCATAGAAAATTTGATTTGGTCATTAAACCAAAAAA